>CM062809.1:871236836-872453211 GCA_031772625.1 Pinus tabuliformis | reverse complement strand
TTTGTAGAAAGCAAAGGTATGTACATATTACAGATTTAATCTCATCCATTCATATATTATGACACCTATTGGTATAGGAACATAACAGTGGCTCCACTTGGGGATGGAATTTCCTGGCGAAATTTCAAGAACTAGTAGATTAATGGCCTTCTGAATTTCTGTTTTTTTACTCTCGAACTTCCATTTTTACTTTGTTGCTTTATTAACATTTATTGATAGTAAAACTTTAAAGCTTAGGGCCTTCTCTTCGGGCTTCAAATCCAAAGTTCACCATCCAATCCACACTGAAATTTATGAAGGATATAGTATGTACAAGTAATTTGTGGAATCAATGACTGGGATCTATATAGTGTTTAAGCATTCGACCATTTACTGGTCCTCCTTCTACTTCTGCAGCATCCAATTCTTTAAGGAAATGGCATTATTGCCTCTGAAAGCATAAATAATGTAAGAACCTTTCCACAGGAATTCAAACTTCCCATGTTTCCCTTTATCTTCCCTTCTTGAGTCTCGTTTCAGTACTTTGTCTCCTAGATAGAAATCTTCTGCCTTAGTTCTTTTGTCAAATGCTTTCTTAATTTTCTCCTGCACCACTTGGGATCTAATGTAGACTTGTTCTCTAGTTTGCTGCAAATGAATAGTCTGGTTGATCCTTCTTTTAATGTCATTGGGCTCAACCTATGCTTCCTAGAGTAATTTCATTACTGGAGTTCCCAGAGAAGATGGGAAGAAAGCCTCCATTCCATAGACTTGCTGATAGGGGCTTGTGCCAATAGATTTCTTTGTGGTCTGTCTGTCTTCTTCCAAAAAGTATTCACCAGTTTCTTATTCCAGGTCTTCTTATTGTCTTCCAATAATTTTTTGATAACATTCATTAAGCTCTTATTGGATGATTCTGCAAGTCCATTTCCCTAGGGATAGTAGGCTATGGAATGGCCAAGGGTTATGTGATACTTGTGGCAAAAGTAAATCATCATTTTTGACTTAAAGGTTGCAACATTGTCTATAATGAATTTAGTGGGACAACTGAATCTAGATAGAATGTTGGTCTCAATGAAACCTATTATGACAGTATTGGTGGCTTGTCTTAAGGGTATGACTTCTATCCATTTTGTAAAATAATCTATGGTAGTTAAGATCCATCTATGTTGGGTAGAGGAAGGGGAATGAGTTTCACCAATGAAGTAAAGAGCCCACTACTAAAATGGTGTTTCAGTAGATATAGGTTTCAAAGGTAATGGCAGTAATTTTCTTTTTCCTTCAAAAATTTGACATTTGTGGCATGAGGTTACAAATTTTTTCACATCAGCAAATAGAGTGGGCCAGTAAAACCCAACCCTCAAGATCTTATATGATGTTTTCTTCCAATAGAGATGTCTCCCACAGTCACCTACATGAAACTCTTTCAAAATTTTATCAAATTCCTCTTTTAGTAAACAATTCAACAATATGCCTTCATGATTCTTACAAAATAAGGCATTATCAATTATGCAAAACTTTGAAGATTTCATCTTTAAAAACATACTTTTAGCTCTGGATAGCTCTGGAGGAGATTGAAGGTTTTGTAGAGCATATATTATGTCAGTGTACCATGGTGAATCTGTAAAGGCCTGGCTGATTTGTGGAGTCGTCATCTCCTCTTCGTTATCTAGTTCTGCAATCAAGTTTATATCTAGGCCTGGTAGTTTGATTGAACCATTAGCTTAGCCAAACCTTGGCCTTTGATCAATTTGGTAGGTCTAATTTCTCAATCATACTCTAATATTGTAGCTATCCAATTTCCTCTTTTTCCATCAGGTCCATTCTGAGTTAAAATGTCTTTAACCACAACATTCGGAACATAAGCTACTATATGGGAGTACAAAATATAAACTATGAAATCTTCTATGGCTCTAACCAGAGAAAAAGTCTATTTCTCCATTATGTTATACTTTAAAGGTTCATCTCTCAACGCTTTACTGAAGAAGGCTATTGTCTGTTTAAAACCATGATTGTTTTTTCTGTAGAAGGACTGTAGCAATGGTGTGATCTGAAGCGAAAGAAAATATGAGAAATTCCCTATCAAACTTTGGGTTGATGAGGATTGGCATTTGTGTTAAGGCTAAATTTATATCTTCAAATGACATTTTAGCCTCTAGAGTCCATTTAACAGTCGAATATTTCTTTAACATGTTGTTTAGTAATCTAATTAACTCAGCTAAATTGGAGATAAATCTCCTCAAAAAGTTTATCTTTCTTAGAAATGCTTGAAGTTCTTTGATATTCTTGGGATGCAGTATTTGAAAAATAACTTCAATTCTTGTTGGGTCAATCTTGATACCATCTTTGGAGATAATGTGGCCTAAAAATTTCCTTTCTTCAAACCCAAATAAAGATTTTTTAGGATTTAGAGAAATTCCATATTTTCTACATTTAATAAAGATCTGCCTAATATGATCCAGGTGTTGTTGATCTGAATTAGAGAATACTGTGAGGTCATCTAGGTAAATTACTAGAAAGTCATGGATTTCTTTAGCAAAGGTTATGTCCATTGCTCTTTGAAAGGTGGCCCCCGCATTTCTTAACCCAAATGGAATTTTCACACACATGAAACTGCCCCATGGAGTTGTGAATGTAGTCTTTGCCTGATCATTTGGGTGGACTAGGATTTGGTTATAACCAGAGAACCCATCTAGCAGTGAGATTCTGGAGGAACCCACTACCCTCTGTAATATGTGATCCATTTTGGGAAGAGGATAGTTATCTTTAAGTGAAACTTTATTCAGATTTCTAAGATCAACACACAACCTAATTTCACCCATTTTCTTTCTAGTGGGTAGCAAATTGGAATCTCAGTCTGAGAACCTAATAGGTGCAATAATCCCAACTTCATACATTCTTTTGATCTCCTTTTCAATAGAAGGTAGTAGAATAGGGTTAATTCTTCTAAGCTTCTGTCTAAAGGGCTTTTGATATTCTTTTAATGGAATAGTGTGTTTTATTATGCTAGTATCATAGGATTTTAGGTCTTCATAACTCTAGGCGAAAACATCCTGGAATTCTTTCAGTAGTTCCATATATTTCAATTTTTCATTGGGAGGTAATGATTTTGACAGCTTTATTAGTTTGAGATTATCTTCAAATCCTATATTACATTCCTTAATGTCTGACTTCAAAGGTTCCATTTTAGGTTTTTTGGGAATATCTTTTGAATCGAATAAGTCCTCCAAAGGAGTTAATCCTTTGGGCAGAAAATTGTCTTTAAGGTTTATGACTTTAGTTTCTTCATCAATGACTTCATCAATTTCCATCTGTTTTAAGTTTTGAATATTTGATTTAGTAAACTTTGTAGGGTGAAATCTATCTATCTGATCATCTTCTAGTTTGTTAATTTCTACTTTATCAGAGAAATCAAAATCTATTGTTATGTCTGTGTCTATGTTGGTATTTACAAATTCATTATCTAAAGTTAAAAAATTATTAATTTGTTGATCATTCTCAAATGCTTGCCAGTTCTTTGAATTGTTAGGAATAGAAGGTCTCTGCCTAACCTCAGTAGTGTACTGATGGTTGGGCTGAAAGGGCAGCTTACAAGTACTAGCAAACATGGCTAAGCTATGAGCCTGCATGTTGTGTTTTCTTGGAATGACAACAAGTTTTTTTTTCTAAAAACGTATTTAGTATCTCTATGACTATTACTCTGTAAAATCCTAATCTAGGATCCCTAGTCATATACAAAACATTAATTTTTTTAATCTCTAACTTAGAATCTCCCATGATAGAGACTCTAATGGCTCCTAACCTTTTAAAAAGTTTCAGACCTAACAGAAGTGCTTCATATTCGGCCATATTATTTGTACATTTAAAGTTCAACTTGTAGGCATGGCCTTCTGATTAATCGTTTTCTAAGTTGTAAATCCATACACCTGCTCTTGCACCTAATTTGTTGACTGACCCATCAAATTCAAGATGCCACAGGATTTCATGCTCGTAATTTTCGTCTGAGGCAGTTGAATCTTTCTTGACAGAGGTATCTCGATCATCTTTCTTATCTGATATTTCATGAATTTGGACATTTTGATTTTCCTTTAATACTGCAATTTCTTTTGGTTATGCTATTATACTACTTGAAGTGTTTTCTTGATCAATTTTAGCATTGTGAAATATGAAGGAATCAATATGAGAGTGTACTGAATATATGGGAAAATTCCGAGGACTTTCCTAGGAATTCACTACATACTTCATTAGATTTTCCCTATATATTTTCTTGGGATGTCCAAAGGTTGAAATGGTAGCATAGGACGTGTCCAATTGCAGAGAACCTTGGATTTTGGCACCCCAGGATCTAGACAACAACATGCCATACTTGGGTAGTATGTCATCAACAACTATGTCCATAAGTATGGTCTTGGCAAGGTACTGAACTAGGGAAACACAAAAATCTTTTATGAGACCTAAGCATTTAACCTGGCTTGAATCAAAGGAAAAGAGATCCTTATAAGGCCTGGTGATATCAAAGTTAAGCTTTTCCATTATAGACTTAGGCATAAGATTATGTGAGGCTCTAGAGTCCAGCATGGCATTGTGTAGGATTTTGTTGTGGATGTTAAGACTGATGTAGAAGGGTGGTATCCATCCTTCAACTAGCTTTCCATTAACATCTCGTCTGAAAATTAACTCAGGCTGGTCATCAAATAGATTCACAGAGTCTTCATTTTCAACAAAGTTCAAATATTTACTAATTTGAGATCTGTAAGTTTCATGTTTAACCAATTCTATCAAAGGCACTAAAATTTTGAGTTTGGCCACCTCTGCTCCCAAATTGAAAGGAAGAGGGGATTTATCTGTTTGAAAATTTAGAATTTTATAGCCAAAGTTCTGAGTAGTATGTTTTTCTTTTTCATTGTTAGGAATTTCTTTATCCGGATTTTCTAATATGATTTCTGGAGGTTGTTCCTTTGAGAGGGACTGAAGTGGAAGGCTTCTCATTGGAAGGTTGGTTATTTGTTACATCTTCAATGGTGGGAATAGGAGGATTTTCATGTGGTTTAGGAAGGATTTGTAAGGTTTTTGTAACTTGAGGATTCTGATCTGTAGCTTTTACTTTCTTAGGCTGGTTAGTTATTTATTTTTTGTTATGATCATGAACATCAGTGTTCTTCTTACTTCATAAGTTGTACTGCTTATGAACTTCGAAAATAGTAGATTCATACCCTTGCTTATAGTCGAAACATTCTCCTGTTTGAGTTTGTAACTGTTGAAGCATGTATAATTATTGATCATCCTAAGTTAGAAAAACAGTTTCTTCATCATCTAGACCCATAAGGTTGATCCGAGTGTCTATCTCAGGGTCTTCTTGGTGGGAAGTCTCAACATAATTTTCTTGGAAAGGTGGCCTAATGTTCTGATCAGGACCATTTTTACCAGTAATTTGGTTCTAGTTTTTCCTAAAGTTTGCATTCCTTACTAGATTAGCTTGTTGGCTATCCCAATGAGGTTTCCTTTCAATGACTTCTATTATATCCATCAACCTTTCCATTCCTTTAGCTAAAGCATCCATTTTCTAATCAAAGGGTGAAGAGTAATCTTTCAAAGGTATTCCTCTCTCATTTCTAACTCTAGCCCTTTTAGATAGCAGATTAGCTTCTACGCTAACATCTAGCTACACTTTGCATATCTTCAAGTGTAGGGGGATTTCTTTCTCTAAGTTGAAAAGCCATATTCGTGTCAATTCCGTCTAGAAACTTAATCAAGGCTAAACCAGGAGGAGGCGTAAGGTCTAGAGGGATTGCATTGTATATGTTGTTAAACCTGGTACAGTAGTCTTGAACAGTTTCATTTGGTACCCTTTTAAGGCTTTCATATTAAGATAGAATTTGAAGGGTGTTCTTCTTCTTCTCCCACGTATTAAGGAATTGTTGGTAAAGGACTTCTAAACTATCTATGCTCCAAGGGGGAAAATATCTAAACCATGTTCTCACCTCTCCAACAATACTTTGGACAAAGATTCTCATTCCTATGTTAATCTCATGCAGTTCAAAATAATCGGTCATTTTCTTAGTGTGTTGTTATTTTGTGTATGTTCCAATGCCATCAAATGTGGTAATTTTACTTTGATAATCTGCTGGAAAAACACCTTGAGGTGTAGGCATTATGCGGGGAGCATATCTGAGTGCCGTAGCTCTAAGCTATACAGGGTTGAGAACAGGTGTTGGGGTAACTGGGGGATTTAGGACAACAAAGGGAGTTGACGTAATAGGGGTGATAGGTGTTTGAGGGGTAGTGATAGGATGATGAGGGATTGAAGGTATGAATGGAGATGAGGTTGAGGGATGATCTTAAGAGGTGTGGAGAAATGATGGTGAGCTAAAATATGTTGAAGCTATTTTAGAAAGTTCAATGTGTCTATTAGTGGTAAGGGGTGTCTGAGGGGAATTCAGTAGATTTGTGATCAATTGACAAGTTAGCTCGTTGGCTTTCAAGTTCTCTGAGGAATTATGGATCTGGGACTAGGTCTAGTAGATCATTATCAAATGTGGTTCTAAATAGAGAGAGACCAAAATACTCATCGAAAGGGATGTCTTCAAGGAACAAGCACTTAGCAGGGCATGAATGGGATCTAAAAACAGGTCTAGGGCTTATTGAACTTTCTTGTCTTCTGATTATTCTTGGAATAAGGTTGGGATTTTCAAACACAGGGGGAGGATTTGGATTAGGGTTGGCCCTGGTATAGTGAGTTCTCCCTGAAGCCAGATTTCGAGCTTTTTATAATTTTTTAAATTTTTATGAACTTTTTTTTAAGAAATAACTTCTAATAACCCTTTACGATGCTTAGAAATAATTATTTCAATTCCTCAAAGGTTTATTAAAGCTAAGGGTTTTGAATCCCTGATATGGTCGCCACTATGTTATCACTCAAATTTCTTCCTTAGAAGTTATTAAAGAAGGAATGGCTTGAGGTAACCATAAACCAATCTTTTAGATTGAGGTCCTAGCTAACCTAAGTCTAGAGAGGGCTCTCTCTTTATGATTTAACTTTGTTTGAAAATGATTTCAGGCTAGTTCTTAATGTTCAGGGTTGTTTGTTTTGATTGGGTGGTGGAATTAAGAAGACAGATGGGCAGAGCAAATATTTAGGCCATTGGGCTATGGATTCAATCAGTAAAGGCTTAACTGGATTTGATCTATTACTAAGGTAAGAGTCCACAGGGTAGGCCAACACAAAAAGAGAAAATTTGAAGGTTTAAATGAATGGGAAGTCCTAACCAGGGCTAAGGGCAATGAAGAATCCTTAACAGGGATTAAGATGAGGAAGGCAAGGATGGCCAATAGGAAAGGGAAATGAAGAATCCTATACTATGGGCCAAAGAGGGATAAACTACGAGAGTAAGGAGGCAATTAAGAATCTCCAGACCAAGGCAATTTAGTAGAAAACATAAATAAAGCAAATAGTTAAAACAGATAGCACTTAAGCTAATTCTGATGATATCATTCCTTGTTTTCTTTAAAGATTTATAAAAAACACATATGATTTTTTCATAACATAAAGAGAATACAGTATTTAAACATGAGAAAATGATACTTATTTGTTCCAATTATGCACAAGAATCGTGTGAAAGTTCCTCAACTTTGTTTCATAATCTAGTAAACCAGTCCAGTCTTGAGTACAATAGCTCCCTAGCTTAAAACAAAATGTCTCCAGAAATGTTTTTTAATCCATCCTAATTACTTCAACTTGTGAAGTATTTATACAAAAGTTGATACAAAATATCTCATAACTATATGAGAATTAATCTAGGGAACAAAAAATATCTTCAAAATGAAGATAGAGAGAGATGGAAAATTGTTTACTTACTATCCCTTTTTTGTGTATGTGTTGGCTGCTGGAATTTGGATTTGGATCTTGCAGTTGCCTTGGTAGTTATGTGTTGGATTCACTCTTATCTTTAACCTACTGATACTCTTTACCTATGTTGATTAATCCCGGATTACCTATTTTCACCTGGCAGTTATCATTACCTTCTAGATTTACTATAGTAACTTATAGTAAATCTTTAAAACTAGTCCACCATTCATTATCTGGTAATTTTATTCTAATCATTTTCCTATAGAATTCATCAGATTTTTTATATTTGGCAAAATTGGGTTTGTTGGTGAACAAGTGTTTGATTTCATGTTCTATATAGAACAAATTCTCAAGGTCGTCATAAAGTACCTTTCCTGTAGGTAATGATTTTACTCCTGAAGAACTAGCTTGGCTCATGGACTGTTTCTGCAATCTATCAATGTAATCTTCTTGTGGCATTAATTTTTCATGTATGACTAGATGACTAGGAAGTCCTTTTTCTCTCAAAATTCCATATTTTAAAATGAAGCTATCGATGTCTGCTTGAATGCCTTGACATCTTTTCTCCAAATTAAGCATCAAGTTCCTTTTAGTAAGAACCTTCTTAATCTCAATAACAGTTGCCATTCTGTCTTCAATTTCTAGTTCATCCAGCTAGTGCCTATTTCTACTATTCAAAAACTCTATCAACTAATTTTCTTCCTCAGGCTTATTTCCCAATTCCTCCTTTGTCTTATGTATGGCTTTCATGGCTATTTTGACTAATTCGGTTTGTTCAAAAATAACCTAAATGGAATGTCAAATATCATTGATGGAATCAATGATATTGGTTCATAGTATATCCTTGATATCTCCCAATGGCTTTTCTACTGTCAAATCCTTTTCAAGGTTTCTTATTCTTTCCACCATCCTTTGTTTTTTTCGTGCTTCTTCTTTATTCTGAATCTGTGCAAGTTCACAACTTGTTTCTAGATTTGTTACTTGGTCTCTGAGCTTCTTTAGTTCTATGGCCTGGATGCTCATTTGTTCCATAGCCTTAACCAATTCATCTGTTCTTTTTGTTGTTGTCCCTGTATTGGTTGATGTACCTGTGGTTGAAGTAGTACCTACTACTGGCAATGTTGTTGCTGTTGGAAGTGTTGGTGCCAAGGAGGCTGCCAGAGTGGAGGGTACTGCAGTGGAAACTGTTGGTATTACAGTCTGAGGAGTGGTGGCGAGCTCACTCTGCTTAGACTGTATCACATTTTCCAATTTTTTCTCAGTTTCTTTATTTGATCATTCAACTTAAGGACTAGGTGCATAAGTTATTCCTGCTTTTTTTTTTCTATAACTTCAGCAGTTTGAGGATGGTGAAGAGGTGGGATATTGAGTTGCTTCTTCAATGCAACTATATCATCATTTTTCTTCTTTATTAATTGCTCTACTTCTTTGACATCCTTGGGATCATGTCCCAGCTCTATGATTAAGTCCTCTAAGGACTTAATTCTAGTGTCTTTGGCCTGAGATGAGACCTTTTCCAATTGAAGTTGTGCTCATGTGTTATTTAATGAGTTTTGCAGTTGATGAGCTATGATTGCTTTGTTGGTCAACGTGGAGTAGACCATTTCACATGTCGGCTTATGTAGCTCTATTTGATCAATTGGGTGAATATCATTTTCCAAAACATCAAAATTAGTTTACAAATACTCAACCATTGATTCTTGTTGTTGTATAGTTGGCTTAAGAAAACTCATCTGCATCTTGCCTTCCTTTATGTCAAAGGTTGACATCAACATTTTCTAGTTGGTTGGAGCCATTCTGAGATAATGATAATAGGTTTGAATCTTTAGTTTCTCATTCCTTGGTTTGATATCTTTATACTTTTCATTTATATCCTAGCTCTGACCAGAAGGAACCCTAAAGGAAGATACCTCTGTGTTCTATTGCCTTTCTAATACCTGGAACTGTGAGGTGGATGGTGAACCTTTTGAAGGGATAGTGTGCCCACTTTCTGTCCTTTCTGCGACTATGTTGCCTATAGTTTCCTCAGCGTACTCTTGTTCTGCATATGGGTTTAACCTATTCCTTTTAGAAAAAATTTGACCAATAGGTCTGCTAGAAGGAGTGGCCCCCTCTCTACCTCTTTTAAAGTTTCTTTACTCATTGAGAGGAGTCTGTAAAATAGGAGGATTGCTCATGATTTGTTCTGGTTGAGCAAGCTCCTATGAGATTTCAGTTTGTTCATATTCTTCTTGTTGTTCTGAAAGCTCCTATTGGTTTGATGGCTCTGCTTATTCTGATGATCCTAGTTGGCCTGATGGCCCTGCTTGCTCTGAAGTCTGTCCACTATGTTCCTATGACTACCTTTGAGATGGAGTTTCTCAAGGCACCTGTACAAATAAACCTTCATTAATTCTCCTATCTAAATCCATCAATACATTGTGAAATGCAACCTCTGTACTATCTTGATCTACTAATGTGTTTTCCCTTTATTCAAATTGATTGGCATACTGTTCAATTTCTGGGATCCATGGTGGATGTAAGGAGAAAGCTTATTTTTCTGCCTCCTATCACAATTAAAGTTGTGTGGATCATAGGTCCATATGAAACTTTTTTTAATCTCAACCTTTGGAGGATTTCGTCTACCTCTTTTCCTACTTCTATATTGTTACAAATGAATGGTCCAAGATAATCTTTTATTCTTAGTTGGGCCTTCTTCTTGGCCTTAACAAAATGCACCTCATCAGAATTTATCATTTTCCTGTAGTACTCCAGAGAAAATAATCTCATGGGGAAGTACTTTGGCATTTTGTAAGGTGGCAACTCACATCCATAGATTCTAATCTATGTATGGTGTTGGTACAAGTACCAATCCCCTACTTTGTATTATTTTGACAACTGCAGGATCCTCCTGATGTCTGCACTGATTCTGGGAGGAGGGCTTCCTAGCAACATGGTAGCCACTGGGTGTACAAATAGATCAATGAAATCTGTATATGGGTAGGGAGAATTAGACATGTGGAACAGAGGGGTCCAAAAGACGAAAGATCTAGGATTCCCTTTGGTATCAAGTTTTTGGACAGGGAAGGGAAACTTATCAGTCTAATAGTAAAGAAATAAATGGTACAGGATTGTTGAATATTTGAATACTCTTTCATTTTCCATTCTCAGAAACTGATCATGCATCTTATCTAAGATGAATTTTTCATAATCAAATTTGATTGCAGGAGGCTAGCCAGGGGTAAAAATAGACATGTAGGCAAAAATGATATCATCTACATATTCATTAGTGGTAAAACCTAATCTGCATGATATCATTGATGTGATATCTTTGCCCAGATCAGAAAAGTACGATGACATGTAAGGAGGGGGGTCCTTTAGCATACATTTTTCTTCAATAATGAAAGTCTGGAGGATTTGAGTACTTCTGGAACTAGATAGCGTGGAAAATCTTTCAAGAAAGTCAGCAATGGTAAGGGGGGTAAGGTTTTCACTAGGTTGTAACCGTAACATCTCATTTATGGATTCTGTAGTGATAGTGAATAGGACTTTCTAATTTGGGGACATTACAACTCTCATGATAGGGTCATAGTTTGCATGACAGTAGTGAACAATTTCCGGGAAGACAGGAACACAAGGGAATTGATATTTGGGCAAGTTTTATTCCCATAGCCCTCTCTTATCTGCATGGTTCAAGTAGTTATCTCAGTGTCTGCAATGCAATTTTAGAGGGGATTCTTCAAAGGTGAGGTATTTAATTTGAAAATCTTTGTTAGCCAGGGGAATATGGTCTAAATCTCTATGGGGAGTAGTAATTGGCATGGAATTCGAAGCAATTGGGGCTTCCATCTTTGGTTCTTGTGGATTCAACGATGGGGGCAAAGGATTTTCTGGGAAATTGGACACAATTGGTCTATTTCAAAGTGTTTCAGGACCATCAGAGAGCTTAGCTTACTAAATTACTTAAGTTTTAAAGAAAGTTAGCTCATGCTAGGCACGAAAATAGGGTTTCTCAGTCGAAAATAGGATAAATACCTAGTTTCAGTTGTTTGAATGGTAAAATGGTGGCTGTGCACTATTTGTAGGAAGCACACAGGCCTGCACAGTGGTCTGGAGTTTAGTGACTGTAGAAGGTTGACGGTTGGTAGTAGGTTGATGACTCAAACATACTCTATGTTTTCATGGAGAACAGAAGGTTCTTTTCTTGGTAAAAAATGAAAACAATGAGTATTTTTGGTTTATCTATAAATTCAATGATTTTGGCTGGTATAATGGAAAATAACAGCTAGCGCCAACTGATGGAGGTGATGTTTTGTTGTGTAGTGGAGGTGGTAAGTGGAGGCAGTAAGCGGAATTTATCACAGTGCTTTTGGGGACTTGGCAGTATTGGGAGAGGACCGCTTGATGCCATTCATCGGGCAACACATAGCAGAGGGATGAATAGTAAAACTTCTCACGTCGGGCGGGTAAAGATTGGCATTGGAGGTCATCTGATACGAGTGACAGCCGTTAGATTTGAAGGGGTCAGATCGTACGATGATCGGGAGCATGACTTGATCGGGGAGTTAATGGAGGGGCTCGACAAGAATTTAATTACGAGTTAGAGTGGCTTAATGACGTCACGGGTGATGTGATTGGAGGAAGGGTTATTAATTAATCACGGTTTGATAAATTAATCCCCCTTTGTAAGGAAAAGGGTTATGGCCCTTAATTAGTCACAACTCGACTAATTAATCCATTTAAATATTTATTATTACGGTTTATTTTTCAAACCATCGAGACGGGATATTTAGCATATGGGATTTTAATTAACTATACGGGAAAATGGTTTTATTTCTCAGGAGTTAAATATAATAAAAGTTAAAGTTAATATGAAATAGAAGCCAAAAAACAAATTGCGATAAGTATGATATATTTGACATTTATACGTCCATCATAACTTAGGCTTAATGCTTTTTTATGGGTTTTTATGTAAACAAAGGGGGTATTAGGTTAGGTTTATTACTTTTCCTAGGTAAATGATGATTTCACCTTAGGAAAAGGGATTTTTAGGTGAGATGGATGTTCATGGAGGGAGTGAATGTTTTTAAGGGGGTTGTAGTACTTAAACCTTATAGTTATTGGGCCGAGGGTCTGGTCCCTCTAGAAGTCAGAGAAATGCTTTGAACCCCTTTAACATAAAGTTTTAGGAACTTTGATTTTTTCTTGTTGGAAACTAGTGAAAAATTAAAATGAATGGGGGGGAATTAACCACTTGACTTTGTAACAGTTCCATTTTCATCCACACTTTAAGCAATTTGATGATGAAAGTAAATGACAAGATAAATCACCATAATTCTGCAACCATCCAACTACTTACCCATCTACTCATCCTACCATTTCTTCCACTTTTTATTAGGGTTCACTTAAACTGGAAAACCCTTATCAAACTTTTCTTTTCCTTTTATAATAGAAATCTATCTAAGTCTATCCTTATTGCATCCAAGGGCTTAGATTAAACTATTGAGCTCCTTTTTTATTCACTCTACCTATCTACTTATCTACAAAGATTAAACACTTTGGTCAGATTTTATTCTCTATCTCTAAGCATGAAATTGAAAACATGGAATAACCAAGAGTAAATTGTTTGGTTACCATGGATTGTGGCATAAAAACACTTTGCACATAATCATTATTGTGTAGAAAGTAAAATAGTAGTGGAATTTGGACTTCCACACTTTCATGGTCTTTTTCTTTTTCCTTGAGGTTCATTTTTCATCTTTTTTGACATTTTTTATTCTATTTGTACTTTGATTTTTCTTTTAGGACATACCCTCTTTACATTTTTTAATTTTTTGATTTTTTTTTACAAATATGGAAAACATTTGCAGAAAGAAAATTTATGTACATATTACAGATTTAATCTCATCCATTCATATATTATGACACCTATTGGTATGGGAACATAACAGATCACATGCATACCCTCCGCGGACTCCAGGCAGGTGCTTCTTCTATCATCAGCTTGCATAGGATGGAAAAATTGTTAAAAAAGGGCCACCATGGATTAATAGCCCAATTTAATGCCATCCAAGCCTTCGAACCCACTTCTCTTCATATTCATCCTGAGATGCAATAGGTCTTAAACAACCATCTGCAGGTCTTTGACAAGCCTCATGAGCTTCCACCCTCGAGAGGGGAACATGATTATAGCATGACTTTGGTCCTAGGGGCACAACCACCAAATGTGCGCCCATATAGATATCCTTTCACCCAAAAGAATGAAATTGAAAAATCATCAAGGAACTCCTAGAAGCCGGTGTGATTCATCCTAGCATTAGTCCTTATTCATCGCCTGTAGTCATGGTTCTCAAGAAAGATGGGGAATGGTGTATGTGTCCAGACTTCAGGGCCCTCAACAAGCTGATGGTCAAAGATAAATTTCCTATCCCAGTTGCTGATGATTTTCTGGATGAACAAAATCGGGCTCAATTCTTTACTAAGCTTGATCTTCGCTCGGGTTATCACCAAATTTGCATGAAAGAAGTAGACATTCCAAAGACTACTTTCCAAACTCATGAAGGCCATTATGAATTCATGGTCTTTCCATTTGGTCCCTGTAATGCCCCATCCAATTTTTAGAGCCTCATGAATCACCTTCTCAAACCATATCTCAGAAAAATTATCCTTGTTTTCTTTGATGACATCCTCATCTACATCCTCACCTGGGAGAAACATCTTCAACATGTAGATCTGCTCTTGCAACTGCTCCGGAAGCATAAATTATTTGTCAAATTGTCCTAGTGTTGTTTTGGCATGGAAGAAGTTGAGTATTTGGGCCACATTGTGGGGTGTGAAGGTGTCAGGATGGATCCCAAAAAGATCCAGGTAATGCAGGATTGGCCTCAACCAAAGACCTTGAAGAGTTTGAGAGGCGTTTTGGGTCACACCGGCTACTATCGCAAATTTGTCTGCAATTATGGTCGCATTACTAGACCCCTCACTCACCTTCTCAAGAAAAATTCATTCCTCTCGAATGATGAAGCGCAATAGGCATCTATAGCTCTCAAACATGCCATGTGTTCCACTCCCGTATTGGCACTACCCGACTTCACCAAATCTTTTGTGATTGAATGTGATTATTCAGGTACGGGTATTGGGGTTGTCTTAATGTAGGAATGTTGACCCTTGGCCTTCACTAGCCAACAACTAAGTGGGACAAATCTAGGACAATCTACCTATGAGAAGAAGATAATGGTCATCTTACATGTAGTGGATACCTAGCGACCATACTTATTAGGGCGGCGTTTCCAAATCTACACAGACCATCAAAGCCTTAAATATTTTTTGGAGCAACGCTTATCCTCGCCACAAAAAAATAAATGGCTAGCCAAAATGTTGGGATATGATTATGAGATAATTTACAAGAAAGGGAATGAAAATGTCGTAGCATATGCTTTATCACACTAATTTGAGGAGGAAAGCACCCTGCTAGCAATCTCTCTTCCCATTGCAGAGTGGATTGAAGAGGCTCACCAAGAATGGTTCTCACATCCTTTGCTCTCCCAATTCATTAATAAATTGCCAGCAGATCCAAATTCCACAGCAGGCTACTCTTGGCAAGATGGGATTCTTTTCTACAAGGACAAAGTATTGATCTCACCAACATCCACACTCAAAAGTCACATTTTGGCAGAGTTTCACTCATCTCCCACTACAGGCCATTTAGGCTTTCATAAGACTTATGTTTGCACTTGACGTTCATTCTTTTGGATAGGCATGAAAAAGGACATTCTTACTTTTGTAGATGAGTTTGATGTGTGTCAGTGCCACAAATTAGAAACAATCAAATCCCTAGGCACCTTACAGCCATTGCCCATCCTTGCTGCAATCTAGTCAAAGGTTTCTATGGATTTCATTACTGGTCTTCTGAATTCAGACAACAAGTCAGTCATCATGGTGGTTGTGGAAAGACTTTATAAGTATGCTCATTTTTGCGCCCTACCCCACCCTTTTACACCTGCTTTGGTGGCTCAATCTTTCATGGACCAGATCTTCAAACTGCATGGCATGCCCACTTCCACTGTGTCTGATCGTGACCTGATCTTCACCAGTAACATTTGGCAGGAACTCTTCAGGCTACAAGGTACCCAACTACAACTTAGTAATTCCTACCATCCCCAAACTAATGGTCAAACTAAAGCAGTCAACAAATGTCTGGAGACCTACCTCTGGTGTTTCACTTCAGAAAAGCAACATCTATGGGTACAATGGTTACCTATAGCTGAATGGTGGTATAATACTAACTATCATGCCACCACCAAGATGACTCCATATGAAGCAGTTTATGGTCAACTCCCTCCTTCACCTATTTCTTATATCCAGGGATGCTCGAAGGTACAAGCAGTGGATCAACTCCTACAGAACCGTGCAACCATGCTTTCCCACCTCAAAGAGAATCTCCATCATGCTCAAAATCACATGAAGCAACAGGAAGACCAACATCGTTTAGAGCACCAATTTCAAGAAGGGGATCAGGTATTCTTGAGGCTACAACCATATAAACAAACATCACTCAAAGACAAGGGTTGTCAGAAATTATCTCCAAAATTCTACAGACCGTATCAAATACTTTAGCGCATCAGAGAGGTAGCCTACAAGACAGCCTTGCCACCCACTGCAAAAATCCATCCTATCTTCCATGTCTCATGCCTCAAGAAAGTAGTTGGGAACCATTACGGATTTCAAACTAGTCTACCGGAATTGGATGAAGAAGGTTCAATCTAGCTCCAACCTAAATAGGTTCTTGGCACGCGAGAACGACACCTACATGGCCGCATGATCAAGGGAGTCCTCGTCAAGTGGAAAGACACCTCTCGAGAAGATGCGACTTGGGAACCAACCATTGTTCTTCAGCAGTTTTCACAACTTCAGCCTTGAGGACAAGGCTATTTTTATGGGGGAGGGCATGTTAGGGTCCAACCCTAACCCCCTTATTTATGTAATAGGGTCGAGTCATAGTTATAGTTAGTTAAAGAGTCAATAAAGCCCATATTAATAATTGTAAGTGGTTGAGCCGCATTTAAAGAAGGGACCACAGTTAGTTGCAAATGGGCCATGGTATTGGATAGATGGTATTAATAAGAACCATGGTACTAACCCATGTTATTGCATGTATGAATCCTATATAAAGGATAGAGATTCCCCTTGAGGATCATCGTGTCTTATTTTGTAATTGAGCCCAACTCTATTGGAGGTTGCCTCCTCGAAGAGGAAAGTGAACATTTCTTTCCTTTCTGAATAATAAAATGCATGCTATTATTTCTTATTGTTATGTGTTCTAGGTATATTTCTTCACATATTTCGTATTCTGGTATCTTCTTGCAGGTCAAGAGCATAACAATTTTCATGGAGGGAAATTTAAATAGACATATAACTTCAATGAGGTGATAAAGAATTAAACCATGCAAATTTCTGCAGAATGTCTGAAAATAGGCTAACCTATAGAAGTCCAAAATCATGTGGTCGCTACCATATTTTCCTAACAAATCCATGGAATCCCAACGTACTAAAAAATATAAAGAGTCGACTCTCATCAAGTATAGAATCATATAAGAGCATACCAAAGGAAATGGGGTTGCAAAGCTCGGTTTGGAACATAAGAGAATGCAAATGGAATTGGAGTGACGAAGAGGGTGTAGGTAGTTACTCTAAACTAACCCCAAATCCCCTCTTCTATTGATCAAAAACCTAAAAATCAGGGAGTGTTGATTCTAAGACATGTCATAACGCATAGTGACAGATGACCAACCCTTCAATTACATGGCGTTCACATGGGCTGAAAGCCAACATGTTTCCACTCATATACAACATTACATGATGCCCTTCAATACCCAGAAACTTTGGAGCGATCACATTGATATTTAATATCAAGTTCTATGAACTGGGGCGATGTATAATATAGCATATCAAACCTTATATATGTTTTTTTGTGAACCCTTAATACCTTCTGGTAGACCATATGATAGGTCGATGAAACTATGAATGCAACCATGATAATATGAGGACGTCATGAGGAAGTGACAATGTTAACAATCATTTGGAAAGTAAATAATTTTTTGTAACCAAAGACAATAGAAATGTACTAAGTGTTAAAGTGAGTCCCCTTGTAACATACATTTTTTAAAAGGTCTATAAAGCCAATCTTTTAAATACAAAATAATAGATCTATGTTATTGAATTTGTTGAGAAGGTATATATCTATATTAAGGAAAAGAAAGATATATATATATATATATATATATATATATATATATATATATATATATAGATATATATATATATATATTCACGAGCAAAAGTCCAACATGGAAATAAGATAAGTAGATCTAGATCACATCCGATCGAAATTTTATGGCAAGGAAAATTACCACCTCATGATTTATTCTGAATGAAAATATAAAAAAATTAAGAGCTTTCCATTCCTTAGTTTTCCTTGAGACAAAATTGGATATGTCCTTATAAGACTCCTTGTTTGCAAAAAATTAAAAAATTACATGTCCTTTTGCTCTATTATAAAGAAAAAAAATTATGAGGGATAGTACAAGTGGTATCCATGAATCACTTAGTGAATTTTTTGTGTCTATATATAGCTCTCGCACAAAAAAATCAATTTTCGCACAAAAAAATTTAAAACTGGTTATTTTTATCTGAGGAAATTTTTTTAGGATTTTGTGCCTTTAAATAGACTACATTAGAGAAGAATACAATGGAAAAAATCCATGGCTTGTGAAAATCGTGAGTCAAAATGTTTACATAATCTTTTTTATTATTATCCCAGAGGAACTCAATAGCCTGCATGACACATAGCTACTAGTAAACCTTTGGGGATCTATGACCTATCCTCCTCTTCATAAACCATGACATAATCAAGGGGATTTGAACCTTGGATTTGACATGTTCTATAACTAGGCAAAGGCTTACTGACCACATAAGGGTTATTGATTGCAAATGAGGAAATGGTCAACTTATTTAAAATTGTTGGATATTCTATAGCCACCATCAAAGCCATGAATGCTTTGTGGTGCCAAAGGGAAAGAACTTGACAAAAATTGTAATTTGGATTAAAAAAAAATTCAATTTCCTTTCACATTCCTCATATTTCCAAGTCAAAATGCACCTTAACTATGTGGTATACAAGTAGGCTAACATAGCTTCAGACATTGAGATTGGAATACTATTGTAAAATGGGAGTAACACTACATGTTATATCCCATAGCTCTAAGTTTAAATTCATGTTTTCACATATCATTTATTCTCTCATGAGTGAGAAAATGGTTCATCATTCCAATTGCATCAGTTTGGGAGATTGAAGGATTCTTTTTAGTACCTTAAGAATGAGTTCATTAATTTTGATTGTGGTTATTGAAGGATCCCATTACATTATGTGTTTCATCAATGGGATAAGAAAGTGTGTAGGTGTTAGAATTGGGCAACAACAAATCCTAGTTTTGGTGGGGATAGCATCCTTGGTATGCTTGTTACTTCTCTTAAACATCCCATAAACATTGTCTATGGAAGCTTAGGGATGGATTACATCCATAAAGATTTGGTATAAGAGGATTTTTCTATGTTTTTGGGAATCAATGAGAACTTATATAATATATGTCTCCATTCATTGATTCTTTACTCTCCATTCCCTTTCATAAACATAGAATTTGTCATTTTGGGGTAGGCACATCACTCGATTGGTTTGATAAAGTATAAGTGAAGGAGTTTGTCCATATTTAACTAGCACCTTCCCTTCTCTCAATCACTTATTTTCATTTGTTTGATATCTTTAATTTTCATCCCTTCTGGTTTTTCCATCTTTTATTTTATATCTTCTAAAACCTAGAATCATTAGCCAACAATTGGGGAAGGCTATTTCTGTAAGTTTGTGTACAAATGCACATAATGAGATAGGTTTATATTGATACTTCTCTAGTTTATGGTAAGTCTAAATATTTCTTGTATTCAAATATTTTTATATATTTTTTATTTGGTTCTATTTGTAATTCGTTCTTAGATTCATGAACTATTAAAACTTTTAATGAAATTTCATGGAAGTATATAAGTTTTCATTTCTTAACCCTGTTCAAGTTCTTTCATACTCTACAAATCCCAAAAATGGTTTCTCTTTAGAAACCATAATCAAAAGGGTTTCCTTATTAGGGACTCAGGTCATCTCTATTAGATATAAAATCATCCCAACATGAACAAAAGTGATAAATGAATCAAAAGGAATTTTGATAAGTTACAAAGAGCTAATTCATTTTAATAAGAAGACTCTTCTGTGAGACTACTCTAAGATCAATGAATTGGATCACCATTGTGTCATGTAGCATGATGACATTATGAGATTGTTGATTTAATAAAATCAAAGGATTGGTTTATTGGAAGTTGAGGACTTGGTTATAGAGTTGGCATTAAAACTTCAAAAAGACAATATATCATTAGTCTCAGATAATCAAGTCGAGAATATTAGACCATGTACTCAATGGGGAAGAGACTTCCTTCTATGAGGAGGACAAGATAGGGTGTAAACTCACCCTCTTTCTTTCTTTTAATTTTAATTTAGAGGAATCGACTATACTCAATGGACTATAACCTCGAGGTGAAACACACTGCCCCAACATGCAGCACATGAGTAAACTTGGGGGATTTCAACTTGGAACCTCTTACAACATAATACTTCACTTTCACAAACATTGTCAGTTGAGTTGTCTCGGTGGGGGTGGTGATAGGGTGTACCCTTTTAATATTGATACTATTATTTTTCAATATTCTCTAGAGATACTTCATTAAATATGAGTTTTTCTTTTCTAAAATAATTTTTTCTTCACCCTTTAACTTTATTATTATAATTTATCTTTTTACGTGTTTATAGCTCATTCACCCTCTAACTTTTTCTAGATGTTTTTTTTATAATATTAATTTTATTGTTTATTTTAATATAAATTTTAAGTTTAATATAACGTTCTAATTTATTATAATATTATTTAATTTCATAACCATTGAAATTTACTATTGCATATTTACTATAATTATGTGGTTTGTTCATCTAACTATCCATCTTTTTTATTTTTTTGGATGATGAACATGAGTAGGGGTTTGAAACTAGTGGATCCTAAAACATTGATATGTTTTATCCTCAAGAGTTTTTATTTAATCATGAATCACAAAGGCTCCATTCTTAGGAGTTTTTCTTTTATTATCCCATAATAGAAGGTTGACTAATTACATATGTTTGCAATCCCATGGTTGGCTTACATTTAATAGAACATCTAATGCATCAACTTGAGTATGTATAGTAAGAAAAATGATTCTTGGATTGGCATGGATACACAGCATGTGAGGAAGTGAAATTGGAAGAAATTATGAGGAGTTAAATACTTGGTAGGACACTGAAGCCAGAAGAGCAAGAGTGTTGAGATCTACAACAATATGAGATAGTGTTGGGGATGACTAATTTTGGAACCAAATGGCTTATGATTATTTTACACTGGTGTTCGAAGTTTAATCCATGGCACTTTAGTGGTGACCAAGTTGTCTAGAAATTGTGGAGCGACTATCATTGTTTTGAGTGGGTTTTAACATCCATGGGTTCTCACTATAAAATGGTTTTGTTATATTATTATTTGGTTAGTTTTATCACTTGTTGCGTAGAAAGGAAGTCTACAACTGAGTATTTGTTAGATGTCACGTAAACAGAAGAGCAAGAGTGTTGAGATCTACAACAATATGAGATAGTGTTGGGGATGACTAATTTTGGAACCAAATGGCTTATGGTTATTTTACACTGGTGTTCGAAGTTTAATCCGTGTTCGAAGTTTAATCCATGGCACTTTAGTGGTGACCAAGTTGTCTAGAAATTGTGGAGCCACTATCATTGTTTTGAGTGGGTTTTAACATCCATGGGTTATCACTATAAAATGGTTTTAACATCCATGGGTTATCACTATAAAATGGTTTTGTTATATTATTATTTGGTTAGTTTTATCACTTGTTGAGTAGAAAGGAACTCTACAACTGAGTATTTGTTAGATGTCACGTAAACAACAGACTATGGGGTAGATTTCACGTAAATATGTAAACCTAAATGTAAATACAATAGTAAACATTTAGAATGTAATGTTTAATGTTTAACATTTAACATTTTTAATTTAGCTTTATTTAAAAATCAATCTAATTATTATTATGTATAAATACAATATAAATTTAAAATATAAAGATGATTACGAACACTCAAGAGGTATGGTAAATAATAAAACCTCTTTTTATATTTACTCCATAAACCTCTTTATATTTAAGACAACTCAAAAAAGAGATTTTATTTATAGGCCAAATACCATTTTAACACTATGGGAAAAATACCATGGGCCAAATACCATTTTAACACTATGGGAAAAATACCATGGGCCAAATACCATATTTATAAAAGAGGTATGGTAAATAAATAAATATAAAAGAGGTATAAAGAGGTATAGTAAATAAATAAAAATATATCACATAAGATTAGAAATCAACATCTAATTATACAAGGGCTATGGACCATATACTATGGTAAATAAAAGAGGTATGGTAAATAAATAAAAATATAAATAAACTAGAGATATGGTAAATACGTAAAACCTATTTTTATATTTACTCCATAATCGACTTTATATTTACTAACACTTAAAAAAGAGGTTTTATTTTAGGTGAAGCCTATGGGCCAAGTACCATGGGCCAAATTATTATTAATACCATGCAAAAAAAATCATTATTAACCTTAATATTAATATTAAAAGATTATTATTATTATTATTATTACTATTATTATATTAATATTATTAAATTTAATAACTTTGGATTAATATAATATTAAATTTGTTGTATTATAATATACATTAATATATCATGATATATATTAACTCTAGATATATATGGGAGGGAAGAACAAAGACATAGAGCGATAGAGGTGGATAGATAGGGGGAGTGACAAGGGAGAGATAGAGATAAAATGAAGGAGAATGGAGAAGAGGAATGATGAGAGGGAGAGGGAGAGGAGTGATTTTCACCTCTAGAGATTTCATCCCTCTCCACACTTAATAGATCTAGATTAAATGGATCTAGGCTGGTTACATGTCGTGTTCCATAACCCATAGATTTGAAATATAAATTATGTTTACAAATATTATAAATAAATTAAATTAAAGAGACAAGTAAGATGAGATATGTGAAATATGCCCTTATATTATGATAATCATGGATGTGTTGGAAACATAGTTTTTATCCATTTTGAGGAACCTATTTAGATTTATCTTTGGTTATTCACCCAATATTTCATTAGGACTGACAAAGTCTTAGGGGTGAGGGAGAGATTGGACCTTCATTTTGAGGCTTTACTACTCTCAGAAGTGTAGATTTTTTCCCTTTTTACTCCCTCTTAGAGCCTATTACCATTCCCCTTTTGTCAAAATCATTTGCATTATGGTCATTACCTGCATTATAAAGGACATTGTTTTTTTAGATAAGATTTTATTTTAATTTTAAAAGGGACACATGGTAACTAGATACACATATAGCTAATATTACTTTATAGAATGTGTCTTTCCATGCAATAATATATTGTTTTAATTTTAGTTCATTTTTTTAAAGTTGATATAAAATTATGTGAAATTATGTTATTTCACATAAACATCCAAATACTTTTTTTATGTTTTAGAGTGAGAATAAAATATTTTTAGCCCATTCTCTGAGTTATCATGTGAACACCCAATCCACCAAGCATAATGAGAGGAGTGAGATTATTGATATTTGTAATGCATTCAATTAAAACTAACCAAATAGGTATTTCATTTTTGTTTTTAATTATAGCCAACATTATTGTGCATTTAAAAAATAATTTTCAATTTTTATTTTAAAAAATGGTTATCAACTTTAAATTGAGCACAAAACAATTACACATCTCCCTCATACAAAAAATGTAAAATACATATTTAAATACAACAATAATTTTTAAACCATTCATAAAACAAATTTCAAATTTTATAAAAAATTAATATTTAAAATAATATTAGCTTTCTACATTAATAATTATATATATTTTAAAAATATAAAAATAATTTAAATAAAATTTCTAGAATCATTATTAACTCATTGCAATATTAATAACAAATAAATTTATAAATAACACTAATATTTATAACTTCATTTTCAAATCTAACTTCTGCAGGGATCATTTTTTCAATTTGGAATAAAATTCCAATCAATAAACAGTTGTGCATTTGTCGCTTTTCACCGGAGGACCAGCGGAATGTTGTTGTTGATAGCTTGAATTGAATCCCAATCCTCTAGTTTCTTGTTAGATGGCGCAGGGACAATGAAGTTTTCTGACAAAAACTTCTGATTATCAACGTCGACGTTTGTCTCTATAAACTGAAAGCGAGAGGTGGGTCCAAACAGCCACATAAGTACGCTGTGAGAACCTGAAATCGAGATAAGGGTTGCTCGTAAATTATGTGATAAATATTTAATATGGATTTGTCTATGAAAGATATTACCCTCGAGAAAAAACATACAATCGATGGGCAAATAATAACTGGGTTTTGCAAAGATAATGTGGGCTTAAAGGTTTAGCCTCCAAGGGGATCAACATCTTCCCATTGCCCAAACAGTGTTTGAGTCAATTATATTTGCGATGGTGAAAAAGTAATTGGGTGGGCACGATTACATAACTATTGGACAAAACTCCATTTTTGGCCAACTCTACTTAGTTTTATGTATGAATTCACATGTATAAATATGTGGGGTCAAATGGTACTACTTATCTATTTAACTTGAAAAGGTGAGTTGTCTTTAATGTATGAAGTTAGTAAAAGCATTTCTCTAGTCTATTTATTTGGGTTAAAGGGACAAAGTAAGTTTTCTGGTGTATTTATTTGGTGTGTTTATTTGGGGGAAAGGGACAAAGTAAAATAGTGGAATGAAACATATATGAGACTATGTGATTGTAAGAGAGTGTTAGAGGATGTTTGTGAAGTTTCACATAGAATTTAGAATAGGAAATAAGTATAAGTGGTGTGGTGGTATTCAAGGTTTATCATTAATAATGATTTATAATGACATATAGTGACTTTCACTATTTCATATGAGCAACTATGATAAACTTTAGCATTTGTCACAAAAAAATTGAAGGGCACCAAAGGTTTCATTGTTGTTACATTGAAGGTCAATCATGAATAATGATTATAATGATGGATATTGAACATCACCATCTCATATGAACATCAACAATTTATTGTGATGGACCCTTCATGCTCATTATTATTGATGCATATATATGAGGACGGTTCATTGTCTATTATCGTTATGTTGGTGAGGGTCGAAAAATGTCACCATAAGCTCACTCGTGATAGTCAAAACGGTCTTTGTCACAAAAAATTGAATGACACCAAAGGGCGCATTGCCAAAATGATAAGTGTTGTGGTGATATTCAAAGTCTATCATGAATAGTGATAATTATAATGGCATATAGTGGCTCTTACCATTTCATATGAACAACAAAAAAAACTACGGTGATGGACCTTTCATGGCCATCACTATTGATGCATATGCATGGGAGTCTTAGTTGACCATCAAGATTTCATATTTTGGTGGGATAGAAAAATGTTTTCGTCATTCCATATGAATACATATGAATATAAGGCACGATGAAATTACACTACTAACCTCTTACTTGTAGAAAAGGCGCTCTTCCATTGAATTAGAACCTTTTAAAAAATTAAACTTAAAAGCTTTATAAATTGTAAATTCTACAATTTTCAATTAATTATAAAAAGTGTAAATTAAAGTATAGTAAACCTTTCAATATAGTGCTTAAAATAGATACTTTTCTATTAAATTAGCACACTTAAAAAATTTGAACTCAAAAATTTTATAAATGGTAAATTCTACCAATTTCAATTAATTATAAAAAATGTAAAATAAATTAAGGTAAATGCTTAAGTATAGTAAAATATATGTTGTTCCATAATGCTTAGGTATAACCCACGGTGGCATGTGGAGTTTGTGTACAAGCATTGGGGTGATGATGATTGTGAATTGGTCACAATAGCACATTAAAGTTAATATATCTATATATATATATATATATATATATATATATATATATATATATATATATATATATATATGTTTTATGCTGTCGTTTTTGTCTTGTGAATGCAACCTATTTACTTTCCAGCGACTTACTGGTTATATAACAGAAACAGTACGTGCTTTTGTTTATTTAATCCGAATAACCAAAAAAAGTTCTTCCGTTTAAAAAACAACTTTCAAACCAAAAGAGAATACTAGTTAGTGCATGAATTGCACATATAAAAAGTTTATCCTTGGGAACTAGGTTGTTTCTAAACCATAACAGAATACCACGTAGAACATGAATTACACCGCTAAAATATTTACCATTAGCATTGTGAAATACGTTGTTTTGTGTATTAGTGGTGTAGCGATAATTGAAGATGGGATGTGCATAATGCCATCGAGACATACACCGTAAAGTCACCACAACACAAATATTCAATAGTAGCGTAACTAGCAATTGTCCAAAAAGGTACAAAGAGAGGCCGATAGGATTATTAAACTGGAATTGTTGAATTTTTTTAGAAGAGATATTGGTTCAATTAGCCTGGTCGCCTACACTGCCACAACTCTTCTCGGTAAACCCTGACAACGATTCTGCTTTTGTGAAAAAATAAAATTTGCACCAGTAAACGTCACACATATACCTATACAGCTGGATTGTTGATTGATACCTTTGGACCTTGAATAATTTAAGGTAAATCTATTCACTATTATGCATTTGTGAAAAAATCAAAATTTGCACCAGTAAGCATCACAAATATATACAGTTGGATTGTTGATTCATACCTTTGGACATGCTCGATTAATGAATAATTCAGGGTATAATCTATTACGTAAAAAAAGGATCAAAGGGGGAAGGGGTGGGGTTTGTGTACTGGATCAAGCCTCTGAGATTCATGGGAGAAACAAAGGAAGAATCCCTGCCCAAAACCTCCTCTACAATCATCCACTGTACCCTCTCAGTTGGATGAAATTTGTCCCAGTAAACATATTCCTTGGGATCCTTGCAAATTGAGCACCCTGGATCCAACCCACAGCCTACATGGCCATTGTATGGACCATCTCCATAGAAAACCTGTTGACCCACCCCGTACCTCCTAGTCTTCGTCATCCAAAATGAGGTCTAATCTGCAGCACCTTAGGCCGATGGCCTAGGCTGCCCTGGTTCGAGTCCTCCTGCCGACGGAACCCTCATCGCTCTCTTTTTCACATCCCCCCTCAGGTGAGAAAGGATCCATAACCCTATATAATCTTATTAATGAATATTATTATATATAATATTATATTAATATTAAGGTTTAATCCTATTCATATTACCAAAAATAATTTAAGAGAGTCATAAACTAAGCAATATGGGGATTAACAAAAAAAATTAATTAATTAATCTATAAATAAATAAAAATAATTTTTTAGGAAGAAAGCGCAGGAATCTAGCATCTGTTGATACTCCGTTGATACTCCAACCATCATCTCTATTTAAATTAACAAGTCTTTTTTTCAATTTCTAAGGCCTCTCTAAATTTACGATAATGAAAATGGTCAATCCTCGCAATGACCTTAGCCTCTTCAATGGAGATGTGATGATTGGTTTTTTCTGCATGCTCTACCAAAGTGGAGGAGCGAGACCTTCCATGCCTGATGTCGGCAGCATGTTCACAAATCCTTTGGTTAATGGATCGACCGGTCTCACCAATATAAGGAGCTCGACAAGAACAGGGAATGATATAAACACCCTTCTAATCCTTGGGGTTAATTGGGTCCTTAACAAAATGAAGAGAACTTCATATAGTGTTAAGAGGTCTAAAAGAAGAATGAATCTTATGCTTCCTCAACATCCTAGCGATTTTATCCATGGTCCCTTGAATAAAGGGAAGATGAACACCGGAAGACCAATCCTTGGGGTCAATCTTACTCTTAGGACCCTTTTCAGCATTTGGAAAAGCCTTAAGACCTTGAGACCTACTATAACCATTCTTATTAAAAACTTCTAGGAGGTCAGTTTTCTCATCTTCAAGGTGATTTTCATCATAAACTTGCAACGCCTGCCGAAGTAGCTAAGGTGTTGAGAACGCCTGTCTTTTGAGCAGGAAAATGATGGGAGTTAGCATGGACTTAAATTGAATTTAATTATTTTAGAGAGATGTTATAATGTTTAACATTTTGACTTTGTCAAATTAAAATTAAAATATAAAATATAAAATTTTCCAACCCATGGTTTTTCCTTATTATATTTTTAATCTATGGTTTTTTCCCATGGTATTTTTCTCTAATGTGAGTTATTTAAAGGTTAATATTTAAACTAATCTAAATTCATTTTAACTCTACATCTACCAAATGCCAAAAAAAATCAAATCTTTTTTCACTCTTAAAAAATCAATACCTCAAAAAAAAAAATCCCTCTTAACACATAATAAACTTACAACTAAAAATAAATCTAAACTAATTTTTAAATTTAAAATTTAAAATTTATATTTCAATTAAATTATAAAAATAAATTAATAATACATTGCATTTAAAAAATAAAAATAAAAATTAAAATCCTCAAAAATCTTTGCTTTTCTGAGCTTTTTTCTTTCGATCTTTGATTTTTATGATCTTTTTCGTGCTTTCTTGATTTTTTTTGCATAGAATCCTTTTTGAGCTTTTGTGCTTTCTTGACTTTCCATGCTTTTTTGATTTTCCATTGTTTTGTTTTCTGGTTCAGATCAACGGTTGAAAGTGTTTCATCTGATCTAACAGATCAGAGTAAAAGTGTTGACGAAAAGTTGATGCATAGGAAAGGCCTATCGGCCTAATTATATTATTATATTAAAAATATAATAAATCAAACCAAAAATATGGGATTACATTTTGACTTCTCAATATATTTTGGTAGAGAACGTGATTATTCGTGGGTACCAACTATATCAAAAATGCAATAAACTAAACTCGATATATATGGACTGGCTTTATATATTTCGGTTTAGAAGCACACTAATTTTCTGCGATAAATAAACTGTAGGAATATATCTAAACTTTTAGGACTTGATTGCTTCAATAACTTTAGTTAAACTGCCGTTCCTCCCCCCACGATTTTAGAGATAGAAAAATCGGCTGCTTGGAGTAGATCATTCCATTGTTTTTGGGTCCTTTCACCACCTCCCGATAAACAATTCAACATAAGAGAATCTAAAACATTGGCAGATCCTATCATGTCGGAGCCTTCCGTTAAATCCAAGATAGCCTCAGATAGTATTAACTTTCCTTTGTCCGGAAGAGCCAGGTGGCAGTGGTTCAATAGCTTGATGCAGTCTTCGTCGTTCCAACTATGTAGAAAATTCTTTCATGGGCAAATCCAAACTATACTCTTATAAGTAAATAAAGTACTAATATGTTGCATATATATATTACCAAATTATAATTAAAAAGACTTATAATTATATGAATAGATATATAATTATTATTATGTAAGATATCATTTTTGGGATTCAACTGCGTTAAGTAAGTCATTCAAAGTATGACCATTTCCATGAGAGGTAGTCGTAAAGTGACTAATTTCTCATGATTTTTGAATAGTTCACTTAGCACTCATTGCATCGGGTGATGCTCACAGGGGTGAAGAAGTGGGATTGAAACTAGTGAAATGTGGAGAACGAATCACATAGCATCAATCATCACTTCCGGGGCTTGCACCCGGTAACCAGGACTTCCCAGGAGGTCACCCATCCCAGAACTCCTCTGGCTCAAGCGCGCTTAACTGTGGAGTTTTTCCCCACAATCAAGCCCACTTAGCTTGCTACCCCATTTGCAAAACCTTAGCAAGTATTGTGCCTCATGAACCATTCAGGTAGAGATCCCTTGACTCTTTTTGAATTTAAGTATGGGGGATTTTCGCAGTGCATTATATTAGATATCATTTTTGGGATTCAACTGCGTTAAGTAAGTCATTCAAAGTATGACCATTTCCATGAGAGGTAGTCGTAAAGTGACTAATTTCTCATGATTTTTGAATAGTTCACTTAGCACTCATTGCATCGGGTGATGCTCACAGGGGTGAAGAAGTGGGATTGAAACTAGTGAAATGTGGAGAACGAATCACATAGCATCAATCATCACTTCCGGGGCTTGCACCCGGTAACCAGGACTTCCCAGGAGGTCACCCATCCCAGAACTCCTCTGGCTCAAGCGCGCTTAACTGTGGAGTTTTTCCCCACAATCAAGCCCACTTAGCTTGCTACCCCATTTGCAAAACCTTAGCAAGTATTGTGCCTCATGAACCATTCAGGTAGAGATCCCTTGACTCTTTTTGAATTTAAGTATGGGGGATTTTCGCAGTGCATTATATTAGATATCATTTTTGGGATTCAACTGCGTTAAGTAAGTCATTCAAAGTATGACCATTTCCATGAGAGGTAGTCGTAAAGTGACTAATTTCTCATGATTTTTGAATAGTTCACTTAGCACTCATTGCATCGGGTGATGCTCACAGGGGTGAAGAAGTGGGATTGAAACTAGTGAAATGTGGAGAACGAATCACATAGCATCAATCATCACTTCCGGGGCTTGCACCCGGTAACCAGGACTTCCCAGGAGGTCACCCATCCCAGAACTCCTCTGGCTCAAGCGCGCTTAACTGTGGAGTTTTTCCCCACAATCAAGCCCACTTAGCTTGCTACCCCATTTGCAAAACCTTAGCAAGTATTGTGCCTCATGAACCATTCAGGTAGAGATCCCTTGACTCTTTTTGAATTTAAGTATGGGGGATTTTCGCAGTGCATTATATTAGATATCATTTTTGGGATTCAACTGCGTTAAGTAAGTCATTCAAAGTATGACCATTTCCATGAGAGGTAGTCGTAAAGTGACTAATTTCTCATGATTTTTGAATAGTTCACTTAGCACTCATTGCATCGGGTGATGCTCACAGGGGTGAAGAAGTGGGATTGAAACTAGTGAAATGTGGAGAACGAATCACATAGCATCAATCATCACTTCCGGGGCTTGCACCCGGTAACCAGGACTTCCCAGGAGGTCACCCATCCCAGAACTCCTCTGGCTCAAGCGCGCTTAACTGTGGAGTTTTTCCCCACAATCAAGCCCACTTAGCTTGCTACCCCATTTGCAAAACCTTAGCAAGTATTATTAATAATAACTAAAAATTGTTTTATATTATATTATATAAATTATTTTGCAAATTGAAATATATATATATAAATATAATAGCCATAAATATATAATAATATGGTTATTGTTATTTATATAGTTATTAATAATAAAAGATAATTATTTTTTTCACAAAATATATTTAATAATTACTAATATAATTAATATATATAATTACTAATATAATTAATATATACTTATGAATGTATATTAACTTCATGAGTATACGTTAATCTCATTAATAAATATGTTTTCTATACTCCCCATATTGATAAATATAATTAACTAATTAATAAATATACTGAATTTATATCTTTCCTCACCAACCAGTTCAATACATTCGTTGCTGGAAGAGCCTCGGTTGACTATAATGCCACCTTTATTCTTTACCTTTCAATAGAGTGGACAAAGTTGTCGAGTTGGAATTCATGCAATCCAAAATTCTCTAACTTTCATCATAGTGGGCAGAGTTGTGAGTTCAATGCACTTGTTGCTGGAAGAACCTCGGTTGACTATAATGCCATCGAAATTCTTTACCTTTCATTAGAGTGGACAATGCCATCCAAATTCTTTACCTTTCATTATAGTGGACAAAGTTGTCCACTTGGAATTTGAATTGGGTAATGTCAAGTTTAATTTGAATTAAGAAAAATTTATTAAAATTTTTCAATTAAGGAAAAAGCTATACTCTTAAAATTGGTTCATATTTTTAATATTCTTTTATAATCCGTTGTATTTTTATTTTTTTTTAATTTATAAACTTTTCCTATATCCATCTGATTGATAAGCATATACAATGAATTGATATCTTTCCTCACCAATCAGTTCAATACATTCGTTGCTGGAAGAGCCTCGGTTGACTATAATGCCATCCAAATTCTTTACCTTTCAATAGAGTGCCATCCAAATTCTTTACCTTTCAATAGAGTGGACAAAGAACCTCGGTTGACTATAATGCCATCCAAATTCTTTACTTTTCATTAGAGTGGACAATGCCATCGAAATTCTTTACCTCTCATTATAGTGGACAAAGTTGTCCACTTGGAATTTGAATGGGGTAATATCAAGTTTATTTGAATTAAGAAATTTTCAATTAAAAAAAAGACAATATACTCTTAAAATTGGTTCATATTTTTAATATTCTTTTATAATCCGTTATATCATCTTTTTGTTTTTTTAAATTTATAAACTTTCGCTATATCCATGTGATTTATACGCATATTTAACTTGTTTTTTGTATTGATACATGTATTTCCGTCAGGGTTTTGAATATTAATAAAGTCTAACAAAAATTCAATTCAAAATAACAAGCAATATATTGTTAAAATTGGTTAATATTTTTTATAATATGTTATATTAATTTTTTTGTTTTGTAAAATTTATAAAATTTTGCTATATCCATCAGATTGATATGTATATTTGACTTGGTTATTTGATTGATACATGTATTTCTGTCACGCTTTTTGAATATTAATAAAGTTTCAAAAAATCCAATTAAAAAAAACAATATATATGATTAAAATGAATTCATATTTTTTATTTTTTTTATAATCTGTTATATTATTTTTTTTGTTTTTTAAAATTTATAAACTTTTTTTATATCCATGTGATTGTGTTGATGGTGTTGGATTCGCCAATATGTAAGGGGATTTTTTTGCTAAAAAATTTCAATTAGACCTCATATTGTTTGTTGTAGGAGTTTTAGTAGAGGGTCGTAAGGTAATGCCTTGATCGCGATGTCACACAGAGGCAAGTAAGATAACTCTATGTGTAGCAAGGGTGCGACTGGTGTAGTGAGTCAGGGAATGAGTATGAGATGTTCCAACACTTCAAAGGGAGAGGAAAGTGAAGGTGAGTTCCAAGTTGAAAGGAATCAATCTCAACTCGACTAGGAACACACAACACAAAGGACATGCACAACTTCTAGCAGAACAGTCAACACAGATGTGACAATCACAACATACAAGGGAAGATAACATGAACGACACTCATGGATCAGTCCGAGACGAGTGTGCAGTTGATATAACAAGGTTCAGAGAAAGTTTTATTTGATGTCAGTCAGAGCAGTCGACACAGATGGTGACAACATTAACAACATATGCAACACATCAACAACAAGATTCATATAATTGCATACAAATCAATTCATATACAAGTACGTAAGTTAAACAACATATATCATTAAGGCAAGCAAAGCAGTCCAACTACAATAACAACATATGCATGAAAATGTGTTGGCTTTTATTATATAAAGAAGTGTAAGTCACAATCATACAATACACCATGTAAATCTGCTAACCCCATCATTGCAACATTACAGCCACATCCGCCTACTCCTCCAAAGAGATGTACTAGCTCCGTGCAGTGGAGAAGTTAAGGCACGTTACAATATTGTCCAAGCCTTCTTCAAGATAGTCTTAGTAGAAGCTTGGCTGACCAAAAGCCCCATATAATGAGTTATGAGAGACTATTTATAGCAAAGGGTGGGGTGACCCTTGACATTCCCCTTTGTGACAGTTCAATTACCCTAATGACTCTTCACCTACGTTATGACTGTTACATCCAATTGTTGATACTCGAATTACACTTGACATGACTCAACATTACAATGCACATGTACTCATGTGAGACAACACGGCTTGAGCAAGCCTTGCAAGACATCACTAACAATTGGTCCGTTGTGGTGAGACCAACTCTTTGACATGGTTGTGATGGTGAAGCTAGTGAGTTGATGCCAAGCTTGGTCATCTGTGATGGTGTGCATGTACCTCATGGTGACATCTTACTGAAGCGAACTCTTTCCTTTGTTGCTACTGGTGCATTGGTTCTGCCCCTTCATCCAACTCATCTGCTAACATACGCATGGTTTTCTTAGGTACGGTTGAACTAGCAACAAACTGATGCATAGTGTTTGTGCTGATATTCTAGTGTGTTTTGGTGGTCATGCACATCAACTTGTCGAAGTGCATGTTCAACCCTAGTTGGATTTACTTCTTGTCTTCGCCTTGGTGAGTGTGTTGAATGGGTTGGATTACATACAGGCACTCAACGACATGCATGTTGTTGGATCCTTTGCATGAGATCAACAACACTGATCACCATGTTTGCTATATGTCAGCTGTTGGGATCAATCCTTAACTTGTACTAGTGCAGTTTCATCCGTAAGTGCATGTTGTGCCCACTCTTGTTCATGTTCCTGTTGAAACTCATTGGACTATCTGTGCAACTTCATGTTCTTCCTGAGTTGTTGCTTCAACACATACAACTCTTTCATTGTTCCATATTCTGCCTTCGCGCGATCTTCATGATGCGTCATCACTTCATAGCCCGAGTCTCCAAAGTTGCCTTTATTATCAGTGGATCTGCTTGATCTTGCAACTTCCCGCCTCTATGTTGTCAAATAACTTCCTCTTGCATTCATTGCGTTCGTTGCATTCAGTATGTTGCCTTCAATTTTTGTTCATGATGTTGATTATTGTCATGCTATTGGTTGATGTCCTTGTCCACAAACAACTTGATGTCTTCGTGAGTAGGTAATCCCCTAGACACTTGATCGACTTCATCCCTAAGTGTGCTTTGAACTATGTCTTTATCTTTGCTCTCTTGGAGACAATTGTACCTGTACTGTTGAGAGGCAAATAAACACCTGTGGTACCTGGAGACATGGCAACACCCATAGCAAGAAATCTATTAGTCAAAAACCAAAGTGAACATGAGAACTGACTTGCAACATACCTGGGTGAATGATCATGAAGGTAGCACAATTTCGGCCAGGAGGTCAGGAGACCGATTGCTAAGACTACACATGGCACAGTCCAGGCTACTGGGAGACTAACTGACTATTGGAATTACAAAATGTGCAATCTAGTTGGGCAGTTAGATGTTGGGATTGTGCAATACACGATTCTATTCTAGCTGGGAAAGACTGCTGGCCTAGGGATAGATTTGCGCAAATTGTTCAGCCAGGCAGCCACTGACCTCCAGAAATCTACAAATCTAGAGAGTAAGGCGAGCCTTCCTTCTCCAGATTGCACAATGCGGCCTTGGTGAAGGCAGAGACTGAGCCAAGGTTAGACTGACTTGCCAACGATCAATTGAAGGCAAGTAAGTTGATGAAATGCATGGTGACACTAAGTGATAGCAGAAGTGATTAATAGTGCATGCAAAACATGAATGAAAGATTCAGAAAATAGATCAACATACATGTGGGTGACGTAGTTTGCCGGTTTGGTGAACGTCTGTGCAAAACAGTTTCATGCATGCGACAAAAGTGAGATAGCAACGAAAACTGAAACAGAGCTAGGACAAGCTATTATACATGTAAACGACAACAAGAGTTCAAAGGAATCAAGAAAACAATGCTCACACAAGCGAATACACAAAAAGGGACAGAAATGTAGCACAAGGCATGGGAAGCGAGCTTACCCCATAACAACTGAGCTAAATCCTGGATGTGATGTGGGATATCAGAGCTACAACGTTGATGTGAGGAATGAGCTCTGCAACATCTGGTTGATGAGTTTTGATAATATCGAGGTTTTGATGCACATGCCACAAATCTAGGTGAGGTGACACATGGAGGGAGGTTGTTGAATTGTTCCTTGCATGTAACCTCCAACTCCTAAACATAAATCCATGAAACAAGGGATGCCTTTGCATGCTTCCTTAGGAGAGAAAATCCATGCATGCAAGTCTGTTTTTCTTAGTCCTAGAGGGAACCGTCCACTGAGCTGCACATGCAAGAGACTACTTGGTTGCTAGAGAAAAATGCACATTCCTAACTATAAGTTGGGCTGACTGCCCAAGGGGATTGTGCAATTTTCGGGCCTAGTAGCTCACTGCTTCCCATATTTGGGAAAATCCTAGGCAGAACTACTTGTTGATGGGAAAAATTATGCAAATCCTACTAGGAGGGTTTGCTAGCCGGATTGCACAATCCTGGAACCCAGCAGGCTATCAGATGGAATTGCGCAATTCTTGGAGGGAAGGCTAGTTTCCCTCCAAAAATGCGCAAATTTTACTGAGAAGCTACTCAGCCTGCAGTTGGACCAAGTTTGGGTTAGCAGCCTCTGAAGGGAAAAGATCAAACTGTGATCAATAGGCTACTTTTGAGCAAGAAATACACTAAGGCTTGAGGACTTAACGAAGCAAGGCAAGATGCTGTGAAGGTTGTTAGAGAGGCTCCAAAATAGGCTAAGGCAAAATTTTGGAGGGTGGTTGTAGTTGCTACAACACTTGGCGACACACGGGTAGAACTCCAATTCTCTGAATGGACCTTGTTTGTGAAAAGCAAGTCTAAAACCTTTGGAAGTATTGTTCAGATATCAACTCGGCTTGGCTTAACACTAGCTTGATTGTAAGATGTAGCAGCTGCTAGACTCTTGGTCGATTGACACACATTCCAAGCCAAGGAAACACAGTTTTTTTGATTGGGGTTGAGGGGTATATAAGTGCATATGAAATATAGTCATCAGAGTTTAACTTTTATCTCTGGTGTTGCTCCACTACTGGCAGGCCTAGACAGTACCTTGTTGGAGGCACATAGGAACACAAGCATGGCTCCGCTACCAGCGAACTTGGTCAGTACCCCGATGGAGTTACTTTCATAACCTCCCTGTGTAGGAAGCCTTTCTCTTCTTTCACCTTATTCATTTTTCATTTTTTGACTTTTAATTTTTTTTATTTTTTTATTTTTCACTATGCATAGCACTTATTCATTTCAGAGGCAAAAAAGGGATCCCAACTTATTGAGAGTGGAAGAGTTTGTTCTAGCAGAGAAGTAGTTTAATGTATCTCTGATGTGCCTGTTAAGGTTTTCCCCCTCACCTTACTCTACTTGACTGAGCTAACAAGGGTTAACCCAAAAGCAATTGAGTAGAGAAGGTAACACTAGTTAGCGAGAAAGTGTTTTGTTTACACCAAGATTCACTTCGAAGAGTATGTATTTTCCTTCGATGTATCATGGACTAAGATTAATAGGCTCATCATACAAAGGCAAGATGACAGATATCCAAGTAGTGATAGTTGTACAAACACTTTTGTACTTCACCTAGCTCATTTCATGAGTCACACATGGTTTCATGCAAACTATCCTATGAACAAAACAAGTGAACGAACTAACAATCAACAAAGCAAAGAAAGAGCAGAAGAGAAAATGAAAGCAAAATAGGTAAACGAACAAGCAAGCAAACAAACAAGCAAATAAAGCATGTAAGCAAACAAGAATGCAAGAAAACACTTGAAAGAAAACACTACTCCTACTCCTACACTAACAGTGCAAGGGCTTGATCATGTGAAGTGATACTTACAATGTATCCACCAGCGCATTAGTAGAGCCATGTGGGTGAAGGCTTGTTCCATGAGTAACCTAGTTGTGTAGACCAGCATACAAGAGATATATAACAGTGAAGACAACCATGCTTTGTGTTTCAATGTGCCCATGGGACATAAGTGAGTGCATGTGCATGACGGACAGTCTGTGGACTTATCATGGTGTTGTGTGTCACTACGTGCAAACTTGAAGCACAAGCACACTCTTGACTCTGACATGCAAGCAAGTGAAATAAGCAAAGATAACTTCCGTCATGAACGAGTGCTTGAAATATAAGACTCCAATGCATGAACAATGGGATCGTGCAGTTCGAGTGGAGGATGTCTGATCTGAGTGTTAGGTTGATATTGAGTGCATACAGATGAGTGATGAGGAGCCTTGATTGTTTGAACAATTTCCTGATCGGAGGCAAAACCAACCTCAAGACAGTGAGGGCTTGAAATAACCATCAGCTCAGACTGAAGTGCCTCGACGGTCTGTTGGGTTTCAACTTCATTGATAGATGGATCTTTGTAGACTAGTGACTTAGACGAATTAATGACGAGTGAATATACAATGTGATCAGATGATGAGTTGAAGAGATCATGACAACCAAGATCAAAAAATTCCAGATGTTGGTCAGCGTCCTCATGATTTGACGAATCACACAGAGGGGTAGATGAGAAGGAAGGATGTTCACCCTCCATGTTTTTGGAAAGAGCAGATGAAAAATTAAGTGGATTTTCAATGAATGATTGGACCTCTCTGTTGTTGGATGATGGGATAACATAAGGTGTGTCCTGTGAAAGATCAACAATGGGTGTATCCGTAGCTGAAGACACACATGAAAAATCATGGTTGGGAGGTTCACCAATGATGTTAGGGAAGAACGGAGGGGGCTTAGACAGAAGGGAGTCATCCTTCGCTGAGTGTTGATGCTCAAGCTCCCACTCATACTCTTCATGAATGACAACGCATCTTGGTTGTGCAGCACCAACTCCGTTAGTGGGTTGTTCCTCATTCACAACAAGTGGAGAGTCTGGAATGGAAGAAAACAAGACAACATCATCCGAAGGAACATCAGGGTGTGAAGACGGAGGTTGAAAAATGGAATGCATATGAGAACTCGAAGGACTCACAACCAAATCTGAGCAAAAATTGTGTGGAGTGATGTTGGGAGGGTATGAAGGTTGAATAGTTGTGCGAACATGATCCTCAATCACTGCGCAATGGTAGAACTCTTGAATGAGAGGTAGGCAGACAGTTTGTTAAGGCAATGCCTGCTCCCACATGAGATTTTGCGGTTCCCTCAATGAAGAATGTTGAGCGAGGCTTGATATCAAGGTTCCTCTTGGGACAAGCTGATTTCTTAAGATAGTACTCAAACAGATCCTAGAGATAAGCGAATATCATCTGGCTCCTCAGAGTTTGAAACTGTAAGTCATGGAAGCGCTGCCAAAAATCAATAATGGATTCATACAGAGCCCTTCGTTGCTGTAACAATTTATGGTCAAGATGGTCTGGATAAAAACGATGGAACGTGTCTTCAATAAGATCACAGAAATGCTCACATGAGTGCACAGTGTTAGCTGGTAGGCTAAGCACCCAAAGAAATGGAGATTTGCAAAGTGTGTATGCGAGCAGCAACCCGACATGTTCATCAGTAAAGTCATCTTCGTCATAAATCATCAAAAGAAAGTTATGTAAGTGCTCAGGCCAGGCCACTTCGTCTTCACCATCATACGTGTGAGGGGAAAAGAGATTGAAAAGCTTCCTCGATATGGAGACATATTCATGATTCAAAAAACACCTCGAGGGAAGAAGAATGCAAGACTCCATGAGAGATATGTAAAGGTTCAAAACTAGATGAGAGGACGTTGCTTGTCAATCAGGCCCTCCTTCTAGCACCAGAAATGTTAATGGTGCTAGACCCGCCAACATGTCAAGGGGATTTCCCCAGTAAAAATTCCTAATTAGACCTCAAACTGTTTGGTGTAGGAGTCCCAGGAGTGGGTCGTAAGGTAATGCCTTGACCATGATGTTGCACAGCGGCAAGTAAGATAACACTGTGAGTAGCAAGGGTGTGACTGATGATGTGAGTCAAGGAATGAGTATGAGAGGTTCCAACACTTTAAAGGAGAGGAAGGGGAAGGTGAGTTCCAAGTTGGAAGGGATCAATTCCAACTCAGTTAGGAACACACAACACAAAGGACATGCACAGCTTCTGGCAGAACAGTCGACACAGATGTGACAGTCACAACATACAAGGGAGGATAGCATGAACAACACTCACGGATCAGTTCGAGACGAGTGTGACGATTGATATAACAAGTTTCAGAGAAAGGTATGATTGATGTCCGACAGAGCGGTTGACACACATAGTGACAACATTAACAACATATGCAACACATTAACAACAAGATTCATATAATTTCATACAAATCAGTTCATATACAAGTACATAAGTTAAACAACATATATTATTAAGGCAACTGGAGAAGTCCAACTACAATAACAACATATGCATAAAAATGTGTTGGCTTTTATTATATAAATAAGTGTAAGTCACAATCATACAATACACCATGTAAACCTGCTAGTCCCATCCCTGGAATGTTACAACCGCAACCGCCTGCTCTACTAAAGAGATGTACTAGATCCGTGCAGTGGAGAAGCCAAGATGCGTTACAATACTATCCAAGCCTTCTTCAAGATAGTTTTAGTAGAAAATTCGCTGACCAAAAGCCCCATACAATGAGTTATCAGGGAATATTTATAGCAAAGGGTGGGGTGACCCTTAACATTCCCCTTTGTGAAAGTTCAACTATCCTCATGACTCTTCACTTACTCTATGACTGTTACATCCAAATTTTGACACTCGAATTACACTTGACATGACTCAACATTATAATGCACATGTACTCATGTGAGACAACATGGCTTGAGCAAGCCTTGCAAGACATCACTGACACTCAGTCCGCTGTGGTGAGAGCAACTCTTTGACATGCTTGTGATGGTGAAGCTGGTGAGCTGATACCAAGCCTGGTCGTTCGTGATGGTGTGCATACACTTCATGGTGACATCTTCCTTAAGCAAACTCTTGCTTCCGTTATAACAAGTGCATTGGTTCGACTCCATCCAACTCATCTGTTAACATGTGCATGGTCTTCTTGGGTACGGTTGAACCAATAACACAATGATGCATAGTGTCCGTGCTGATCTTAAAGTGTGTGTTGGTGGTCATGCACATCAACTTGCGAAAGTGCATGTTCAGCCCCAGTTGGACTTGCTTCTTGTCTTCGCCTTGGTGAGTGTGTTGAATGGGTTGGATTGCATGCGTGCACTCAACGACATGCATGTTTCTAGATTCTTTGCATGAGATCAACAACACTGCTCACCATGTTTTCTTTGTGTCAACTGTTGAGATGGATCCTTAACTTGTACTAGTGCAGTTTCATTTGTGAGTGCATGTTGCACCCAATGATGTTCCTGTTCCTTCTGCAACTCATTGGACTATCTATGCAGCTTCATGTTCTTCCTTAGTTGCTACTTCAACACACGCAACTCCTTCTTTGTTCCATCTTCTGCTTTTGTGCGATCTTCATGATGCGTCGTCACTTCATAGCCCGAGTCTCCATAGTTGCTTCATTATCGGTGGATCTTCTTGATCTTGCAACTTTGCTCCGCCTCTATGTGATCAACAACCTTCCTCTTGCATTCACTGCATTCGCTGCATTCATTATGCTGCCTTCAACTGTTGTTCATGATGCTACTCACTGTGATGTTGCTGCTTGATGTCCTTGTCCATGAATAACTTGATGTCTTTGTGAGTAGGTAATCCCATGGACACTTGATCGACTGCATCCCCAAGCGTGCTTTGAATGGTGTCTTCGTCTCTGCTCTTTTGGAGACCATTGTACCTATATTGCTGAGAGGCAAATGAACACCTGTGATACCTGGAGACATGGAAACACTCATAGCAACAAATATGTCAGTTGAAAACCAAAATGAACATGAGAAATGACTTGAAACATACCTGGGTGAATGATCACGAAGGTTGCGCAATTTGGGCGGGAGGTCGGGAGACTGACTGCCTAGTCTGCACAAGGCATAATGTGACTTGCTGAGAGACTGACTAACTACTGTAACTACAAAATGTGCAATCCAGTTGGGTAGTTGGCTACTGGGATTGTGTAATGTGGAATTTTAGCTGGGAAAGACTGCTGGCCCAGGGACAGATTTGTGCAAATTTTTGGGCCAAGGAGCCACTGACCTCCACAAATGCGCAATTCAGTCTAGGAGACCAGTGGGATGCCAGAATGCACAAATATAGAGAGGAAGGTGAGCCTTCCTTATCTAGATTGAGTAATGCAGCCTTGGCGAAGGCAAGGACCAGGCCAAGGTTGGTTCGACTCACTAACAGGCAACTAGAAGCAAGTAAGTTGATGAAATGCATGGCAACACTAAGTGATAGTGGAAGTGATTAACAGTACATGTAAAACATGACTAAAGATTCAACAAATATATCAACATTCATGTGGGTGAGGTAGTTCGCCAGTTGGGCAAACGTCCGTGCAAAATAGTTTCATGCATGCGACAGTAGTGAGATAGCGATGAAAACTGAAACAGAGCTAGGAAAAGCTAGTATGAATGTAAATGACAGCAAGCGTTCAAAGAAATCAAGCAAATATAACTCAAACAAGTGAATACACAAAAAGAGACAGAAATGCAGCATAAGGCATGAGAAGCGAGCTTACCCAAAAACAACTAACCTAAATGTGTCAACTAATCCTAGATGTGATGTGGGATGTCATAGCTACAAGGTTGATGTGAGGAATGAGCTTTGTAGCATCTGGTTGATGATTTTTTATAAAATCGAGGTTGTGATGCGTATGCCACAAATCTAGGGGAGGTAACACTTGGAGAGAGGTTTCTAAATTTTTCCTTGCATGTAACCTCCAACTACTAAACATAGATCCCTGAAACAAGGGATGCCATTGCATACTACCTTGGGAGAGATAGCTCATGCCTGCAAGTCTGTTTCATTGAGTCCCAGAGGGAACCGTCAACTTAGGTGCACATGCAAGAGACTACTTGATTTCAGGAGAAAAATGCGCATTCCTGACTATATGTTGGGATGACTGCCCAAGGGGATTGCGCAATTTCTAGGTCCAGTAGCTGACTGCTTCCAAGATTTGTGTATATTCTAGGTTGAACTTCCTATTGATGGGAAAACTTGCGCAAATATTGCTGGGAGGGTTGGCTGACAGGATTGCGTAATCCTGGAGCCTAGTAGGCTATCAGAGGGAATTGTGCAATTTCTAGAGGGAAGGCTAGTTTCCCTTTAGAAATGCGCAAATTTCAGTAGGAAGCTGCTCAACCTGCAGTTGGACCAAGTCTGAGTGAGAAGCCTGTGAAGGGAAAAGATCAAACTGTGATCAATAAGCTACCTTTGAGCAAGAAAGATACTGAAGCTTGAGGACTTGACGAAGCAAGGAAAGCTGCTGTGAAGGTTGGTAGTGAGGATCCAAAACAGGCTAAGGAAAATTTTTGGAGGGTGGTTGTAGCTGCTACAACAGATTAATACATATTTGATTTGGTTATTATATTGATAGATGTATTTCTGTCACGGTTTTGAATATTAATAAAGTTTTAGTGACTTTGAGTAATTCGTATTTCATATATGGAAAAAAACCAAGAACTTGAAAGACAATTTTTGGTTGAATTTCTTGAAGATATAAGGCAAAAGTTCAGTCATTTTTTTCGATTCTCAAATTTTCAATGAAGTTATGATATCGAAATTGGTATTATAAATACTAATAGATTTTTATGGTCTAGTGGAAGTTTAAATTGGTTCTTATTTTTAATATTCTTTTATAATCCGTTATACTGCTACATGTTCTCATATCCATGCTATCAATTATTATCATCCTCACTTCATTGCAACTGCACCCACTCTCCCAGGGTTTTCCTAATTCCATTTCGCCACAAATTCTTTATATGTCTTTTTGCGTTCCATTTTCCTAATTAATAGAATAAACCCACTATCTCGGGGTTTCCTAATTCCATTTAGCCACAAGTTATTTATATGTATTTTTGCAATCCATTTTCATAATTCAACAAATAAACTGTGATTTCAATGTATAAATCTTGTACAATTTCAAAATACATTGATTTATATTTAGATAGCCTACCCATCTTTACTTATCTCATTATTTTTCCATTTTGCCACGTTGTTCTATTGGTACCCTCAGTAGAAGCGACTTTTATGAAGGTGAGAGATAATGTTCGCTAATCTGGCGGATCTTATTAGCATGTAAATTACGTCGAGCTTACCTTGATTGCACATTGTTTAGGCTTGTTGACATGGCTAGAAGGACCTATTTGTCTCAATTGATGTCTGTTTACATAAATGGATAAACCCATCTGGTTGTCGAACTCGGAAACCTGGTCGGTTGCAATCTGGAGCATGGTCCACCTTGTGTCTTTTTAGTGTATTGCACAACATGCATCCGTTCAACCACGGTTCAATCTTTTCACGAGCTCCCTTCTGACGTAATTAAAGAACGCAGTACCTATCATTTGAAATTTGACATTTGAACACCTCAGGCCGGCTATTAATGCACGCAGTACCTCTCATTTGAAATTTGAAGACCCCACGCGCCACATGAATAACTGGCAGGCTGGCCTTCTAGCACTATGTATTTCAGCTAGCTGGTAACCTGTGACATACCTAACCCACATATTAAACATATATAGATAATTTTTTTTATGGTAAGGCTACAACTCCATTATCGTTATAGCTCTTAGTATTAAATTACATTTGCGACTGATATTGTTTATATATGTTGTATTGGTTAAACTTTATGTATCGCCCCTCTCCATATGTGAAACACATATCGCATAACCTAAGTGCTGCGGCATTGGGCATATCGAGACAACTCCGACTATCAGCTTCGCTGGCACCATCCGCAGTGGACATATGGACGCAGCAATAAATTCCATCGGCCTGTTCACGTGAAGGGGGTGTGGTTCAAGGTTAGAGAACTCCCGCTTGTTTTCTTTTGTGTTGCTGCCTCAACCGATGGTAAGGATGCTCCAGATTGAATCGGAAGGTGGAGATGCTCCCTCGACTTCACTTCTGGAAGTTGATGCTATACAAGTCTACCCCTTCCCCACTCTTCGAGGTTTTCTGGCATAACTCGGCGATTCTGCGGCTCTCTACTCCACCCTGCCATAGTTGGTGGGATTGTTCGATGATTCTGCGCCAAGTGAACTACTACCATCTCCGCTAGCGCGCATCCTCATCGCCGAGCTTCTGTCCTGTGTTTATAAATTTGCGAAATGGCTTCTGGTGAGTGTTGCAGTCGCCAGTATATGGATTTAGTTCCATAATGTTAATCGTTTTTTCGGTTCTTTGGTTTTTCCCCTTAAGAAATCAGGACTATTGATTTCCTCTGCTATTTTATTGCTTAATGTAGATATCCGCCTCTGAGATTGACTCGGGCAAGGAGGTCTTCCTCAAGGTTATAGAATGCCGACAATTACCACAGGTACGACCCTTCGGCTCTCTGCTTTGTTGTATGTATTTAATCCAGTTAAGTGTACCTTTGTTCTGATCTTCCATCTGTCAGCAGAGGGTTACCCCTGCGCCTGATCGAAGCCCCAACCTTACTCTTCCATGGTTGGACGCAGATGGCGACAGGAGGTTCTACATTGTCCTGTTCCAATTTTTCTTGGTTTCGTGATATGGGTTCTGGAGTAACCCTAACGCTTCCAACGGTTCTGGGTTGGAAAGCTTTCAGTTTATGAGACTGTAGTTCCATCTTTGATTTATTGTAGTTAAACTGTGTATTGTATATAATCTTTGAATTAAACTTCACACGGGACTCTTCTGGTTACATATGTTGGGATTCTAGGCCCATTTGGTACTGGAACTGGACTGTTACAGCCATGCGGTCGTTTCTATTTGACTTAAACTCTTTGTTTATATTCTCATATCAATTGCGAGTATCTTACTTTGTTTTATAAGGGTTTGTATGGATGATTTCGTTCGAACACTACCCAGATTTGCAATGTAGATCTCTGTTCTTGAAATGTACTTACTGTTCTTATGGTGTTTAGGTAAGGGTTTACCTATGTTCTGAATCGCTTATTTCATAGGTCTTTTGTGACATGCTTATAAGTATTTACGCATGCATCTTAGTATAATAGATGTTTTGGTCGTTTCGACCTTGTTCCTTCTATATGCAAGAGAATGATTGGTCTTTTATGTTTATACCAGCAAGTCTGGGTGTTTAAATCGGTTTCCTAACTTGGTAAATATATATACATTTCACTGCAACTCGTTATATGTATGCTTCACTGTAAATCGTTTTATATATATCACGACACTCGTTGTTTTATATCATTGTTTCTTTTAAAGAGATGGCTTTTGTGTATCAATTTCGCTTTAAAAAGAGTTAGTTCCTTGTGTAACAGTTTAGTGGCTGTTCGGTTCTCTTTTAAATTACTTGAAAGATAACTCGTTAAGCTTCGATTCCTGCTCTTGAGTTTTTGTTTGGTTTTCCGGGTGTGCGGTCCCATTTGCAGGTATACACCACCCATTCGGGTACTCACCATGCATAAAATGATTACGGCGCTCATTCCATACTGCAGGAGCTTACCCGGCTCTAAGGGTTAAGTTTTATTGTTTTTCTTGGCCTCTCTTATTTCCTGAGCTCGGTACAGATCTCGGGAAGATACTATTTTCGTATTATAAGTTTGGGTCATGGTTATTGTCGTCATTCCACTTCGCTAATCTAGTATTGATAGCTTCTCTTAATATTGACAAACCCTTCTTTCTTAAAAACTACCCATGATAAGTGGTTTTCTACCATCCTGTTCACAGGCGGGGTTTTAATCTTATCTTTGTTTTCTAAATGCGTTAATAATCGTGGCAGTTACCTCTACAGCCAGGTTTCCTGTTCCACACTGTTCTTACTTTTCCTATTCCAGGTACAAGTGCTACAGTTTAACGTACCCAGGTCACAATCATTGCAGACCTCTTAGTGCAGCGATAATAACATTTGTGTTTTCAGAGAAACAATGTCTTATATAACACAGATAACTTCAGATGCTTTAAGGTTTAATTTACTTACCTGGTCGCCGCCAGTACTTTAATCCCTTAGTAAATCACCTGCAGATTCTATGCATAGCTTGTTTAACCACCCATCCATGAGACCTGTCCTCCGGGACCAGAGTCTCGCCCCAAGCTTCCTCTTTCCGGATCTCTATCCTTAGCAAGGCTGCACTTTTGTGCTCGACTATCTGATCCTTACCAGACTTAGTCTATTCGGGTTTTCGTTTCCCTCCTTTCTCTCTTTGCCTGCCTCTATAGCCCAGATTTTTGCCAACCCCCTTCCCTTTTCCCTGGAGACCCTTCTAGTTAGGGAAGGTGGTTATTTGCAGTTTTGATAACTGACTTTCTTTTTCCAAATCCCTCCCGAGAGTTGCCAATACTATCATAAGTATTTCTTTATTGGAATAATTATTCTTTTAGTGCACATGTAAAATAGCAAGAAATACTACTAAGGTTTATTTTTTTTTTTAAATAACAAACAATCTTCCATCGTTAACTTAATTCTGTCTTTTACCGCAGTAAGATTTAAATATTTACACTTTTCCCGGGGTCATCACATCTCCCCCGCCTGAGATTGGACATCGTCCCGATGTCTGATGTTCTCAAACAGCCTCGGATACGCTTGCTTAAGAAATTCCTCATCTTCCCAAGTGGCCTCGTCAGGCCTATAGTGCTGCCACTGCACTTTAACTTGGGTAATAACTCGCTTCCGCAGCTGTACTTCTCTCCGGTCGAGAATGCTCAGCGGCTCGACCAGGACCTCTCCTTCCGGTTCGACCTGCAACCATCAACAGTACCAGTCATTTACCTTCAAAACACATTTCCAACTAGTAAATCTGAAATCAGTTCTTACCCGTATGTCTTGCCATTTGATCACATGCTTAGGGTCGTAAATGTATTTTTTAAGCATGGAAACATGGAAGACATTATGAATTCTAATGTGGCTTGGCAGGGCGAGCTGGTAGGCTACCGGCCCGACTCTTGCCAAGACCTGGAAAGGTCCAAAATAGCGGGGTGCAAGTTTGGCGCAACCGCTCCATTGCAGGGTACTTTTCCTGGCTTGAATTCTTACGTAAACATGGTCGCCGACCTGGTACTCTTTAAACCTTCTTTTCCGATCTGCGAAGCTCTTTTGGCAGTCTTGGGCAGCCTTTAAATTAGTCCGCACTCTTTTTACCATGTCCTCCATTTCTTTGAGCATTTCTGGCCCCAATCTCAATTTGTCCTCTGGCCCACTCCAACTTGAGGGTGTACGGCATTTCTGTCCATACAAGACCTCAAAGGGAGTCATTTTCAATGATGTGTGATATCCATTGTTATAAGCGAATTCAACCAAATGTAAATATTCTTCCCATTGAGTCGGTTTCTGCATCACGCATGCTCTTAACATGTCTTCCACTATTTGGTTCACTCGTTCAGTCTACCCATCGGTCTGGGGATGATAGGCTGTACTGAAATTCAGCTGTGTACCCAGTTCGGTAAATAATGCTTTCCAGAATGTTGATGTGAATTTTACATCTCGATCGGAAATTATTGTCTTCGGAAGCCCATGCAGTTTGAACACATTCTGCATAAAAATGTGTGCAATTTGCACAGCTCTATAGGTAGATTGCACTGGTATAAAGTGCGCTGCCTTACTTAATTTGTCTACTACGACCATGATAGAATCATTGTGCTTCTTTGTCCTAGGCAGCCCGGTTATGAAATCCATGGATATGATTTCCCATTTCCATTCTGGAATGGGCATAGGTTGTAATAACCCTGTCGGGTGTAAATGTTCTGCTTTGATCTGCTGGGACTCCAAACACCGTGCTAAATATTCAGCTACATTCTTTTTCATTCTAGGCCAATAATATTCTTTCCGAAGTGCAGTAAGCATCTTCTGGTATCCGGGATGACCTGCGTAGTGGCTGATATGAAACTCATCCAAAACCAGATTTTTAAGACTGTCTTCATTAGGTACATACAACCTCTTTTTATAGAGCAGCATCCCATCCTCATCTATCTCATACCCCTGCTGATTTTCTTCGCTGGAAAGTTGTAACTGCTTTTTTATTTGCTGGTATTCAGCATCGTGATCTGCGGCTGTTTTTATCATTTCTTGCAAGGGATCCCTCCATTTCTGGGACGAAATTTCGTATAAACATTGCACCTTCCGACTCAGTGCGTCAACCACGCGGTTTTCTTTTCCCTTCAAATGCTTAATATCAAAGTCAAATCCACTTAAGAAGTCTGCCCAACGGGCTTGCCTTGAATTCAGGGTGGGCTGATTGAAGTAGTTTGTCAAACTGTGATGATCTGTTAACAACAAAAATTTTCTTCCCAGAAGGTAATGCCGCCACATTTTCAGTGCATGTATGACAGCTGCTAATTCTAAATCGTAGGCAGAATATTTCTGCTCATGCTCCTTTAACTTTCTTGATTCATAGGCAATCACTTTCCCCTCCTGCATTAACACACCACCCATGCCTTCTCGGCTTGCATCGGTACATACCACGTAATCCTTATTAGGATCTGCTATACTCAAAATGGGAGTAGAGGTGAGAAAACGCTTAAGTTGCTCAAAGCTTTGCTGACATTCTGAAGTCCATTTGAAAGCCCTTCCTTTCTTTTGCAAGGAGGTAATAGGATAGGCTACTCTTGAGAAGCCCTCCACAAATCTTCTATAATAACCAGCCAATACCATGAAAGACCTGATATCTGCCACATCCTTCGGTACGGGCCATTCCATTATGGTCCTTATTTTTTCAGGGTCTACTGCAATCCCTTCCTTTGTGATTACATGACCTAAGTACTGTATTTCCTCTTTGAAGAAATCACACTTGCTGAATTTAGCATACAGTTGGTGCTCTCGTAGAGTTTGCAGTACCGACCTGAGATGTTCCTCGTGCTCCTCCTTAGTACGGGAGTAAATCAGAATATCATCGATAAATATCAGTACAAATTTATCCAGAAATTTATGGAATACACTATTCATTAAACACATGAAAGTGGCAGGTGCATTAGTCAGTCCGAAAGGTAGCACTACAAACTCGTAGTGTCCATATCGTGTTCTGAAAGCTGTTTTTGCAATGTCCTCCTCCTTGATTCTAATCTGATGGTAACCTGATCACAAGTCGATCTTAGAAAACACTGTGGCACCCTTGACTTGATCAAAAAGTTCATCAATCCGAGGTAGGGGATATTTGTTTTTGATCGTGAGCTTGTTTAGCTGTCGGTAATCTATACACATTCGAAGGGTTCCATCTTTCTTCCTGACAAATAACACCGGGGCTCCCCATGGAGATACACTGGGTCGGATATAATTTTTGTCTAGTAATTCCTGTAGTTGCATCTTTAACTCAGTCAACTCGGGTACACTCATTCTGTAAGGTGCCCGCGATACTGGTGCTGCCCCTGGAACCAATTCAATAGTGAAGTCTATATCCCTTTTTGGGGGTAGCCCAGGTATCTCTTCTGGAAATACATCTGCAAATTCCTTTATCACCGGAAGGTTGTCCAGTGTAACCGTTTTATCCTTGGAATCTGCATATCCTACCTGAATGGCATAAATCTGGCATCCTCTTCTGATACACCTAGCTAGCTGTGATGCAGTGATTGGCCGGACCTGCACGGGTCGTTTTATCCCTTGCATCACCTGTTCCCTTCCATGGTCATCTTTGTAGCAAATGGTTTTCGTCTTGCAGTTTACTAATGCCCAGTGCTTCTCTAACTAGTCCATGCCAATCAGAACATCGTATGAGCCAAGTGGAATCACATTTAGATCTGCTACCATTGGCTGTCCCGCTAACGTTAGAAGACAGCTATTAATCTTTGCCAACACTCGTCTTTTAGCCCCTGTAGCTAGCTTCAAATTCCACCATGGTGGGTTGGTATTCCGCATGATGGTCGTCCAGAGCTGCGTTAATCCTAGGCATGCTGCGTCCCACATCACCAACGGTTGATGCCTCGTGAATCTGGGATATTTGATCGGTTCCCTTCCGTTGCGGGCAGTTTTTGACGTAGTGCGGTCCTCCACAACCCCAGCACTGTACTGGAGGTCTGGTTATTCCTTCGCTTTCCAGCTTGACAGGCTGTTCGCTCATTCTGGATTCGCCGGTTGTCTTGGACCTGAACGATCCTCTTTGTACAGTCCGGCTGCTCTGCCCTTTACTTCCACCCTTAACTCCACCGCTGCGACTTCCTTTACTGTTTCCAACAGTTTTATTACTCCTTTTCTCATTCCATTTCCTATTTGAAGCGTCCCCTTTCTGTTTGTTCTGTTGATAACAGATTCTGGCCTTGCGAATCGCTTCATCCATCGTCCTAGGATTGTCAAACTCAATCCTTTCTCGTATATACATGGGTAAACTACTAACAAATCTTTGCACCTTGGCTTTTTCTTCCTTAAGGTAGGGCACATAACGAAGCAGGGAGGTGAAACGATTAATAAACTCGTCCATAGTCTGTTGTCCCAGCCGCAAATCATGGAACTCCTTTGCCTTCTCATCATAAAAGCGCTCGGTCAAATATCTTTCTTTGAAGTATTTCTGAAACTTTTCCCATGTGATGGTTCGTTCGCTTACCCCCTTAACGATTTTGACCTCCTCCCACCACAGAGTTGCTTTCCCTTGTAATTGAAAGATGGCCAATCGTGCCTTCAGGTTATGGTCGTATTCATACAGCTAGAAATATTTGTTCATATTAATTAGCCATGCTTCCGCCGCTTCCTCTTGTTCCCCATCAAAGTGTGGGGGCTTAATCTTCTGAAATTCTCCCTATAACTCCACTCTTTGACGTTTTGAGGTCTGCTGTTCAGATGCATTATCAAATTGATCCTCTCTTTCTTTTGATTTTTCAGGTTCTACTTGGTAATGTTGCTCCTCCGTCATTCTCTGTTGTTCGGCACTGGGATTGACTAATGGCGGGTTCTGCTTTTCAGACAAACTTTTTAAGATTCTTTCTTGCTCCATAGTCAATCGTGCATTATCCTCTCGCAACCGAGCCATCTCATTTTTCAGTTCTTGAACTGTTTCTAATATGGCTAAATTTGTGCTCCGTGTCTCTTCGCCAAGCTGTACCCACAGCTCTGGATTACTCCTAGGATTTGTTGCAGGTTCCTGGCCTGCTATCGTTATGTGCGTAGCACTGCTAGCTCTCTGCATAATTACTGCCACTTGTCTAGCGTCTCGTTGTTGTTCTTTTTTTTTTCCCTAAAATAGAGTCAGTAAATATTCAACACTATTAGTTATTTGTACATCTTATTAACCAAAAGGGAAGAAGGAAAAAAAAACAAATCGTTGTGTTTCCTTCCACAATTTAACATGTTAAAGCTCATCCCAGAGGTCACAGTATGAAAACCTCTGCTCTGATACCAATTGTCACATACCTAACCCACATATTAAACATATATAGATAAAAAAAATTTATGGTAAGGCTACAACTCCATTATCGTTATAGCTCTTGGTATTAAATTACATTTGCGACTGATATTGTTTATATATGTTATATTGGTTAAACTTTATGTATCGCCCCTCTCCATATGTGAAACACATATCGCATAACCTAAGTGCTGCGGCATTGGGCATATCGAGACAGCTCTGACTGTCAGCTTCGCTGGCACCATCCGCAGTGGACATATGGACGCGGCAATAAATTCCGCCGGCCTGTTCACGTGAAGGGGGTGTGGTTCAAGGTTAGAGAACTCCCGCTTGTTTTCTTTTGTGTTGCCGCCTCAACCGACGGTAAGGATGCTCCGGATTGAATCAGAGGGTGGAGATGCCCCCTCGACTTCACTTCTGGAAGTTGATGCTATATAAGTCTACCCCTTCCCGACTCTTCGAGGTTTTCCGGCATAACTCGGTGATTCTGCGGCTCTCTGCTCCACCCCGCCACAGTTGGTGGGATTGTTCGACGATTCTGCGCCGAGTGAACTACTACCATCTCCGCCAGCGCGCATCCTCATCGCCGAGCTTCTGTCCTGTGTTTATAAATTTCCGAAATGACTTCTGGTGAGTGTTGCAGTCGCCAGTATATGGATTTAGTTCCATAATGTTTATCGTTTTTTCGGTTCTTTGGTTTTTCCCCTTAAGAAATCAGGACTAACGATTTCCTCTGCTATTTTATTGCTTAATGTAGATATCCGCCTCTGAGATTGACTCGGGCAAGGAGGTCTTCCTCAAGGTTATAGAATGCCGACAATTACAACAGGTACGACCCTTCGGCTCTCTGCTTTGTTGTATGTATTTAATCTGGTTAAATGTACCTTTGTTTTGTTCTTCTATCTGTCGGCAGAGGGTTACCCCTGCGCCTGATCGAAGCCCCAACCTTACTCTTCCATGGTTGGACGCAGATGGCGACGGGAGGTTCTACATTGTCCTGTTCCAATTTGTCTTGGTTTCGTGATATGGGTTCTGGAGTAACCCTAACGCTTCCAACGGTTCTGGGTTGGAAAGCTTTCAGTTTATGAGACTGTAGTTCCATCTTTGATTTATTGTAGTTAAACTGTGTATTGTATATAATCTTTGAATTAAACTTCACACGTGACTCTTCTGGTTACATATGTTGGGATTCTAGGCCCATTTGGTACTGGAACTGGACTGTTACAGCCTTGCGGCCGTTTCTATTTGACTTAAACTCTTTGTTTATATTCTCATATCAATTGCGAGTATCTTACTTTGTTTTATAAGGGTTTGTATGGATGATGTCGTTCGAACACTACCCAGATTTGCAATGTAGATCTCCGTTCTGGAAATGTACTTACTGTTCTTCTGGTGTTTAGGTAAGGGTTTACCTATGTTCTGAATCGCTTATTTAGTAGGTCTTTTGTGACATGCTTATAAGTATTTACGCATGCATCTCGGTATAATAGATGTTTTGGTCGTTTCGACCTTGTGCCTTCTGTATGCAAGAGAATGATTGGTCTTTTATGTTTATACCAGCAAGTCTGGGTGTTTAAATCGGTTTCCTAACTTGGTAAATATATATACATTTCACTGCAACTCGTTATATATATGCTTCACTGTAAATCGTTTTATATATATCACGGCACTCGTTGTTTTATATCACTGTTTCTTTTAAAGAGATGGCTTTTGTGTATCAGTTTCGCTTTAAAAAGAGTTAGTTCCTTGTGTAACAGTTTAGTGGTTGTTCGGTTCTCTTTTAAATTACTTGAAAGATAACTCGTTAAGCTTCGATTCCTGCTCTTGAGTTTTTGTTTGGTTTTCCGGGTGTGCGGTCCTATTTGCAGGTATACACCACCCATTCGGGTATTCGCCATGCATAAAATGATTGCGGCGCTCATTCCATACTGCAGGAGCTTACCCGGCTCTGAGGGTTAAGTTTTATTCTTTTTCTTGACCTCTCTTATTTCCTGAGCTCGGTACAGATCTCGGGAAGATACTATTTTCGTATTATAAGTTTGGGTCATGGTTATTGTCGTCATTCCACTTCGCTAATCTAGTATTGATAGCTTCTCTTAATATTGACAAACCCTTCTTTCTTAAAAACTACCCATGATAAGTGGTTTTCTACCATCCTGTTCACAGTCGGGGTTTTAATCTTATCTCTGTTTTCTGAATGCGTTAATAATCGTGGCAGTTACCTCTACAGCCAGGTTTTCTGTTCCGCACTGTTCTTACTTTTCCTGTTCCGGGTACAAGTGCTACAGTTTAACGTACCCAGGTCACAATCATTGCAGACCTCTTAGTGCAGCAATAATAACATTTGCATTTTCAGAGAAACAATGTCTTATATAACACAGATAACTTCAGATGCTTTAAGGTTTAGTTTACTTACCTGGTCACCGCCAGTACTTTAATCCCTTAGTAAATCACCTGCAGATTCTATGCATAGCTTGTTTAACCGCCCATCCATGAGACCTGTCCTCCGGGACCAGAGTCTCCCCCCAAGCTTCCTCTTGCCGGATCTCTATCCTCAGCAAGGCTGCACTTTTGTGCTCGACTATCTGATCCTTACCAGACTTAGTCTATTCGGGTTTTCTTTTCCCTCTTTTCTCTCTCTGCCTGTCTCTACAGCCCAGAGTTTTGCCAACCCCCTTCCCTTTTCCCTGGAGACCCTTCCAGTTAGGGAAGGTGGTTATTTGCAGTTTTGATAACTGACTTTCTTTTTCCAAATCCCTCCCGGGAGTTGCCAATACTATCATAAGTATTTCTTTATTGGAATAATTATTCTTTTAGTGCACATGTAAAATAGCAAGAAATACTACTAAGGTTTTTTTGAAAAAAAAAAAACAAACAATCTTCCATCGTTAACTTAATTCTGTCTTTTACCGCAGTAAGATTTAAATATTTACACTTTTCCCGGGGTCATCACATAACCATAGTGTGAAGATATTTTGGGTTTTATTGCAGAAGCTTGGGCAAGCTCTTTCATTATTGCGAAGAATTGCAAATACAATGTGTGGCCTAAATAATCCAAATAAGGGTTTCCATTTCGTCCAATACTCTTCGAGTGAAAATGAAAGTGCTTCTTCACACCAAAAAATGTATATGATGGAAACATATTTGAGAAGTTGGTGTTTCCATTATTGAGGAGAGATCTCTAGCTATGTAGCAGGAATCCTCTAGACAGTATGTATGTTCGATATAACTATTATTCCCACCTTGCGGACCTGCAAAGATGCATGCGAGGAAATTACTCAATACAAAGTCTCCGAGGAAATTTGCATATACAACCAGAAGTGAGTCCTTTCATGGCACGACTGCTAATGGATTTCAAAGTTGCAACAAAACACACAAGACAATGCAGCTGTTGCTCAGTTCTGTCATGATACTGTGAATACAATGAGGCATTTCCATGGAGGATGTCAGGTTGGGGTTGTGTTTAACCAGAACTATATGGAATTGATAGTCTGAAGATCATGGATTGCTTAACACTTAACGAAGGCCAGGAACCAACACACACCACCACCATGATGCACTATGATGCTTGCATGTATAATTTTCTTAATATTTTTTTATATATAACAAGGTTAACCATAACGGTTTTTTTTTCTTTTTATTGTTATAAATTGTGATATGTATGCAGATATATGAGAATGAAGATTGAATATTCTAAGGTTCTTTTAGAAATATTCTGAAGAGAGAGACATTCACATTGCTTCATGTAATTGCCTTAGTTAAGACTCTGGAAAGTTTTGTTAGGTGTAGTCGTGGGCAAGTTACTTGGCTGGTAGGTCGATATAATGTTAGAAAATCTAGACTATAAATAGTGTTACTGTGTATTGTAGGATTAACTATAAATAACCTTACCATGTATTGTAGCGTTAACTATAAATAACTTTATTACCTGTATTTTCTTTCTCTTTAATCTTGACGTTATAGAAATTATAGAAATTTTATTCCATTTATTGTTTTTTCAAAATTTTCATAAATTAATATTGATGTTATTGCAATTTTATCAAAAAATTCATAATGTTCATATTTTCCAAAGAAATCACATACAAAACAAAGGGTTGACGCTTTTCCAACCTAGATCTAGGTTCATCATCAAGACCGGGATGAGGAGCAAGATCATTTAGATTCATCATTAGGACGAGGATGAGAAGGTAGATCAACTGACCAAAATATATAAAAATCTCATAGATACAATGGTAAATTCACAATGGTTAAATATTTCATTTTTTTATGAACGTTAAAGGACCAAAGTCAAATTTGTTAATTTTGAATTTTAATTTAATTTAATTTTGTAGAAAAGAAACTTAAAAAGAAAATTATATGTATATATAATTTGAATTTGAATTTTTTTAACATTAATTATATATATATATATATATATATATATATATATATATATATATATATATATATCTTATGTTTAAAAAAAAAATTATTTGAAGATATAAGAAGGAAACTAATGAGGGAAAGAACAAAGAGAAGAGATCCATGCGCTACTTAACTTCCATCCATCATCCTTATTAAGAGTTTTACTCCTCTTTTCAATTTCAATGGCTTCTCTTAATCTTTGGTGATGGAATTGATCAACCCTTGTGAGGACCTTAGAATCCTCTAAGAAAATATGGTGTTTCGTTAATTCAACATGTTCGGCTAGAGCAGAGGAGCAGGTCCTACAATGCCTAAGGTCCACTGTGCCTAAGGCCCACTGCGTGCTCCTGAATCCTTTGTGAAATGGAACGACCAATCTCACCAATGTAGGGGGTTCCACAAGAACACAGAATTAAATAAACACCTTTCATGCATTTGGGATCAATAGGGTCTTTGACAGATCTTAAAGAGCTATGAATGGTTTTAAAAGGTCTAAAGGTGGAGCCAATATTTTGCTTCTTAATGATTCTAGCAATCTTGTTAATTGTCCCTTGGATAAAGGGAAGCTTGACCTTAAAGGCCACCCTAATGATAAATAAATTATAAAAAAAATCAAATAATATATATATAATTTCTTTTTCCTTTCTTTTTTTCCTTTTTTTTTACAAAATTAAATTAAATTAAAATTCAAAATTTACAAATTTGAATTTTTTCTTTAACGTTCATAAAAAATAAAATAAAAATGAAATGAAATATTTAACCATTGGGAATTTACTGTTTGCGTCTTTGCGATTTATATAAATTTCTGTCAGTAAGCTCTAAATGCATCGACCCTTTGTTATCTATGTGATTTCTTTGAAAAATATGAACATTATATCATGAATCACATAAGGATAAAATTAGAAAAAAAAGATTCATAAATTAATATTGAAATTATTGAAATTTTATGAAAAATTTATTAGTTTTCATTTTCTAAATATTTAAGAATGTTTTTGAAATTACATCAATATTATAAAATATAATATAATATTATTTTATAAAATCCATTATTTTCTTTTTCAATATTATCTTAGAGTATATAATATTTTTTAATAATTTGTTATTAAAAATGTTTTTATTTTCAAATTTTAAAAAATTATTATTTTGATAATATATATATATATATATATGTAATTTTTTTTAATATTATTTTGATGTTTAAAAAGAAGGGCAAATTTTTAACAAAAATTAATAGAATAGGGAAATCAATTTTTTCAATTCATTATGTGGGGGATAAAGTTGAATGTCATTTCAAGACAAATGGTTCCATTACTTCAAATTAAGATAAAATTATTTTTCGGTTTTGGAGTAATATTTATTTATTTTTTAATTAAAAATTTGGATATTATATATATATATATATATATATATATATATATAAAATAAGATTTATAATTACTTTTAATTAATTAAAAAATTAGATTTTCAAAAAGTGAATAAATAACTTATTATCCCAGAAGCATAAGAAAAAATAAATATGTAATTATATATTAATATATTTTTTCTAAAATAATATATATATATATATATATATATATATATATATATATATATATATATATATATAACTTAAAAAAATATCGCTTATTATAAAAATATATATGTAAATGAAAAGAACATGTGAAAATAAAATTATAAATAAATGTTTTTATATATAAATAAATAAATAAAACTTATTTAAAAATAAAATAAAAAATAAATATTTTTATAAAATAGTAAATAATATATTTTTATATATAAATTGAAAACTATCTGTAATATGTTTACAAATAAAATTTTACACAGTTGTTACTTTGCTTCACCATTGTAAAATAGTGAAGAGTAGTGTGTTAAGATATGCCCACATGTGTGGAATTTAATTCTTTAATTTAAAAATTAGAATATTTTTTAGTCAAATTATTATTGTTGTGTTTTAAATATATTTTTAAATAAATAAATATATTTAGTATTTTTCAAAAACAATTTATATAAGTTCATTTGGTGTAAAATAGATGGTGATGGGGTGTACTATTAAGACATTTCCTAATGTGAAGGTCATTCGCTCAAAATTCATGGGCCAAAAATCTAGCCATGTTAAGTGTTGGTGTGGCCCAGAGAGATCCCTGGGTGTTTTTGATTGTTTATTACGCTGAGAGAGGCTCTCTACAGCCCAGTGTGGGGGTAGATCTCACGTAAGAAAATTTAATGTTTAAAATCTAAAATATAACATTTAAAATTTTTAATATAATGTCGGTCCTATAAATCTATTAATCTAAAAAGATTATTAAACCTCCTTAAAATATAAAGAAATCATGCAATCTTTAAAATTTAACGTTTAACATTTTTAATCTAATGTCGGCCCTATCAATATATCAATCTAAAGAGGCTAGTAAACCTCTTTAAAATATAAGAGAAAAGGATAGGGGGAGGGATATAGTAACATACTTGGGAGAGAGAGAGAGAGAGAGAGAGGATTGGAGGGAAAAGAGAGAGAGAGAGAGAGAGAGAGAGAGAGAGAGAGAGAGAGAGAGAGAGAGAGAGAGAGAGAGAGAGAGGACTGGAGGGAAGAGAGAGAGAGAGAGAGAGAGAGAGAGAGAGAGAGAGAGAGAGTGATGGGGGAAGAGAGGGAGGTAGGAGAGAAGAGAGAGATGAGGAGAGTGATGGGGGAAGAGAGAGGATTGGAGGGCAAAGAGAGAGATAGAGAGAGAGAAAGTGTGTGTGTGTGTGTGATGGGGGAATAGAGAGAGATGGAGGTAGGAGTGAAAGGGAGACATAGGAAGTACTAGAAAGTGAACTTGAGAGAGAGGAGGAGAGAGGGAGGGAGAGAGGAGGAGAGGGGGAGGGATAGGGAGATGGAGTTGGAAGGGGAGAGAGGGAAGGAAGAATAAGTACATAGAGAGTGAGAAGTGGAGAGAGAGAGGGAGTGACAAGGGAGAGATGGAGAGAGAGTGTGTATGTTTCGGGGTGAGATAAAGAGACAAAGAAGGAGAGATGGAGAGAACGGGGAGAGAACGAGAGAAAAGAGAGGGAGGGATATATTAACAGAGTTGGGGGGGAGAGAGAGAGAGAGAGAGAGAGAGAGGGAGGATGTGTGAGAGTGGAGAGAAGGAGAGAAAGATAGATGGAGTTGGAAGGGGAGAGAGAAGGAGGCAAGAAGAAAGAAATAGAGAGAGACGGGTGGAGAGAGAGAGAGAGAGCGAGTGAGAAAGAAGATGGAGAGAGAGGAGAGAGGACAACAGGAGGGAAGAGAGATAGAAGCAGGGGAGAGAGAGAGAGAGAGAGAGAGAGAGAGAGAGAGAGAGAGAGAGATTGGAGAAAGGGAGTGTATTTTTTGGGGGTGATATAAAGATACAAAGGGAGATAGAGATATAGATGGAAGGTGAAGAGAGGGAAGAAGAGAGAGATGGAGAGAGGGAGGGATGCACAAAGAGATTGATAAATATGGAGTGAGAGAGCGTGTGTGTTTAAGGGGTTGAGATAGAGAGACATAGAATTAGAGATGGAGGTATTATATATATATATATATATATATATATATATATGGGAGAGAGAGAAGAATTTTTCTTCCACTAGATGCATTGATTTTAGTGTAGATGTTTATTTCTAATGATATTTGATTGCTTGCACTAGAAGCATTGATTTCAATGTAGATTATTTTTAATCCTATTTGATTGCTTGCACTAAATGCATCGATTTTAGTGTAGATGGTGATTTCTAATCTTATTTGATTGCTTGCACTAGATGGGTTGATTTCAATGTAGATGTTGATTTCTAATAATATTTGATTGCTTGCACTAGATCCATTGATTTCAATGTAGATGATTTCCTAGCCTATTTGATTGCTTGCACTAAATGCATTGATTTCATTGTAGATGGTGATTTCTAATCCTATATGATTGCTTGCACTAGATGCATTGATTTCAATATAGGTGTTGGTTTATAATCCTATTTGCTTACTTGCACTAGATGCATTGATTTGAATGTAAATGTTGATTGCTAATCCTATGTGATTGTTTGCATTAGATGCATTGATTTCAGTGTAAATGTTGTTTTCTAATCTTATTTTATTGCTTGCATTAGATGCATTGATTTTAGTGTAGATGTTGATTTATTATTTGATGTAATTGGATGTATGATGGTACATTAATTTTAAAATGATTGGATTGACATTTTGTGTGATTTCAATGTAAACACAATAACTTATTGACAATTTATATTGGCTTTTGTGTTATAGTATTTCAACCATTAATATTGGAGAGAAAGAGAGAAAATTTATGATGTTTACTACAATAGCTTGAGCTAAATATTTAAATGGTTTACGATTTAACCTGTCCCTTTTCATATAATCAATATGAAAATATAACAAAAGTAATAATGGTAACAATAAGAATAGTAGAAGAAAATAGTTTGATATTAGTCACAATGAAGGCTATTTGTGATTGACTATATTCTTATTATTCACATTTTCTATCACTCAACACTCTTACATTGTCACTTTACATTCAAAATTTTTATTCCATCATTAAAGTTATTATCAATAAATATCATGTCAACAAACTCAGGTAACTAAGAAAATTTAAAATTAAAATGATAAGATTAATCTCAGACATATTTAGCATATTTAAAATGATTGTATTTATGATAAAATTGATCATATGTTCATTAAATTTTCTTTAGCTGCACACGGCTGAAACCAAGGTAGATCCATCTTAAGTTTGGATCTACCAAGCATCAAAAGGGATTAGATTTCTCGAGGTGCAAACCTTTCCTCAAGTTTTACACTCATTTTTGCACTCAAAAAAGAGGTTTACACCTCGAGAGATTTGATCCCTCTCCAGGCTTGATAGATCTAGATTTAAGATTGATATAGGCTGCTATTGACCATTTATCGTGATGTCTCAGCCAAAGATTAAGTGCCATCTAACTTAACAATATATATATATATATATATATATATATATATATATATATATATATATATATATATAGATATATATATATATATATATATATATATATATATATATAATATATATATATATATATATATATATATATTTAATAATTTAATTTCTTTATTTTTTATCTAAATTTAATAAATAAACAAATAATAATGTACAAGTAAAATAAATATATAAAATATTTACACTGGGCATGTAGAAGTTTGTATTTTTGAGAATGTGATATACAATTTTTGGTAAAATTATCAATTTTATTTATTTGTTTAAAATATGTTCTAGATATATAAAAAGGTTTAGCACCCTAAAACACATGTAAAACACTAAAATTATACAAATTACACAAATAAAATTTAGAATTTCAAAAAGGTGAAACAAAATTGAAAAAAAAATAGAGAGGGTGGTAATAGGCTTGTGGGTAGTGCATTGAGGGTTGGAATTTGGATTCTTCTTTAACCATGAGACAATTTTTTTTGGAATTTGAATTTGTATACTTCCCATCAACCTTATGTTTAACATTTTGTCCTTTTAGAGTAATGTTTTCATAATAAATTAACCCTTCCGCAATAAAGGTTTGATTAAAACCTTACCTTTTAATACCATGGACATGTTAAAAATTTTCACATATTTATCACAAGGAGAATAAAAATAAAATGACTATAACACACAAATTACTCAATTGAGTCCTAAATCTTAACTTGGGATTGAGTAAGTGATGTTTTCGTAATAAACTTACCCTTCAACAATAAATGTTTGATTAAAACATTACCTTTTAATACCATGGGTATGTTAAAAAAATTCACATATTTATCACAAGGAAAGTAAAAAAAAATTACTATAACACACAAGTTACCTAATTGAATCCTAAATCTTGATTTGGTATCGAATGGAACACTCACAATAAAATTTCCATAACTCTGAAATCAAATGTCCTTGACGGAGACATACCATAGCATTTGTATACATAAGATATGACTAAGGAGATCTTATGGGACATATAAGTTGATTAACAAAGTCAAAATGAAATAGATGATCCATGTAATGGTATTGATTTATACCTTCAGCTTGGGTTTGAATATTATTTTCCATGTATTCCTCTTAAATCATTAGCTTTTGACCTGCTTTAGAGCAAGGATTTTTGGCACACAAAATTATGTGCCATGAATAAGTTTGTTTTTCTAACCTTTGTATATAAGCGTAGCAAATAGAAGGTGATTCTATGTATTATACAACAAATGTAGTAAAATAAAGGTAGTAGAGATACAATCTTCAATCTTTTTTTAAGAAAAATTAACTGATAAGACAATACAAATGTTAAATTTTTATTTATAAATATCATTTTAGCAAATATTGGATTTTCAATATGTATTTTTCATAAAGTCAAGGATAGTTTCACATTTTGGTTTTTTTTAAGAAACAAAGTAATATTATTTATTATGTTTGATTGATATTAAAATATAATTAAGTTAGAGAAATGATTTAATGCAATGATCTAATTTTAAGTTATTTATATTTTATATAAATATTATGTAAAAATATATTAAAAAATGAAAATTAATCTATATTTAAAAAAACAATTAAACTAATATATATTTAAAATGATTGAAATTGACTTAGTCATATGTATTTTATATAATAATATGAGTTTGAATGATTTCTAGTTAATGATTCAAAATTTAGAAATATTTATATTTTTTCAAATTAGCTTTTATATTGCATTAAAAATTCTTAGCTTTGGTAAATTTGCGATTCTCAAATTCTAATTCCTAAATGCAAGTGGGTGCATAAGTATGTCCACAAAAATGACATACAAGGATGTGCATATAAATCGAAATACACATATGTCAAAATAATGAAAAATGTTGCATATAAACAAAAAAATATATAGAGGTTAAAATTTATACACATGTACAACATTTGTCAAAAGCCTCATTCTGTCCCTCAAATTTTGAATGCTACAAGAAACTCAAACCTTGGAAAATTCCGTGTGATGGCTTCTTCTAGGTTGCTTCTATCATTTTTATGCTCACTTCCCATTTTTTCACCTTCAAAAAGTTATTACAAAGGGATCGATATTTTTATTTCTCCTACTAATTTTTTATTTTGTAAGTTTTCGGTTAATAATGTAACACCCTCCTCCCACATTTACCAAAGTTAACTAGTCCATTGGGGTAAACATGTGATGGGATGCTACTATGAGCTAATTCAACTCCCCATGTATAGTTAAGAAGGTGGAACCGATAAAACACAACCAATCTGACCTTTTGCACATGTTACAGAACCTTTAGGAGCCAACCAACACTTCCAGGTGACTAACCCCTGAGGTAACTTGACTTTTTACTGGCCTGGAACATCAACCTCTCCCACGAAATTGGCATGCATGCATTTGAGACCCTCTAGTTTCTCCCACAACAAGGGTATGTTAGCGAATGGGGACCTCTTCAGCTAGTTCTAAGCCCGCGACCCCATGTTCTGTGCCACATTTTCAGGGCTAAGTCTCAAGCCACTGCCCAAAACTTCATGAGACTTCTGAAATGAAAATTAACATCAAAGAAATTATGCTAATGCAAATACTTGAACAAATACTTTACATGACCCCTTCTAGCAATGACAGACATTTCTTCAAATATGTCACAAATATGCATTCAACATGTTATAACAACACATCTGAGCATAGGGGTCTCATACTTATGTGAGAGTCACTAAGAAGCATTGTTTCCTTATACACACACACACACACACACACATACATACATACATACATACATACATACATACATACATACATACATACATGAACATACATACTTGACGTTTATGTATATATATGTACAAAATAACAAGAAACAATGTAGAGACTGAGAATAAATATAGAAGCTGGAAGAGGTGAACAATATAATTACTTCTATAAATTTCAACTATAGTTCTATTATCTTTATAGACAAAACCCTTTTTAGAGAGAAATATCAGTATTCAAACAAAAAGGGAAGTACACAAACATTCATCAAGGTAAGCATTAGTAGAAATACTATAGACTGTATCCATTTATTGTATTATCAATGGCATCAAATGCATATCGAAAATAAGGAATAACTATAGGAAATATATCTATATATAAACATATTTATACATATCAAAGAGTTTCAAAAAATTCCTAACAGTAGTATCTTCGAAAACAAAGACCTGTTTATATTAGTCCTCAAGAATGTTTTTCTGTAAATAACAATTGTGGATGGTGTTTAAGGCCAAGTATCAATTTAATCAAAGTTACATGGAAATATTGTAACCACAACAGAAAGGAAACTAAGTGAAAGTTGTTGAAGCCTTCTTATAAAAATATTCACATAGAATTTTTTGATAGCAACGCTGACTGAACTTATACATTAAAAAAAACAAGAGTCAAAAGTACATATATTTCTCTAAATTTTGTAAGCGTTTGGGCTGAATGGAGAGCTCGTTGGATAAATCTTCATTGTTGATATAAACTCTAAGTATCAAATAAGCCCAGAAAAGGGGTATGGCCATCACGGTCGAGTACTGTGGGCATGAATAAAGTCTACATAAGAACTTGGTATATTGAAAATTTGAGTAGAGGCGCCGTAAAAAAACCCATAAAATAAACAACCATGCCTAGGGTTCTCTGTGTGGAAGGGAAAAATTTGCAAAGGAAAAGGAATATTATTAGAACCCTTAGAAGAAAGAAATGTAAAAAAAGGGGTTTAATGAGAAACCCATAAATTAGATATAATGAGTAAGAGGAGTCAAAATGAGAACATTACCTTATCACAGAGGGTACAAGATGTGACATCCTACTCTTGAAGCCAAAATGTATTACTGGTTAAAGAAAAAGAAGAAAACTTGCAAATTAAATGGAAAGAGGAAAAATTGAGCTAGGGTTTATTCGAGAGGAATTTTTTACCTATTATGTGGAATGGAAACAATCTTGCATGAGTTAATCAAACATGCGAAAACCTAGTGCCAAGAGCTACCTCGTATTGTTGTACCCATCTGGAAAAGATTAATCGAGAAATTAAATCTGAAACAAGAGTGTAAATCATTGTATTTACATGAAGGGGATTTGAAATAGACATATAACTTCAATGAGTTGATAAAGAATTAAACCAGGCAAGTTTCTCCAGAAAGTTAGAAAGTAGCCTAACCTACAGAAGTCCAAAATCATGTGATCACTACCATATTTTCCTAACAAATCCATGGAATCCCAATGTACTAAAAAATACAAAGAGTCGAATCTCATCAAGGTATAGAATCATATAAGAGCATACCAAAGGAAATGGGGTTGCAAAGCTCGATTTGGAACAAAAGAGCGTGCAAATGGAATTGGAGTGATGAAGAGGGTGCAGGTAGTTACTCCAAATTAACCCCAAATCCCCTCTGCTATTGATCAAAAGCCTAAAATTCATGGACTATTGATGCTAATACATGTCATAAGGCATAGTGACATATGACCAACCCTTCAATTACGTGGCCTTCACATGGAATGAAAGCCAATGTGTCACCACTCATATACAACATCACATGATGCCCTTCAATATCTAGACACTTTGGAGCGATCACATCGATATTCAGTATCAAGTTCTATGACCTGAAGCGATGTATAATATAGCATATCGAACCTTATATATGTTTTTGTGTGAACCCTTAATACCTTCTGGTAGAGCATATGATAGGAGACCATATGATAGGTCGATGAAACTATGAATGCAACCATGGTAATACGAGGACGCCGTGAGGAAGTGACAATGTTAACAATCATTTAGAAAGTAAATAATGTTTTGTAACCAAAGACAACAGAAATGTACTAAGTGCTAAAAGTGAGTCCCCTTGTAACATACATTTCTTAAGAGGTCTATAGGGCCAATATTTTAAATACAAAAAAATAGATCTATGTTATTGAATCTATTGAGAAGGTATATATGTATATTAACGAAAAAAAGGATATATATATATATATATATAGAGAGAGAGAGAGAGAGAGAGAGAGAGAGAGAGAGAGAGAGAGAGAGAGAGAGAGAGAGAGAGAGAGAGAGAGAGAGAGTCACGATCAAAAGTCCAACTTGGAAATAAGATAAATAGATCTATATGACATCTGATGGAAATTTTATGGCAAGGAAAATTACGGCCTCATGATTTATTCTGATTGAAAATATAAAAAACTTAAGAGCTTTCCATTCCTTAGTTTTTCTCAAGACAAAATTGGATATGTCCTTATAAGACTCCTTGTTTGCAACAATTTAAAAAAAATTACATGTCCTTTTGCTCTATTATAAAGATTTTTTTTTATGACGGATAGTACAAGTGGTATCTGTGAATCACTCAGTGAAATTTTTTGTGTCTATATGTAGCTCTCACACAAAAAGAATCAATTTTGGCACAACAAATTGACAATTGGTTATTTTTATCTTAGGAAAATTTATTAGGATTTTATGCCTTTAAATAGGCTACATTATAGAAGAACATGATGGAAAAAATCCATGGTTTGTGAAAATCGTGAGTCAAAATGTTTACATAATTTATTTTTTTTAATTATCCCAGAGAACTCAATAGCCCGCATGACACATAGCTACTAGTAAACCTCTGGAGGTGTACGACCTGTCCTCCTCTTCGTAAACCAATACATAACCAGGGGGATTTGAACCTTCGATCTGACAAGTTACTATAACTAGGCAAAGGCTTCTTGACCACATAAGGGATATTGATTGCAAAGGAGGAAATGGTTAAATTGTTTAAAATTGTTGGATATTCCATAGCCACCATCAAAGCCATGAATGCTTTGTGGTGCCAAAGGGAAAGAACTTGACAAACATTATAATTTGGATTAAAAAGGATTCCAATTTCCTTTCACATTCCTCATATTTCCAAGTCAAAATGCACCTTAAATATGTGGTATACAAGTAGGCTAGCATAGCTTCAGACATTGAGATTGGAATACTATTGAAAAATGGGAGTAACCCTACATGTTATATCTCATAGCTCTAAGTTTAAATTCATGTTTTCACATATAATTTATTCTCTCATGAGTGAGAAAATGGTTCATCATTCCATTTGCATCAGTTTGGGAGATTGAAGGATTCCTTGTAGTACCTCAAGCATGTGTTCATTAATTTTGCTTGTTAATTCTCTTAGACATCCCATCAACATTGTCTACGCAAGTTTTGGGATGAAATACATCCATTCCCTTTCATAAACATAGAATTTGTCATTTTGGGGTAGGCACGTCACTTGATTAGTTTGATAAAGTTTAAGTGAAGGAGTTTGTCCATATTAAACTAACACATTCCCCTCCCTCAATCACTTATTTTCATTTGTTTGATATCTCTAATTTTCATCCCTTCTGGTTTTTCCATCCTTTATTTTATATCTGCTGAAGCCTAGAATCATTAGGGAACAATTGGAGAAGGCTACTTTAGTAAGCTTGTGTAGAAATCCACATAATGAGATAGGTTTATATTGAGACTTCTCTAGTTTATGGTAAGTCTAAATATTTCTTGTATTCAAATATTTTTATATATTTTTTGCTCGGTTCTATTTGTAATTCGTCCTAATATTCATGAACTATTAAAAATTTTAATGAAATTTCATGGAAGTATATAAGTTTTCAGTCCTTAACCATGTTCAAGTTCTTTCCTACTCTACAGATCCCAAAAAAGGTTTCTCTTTAGAAACCATAATCAAAAGGGTTTCCTTATTAGGGACTCAGGGCATCTCTATTGGATATAAAATCATCTCAACATGAACAAAAGTGATATAAATGAATCCAAAAGAATTTTGATAAGTTGCAAAGAGCTAATTCATTTTAATAAGAAGAATCTTGTGTGAGACTACTCTAATATCAATGAATTGGAGCACCAATGTATCATGTAGCATGCTGAAATTATGAGTTTCTTAATTTAATATAATCAAAGTATTGGTTTATTGGAAGTTGAGGACTTGGTTAGAAAGTTTTCATTGAAACTTCAAAAAGACAATACGTCATTAGTCTCAAATAATCAAGTCAAGCATATTAGACCATGTACTCAACGGGGGAGAGACTTTCTTCTATGAGGAGGACAGGATAGGGTGTACACCCACCCTCTTTCTTTTCTTCTTTCTTTTTATTTTAATTTAGAGGAATCGATGACTGGGCTAGTCTCGCAGTTACGTGACATGAGGTTGATTTCGGCCACTAAAACTATAACCTTGAGGTGAACCACACTACCCCCAACATGTAGCACATGAGTAAACTTGGGGGAATTGAACCTGGAACCTCTTCGAACATAATGCTTCACTTTCACAACCATTGCCAGTTGAGTTGTCTTGGTGGGGGGTGGTGATAGGGTGTACACTTTTAATATTGATAATTTGTTGGATTTGACCTGTCATTCTTCAATATTCTCTAGAGATACTTCATCACTAAAATTCATGTCCGTATATGATAAAAAGAGCGATGGGAGTATTAAATAGGAGTTTTTTTTTTTTTTTTTTAAATAAATTTTTGTTCACCCTTTAACTTTATTATTACAATTTATCTTCTTACGTGTTTATAACTCATTCATGGTCTAACTTTTTCTACATGCTTTTTTTATAATACTAATTTATTGTTTATTTTAATATAAATTTTATGTTTAATATAACGTTCTAATTTATTATAATGTTATTAAATTTCATAACCGTTTGAAATTTATTGTTCATCTCTACTATAATTATGCGGTTTGTTGATCTCAATATCCATATTTTTTCTCTTTTCTGATGATGAACATGAGTAGGGGTTTGAAACTTGTCAATCTTAAAACATTGATGTGATTTATCCGCAAGATTTTTTCTTTAATCATGAATCACAAAGCCTCCATTTTGAGGAGTTTTTCTTTTATTATCATGAAGGTTTACTAATTACACATGTTTGCAATCCCATGGTTGGCTTACATTTAACACAAGATCTATTGCGTCAACTTGAGTATGTATAGTAAGAAAAATGATTCTGGATTGGCATGGATACAGAGCATGTGAGGAAGTGAAATTGGAGGAAATTATGAAGAGGTAAATACTTGGTAGGACACTAAGGCCACAAGAGAAATAGTGTTGAGATCTACAACAATATGAGATAGTGTTGGGGATGACTAATTTCTGAACCAAATGGCTTATGATTAGTTTACACTGGTGTTCTAAGTTTAATCCATTGGCACTTTAGTGGTGACCAATTTGTCTAGAAGTTGTAACTTTGTTGAACTACTATCACTGTTTTGAGTGGGTTTTAACATCTGTCACACCTCTGTTACTAATTACATATAAAAAAAACAAATTATTATAGGTCAAACCCACCTATCATTAAGCACATCAAGTATATAATCACCTTGGCATCTAACTCTTTATAGTACACTATATATCTATTGGCATTCGGCCATATAGCACATATTATAATTGTTTGGCATAAAGCACATATGGTTTCGGTCCTTACAGCTGCACCTGTAGTTGGAAGACGGAGGCATGCAACCTTATATATAAATATGCATCAAAGATCATTCAAACTATCTTAGCCATATTTCCATGTTTAAACACTATGTGCATACGGGTCGAATACATACATATGTTTTTGCCACGTTCATGTCCCATGTGTAAAGGTGAACTTGCGGTGTCATATGGTTTAGGCACATATAGATTTGGTTCGTTTCATGGTTTGAATCAACAGTCACTTGTTATACGTATTTGTTAATGTGGCGTGACCTGTGATGGTCCGACCACAGTACTTCCAACCACCGCTGCATTATCGACTTAAAGGCACCCGTCCGGAGAGGTTTAGGTGGCAGTCGCAGGCTGCTCCAGCCATGTGACTTCTTGGGTGCGGGGATCTCGGTTTTGACGATCCCTATTCCCGCCTTAACTCTACAGCTCGGATCTAATCCTTCAATCCGACGGATGGCATTCGGTCAAGGGTTTACGGGGATATTTATGCCCCTTCCTAATCCTCCGGGTTCATTTGTTTGTTCACTTGCATTCGGCTCCGGCTCTGCACACCAGTCCAGGGTTTCTTCCACCAGCACTGCCGTTCTGCTCAGCGATTGTCCAGCAGTTAACAAATTCCGTCCACTGGTCTCTACAGGTATGCGTTTTCGGTTTGATGGCGATGAATTCACAGTTCATATTGCTCCGTTGAGTTACAGGGTTTACAATTCGTTACAGTAATGTTTAGCTTTTTATTCACTTTGCTTCAGCCAGCATGCGCATGCTATTTCATGGGACGAAGTTGGGTTCCAACAAAGGTTCAACCCTCTGGTTTCCAGGTAAGCTACGATTACCTTACTGTCTGTCATATATTCGCAGAATTCTTTAGATATTAAGACAAGGTGTTTGGATGTGCAGGCCTCCGCCTCCACGCGGGCCTTCTTGCATTATCTGAAGAGGTACTCTATGTCAAGAACCCTCCTGGTTGCATTCTCCTGCCCTTAGGTTATTTAACAGGGCACTATGGTTATCCGGTTATTTTCGTAGACTTTCGTTCAGTTCCAAAGTTTATATTTACTAGATTTACAGAGACCTTTGTATAGTTTTTAGTTTTGCTTGCGGGTTGAGCCTCTGCGCTCAAGCCCTGCAACCGGCTTACCGAAGCCTATGATTGTCATAATTTTTGTTCTTGACACTCCAGGGTTTATTTTACTCCCTGTGTTATTCGGGTTTTGTCCGGCGGCCGAGGAGATGGACCAAGTTATTGACTCGGTGTTGTATAAACAAATTAAAGACTTATACAGTCCATACATTATTTACAGTTGAGGGACAATACTCTGTTCTCCTTTTCTTAAAATCGTGAATGTTCATAGGGTTTATCCATTGTTTGTCCATTACAGCTATGAATACTTGTTACAAGGCGGCGAACCCTCGCCGTTTTATGCTACCAGTACTTATAACTTTGCTCTGTTATTTATTTTTGTTTTTCGGCTACAACACATGTATTCCGACTCTGTTGTTTACTGTTCATTTAATCTTTAAAATGCATGAACAGTTTGATGATTATTCTGGGTTTGTACCATCCGGTTGCATGCATAGTTCTGCATACGGTTTATGCGTCTTTCCACAGTTATACAAATAGTTATCTATGTTCTTTGGTTATAATCTCATGCACAGGGTAAATATATTACTTGCATCTCTATCACAATTTAATATAAACGCACAGTTTAATATAAACGCATGGATGGTAACATAACCATGATGCCCTTTCTAGATTTGTATATGCGGGTTTACAAGAAATACATATGGTTTTCCTTCTAGATTATACCCGAGCTAGCTACTCTCTACTATGCTCTCATGGCTCACCTCTGACCACAGTCGAGGGATAACGACATTCACTTGATTCAACTATACAGTTTAATATTATTACCCGTGTTTATCTATGCGTTTACAGATTCTGTCACGACTTTCTGTGCATAGTTTCGATAGGGTTTCCAAGGTTCTTTATTTCAATTCGTTTACCTACAGTACCGCTACACCTGTCTCAGCGGTTCACCCTTGTAAAGTTTCGATCCTCATACCAGTATTTGGTATAAGAATATCTGCTAACAGAATCCATATTTCAACCCGTGAGGGTACTTTATCTCTGTCACTGAGATCAGTGCTTAATAATTTCTCGCTGGTTATAATACCCTAATACACTGGGTATTCTGCAATGACTCTCTTTCGCTAATGACATTCCGTCATACAGAGAGGAGTCTTTCCTGTATAATCACATTAACTATAGCTTCTAGAGAAATCATAACGCATATTTCCTATTGATTCTCTTAATAAATAAAGCAAATACAACTGCTGTTCAGGGGTTTTCACAGTTTTGGGACCATACCTGGTTCACCCGAACTGGATTTGGTTCTCAAACAAATAAGTCACCTGAACTTTAGTTCTGCTCGTCCACCCAACCTTGAGACTCATCACTCAGATGCAGTTCTCCCCCCGAGCCATCCTGCAGGCCTTCAGCCCTCAACAGGTTCTGTGCACTTCTGTGCCAGTTTATCTGATCCTCATCAGACTTAACCCATTCATTTCTTTCTTTTCTCTTTCTCTGTTCTTGGAAAGATTTTCCTTTTTCCTTCTGTCTGTCACTATAGCACAGAAACCCCTCAGCTAGGACTTTTCCTGCTTTGGAGGGTAGTTCCATCAGTTATCACAACTGATCCTTTTCTTTTCAATTTCACCTCTTAGAGGCTGCCAGCAATTTCAAGAAGTATTTAATTTACTTTATTAAAATAGTAGTCACAGTTTTGTTTAAACATAACAACAATTGATTACTGTCTTTTACCACAGTAAACTTTTCAGATTTACATGTTCTGGGGTTGTTACATCTCCCCCTCCTGAGATTGGACATCGTCCCGATGTCTGTCTCTCTTAAACAAGTTTGGGTACGCTTCTCTAAGGAGTTCCTCTTCCTCCCAAGTAGCTTCTTCTGGTCCATAGTGCTGCCACTGCACTTTAGCTTGCGAAATAACTCGTTTCCGCAGCTGCACCTCTCTCCGATCTAGGATGGTCAGTGGTTCGACCAGAACCTCGCCTTCCGGCTCGACCTGCAATCAGCAATAAATTTAATTATTTTTCATCTTAGAAACAGTGCTTATTCATAGTGACCAGATTAATCCTTACCCGAACATTCTGCCATTGAATCACATGTTTAGGATCGTAAACGTATTGCTTTAATACGGATACGTGAAACACATTGTGAATCTTAATATGGCTTGGTAGGGCGAGTTGGTACGCCACCGGCCCCACTTTTGCCAAGATCTGAAAAGGTCCAAAGTAGCGAGGTGCTAATTTGGCACATCCGCTCCACTGCAAGGTACTCCTTCTTGGTTGGATTCTTACGAATACACGATCCCCAACCTGAAATTCCTTGAATCTTCTCTTTCGATCAGCGAAACTTTTCTGTCTATCCTGAGCGGCTTTCAAGTTGGCACGCACCCTTTTTATTGTATCCTCCATTTCCTTGAGCATGTCAGGACCAATTCGCAACTTGTCCTCTGGTCCACCCCAGCTTGCGGGTGTGCGGCACTTCCGCCCGTACATGACCTCAAAAGGACTCATCTGGGTTGAGGAGTGATACCCATTGTTATAGGCGAACTCGACTAGGTGGAGGTAGTCCTCCCACTGGGTTGGCTTCATCATAACGCAAGCTCTCAGCATGTCTTCCACAACCTGATTTACTCGTTCAGTTTGGCCGTCTGTTTGGGGATGGTAAGCGGTGCTAAAGTTAAGCTGGGTTCCCAGCTCCGCAAACAATGTCCTCCAAAAGGCTGATGTAAACTTGACATCCCGGTCGGAGATAATCACCTTCGGAAGTCCATGCAATTTGAAAATATTTTGCATGAAAATATGTGCAATCTGCACAGCTTTATATGTCAATTACACCGGTATGAAGTGTTCTGCTTTACTTAGCTTATCCACTACTACCATAATGGAATCATTATTTTTCTTTGTTTTAGGCAGCCCTGTTATAAAATCCATGGAGATCGTCTCCCACTTCCATTCTGGAATAGGTAGGGGTTGTAACAGCCCCGCTGGATGCAAATGTTCTGCCTTAATCTGTTGGCATTCTAGACATCGTGCTAGATACTCAGCCACCTCCTTCTTCATTTTTGGCCAATAGAATTCTTTGCGAAGGGCGGTAACCATTTTCTGGTAGCCCGGATGCCCGGCATAATGGCTGGTGTGAAACTCATCTAGAATCAAATTCTTAACATTATCTTCATTGGGTACATATAGCTTATTGTTAAAATATAACATTCCGGCATCATCCAGCCTATGCCCCTGTTGTGATTCTTTACCAGGTTGCTGCTGTAATTGCTGTTTGATGTGCTGATAAACAACATCTTGTTCAGCCGCTATTTTTATCTTTTCCAATAAGGTACTTTGCCACTTACTAACTGAAATTTTGCACACGCATTGCACCTTCCGACTTAATGCATCCGCTACTCGGTTCTCCTTACCCTTTAGATGCTTAATTTCAAAGTCGAACCCACTTAAGAAGTCAGCCCAGCGAGCTTGTCTCGTATTTAAGGTGGGTTGACTGAAATAATTCGTTAGGCTGTGGTGGTCTGTTAATAACAGAAATTTTCTGCCCAAAAGGTAATGTCGCCACATTTTCAGGGCATGAATGACAACAGCCAGCTCCATGTCATAAGCAGAGTATTTCTGCTCATGCTCTTTCAGCTTTCTGGACTCATAAGCAATGACTCTTCCTTCCTGCATCAGCACTCCTCCCACACCTTCTTTACTTGCGTCCGTGCAGACCACGTAATCCTTGTTAGGATCAGCTATACTTAATATAGGTGCAGTAGTGAGTAAGTGCTTGAGCTGTTCAAAGCTCTTCTGGCATTCTGAGGTCCACTTAAATATTTTTCCTTTCTTTTGCAAAGAGGTGATAGGGTATGCTACCCTCGAAAAACCTTCGACAAATCTTCTATAATACCCCGCTAACCCCATAAAGGACCTAATATCTGCCACGTCCTTTGGTATAGGCCACTCCATTATAGTTCTAATCTTCTCAGGGTCCACTGCGATGCCTTCTTTAGTGATCACGTGGCCCAAATATTGTATCTCCTCCTTGAAAAAATCGCATTTACTGAACTTTGCATATAATTGATGTTCCCGCAAAGTTTGCAACACCAATCTAAGGTGTTCCTCATGTTCCTTCCTTGATTTGCTGTAAATCAGAATGTCATCTATGAATATCAGCACAAATTTGTCTAAAAACCGATGAAACACACTGTTCATCAAACACATGAAAGTGGCAGGTGCATTTGTCAGCCCAAAAGGTAGCACCACGAACTCATAATGCCCATACCGCGTTCTGAAGGCGGTCTTAGCGATATCTTCCTCTTTTATTCTGATCTGATGGTAACCAGATCGCAGATCAATTTTTGAAAATACCGTTGCTCCCTTCACCTGATCAAAGAGCTCGTCGATTCTAGCCAAAGGATATTTGTTTTTTATTGTAAGCTTATTTAGCTGGCGATAATCAATGCACATCCGAAAGGTTCCATCTTTCTTTTTGACGAACAGCACTGGGGCTCCCCAGGGCAACACGCTAGGACGGATGTAATTTTTATCTAACAGTTCTTGTAGCTGCATCTTTAATTCTGTTAGTTCTGGCACACTCATACGATAGGGTGCCCGTGATACAGGTGCTGCCGCTGGAATTAGCTCAATAGTGAAATCCACATCCCGTTTTGGTGGTAATCCCAACACTTCCTCGGGAAAAACATCTGCAAACTCCTGCACTATCGGAATGTTACCCAGCATGGCAGTTTTGTCTTTTTGATTTGCGTATCCCACCTGGATAGTGTAGATTTGACATTTCTTCTTGATGCACTTAGCTAACTGGGTAGCTGTAATGGGTCGGATCTGCACGGGGTGTCTGATTCCTTGCAATTCCTGCTGATCTCCCAGGTCATCTTTGTAATAGATGGTCTTTGTCTTGTAGTTCACCAAGGACCAGTGTTTCTCCAGCCAGTCCATCCCAATCAAAATATCATAGGAGCCCAACGGTAATACATTCAAATCTGCCACTATTGGCTGCCCTGCTAAGGCTAAGGCACAATTATTTACCTTGGCCAAGACTCATCTCTTGGCTCCTGTAGCTAGTTGGACCAGCGACGGATTCTTGAATTTTTCAGCTTGCAGTTTACACTGTTCTACTATTTTCGGACTAATATAACTTAAGGTAGCCCCTGGGTCTATAAGAACAGATATGGATAGGTTTGAGATTTTACCTTCGAACTCAATCATAGATGGCTGGTACTCCGCTTGACGGTCCTCCAGCGCTGCATTGATTCTGGGTACACTACGTGCCACGTCCCCAACCGTTGATGCCTCATGTATCTGAGATATCTGGTCTGTTCCTTTCCTCTGTGGGTAGTTTTTAACATAGTGGGGTCCTCCACAACCCCAGCATTGTACTGGTGGTCTGGTCATCCCCTCACCATCTGGTCTAACAGACTGCTCATTTGCCTTAGATTCGCTCATTGGTCTGGACCGGGCGCGTTCCTTGCAACAGGTCTACTACTTACTCCTTTAGCAGCACTCTTATTCCCACTGCTGCGACCTCCTTTGCTGCTTCCAACCACCCGACCACTTCTTTTCTCATTCCATCTCTTGCTGGAAGTGTCCCCCTTCTGTTTACTCTGCTGGTAACAGATTCTCGCCTTACGGATGGCTTCATCCATGGTTCTAGGATTATCGAATTCAATCCTTTCCCTTATATATGAAGGTAAGCTGCTCACAAACCTCTGAACCTTGGCTTTCTCTTCCTTGATGTAAGGTACATAACGTAGCAGCGAGGTAAAACGATTAATGAACTCGTCCATGGTCTGCTGTCCCAGTCTTAAATCGTGAAATTCTCTTGCCTTTTCATCATAGAAGCGCTCTGTCAGGTACCTCTCCTTAAAATACTTCTGGAACTTTTCCCATGTGATAGTTCGTTCGCTGACCCCCTTGACAATCTTAATTTCCTCCCACCACAAGGTTGCCTTGCCTTGTAACTGGAAGATTGCCAATCTTGCTTTCAGATTGTGGTCGTACTCATACAACTGAAAATACTTGTTCATATTGATCAACCAGGCTTCAGCAGCTTCCTCCTGCTCACCATCAAAATGTGGAGGTTTAATCTTTCGAAATTCTCCCTGCAATTCCACTTTCTGACGCTTTGATGTTTGCTGTTGAGGTGCATTATCAGAGTGATCCTCCTTATCTTCGGAATTTTCAGGTTCCATTTGCCAATCTTGTTCTTTTGTTACCCTTTGCTGTTCTGCACTGGGGTTGGACAGGGGTGGGTTTTGCCTGTCTGACAGGCTCTTCAGAATCTTTTGTTGTTCAGCTGTTAGACGTGCGTTGTCCTCTCGCAACCGTGCCATTTCATTTTTCAATTCCCGGACAGTTTCCAGGATTGCAAGGTTAGTACTCCGTGACTCTGCATCCAATTGCACCCACAACCCTGCATTTTCTTGAGGATTACTGCTGGGTCCCTGCATCTTGTCTTTTTCCTGGTTTAGCTGCTAACTGTTGCAATTCTGGTTCATTCCAAATAAACAGAACACAGTTAAGCACATTGTTAAGTTGCATATGTTGTTTGGTGTGCCCTTCTACATACTGAAATATGTTTTCTTTTGAGGCCACAGTGTTGAAACTGGGCTCTGATACCAATTTGTCACACCTCTGTTACTAATTACATATAAAAAAACAAATTATTATAGGTCAAACCCACCTATCATTAAGCACATCAAGTATATAATCACCTTGGCATCTAACTCTTTATAGTACACTATATATCTATTGGCATTCGGCCATATAGCACATATTATAATTGTTTGGCATAAAGCACATATGGTTTCGGTCCTTACAGCTGCACCTGTAGTTGGAAGACGGAGGCATGCAACCTTATATATAAATATGCATCAAAGATCATTCGAACTGTCTTAGCCATATTTCCATGTTTAAACACTATGTGCATACGGGTCGAATACATACATATGTTTTTGCCACGTTCATGTGCCATGTGTAAAGGTGAACTTGCGGTGTCATATGGTTTAGGCACATATAGATTTGGTTCGTTTCATGGTTTGAATCAACAGTCACTTGTTATACGTATGTGTTAATGTGGCGTGACCTGTGATGGTCCGACCACAGTACTTCCAACCACCGCTGCATTATCGACTTAAAGGCACCAGTCCGGAGAGGTTTAGGTGGCAGTCTCAGGCTTCTCCAGCCATGTGACTTCTTGGGTGCGGGGATCTCGGTTTTGACGATCCCTATTCCCGCCTTAACTCTACGGCTCGGATCTAATCCTTCAATCCGACGGATGGCATTCGGTCAAGGGTTTACGGGGATATTTATGCCCCTTCCTAATCCTCCGGGTTCATTTGTTTGTTCACTTGTATTCAGCTCCGGCTCTGCACACCAGTCCAGGGTTTCTTCTACCAGCATCGCCGCTTTGCTCAGCGAATGTCCAGCAGATGATAAATTTCGCCCACTAGTCTCTACAGGTATGCGTTTTCGGTTTGATGGCGATGAATTCACAGTTCATATTGCTCCGTTGAGTTACAGGGTTTACAATTCGTTACAGTAATGTTTAGCTTTTTATTCGCTTTGCTTCAGCCAGCATGCTCATGCTATTTCATGGGACGAAGCTGGGTTCCAACGAAGGTTCAACCCTCTGGTTTCCAGGTAAGCTACGATTACCTTACTGTCTGGCATATATTCGCAGAATTCTTTAGATATTAAGACAAGGTGTTTGGATGTGCAGGCCTCCGCCTCCACGTGGGCCTTCTTGCATTATCTGAAGAGGTACTCTCTGTCGAGAACCCTCCTGGTTGCATTCTCCTGCCCTTAGGTTATTTAACAGGGCACTATGGTTATCCGGTTATTTTCGTAGACTTTCGTTCAGTTCCAAAGTTTATATTTACTAGATTTACAGAGACCTTTGTATAGTTTTGAGTTTTGCTTGCGGGTTGAGCCTCCGCGCTCAAGCCCTGCAACCAGCTTACCGAAGCCTATGATTGTCATAATTTTTGCTCTTGACACTCCAGGGTTTATTTTACTCCCTGTGTTATTCGGGTTTTGTCCGGCGGTCGAGGAGATGGCCAAGTTATTGAATCGGTGTTGTATAAACAGATTAATAGACTTATACAGTCCATAGCATTGTTTACAGTTGAGGGACAATACTCTATTCTCCTTTTGTTAATATCGTGAATGTTCATAGGGTTTATCCATTGTTTGTCCATTACAGCTATGAATACTTGTTACAAAGGCGGCGAACCCTCGCCGTTTTATGCTGCCAGTACTTATAACTTTGCTCTGTTATTTAATTTTGTTTTCGGCTACAACACATGTATTCCGACTCTGTTGTTTACTGTTCATTTAATCTTTAAAATGCATGCACAGTTTGATGATTATTCTGGGTTTGTACCATCCGGTTGCATGCATAGTTCTGCATACGGTTTATGCGTCTTTCCACAGTTATACAAATAGTTATCTATGTTCTTTGGTTATAATCTCATGCACAGGGTAAATATATTACTTGCATCTCTATCACAATTTAATATAAACGCACAGTTTAATATAAACGCATGGATGGTAACATAACCATGATGCCCTTTCTAGATTTGTATATGCGGGTTTACAAGAAATACATATGGTTTTCCTTCTAGGTTATACCCGAGCTAGCTACTCTGCTATGAGCTCGTGACTCACCCCTGACCGCAGTCGAGGGGTAACGGCATTCGCTTCTTGATTCAACTATACAGTTTAATATTATTACCCGTGTTTATCTATGCGTTTACAGATTCTGTCACGACTTTCTGTGCATAGTTTCGATAGGGTTTCCAAGGTTCTTTATTTCAATTCGTTTACCTACAGTACCGCTACACCTGTCTCAGCGGTTCACCCTTGTAAAGTTTCGATCCTCATACCAGTATTTGGTATAAGAATATCTACTAACAGAATCCATATTTCAACCCGTGAGGGTACTTTATCTCTGTCACTGAGATCAGTGCTTAATAATTTCTCGCTGGTTATAATACCCTAATACACTGGGTATTCTGCAACGACTCTCTTTCGCTAATGACATTCCGTCATACAGAGAGGAGTCTTTCCTGTATAATCACATTAACTACAGCTTCTAGAGAAATCATAATGCATATTTCCTATTGATTCTCTTAATAAATAAAGCAAATACAACTGCTGTTCAGGGGTTTTCACAGTTTTGGGACCATACCTGGTTCACCCGAACTGGATTTGGTTCTCAAACAAATAAGTCACCTGAACTTTAGTTCTGCTCGTCCACCCAACCTTGAGACTCATCACTCAGATGCAGTTCTCCCCCCGAGCCATCCTGCAGGCCTTCAGCCCTCAACAGGTTCTGTGCACTTCTGTGCCAGGTTATCTGATCCTCATCAGACTTAACCCATTCATTTCTTTCTTTTCTCTTTCTCTGTTCTTGGAAAGATTTTCCTTTTTCCTTCTGTCTGTCACTACAGCACAGAAACCCCTCAGCCAGGACTTTTCCTGCTTTGGAGGGTAGTTCCATCAGTTATCACAACTGATCCTTTTCTTTTCAATTTCACCTCTTAGAGGCTGCCAGCAATTTCAAGAAGTATTTAATTCACTTTATTAAAATAGTAGTCACAGTTTTGTTTAAACATAACAACAACTGATTACTGTCTTTTACCACAGTAAACTTTTTAGATTTACATGTTCTGGGGTTGTTACAACATCCATGGGTTCTCACTATGAAATGTTTTTGTTCTATTATTATTTCGTTAGATTTCTTACTTGTTGCGCAGAAATGCGCTCTACAACACATGGGGTAGATCTCACGTAAACATGTAAACGTAAATGTAAATGCAATCATAAACATTTAAAATGTAATGTTTAACGTTTAACATTTAACATTTTTAATTTAGCTCTATTTCAAAATCAATCTAATTATTATTATGTATAAACACAATATAAATTTAAAATATAAAGATGATTACAAACACTCAAGAGGTATGTTAAATAAATAAAACATATTTTTATATTTACTCCATAACCCTCTTTACATTTAAGATAACTCAAAAAAGAGGTTTTATTTATGGGCCAAATACCATTTTAACACAATGGGTTAAATACCATGGGAAAAATACCATATTTATAAAAATGGTATGGCAAATAAATAAATATGAAAGAGGTATAAAGAGATATAGTCAATAAATAAAAATATATCAAATAAGATTAGAAATAAAAATCTAATTATATACCAAGGCTATGGACAAAATACCATGGTAAATAAAAGAGATATGGTAAACAAATAAAAATATAAATAAACCAGAGGTATGGTAAATACATAAAACTTCCTTTTATATTTACTCCATAATCCATTTTATATTTACGAACACTTAAAAAATAGGTTTTATTTTAGGTGAAGCGTATGAGCCAAATACCGTGGGCCAAATTATTATTAATACCATGCAAAAAGATCATTATTAACCCTAATATTAAGATTAAAAGATTATTATTATTATTATTATTAAATCTAATATTAATATTAATATATTATAATATTAATATTAATAAATTTAATAACTTTGGATTAATAAAATATTAAATTTGTTATATTATAATATACATTAATATATCATAATTAAATCTATATAGATATGGGAGAGAAGAACAAATACATCGAGTGATAGAGGTGGAGAGATAGGGGGAGTGACAAGGGAGAGATAGAGATAAAATGAAGGAGAGGGGAGAGGAGGAATGAAAAGAGAGAGAGAGAGAGAGGGAGAGGAGTGATTTTCACCTCAGGAGATTTGATCCCTCTCCATGCTTAATAGATCCAGAGTTAAGATGGATATAGGCAGGTTACATGTAGTTTTCCATAACCCATAGATCTGAAATGTAAATTATGTTTACAAATATTATAAATAAATTAAATTAAAGAGACAAGTAAGATGAGATATGTGAAATATGCCCTTATATTATAATAATCATGGATGTGCCGGCAACATAGATTTTATCCATTTTGAAGAACCTATTTGGATTTAACTTTGGTTATTCACTCAATATTGCATGAGGACATGCAAAGTCTTATGGGTGAGGGAGAGATCGGGCTTCATTTTGAGCCTTTACTATTTCTATTCCCTCTTAGAGCCTATTATCATTCCTCTGTTGTCATAGTCATTTGCATTATGGTCATCACATGCATTATAAGGGACATTGTTTTTTTTATTTAGATAATATTTTATTTTAATTTTAAAAGGGACACATTTCAATTAGATACACATATAGCTCAAATTGTGTTATAGAATGTGCCTTTCCATGCAATAATATCTCTTTTTACTTTTAGTTACTTCATCTTTTTTAAAGTTGATAAAAGATTATGTTATTTGACATAAACATCGAAATATTTTATTTATGTTTTAGAGTGATAATAAAATATTTTTACCACATTTTCTGAGTTATGATGTGAATACCCAATCCACCGAGCATAATGAGAGGAGTGAGATTATTGATATTTATAACATTTTTAATTCAAACTAACCAGATATATATTTCATTTTTGTTTTTAATTATAGTCAACATTAATATGCATTTAAAAAATAATTTTCAATTTTAATTTTAAAAAATACATATCAACTTTAAGTTGAGCACAAAAAAAATTACACATCTTCCTTCTAAAAAAATTTAAAATACATATTTAAATACAACAATAATTTTTAAACCATTCATAAAACAAATTTCAAATTTTATGAAAAATTAATATTTAAAATAATATTAGCTTTCTAAATTAATAATTATATATATACATATATATATATATATTAGAATATAAAAATAATTTAAATAAAATTTCTAAAATCATTATTAACCCATTGCAATATTAATAACAAATAAATTTACAAATAATACTAATGTTTATAACTTCATTTTCAAATCTAACTTCTCCACATAGCAATCGTTCTTTACTTCAATTTTGGATAAAATTCCAATCAATAAAAAATTGTGCATTTGTGGCTTGAGGAAGAACTTGAATTGAATTCCAAACCTCGAGTTTCTTATTAGATGGCTCGGGGGACAACGACAAATGTCAGAAACAACACACTTCTCGCTACAAAAGTTTTCTGACAATAAATTCACACTTCTCGCTACAAAAGTTTTCTGACAATAAATTCTGATTATCAACGTCAACATCTGTCTCCATAAACTGAGAGGGAGAGGTGGGCCCAAACAGCCACGTAAGCAAGCTGTGAGAACCTGCAATTGGGATAAGGGTTGCCCGTAAATTATGTGATAAATATTTAATTTGGATTTGTCTATGAAGGAAATTACCCTCGAGAAAAAGCATTTAATGGATTGGCAAACAATAACTCGTTTTTGCAAAGATACTATGGGCTAAAAGGTTTAGGCCCCAAGGGCATCAACATCGTCCCATTGGCCAAACACTGATTGAGTCAATTATATTTGCGATGGTGAAAAAGGTAATTGGGTGGGCACGACTACATAACCATTAGACAAAACTCCATTTTTTTGGTCAAATGTAATTAGTTTTATGTATCAATTCACATGTATAAGCTCGAAGGTTATTTAGAAGAAGCAGGATGTGGTGGCACAATCTTAGCTGGGATAGTCATTATCCTTCTTCTCTATGCTGACGATATTGTTCTTCTGGCAAGGTGCCCTTCTGATCTTGATAAGCAACTCAAGCTTCTTAAGGATTTCTGCTCTACCATGGGTATGACTGTTAACACAGACAAAACAAAAGTTATGATTATCAAATCTAAAAAGGACACTTGCGCTAATTTTACGTATGACAATAATAACTTGGAGGAAGTGTATTCTTACAAGTACCTAGGAATTGATATCCATCACAAGCTCAACTGGAACCATAGCATTGAGAAAAGGATCAATGGGGGATGGAAAGCTTATTTTGGTCTTGAAAATAATTGTAAAACAGCAAACCTCGTAATGTGGGATAAAAAGAAGTTCCTCTTTGAAACCTTAGTCACTCCTGTTATCTTATATGGCTGTGAAGTTTGGGGCTGCAGCATCTCCAGAGAATCATGGAGGAAGATTGAGCAAATCCAGAAGCGTTTTATAACTTATAACCTGAAAATTAAAAGTAATACACCCTATCCTATTCTCCTTATAGAAGCAGGTCTTTCTTCTATTGAGAGCCTAGCTATGCTCAGGTTTCTGATGTACAAGCACAAGCTCAATAACATAGACAATCATAGACTTCCTAAGCTAGCTTTAACTTCCAGCCAAAATCACCTGAGGCTTAACCGAGGATGGCATAAGGACACAAGGGCCTGGTTAAACTATTGGGAGATCAATGAGAATGATGCTTTGCAAAACATAAATAACATTAAAGATATTGTTACTTCTAAGTTCAAAGAAAAATTGTGGTGTGAGAAAGATTTAGCGTCTAAAAGAAAATTAAGTTATTATAAGAAGGTCATCAACCCCACCCTTGAGGATCAAAAGTATCTCTCTATTCTAACTAGCTCAAAAAAGAAAATTAATATAGCAAAGATTAGAACGAATTCTCATGAGCTCCATAGTGAGACTGGCCGCTGGGTAGTTCCTAAAACGCCATGGATGGAAAGGATCTGCCATATTTGTGAGAATAAGAGCATCGAGGATGAAAACCACTTCCTCTTAGAGTGCCCTGCATACAACCACATTAGATCTCAATTTCACAACCTTTGTTATAATACTGACCTTTCTAGCCTTTTACAATGCCAAAATTATAGTGAACTCGGGAGGCTTCTCTCCAAGCTTTTTGAGCATCGGAATAAAATCATAAATCAAAATAAATAATTCGTCTTTTTAGGTCCGATAGATCATTATTTGGTCTCAGTGGACGTTAACAACCATCATCATCATCATCATAAATATGTTGGGTCAAGTGGCACTGCTTATTTATTTAACTTAAAAAGGTGAGTTGTCTTCTATTTATGAAGTTAGTAAAAGCAGTTTTCGAGTGTGTTTATTTGGGACACAGGGATAAAGTAAAATAGTGAAATAAGTATATATGAGACTATGTAATTGCAAGAGAGTGTTAGAGGATGTTTGTGAATTTTTACATAGAATTTAGAACACTAAATAAATTTTATGAAAAAATATATTTGTATAAAACAAAGTTGTATAAGTAAATGTGATATTATATGATATTTTAATTCTGGTGACATTGAAAATATAAGTGGTGTGGTGACATTTAAGATTTGTCATTAATAATGATATAATCATAGATAATGACTTTCAACTTTTTATAAAGGGTAATGAAATTGGATTACTAACCTCTTACTTGTAGAATAAACATTTTCCATTGAATTAACACATTTAAAAAAATTAAACTTAAAAGCTTTATAAATTGTAAATTCTATCAATTTTAATTAATTATAAAAAATATAAATAAAGTATCATAAATACGCAAGTATAGTAAAATATATGTTGTTCCAAAGTGCAAAAAGTCCTTAGGTATAACCTATACAAGCATTGGGGGTGTTGATGATTGTGAATTGATCACAATAGCACATTAAAGTTTATATATATATTCTGCTGTCGTTTCCGTCTTTTGAATGCAAACTGTTTACTTTTCGGCTACTTTGCTGGTTATATAACAGAAACAGTATGTGCTTCTGTTTATTTAACCGGAATACAAAAAAGAGTCCTCCTGTTTAAAAAAAACAACTTCCAAACCAAAAGAGAATACCAGTTAGTGCATGAATTGCACCGATAAAAAAAATTATTGTCTGCCTTGGGAACTAAGTTGTTTCTAAACCCTAACAGAATACCGCGTAGAACATGAACTACACGGCTAAAATATTTAGCAATAGCGTTGTGAAATACATTGTTTTGAGTATTAGTGGTGTAGCAATAATTGAAGATGGGATGTGCATAATGCCATCAAAATACTTTCAAACTTTAACATCATACACCGTAAAGTCGACACAACACAAGTAATCAATAGTAGCCTAATTGTATTAAAAATATAATAAATCAAATGTGGTTACATCATGACTTCTCAATAAACTAAACCTGAGATATATGAACTTGCTTCATATATTTCGGTTGAGAAGAAAACTAATTTTCTGCGATAAATAAACTGTAGGAATATATATAAACATTTAGGACTTGATTGCTTCAATAACTTTAGTTAAAGTGCCGTTCCTCCCCACGATTTTAGGGATAGAAAAACCGGCTGCTTGGAGTAGATCATTCCATTGTTTTCGGGTCCTTTCACCACCTCCCGGTAAACAATTCAACATAAGAGAATCTCAAACATTGGCAGATCCTACCATGTCAGAACCCTCTGTTAAATCCAAGATAGCCTGAGATAATATTAACTTTCCTTTGTCCGGAAGAGCCTGGTGGCATTTGCTCAGTAGCTTGATGCAGTCTTCGTCGTTCCAACTATGTGGAAAATTCTTTCACGGGCAAATCCAAAATAAACTCTTATAAGTAAATAAAGTATTAATACGTTGCATATATACTGTACCAAATAATTAACGTCCAAATAAAGTCCGTCACAACAGCCAATAGTATTACTCACCTTCATAAAAATTGCATCTGCAGAGGGTGCGCTCTCAAACAGGGTTCCGCTCATGTGCTGTACGCCTGCGTGAATTAGAATAAGATTAACGAATAGATAAGGAACACGCTATCCTCATAATAAAAATAAGGAGGTGGAGTTTGATTTAGATATAAATGTTTATATGCATGTGGGAAAAAGTATATCTATAAGCTATAAGCTGCAGTCTAACTACATTGCTTTTTTTTTCTTGAAAATCGTGAAAATTTAGGTAGGATTTGATAAAATTTGGGTAGAGATTTTTGTATATTTGAGTTATAGTTATTAAATTACAAAATTTTGTGTGGTTATGCGGTTTTTGATGATGTTGATGACTCCTATTTGTAATTTAAATTTAATTTAAAAAATGATAATATCTATGGATGAGGCACCGAAATTGGACATAAATAACTATATAAAGATTGAGAGCAGCGAAATAAAGATACCGGGGATAGTTGGTGCAGTTGCGATGACTTGAGGAAGATCAAATGCGCTTTAGTTATGAGACTCAACGCTTCCCCGCACTCTCCGCCCACGTCCACCAGCGTGTTAGATGTCTTTGAAGCCGTCATAAATAGTTAAGACATATGTGATAGTTGCCTTTGTTACGGAGACCATGCCTGCGTTGAAGATGGCATTCAACTCCGGCTCGCCGGCTGCGAAATTCCAGAAGTCTTTGCCATTGCCACTAGAATTCTTGAAATTATCGCCGCCATGAAGCACACATTCGTGAATATGGTCCTAGGCGGTAACGTAAAGTGGGTGTGTCTGCAAAAGAACGAAGGGAACAAGGCTTCGCGAACTAATATCCTCGGAGGTGAAGTAGGATTTAGTGAGATTGGTAAGGCCGTATTTTATGTTCATGGAGGCATTAACTCCCTCCGGTGGTACCATTGCCTGCAAGATTCCCATAGTGGAAAGGTAAGTAAGAATGCGGGAAAGGCGCCCATGTCGGGATATTCAGAGGGGAGTTGGGCGGCGATCTGGTGCACGGAGAGAGAAACATCGGGGCCGACTTTAGAAGAGATTAGTCTTCCATATGATTCTGACTTTCATTCTTCTATCGTGATCTATGGTCCCTCTATCTCTTTGCTTCATGATTTCCTTGTGTCTTCAATTTCATGAGTTTCTTCTTATAGCTTCTCTTTGACATCCTCGTTGAGCATCATCTTCAGTCATGTCAATATAATAACACCTTCGAATGGAATTCACTCATGATAAGATGACATCATTCCCAAAATCTCCTAGCTTGTCTTATTTCTCATGAAACATACTCATTAAGATGGGACAATGTGTAGGATTGAGGAGGAGGCCTATGGATTTCTCTGTGGATAGGAGAGGGAGGCAGGGAGTGATGGTCTAGGATATGTTACTATGTAGGGCGAAGTGGCTGAAATATAGGGAGGTATGACTACGCAATTACGGAATTTATGGAGGAAGAGAATACATGCTTTCGCACTATGACTAGTAGTGCGTAGTTCTAGAAGGAGAGGGTTAATGCATCCCGTAGTTGAACATTGTAGAGGCTAAGAAATGGCCTGACGACTAATTAAAATTGCGCAATATGTAGTGGGGGAAAGAATGGGCAAGGAGTGTGTAGTGGGAAAGTGCAGTTGACATTGACTGAGCACTGAGATTGCATAATACACAGTTGATGGAGGTAGTTTGTTGTAACTGCATAGTATGAAGTTCCAAGAGGAAGATGATGCTTGACTATGGCTTATGACTATAGAGTACATAGTTCCACGAGGTAGAAATATAGGTACTTGGTCGAGCAAGTTGCAGAGATAAGAAAACTCCAATATTGACTAACTGTGGGATCAGTAAGGAAGAAAGATAAGACCAGAGCATGTAACAAGAATTGAACATGAGCACACACAAAAATGACCAACCACGTGATGATGAAACACTCAACACCCAAAGTCAACATGTGTCCATTGAAACGATGATAAAAAACCCTTACCTCCAAGTGCGACACTTAGGATACACTTTTCGACATAGTTGTCGACTATAATAAGAAAGTGTGCAATACCTTGAAAATGAGTCCAATGCATATCACTATGATAGATAGAATCCATTACATAAAAGAAAGCACTAAATATGCCTATTAAAGGTGTGCCATAGAGACTTAGGATACACCTTTCAACATAATTGTTGACTGTAATAAGAAAGTGTGCAATACCTTGAAAATGAGTCCAATGCATATCACTATGATAGATAGAATCCATTAACATAAAAGAAAGCACTAAATAAACCTCTTAAAGGTGTGCCATAAATACCTTTGAGAAGGAACAACACTTCCCCTTACATAAGACAACACTTGAAATTCCTTCAAAAATGGATTTATAAACTTAAGAAGCAATCATGGAATAATTCTAACAACTAGAAATGATAGCTAACATGATTAAAGGGAGGCTTCAAAGTTTGAATAAAGGAAAAAAAATTGAGGTCGTTGTAGCAACAACAACAGAGAGCTGAGTAGGACCCAACATAAATATGTGACCCAATAAAACCTTGTATATGAATAGAGGGAAGTGGAAGATAGGAAAAATAAATAAAACAAGTAGGGGGATTGATTGGTCCATTAGAATAAAAATGAACCATGGTGTGGAAAAAATGAGAAAGACAAAAGAAAAGAGAAATTTCATTTTCCATGATAAAAAAAAATTAACGTTATTGAATGGTTTAAGGTAACCTTGAAAATCTTTGGGAAATGCATGCTTGGCATGACCAACACACCTCCATATTCATTCTTTATATCATAATTTGGATAAGAAATGAAAGATGTCCTTCAAACCTATAGGTATATGGTAGAGAACCATCATAGTCGCAAGATAAGCTGCCTATATTTAAAAATATTATGGTTGTGTAATGGCAAGAATAATACCCATTGAATGTACTGGTAGTGGCAATAAGGTAAAAGGGAGGAATTTAGATAAAATAATTACTTTGGCCACATTGGAAAATATTGTTTCAATTCTATACATGCTTTGCATAGATGCAGGGAGTTCTCTAAAATTTGATCTCATCGACACATGTGATTATGTGTGCATATATAATCATGAACATGGCAATGCTTAAATGGTGTACAAATTCCATTGGAATGTAAAGGTTCTCATGAGGGATCATTTTCATGGAAGAATAACTAATCATTTTTATGAATTTAATGCATGTATGGAGATTCTTGGTTGTGTGAGGAATTAATTGGGAAAGAGGAAACCTTGATAATTCATGATTTTATCATCACGAGATTAAGATACTTTTGTTTATGTCATGTCTATGAATAGGAAATGTTCAAGGTTATGTTAAGAGGTATATCAATTACAAATCCACACGTCCTATCATTTACAATCCATATACATAGACCACCTAAATTGTGAGTTTCCTTAGCCTGGGGGAAGTTATGGAAGTCATGATGTTGTGTAATATGTATATGTATATATGTTGTGTAATGTGTATATGTTCATATGTGTGTGTGTGTGCGTGATATGAGATCCATAGTCATACTTACTAATAATAATGACTAGGATTTCCTAGGCCTATGATGATATTGGGATAAGCAGGTATGGGACTATGTGGACCTATAATAGTATTCTTGTCGATAAAAAACTATTGAGATTCATAGTGCCCATACTCACGGTGAAGCGGATGGGATTATTTGGAGCATATCCACCACTAGATGTTACCATTTTTGGAAACCATATTAGTGTGTGTGATTTAAAGGCTACATGGAGATGTGTGAGCACTACTAAGTGCTAACTAGGCTTGCAAAATCACCTAGTTTGTGTGGATTAAAAAAGAAAGAGAAATTTAGAGATAAGTATTAGTTGTTCCATTTGATTTAATGAATTTCTAAATCATTGTCATGATTTAGTTTAATTTAAAGTAACGATTTGTGATGATTTTGGTTATGGACCAATTATATTTGGATGTAATTGGAACTAAAATAAATTTGTAGGGTTCACCTCAAAAATAAATATGCTAATGAGGTATCAATTAAATTGATTGCAATTTCTTTATGATGAGTTTCATGAGGATTTTCATGTTGTGATGTATGAAGGACAATGGAATTCCTAGTTTGGGTGAAGGAAACTAGATAAAATGTAAAATAACAAGTTGAAGCAAAGTGGGTGGTAGTGAATAGCGGCATTGTGTTGTCACATGAACCCAATATTAACTCTTGATTTTCATGAACCATGCCATGAAGTATATGACTTGTGTGGAGGCAGCTAAATGCCTAATTTATGAAACTCTTCCAATGTAAGGAAATTTTGCCAAGGGAAGGGGTTTCCAAAACATGGAAGTTGAGTGATTGCACAAAAGAGAAACTAGATCACTTGTGGGAAAGGGAATTAGAGAAGGGGATGTTGGGACTTGAATTTGTTTTCAAGTATTGTCATGGCCATGATAGATTGGGATCAAGGTTACATTGGATGTGTTTGAGGAAGCAAGTAACAAAAATTTTACAGTAGGAGTTGTTGGGATGGGGTCCCATGGGTCAGTTTTGAGGTTAAGATAACCCAAGTTTTGGTACATTTCATGTAAATAATGAAAACTCTCCGTGATTTGTGGATGTAGAGCGTGTAGATGAATAAGAGTCAAAGGGGTTTAGCCCCTTTATCTATGTAAAGTTTTAGTCAGTTTTGAGATCCACTAATGGTCTGTGGACCATGGCATTGTATGAAAAAGGCTATAAATAGGTGTGTCTTAGAGATTCTAAGGCATGTTTCTTATAATGAAGAGTAGAATGGGTGAAAAGTGATAGCAAGGAGAAATGGTTCATATAGGAGAAGAAAGGCTCTACAATTGAGTGCACAGAGGCATAGGTAAAGCCCGCAACTGAGTGCATGGACCCCTGCAGCTGAGTGCGCAGGGTAGTTTTGATTCTGTAATCCTGAATTGAAGATTAATAGAGACTGTTTCTAAAGAATTCTTACATATTTCTATTTATTTCTGTTAATGCTATAGGTTGTCGATGAATGATACGTTTTATGAAAAATTGATTGAATGCTAAGCGATTCTCTTGAATAAATATTAATGATGTACGCAATGCATGCTTAAGTATTTTTATGAAGACTCTTATGCATTCTCTGATGTTTACTAATAACCTAATTATATCTGTGCGAACCCTAATTTATATCTGCTCTCTGATGTGTATAAATAGACAAATTAACTGTTAAGGGTCTACAAGGAAGGATCACAGATAACAGAGTTGCAGTAACATGCCCTAAGAGTTTATCGATCTGCGTGAAAGAATATCGGAGGTGCTAAAAGACATCACACTGGTCTATGGATGAAAAAACTTGGTTCTTGCATCCCCCCAAATGCTTCGGGTGAGACTGCACCTTGCGCTAAGCGGGTTGTTGCTGAAAGGGCCAGTAGTGTAGGGTTTTGTTGGTTTGTGCAGCTAACTCTAAACCTAGGTCAGGACCCCCTAAGCCAACAAATGGTTTCGTTTTCAAGACCAAGATCTACTTGAATGAGATGTGTGATGTCACATCATTGGAATTATACCAAGAAATAGATTGAGAAGTGATTGGATCGTAATATTAACGAGTTCACGACACAATAAAACAGGAATCTGCAACTGTCAAAGGAACAGTGGTTGAACAGGTATCTATATATAGAGATACACGAGATCTTCTTCTTCACATTTCCCATTGAACTATATGAGTGGTTAGCTAAAGTAACAGACAATCAAGGAAGGTGGAAGCTCAATAATCCTATAATTTCGACATTAGAGTTAGTGCGATGATTGGAAGCTTCTGAAAACAAGATTGCATGAGATGTTGACCATAGGCTCAATTAGATTCTATAAGGATTTGTTACAAAATTTGTAGTTGATACCTCAGTTAGCTACAATGAAGCGTAGCGAAGGTTTTCAAGGGATCATGAGGTAAGTATCTAAGATCATTGAATACTTGGATTAAAATGTTGTTATGCCAAAAACGGGTGATGTCATTACCTTGACGTTTAGAGCTACACGAAGTGGACGATTCTATAGAAAATGCAAAGGATCAAGATCAGAGTATAATCGATTGATAGGACCTTATCCAAGTGACGATGAAGGGGTGGAACAGATTCCAGCATGAAGTGTTGTTTGACTAATCTCTTAGGCGATTGCTCAAGTAAATCATCCATCCACTTGACCTCCGCCTCCACCTCTACCGCATTCACCCTCACCCACACCTCCACCTCCACCACCACCATCCAAAATGGCGAACACAATGAATTTTCCAACTTTCAAGGGCATAGGGCGTGAAGATATAGAGCAGTTTTGGTTTTTTTACAAATGTTGTGTGGATAGCGCAATGGATTACTAATGGCAATATAAAGAAGGAACAGTTGGTTACCACTCTGCAGGATTGTACAGTAACTTGGTATATTAATTATTATTATGATAATCATCTGGCATCGCTAGGAGAAACTAAAGCAGCTTTAAACAAGGAGTTTAGTAACCTTAAGTCTGATTCACAGTTAGCAATTTGATTCAAAGAAATCATGATGAGGTTCGATGTGATGCATTGCGAATTAGATCAAAGGTTGAAGTGTCAGATTTGAGAAGCTAACATGAAGCTCACAGATATTCAGCATTGTGAATGGTTTATAGCTTTGCTTTTACCCCACCTAAGAATTGCTTTGTCACAACAAAAGATAGGAACATAGGCAGAAACCTTGGAAAGCATGATGAGGTTGGATGCATCACCTATCCAGGATGTTACCTTGGGGGTACTACAGATCCACTCTCACTTATAGAGCTTACACCTAGAATTACAGAGTTTGAAGAAAGACAATGAGACTAAACTGTAAGTGCACGCAAAAGTCTGGTGTTTGAAGTGAAAGAGCCAGGGGCACGATAAAGACCACAATACTGTATATGTGAATTATATTATAGGAGAGGAACCAATTTCCCTGAAGTTAGAAGCCCTAGCAGGGCTGAGTGTGGGGACTGTGCTATGGTATGCTATTTGTCAGGTTGTTGGACAACATGTGACAGATAATTTTCATGTACTTCAAACGTTCGTCCAAACACACCAGGAGTTGTTCTATGACTTCTTCAAATCGGTGGTCCATGATGAATGCCACTGCCGCAGTTATGAGCTGATGATGGAAATGACACTTACATACTATATGCAAGTAGAAACTCGGCCCCCAAAGTAAGGTGTCGCAGGAGTGCGTAGAGGTTATCAAGGACGTGAACAGTGCTGAGGAGGACGAGAACCTGATAGGGGTCTTGGTCAGATCATCTGCTACAGTCGTGGACATCCAGGGCACTATGCATGAGAATATTAGAATCAGACACACCCATCATGTCAATACTGCAACCAGTCTTATGACACATTAGAAGAATACTCGGTGTTGATAGCTAAAATGCAAGAGAAGAAGGTGCGGCCTCAACATCCTATGAAAAACTTACATATTTTGAGAGCTGAGCCCTGCAAGGAGGATGAAAGCTTGAATATAGTGCTGAGGAGTGGAATAATGACTAGCGATGATAAGGAAGAAGATGGATGGGTCCGTAAGGCCCGAGAGAAGGAATTTAGTTTTGATTTGGAGCGCACTAAGGAAACTTTTATGGAAGCCAAGAAGAGCTTCGCTAGGGCCTCCACCTCAGGAAGCCAGAAAAAGGTAGAAGAAACTAGCACGCTTGTAGAGGTTGATCCCTTTGTACTCACTACATTCTTGGAGACCTGCATAAAACTATTGCGTGATAGAAAAGTTGTGGAAGGCTTGCAAGGATTAATAAATAAATGTGCCAGCAAAGAGAAGCTCCATGATGGCACTGGGTGGTCAGAAAGATTGGCAAACATAACGCAATAATGGGGCATGAGATGAGGCTCACTGCACAGATAGGTGATTATGAGATGGACCAATTCATCTTGGATCTGGGGTCAGATGTGAACGTATTACTAAGGCAAACGTGGGAAATAATGGGGAGAACTGTGCTGCAGTGGTCTTCGATACAACTTAGAATGGAAAACCAACAGAAAATAATCCCCATAGGATGATTATATGGAGTAACAGTTGATATAGAAGGTGTGAGCGCGATGGCCGACTATGAGGTTATAGAAATCGTCGATAAGAGTAATCCATACCCCGTGCTCCTAGGAATTGATTGGACCATTGATATGAATGAGGTCATAAATTTGAAGAAGAGGACATTGTCATTTGAAAGGAAATCGCTTCGGGTTTTAGTACCATTGGACCCTGCAGAAGGGGTGTGCTATACTGAACCAATTTGCGATTATGAATAAAGTGAGGATGAACTAGATCAAATCTACAAAATAACAACGCAAGATCAGGACTGGACTAATCTGATGACGGACGGACAGATTGAATGGGACCGAGAGACTTCTTGCACCTCAAATTTAGATGAAGAGTTGTAGCATTGGCATAATCACTTGCATGAAGTATCCACGCTGCGATGCAATATGATGACAAAGTCATTGCGTTGTGTTTCGTCAGAGGTAAGGAAATTACCCTATTATGATGGTTTAACTGATGTATATTTTTTTGGATGAATTTGAGTAGGAAGTCCCTACGGATCACTACTTCCAAGCTTTAGAATCGGCACTGCGCACTACGTCTGCACGCTGGTGGGGTACGCATAAGAATAGTTTTTGTGGATGGTGAGATTACATAGGAATGATGAGGTTACATTTTGGGCATGCTAACACCAAATTGACTAAGAAATATGGTGGAAGGGATGATCTGCATGATTAGCTAGTGAAATGGACTAAACCATGAGGAACAGAACCACAACCAGAGTGGATACACATATTTTTCCATACTTTGGATACAATTCCCATGAACTGGTATCTAGAAACAAAGCTCTTCCATGGTACTACAGAATGGGATGTGTTGAAGGAAGGATTCTTATTGACGTTCAGCTTTGAAGATAGTTTCACAAGAATCGATGAAGCACTATGAGAGATTAAGGAAGTTATATTCAGAATGCTACAATAACCTATCGAATGGGTCTATCCAGATTGGAGCACCTAGCTGCGCCATGCACTAGAGTGTTATAATGTGACCGTTGAATAGGAGGATGAAGATCCATGAAACATTAATATTCCAAAGGTGGGAGGGCATCGCGAAGTCGAAGTCCCACAAAAAGACAACCCAGACATCACCACGTCATTGAACACAAAGCAAGTAAACATTAGCACTGAAGCAGAACTAATCTTCATGAAGATTGGAGACTATTGGGACGATGCTACCGTGGATAAAGTTGTTGAGCTACTCTGTGAATACCAGGATCTCTTCCCCATGAAGTTTTCAAATTTGAAGGGCATAATTAGCAATTTGGGTGTTATGAAGATCACTCTGAAGCCAGATGCAAAACCTATTAAGCAAAGATCGTATCACCTTAATCCTAAGTACAAGGAAAAAGGTTCTCCAAGAGCTAGATAAGATGCTGGAAGAAGGTATCATAGAACCAATTGAAGAATCTGACTGGGTGAGCCCGATGGTGGTTCGGGAAAAGAAATAGAAAGGATAAATAAGGATTTATGTAGATCTGGAGAATCTTAACAATGCATGTGCTCACAACCCATTCCCAACGCCATCTATAGACGAAGTATTAGACAATGTTGGAGGGCAGGAGGCGTATTCCTTCACTGACAGGTTTTTTGGGTATCATTACATTAAGATCGTGCCCGAGCATAGGAGAAAAATGATCTTCGCAATGGAATGGGGTTGTTTTTAGTACATTGTGATGCAGTTTGGACTCAAGAATGCACCTGCCATATTTTCCTGTGTAGTCATAGCAGTGTTCGAGTTCATTCACAAGTTCTTGGAAGTATACTTTGATGACTGGATGGTGTTTGGATTAGTAAAACACCATGTAGCAAGTTTGCACTTGATGTTGGATATGTGTTGCAGATACCAGATCACACTAAATTTAAAGAAATTCATATTCTATGTTCCCTTTGGGATCTTGCTAGGTTGTGCCACGTGAAAGAAAGGATTAATGGTGGACCCTGCAAAGATTGCAGTGATTGTGAATTTGGAGGCCCCAAGGAATGTTAAGCAGTTGCGCTTGACGCTGGGACATAGTGGATATTATTGAAAATTTATCAAAGCCTATGCTCAAATTACTATACGCATGGAGAAATTTTTAAAGAAGGATGCAACATTCTGTTGGGACAAAGAATGTCAGTGCAACTTAGATGTATTGAAAGAAAAGATGGTCACGACGCCAATCTTGGTATTCCATGATTGGATAAAGGATTTTCACATAAACGTGGATTCCACTTGCATTGCATTGGGTGCAGTGTTAATGCAGGCCAGTGAAGGAGAAATGGACCATCATATAGCCTTCACTAGTAGGTGATTATCGAAGGCCGAGAAGAATTATTCAACGACTAAGTGCTAAGGATTGGCCATGGTGTATGCGCTGCAGAAATTCGGGCATTATTTATTAGGAGGGAATTTCAAAATGTACACAAATCATTCTGCCTTGAAGTACCCAATCAATATGCATGTGTTGGGGGAGAAGATGTGCAAATGGTTTCTCTTATTTCAAGAGTGACTTTGAAGTCATTGTGAAGCCAGGAAGGTTGAATGCAGGCCTAGCCATCTAATGCAGATTGAAACAAGAAAGGAGCCTAATAATCTGGAGGAAGGGTTACCAGATGCATAACTCTTTGCGGTGCGCGTAACATATAATCATTTTTCAGACATTATTCACTTCTTGACTATGCGGATGGCACCAGAAGGATATAAAAGTTAGCAAAAGAAGGAATTAGTAGTGCGCATGTCAGATTTTTTAGTTATTGCAAGACATTTGTATAAGATGGGTGCTGATAAAATATTGCAAAGATATGTGCAGAATTTTGACTGGGATAACATTCTTATTGAAGCTCATGTGGGAGCTGCGGGAGGTCATTATGTAGGCAAGGCAACTGCACAAAATATTTTGCGCGCAGGTCTATGGTGGCCAATGTTGCAAAATGATTCCAAGACCTATTGAAAGGCATGTGATTCATGTCAAAGAACTGGTAGACCATCGCAAAGGGATGAATTGCCATTACATTCTCAAGTATCTTTACATCCATTTTTAGAACTGGGGGATTGATTTCATTGGGTGAATTCAACCCCCAACAAAGAAAACAGGTGTGCGCTATATAATCACTACGACAAAATATTTAACCATATGGGTGGAAGCACGCTAATTAAGGATTGTACAGGGGCTACTACAAATTTTTTTTTGTTTCAGTATGCCTTAACCAGATTTGGCTGCCTGAAAGTGTTGATGAGTGACAGGGGTATGCATTTTCAAATGAAATGATCTGCGTGTTAACTGAAGAATTCTAGGTCTACCACTAGAAGAGTACACCATATCACCCTCAGGCCAATGGAACTATTGAAGCCTTTAATAAGATTTTGGAGAATGTGCTCACGAATATCTATAACACGCAGGAGAATGATTGGTATGTGTGCGTACCTGCATTACTATGGGCTTATAGGACTACTTGTATGAAGTTGACAGGGAAAACATCGTTCAGAGTAGTAAATGGGGTTGAAGTAGTAATGTCGATGGAGTACATTGTGCCTATTTTGCGCATAGCAGCCCTGATGGGTATGGTGGATCGTGAGGCCATGGAGGAATGGCTCGCATCGCTGCTAAAGCTCAAAGAAGATCAATTTTTGGTAGGATTTCATCAACAAGTATAGAATGAACGAGAGAAAGCATGACATGATTGCCACGTCAAGCTTCACACGTTCAAGGTAAACGATCTTGTCCTATTATATGATAGTAAATTCACTAAATTTCTTGGTAAATTCCATATGCATTGGTTAGGACCATATATTGTCAAAGAAATCACAAATGGAAGCATAGTTTATCTCACGAAGCTGAATGGAGAACCCTTCCCAGGAAGAGTGAATGGGATCAGATTGAATTTGTATACAGGGGATCCTACAAAATGACTATATGACAGCATGATAGTCTTAGTGCTCTAGGAAGTTGCAAGGGAGTGCAGACTATAAACTATACTTCCCAATTTGGAGGACAATGCAGCAAGCAGGCTGCTTGGAGAATGGCAAAGATACAAACCATAAAGTTGTGCACATGAAGTTGTGCCATGGAGGAAGGTGTCGTGTAGCATAAAAAGAACATGATCATTGGAGTCACTGTTCATGACTTGATGGCCAGAACACAGTTAAGTGGAGCAGGTTGACAACATTTAGGGAAAAAATCTTTGAAGATCTAGTGCCAAAACAACATTTATTGCCAGAAATTGGGGCGAACGGTTGGATTTGAATTCAAAACTCCCTATAAATTATGTGTGCCGATCCAACAGAGAGCACTTTGTGCTCTCATAATTGTTAGTGAAATTTGTTGTATCTTTCTTGTGATCCAATCGGCTTGGGAATATTTATTCGCGAGCCCTATGTTTGCTAATTTGTCTGAGATAAGCCAGAATTTTATTCTTCACAAATTGATTGCACCAAGTCCCACTAAAATTGTGAGTACCGGCGATAATGCCTCTGAAATAGTTGCCCTGGAAGTTGTAAGTATGGAAGCTCCAGCAATTTTGCCTACAATGCTGAGGTCACCTAGGTCGAAGCGTACCCCTACAAGAGAAACCCAACCAGTGAAATCAAAGAAGCATAAGCAGAAGAAGTCAGTGTCAGTCTATGCATCCCCAAAGAAGCGTACCGAAACATAGAAGCAGAAGAAAGACAAATAACCAGAGAAGGTAGTGGACCTGGAGGTGGAAAAATCCTAGGGAACAAAGGATATAGACGTTGAAGGAGCGAAGCCCATATAAAGGCTCCCTGAGTATATCCCTCTCAGAAGGGAAAAGAAAATGTCACGAAGGACCTATAGTCTGAGAAGTTCACCATTTCCATGCCCCTGCTACCTGAGTATGTCCCTTTGGAAGGTCCGCAGCCTGCAAGGATCCCACTATTGAAAATGGAGGATTGGGGCCTCACAGATCACACTAGGTTTCCACACTTGACAACAGAAAAGTATATTCGCAGGGTCTACTATGCAGAATCAGGCATTACATCATTGGAAATAGAGGAATGGTTCCACGGTGTCGAGCACTCAGGGTTACTTAATCTGTTGTGGGTGCCCCACTATCACCACACCCCCATTAATATAATATGTGTGCCAACTGCTCGCATTGGTGCATGATGGGTGTTTATGACTAGGAGTTCCTATCTCCATTACAAACATGCTCATTCATAGAATCATGCACTTACCTTATAAGGGTACGAACCTGGCTAAGGAGTTTGGTAGAAAGACAAGGGAGAAAGACCTCACAGAATAAATGAAGAGGGATTACGGCCTCATGAAGAAGTTGCGAGGTTATTCAATTTTGTCTATAACAGACCCAAAATTTCAATTCGATGCCCAAATTTTAGCAGGGAAGGTGATGCAGTGCCTTGCTAAATTGCAAGAAGGAAAGAAACTCCTAGCATAGGTGGAGGAAGCGTAGAACAAGGAGGCCTTGCCAAAGGCTAGGTTATAGCCTTGGTTAGAGGAGGCTTATCCAGTCATGACGACCATTTAGGATAAGCTTAAAGGGTTGCAGAAAACACAACAGAAGATGAGGTTGGTCATAGAAGGACCTAGCACTGAAAAATTGGTTGAGGAAGTGAAGTAGGAAGAACTGTAGAGCGTTGTCGAAGTTGCAGTGATCCAGGTGGAGCTGGGATATCTTCGCAGTAATATTGCAATGCCAACAAAGTGACTCGAGGGTGAGTCACAAACTTTGTGTTGGGGCCCTATTAGGTTGTGGTCCCCTGGGTTAGTTTTGGGGTTAAGATAACCTAAGTTTTGGTACATTTTGTGTAAATAATGTAAAGTCTCCATGATTGTGGATGCAGAGTGCATAGATGAATAAGAGTTAAAGGGGTTTAACCCCTTGTTTTATGTAAATTTTGAGTTGGTTTTGAGATCCACCCATGGTTCGCAAACCATGGTATTGTATGAAAAAGGCTATAACTTGGTGTGTCTTAGAGAGTCTAAGGCATGTTTTTGATAATGAAGAGTAGAATGGGTGAAAAGTGATAACAAGGAGAAGTGGGTCAGATAGGAGAACAAAGGCTCTACAACTGAGTACGTAGAGGCCTAGGTAGAGTTTGCAGCTGAGTGCGTAAACCCATGCGGCTGAGTGCACAGGGTAGTTTTGAGTTTGTAATCCTGAATTGAAGATCAATAAAGATAGTTTCCAAAGAGTTCTTGCGTATTTCTATTTATTTCTGTTAATGCTATATGTTTTCAATGAATGATATGTTTTATGAAATATTGATTGAATGCTACATGATTCTCTTGTATAAGTATTAATGATGTATGCAATGCATGTTTAATTATTTTTGCAAAGACTCTGATGAATTCTATGATGTTTACTAATAACCTAAGTATATCTATGTGAACCTTAATTTAGAGCCGCTCTCTAATTAAGGTAAATAGAAAAATTGACTGTTAAGGGTCTGCAAGAATGGATCACAGACCTTCGCAGTGGTCTGAAGATGTTTTAACATAGTTGCAGTAACGTGCCCTACGAGTTTTTCAATATGCATGAAATCAAATCTGAGTTGCTAAAAGACATCACACTAGTCTTTAGATGCAGAAACTTGGTTCTTGCATCACCCCACACTGCTTCGGGTGAGACTGCAGCTTGCGCTACCTGGGTTGTAGTTGAAAGGGCCTGTAGTGTATGGTTTTGTTGGTTGGTGCAGATAACTCTGAACATGGTTTAGGATCCCCTAAGCCAACATGAGCATTGAGCACGGTGGAAAGTAGTGTTAGACATTGAGGTAGACAACACTTTGGAAAAATAAAGTCATCAATGCTAGAAAAGGAACATCAACAAGCATAAAGAGACAATGAAAAAGCTTGATTTAATGAATTTTTATGTCCATTGAGTTGCTGAGTTAACAAATCTTTATGTAAAACCGTATTTGAAAATTGGTCTGTGTATATAAAGCTCACACTATTTTATAGTTGGGATTATGCATGTTTTTATATTTGTGTTTGAGATTAGAAAATTGAGGATAATTATCCTCCAAGGAGGTGGGGTTTGTAATAGTCCCTTTGGGATAATCCCTTCTTGCAAACATTTGAAAAAAATCATATAACTAAAATACAAACTAGTTGCGATATGGGACACAAATTTCAGAGCTTAGGGTGGAGGTTGCTTTGGAATGGAAGGAAGTCGTTATTAATATAAGTCATGGGTTGACTAATGGTCCTTTAAATGGTTGAATTCATATTTAATTAATTTAGGGGAAGAGAGGATGAGCCCATACCCCTTTGAGAAAGTCCACAAGAAAAAAGGTCAAGAATTAAAATAATTAAAACAACTGGAGTGGTGTTAGTTGTAGGGGAGAATGGTGTGGAGAGTTGTCATTGACAACATGACCATAAACACTTGTGGCCATAATAGAATGAGGGGAGAATAATAAAAATAGAGTGGTGTAGCAAAGGGAGATATGAGAAAGTAATTACAAGGGGAGACTTAGCACAATACAATAGGGATAGGAGGGGGTGGATATAGAGAATGAATGCATGGTATTAGACCTAGCAGAACACAAAATGAGGAGGAAACTCCTAGAATCCATGCAAGGAGGAATTCCTTGGAAGATAAATGATATTGTATTGAAGAGCTCAAGAGAGGAATTGTGTGACAGAATATAGAGGAAGAGGATACACACGGAGAGGATGAGATAAAGAGTAGAATACACACAAGGAGGAGAGATGTTGGATCAAGGAGGTTTAAAATATGGCATGGAAAGGAAATAAGTGGCATGGGAGCACAAATTATTCTGGTAGAATCTTGTTGCAGTGATTAAACAACAATGCTATAGGATAAAATGCACAGTGTATGGAGAATGAAGATACCCTCAAAGGTCTTCCCGAGACCTTCAGTAGACTGTAAGATTATCCGCAACCATCACAAAGTTACATGCATGTTCATAGACAATAACTAACTATCAAAGTAGGAGAAGGAGATTACCTCAAGCCTCCGTGTAGATTTGCTAGAGACCACAATGCAGCTAGGTGGAAGTCCCCTGAGCCAGCTCCAGATCAGGGCCTGCAAATAGAAGAGACAAGCGTAATCATAGATACAACTCTGATAACTAATACATGAATACATAAAGAAACATCTAGTTACATATAACTAAGCTACTCATGCGAAAAGGTATTGGAAAAACAACTAAATGAATGATAGTACCAACACCATGGAGTAGATAGTACAACTACAGTTCTATATTAATATTGGAAGAGTGATTACAACCATCTGTTGCATCAGCCGTCCTTTACCCCTACAGCTTCTCTCTCTCTCTCCCTTCTTGCCAACTTCTTATGATTTGAGACAATGCTCAATAGTCAAGTATGATATCCTTTCAAATGCTCTGACCTCTATCACCATAGCCCTAACTTTTCTTATGTAGCAATTGAGTTAGGCTTGGCAAGCACCTCCTTGAGTTCCCTAGGGCAAAAGCAATGAAATTGCATGCTTTTCAGCTCTTTCCCATTTGCCTCCTTCTTTCGGATTAGAAATCCTCCAAATAGGTCGATTTTGGATGTTTCCTTGCTTTTCTTGAGTAATTTTAGGAATAAATATCTAGATATTTATGAGTCAATTCGTTCCTTTGACCCTTAGAACTTCACCAAGTTTCACTAACATTTTCCCCTTACTATCAAATTGAGTTAGTAGGGTCATTAACGCACCCTTAGTCTTGTAGACAAGCTTTATAAAGTAGGTTGTTAGTGCACAGGCAGCGTTAGTGTGGAATCAAGGCCTGTGATTGTGGTCTTTGCTTCAGCTATCATGTCTTTCCCCTCTGAGTTGATGAGGAGGTCAATTTGTTGTATAACAGATGCCCCCTAAAGTATGAGATCAGAGGCTGCGACAATGGCTGAAATAATTTACTTTAACTGTAATTTTCCTTCAAAAAGAGAGAGAGGACCGAAGCTTCGTGTGGTATGGGAAACCTGATAAAACACACATATATATAAAACTACTAAAATCATGTCTTGAGTCAGGCATTCCCATGCTCAGTAGCTATGTCAGAGTGATTTTCTCAAAAGAGATATGATGATACTGGCTACCAATAAGCACAATGTGGATCCGGTGTCATAATAGAATCATCCTAATAAGCTATCTCCAAAAAACAATATCCTTAACTTGGGAGAGGAAGCAAGGCTAAGTGATGTAAGCCTCTACCCAAGGTATTGATTTCTGCTTCACCGAACAACATAGATTGATACATGTGAATATATGCATTGACATTAAACATGCATGAAATAATTTGATTACTAGTCAATAATGGAGACCATTAACAGATGTGAGGAATGCCACCAATAATGGTGATGGTCTCCAAGATGCATAGTACAATCTAATGAGTGTGAAAGATGTCTTTGTCATCGAACACCCGTAGAATCACTTAACCAAGAGTGAATAATGAGAAACCCTGATCAAACACAAGGAAACCTGCCACTAATGTCTACAAGTACCAAGGTATTGAATGTGCTTCTGGGTTGTCTTCCTAAATAGAGTGTTGAAGTCGATAGGAAGAAACCTGTCGAAAGGTAGGAAATAATGTGTTCTACATCATTCGACACGAAACGGGACAAGAATGCTTTTATTTTTGAGGAATCTTTTGAGCATTTGGGTCTAAACAACAGAGGGTATGATGAAAGGATATGCTTGATGGGTTGATGGAGGAAACAAAAGGTTAACCTTTGAACAATAGATTGCACAACAATGGTTTTGACCAGACAACACTAGACCCATGAACACCAAAGAGTGTTAGGATACAAAGATGCAAAAACATCGAGGTATATACGCTAAACTCATAGGATGGTAGGATTCATATTGAGAGGTCGTCACAAGGAAGGTTTATCTGAGGGAGTGCCACGTTCAAGGGAACGATTGCTGCCAAACCACACTTTCTAATACGAAATATAGTTGTATTGTTCACTTTCCCCATCTGATTAGTTTAATGAATCCAGACAAGTAAACTCATCAATATTTTCATATTTAAAGAGTCTAAAAAGGACCGTAAAAAGAGCAACTCTCTATTCTATCTGATTAGTTTAATGAGTCCATACAGGAAAACTCATCAATCTTTTCATATTTAAAGAGTCTGAAAAGGATCATAAAAAGAGTGGCTCTATATCTTGTCTGTGTAATTTAAAGAGTCCAGACTAGACAACTCGGTGGTCTTCTCATATTTAGAGAGTTTGAAAAGATCGTAAAGAACAACTCCATGGTGGTCCCTTTGTCATAGTTGTTAACTGCGTGTGACAAAAGGTTAATAGTATACCCGGATCGGTTACTTTTCCGTTAGTTAATCTATTGAATCCGAATAAAGAGAAACCTATGTTCAATAGATGTCGACCTCATTTTTTTTACGAGTACGAGGAGATAGACTAAACTCGTCTTTTGTCGTGACTTTTTAATGAGTCATGCGATGACAAACTCAATACCTTCATCAAATTTTAACGAGTCAAATGAAGAAAACTCAAGGTATCTTTTTTAGTTTAGTGAGCGAGGAAAAAGAGGTAAAAGAACTGCTCATTCCTCCTTTGTAGATTTAACGAGCCCGAAGGAGGGGAAAAACTCGGGGATTTTTTGATTTTAAGAGCGAGAAATGGTCCCAAAAAAGCAAGTTCTCTTGTTGCTACCGTATATTTTTAACGAGCCCGGTGACAAAAACTCAGGATTTTTTAGTTTAACGAGCGAGAAAAGTACCTAAAAGAATGCTCAGGTCATATTTATAAATGTTTAACAAGCCTAAGGACAAAACTCGGGATTTTTTCAGATTAACGAGCGAGAAAAAAGCGCCTAAAAAGAATGCTCTAATGATCTTTTTCAGTTTAATGAGCTAGAAAAAGAGAGAAAAAGAGTTGCTTAGACCATCGTCGTATATGTTTAATGAGCCCAACGATGACAAACTTTTAGTTTTTCAGATTAACGAGCAAGAAAAATACCATAAAAAGAACACTCGATCTTCTTCATGGTAGTTTAACGAGCCCGAAGAAGGAGACTCAAGGATTTTTTTGGATTAACGAGCAAGAAAAATACCATAAAAAGAATGCTCGATCTTCCTTGATCTCATGCTTGACAATAGAACGGTCTATGCCATGCATTTCCTCATAAGACCAAGGGAAAACATCGTGAAAGTCCTTAAAAGGGTAGGTGAAGCTCACAATTTCCTCAGGATTGTGATTGGCTTCAATCTATATGTTTTCCACAATGCCTGTCTTGACTAGAATATCGATGAGAAATTTCTTTGAAATATTGCCCATGTTTCCCTCTCAGTCCAAAGTTTGGATAGTCGTATATGGTGAGGAAATGATTTCAGGTGCATCATATGATAGGATTTGAAGAGGCATCATGTCTGAATCGGATATCGAAACATCATGGTGCGAGTCCTCCCAAGGTCGCTCTTCTAAACTCATGATCTCTCTAATAGATTCGTCCATAGGTAGGACTTGATTGAGTGGATCGAAAGAGGGAGCAGTTATGGGAGGGGCAGTGGGACCGTTAGCCGTAACCAAAGTGACTAGAGGTTTGGATGTAGATTGAATGGCTTGGTAGGCCAATTCAGCTAGTGACAACAACATTTGTTCTTCATATGTGTTAATTTCTGAAGGAGCGGACAGGATCTGTGGATCGGATTGTTCATGAGGAATAGATGAAAGCATATTGAACATCTGTGAAACCTTCGGCGATGGAAGAGAGAAACAACCAATGAGGGAAGAATCCTTCAGTAGATCAGTACTGATACTGAGGTAACAGTTAGGTACACCACCCACTAAGGGTACAAAGTTGCTAGGTAACAGAGAGTAATTTGGGGTGCAAAAGGACAGCTGGTCCACTATGACTATCATTCCATCCAAGGGAAAGAGGATGAAACGGAAGACCGAAGACATAATGACATTCATGCCATAAGTCCAAGTGTGGCCCAAAAGTAAATTATAGTCGATTTTATGATCCATGACTTGAATTTCTACCGTTACCATTTTCCCACTGAAGGTGATGGGATAGCTAGCTAGGTAACCTTTTGGGATGAAAGTGTGGCCATCGAAAGCTTCAAGGGGATTCGATGGCGGGGATAGGGTTGGAGAACCTAGAGCAAGCCAACATGAAGCCAACATGACGCAGGTAGAAGCACCTTCATCGATGACAGTTCTGTGTATACCTTTACCTTTCGAAAAAATTTCACTTGAAATGTAAGTTGGTGGGAAAGGGGAGGTTTACACTTTTCCATGTCGAAAACTGCAAGCGTGGAGTCATGTGGGTCGATACCACCAATAGCTAAAAGCAAAGCTTTCCTTGGTGCTATACATGTTTGTAATACTTCGAGCACCGACATAGCCGATGGCGCTTGCGCCAAGTCTTCTACAATGCTATAGTTTTGGGCAGCACGTGCAGATGTATTTTGCATTATGCATCAAAGTGCCCCTTTGGGGGGGGCGAATTATAAGTTTAGCAACAGGCCTTTCGATATGAAAATCATTAGGTGGTGTTGGGTTTTGACTTGAGGAAAGTTCCTCTACGTGAGCGACAGGAGCTCCATAATATTTGGCTCTTATTTGTAGATCTACCGTTTCAAAGGTGTAAATGGTAGAAGATCCTTCACCAGCTGAAGGATGTTCCTAACCACTGTTGACCCTTGTGGGGGTTGGGGTTGGTTTACAATAAGGTTCTGCTGCTGCTAAGTGGGGAAAGGATTATTCAGGACAGTGGTGGTCCTACCAGTATCCTTTTGAGCAATGTATTTTGTGCATTCCTGAAGACACGGACAACGATAGGTCATGTGGTCTTTAGCATAAATTTTGCAAGGAAATCTGGTGGGTTTATCCTTTCCATTGTCAGGAGGCACAATGACCTTCTGTTTTGGTTTTTGCTACTTTGTTGACTGCTCCTTAGAAGGAGCGGTCTTTTTCTTACTGTCGGGATTTTGTGTAGACTGCACAAAGTTTATTGCAGTGGTAGGAAGAGCAGTCAATTTGGTAGTAGTGGAAGCATTGGAGTTTCAAGGCGCATTAGGGATTACGTCGTAGAGAGTGCTAGAGTATTAATATATCAGATCTAAGTGTTGGGCACGATGTATGGATTGGTCTTCTGTGACCGCACCACCTAAGCCGACATCCTTAGCGATTGGGGTAGTAGGGACTTGCAGAACCAATCTGCTAAGAGATAGTCTAGGAGGGGAGCTTTAACTAAACTTCGCCTATGTCTCCATTCATGTATATGATCAGAGATGTGGGTGGCGGTATCCTGACGTAATGAAGTGAGGAGTTCCATCCCAGTCTCATAGCGGATGGGTAGTTGGAAGTGCTTTAAGAATTCCATTGCTAGAGTGTCAAAGGTATTTACTGAAACGCATGGTAACTCAATGTACCACTTAGCTGCGCTGCCAGTGAGGGTGTACGGAAAAAGACTTAACCGAACACTATCATCCACCATGGAGTTAGAAACACTCCAAAGATGGTAGGTGAGATTATGAGTGCCCGGATCCTCCCCTTGTTTCCCATCGAACTTAGGGATGTTTATTGGTATTTTATGCGAGATTGGTGGCCATTGTAAGTTATGATAGATAGGGTCATTTGTAAGTTTGTACAAGTCAGGGATATCCAACATTGCCAAGAAAGGCAGATTGTGTGGTGCTCCTGACTCGGACAAAGGCGATCATATATGACTTGAGGAACCTTGCGGTCCTCCCATTGTTTGAGTCCCAATATTAGACATGGGCTGCATGGTATAGTAGTTTCCTTGAGGTATGGCATTGTAGTGTGGATTTCCATGATGATTTTGATGCTGGAGTATAGAATTTCCCATAGGATAAGCGGTGCCCCCCTGACTCATTTGAATTTGTGAGTAGGGTGCCCCAATGGATTCTTTGGGACCTCCTTAAGGATTCTTGCCCATCACAGAACTAACAATTTGTCCTTGATTGACATAAGGAATTCTCATGTCAATTAGCGACTAACCATGCATGCCTGAGAACAGAAGAGGAATTGTTGTGTTCCCTACCGGTATGTGCATATTGGGAATTCCCCGAAAGATTAGAATCTGGGGGTTTGAACTGTACAATGGCAGCCGATCATATTGTTGGTGGATGGGAACTGCACGCATATTGCTATATTGAGCATTATAGGGAGCGTTGTATGTAGCACTTGTCGAAGGTATGAAGTTTGACACTAAAGGGGTGGAACCTAGCATCAACTAGGTTCCACTCATAGAGGGTGTCATGTGAGTGGTTGTACCTAGGAAAAATGGGATAGCTGGGTTCACCATTACCGGTGTTGTGGTGACAATTGACTGGGGAAGTGGTGGGGGACCGAAAGTGTCCCTAAAGTCCCATGACCCATTAGTCATCAATGGGATAGATGGAAATGTTCCAACTACTAAAGCAAGAAGTACAGGTACAGTGGGATCCAAGATTGGGTTTGACATATTCATAGGTAGAGGGTTTAAGGGAGGAAGGAATCCTTTGGTGAAGAAATTCTTTGGAAAACTTGAATTGTTGGTTGTCCAAACAGATCCCGTGTGAGATCTGGGAGACTGATTCCCCAAAGATGGGGAATACAATTCACTATAGCTCGGCGGATCTTCCACAATGAATGGAGGAAGTCGTAGTAATTGTCTAGTTTGACGACGAGGATCGGATGTAGCCATGGTGACCGTTAATTTTTATTAATAAATTTTATTGTGATATTTGTTAAAGTCTCAAAATGGTAACACTCGAGGGCATAAAAAAAAATATAAAAAATACACTAAGTTGATAAATTAGCAAATAGAGGGAAATTACCCTGTCTAATAAGCACCGATCACTGGAGATGAAACCCCGTATCTCAATGAATAACAGAGAAGGTTGGCCAGATGTATAGTTATGGTTACTCTAGAGCTTCACCCGAACCTCAGATTGAGGGGCCAAGTACTGTCATGAAGATGAGCACCCTCCCAAAAATTGAAGATAGAGTAGATTCGTCTGTGTTAGGTACCAGGACAGCCCGTCCCAGTCACCTTGTGTAAGTCCCTAAAAGTTTGGCCACTAAAGATACCTCAGATCACAAACACCACTGGGGGGGGACATAGTCATAGACAATACACTATGTGGGCAGGATACCTGAGTCCCCGACTCAACTCCGAAATCACCGAAGGGATCCCCAATACATAAAATACCCAAAGTATTTGTAAGAGAAGGCAGGCTACCTTCACTTAAAATCCGATATTGTCCCATATTTTGCTCCGATTTTACTGGAGTGGTCCTAGTAGTATGAGTGCAGAAGGAATTTTTCTCTGTTTTAATGACACTAGTTTGGTTTTCAACCTTGGGCAGTTTACTCACACTGCCTATCCCAAGATCCTAGCCTGAACTAATGTTTGTTTGCTCAATAAAGAGTTATTGATTAATTTTAGGTAAATTTTATGTGTACTATCTTATTGTCTTCAGTAGGGGAGTTGACGTATGAAATGTGATGAGACTCTGACTCAGCAAATCATGCACAAGACAATGCTTTAAAAAAATTTCAATTCAATGAAAATAAGTTGTATTCTACATGTGAGAGTTTTTCACATATTCATATTCTTTCCATGCATCTTATTCATTTAACACATGCATAACCAAATGACTTCTTTCCAATGTCTCTTAACAACAACTTGCAACCAAAATATAGAAGCTTTTAACAAGCTAAACAAAAGGATGAATAAAAAATGTGGATCTTTGTTTCGTAGAAAATGCTTTTAAGAAAGAAAAAAAAAATATTTCCTAAAAAAAACCTTTTTAGGACACCTATTTTGCTAACGAAATGCAGTAACAGATCTTCTTTCAGTCCATGAGAAGGCTTCCTATCCTTTTTGGCTTAAAGACACAGCTGGAAATCAAGATTTTGGGAGACTAACGCTCTGTAGCAGTGGCCACAGAGAGTTAATAGATCCACTAACGCTCCCTCTGAGCAAACACAATGCTTTGTAGTCTGCTAACCTATGTTAGTGTGGGAAAATAGTAAAAAATATGTCTTTCTAGATCAGATTCAGTGATGAATACATGTAGGCAAGTTGCAACAAGGTTTGTGGTGGGTCAGAAGGGAATGCAGAAGTATAGGGAGCTATTAGGAGGAGAAAACTGAGAACTGTTCAGGCAAATCGGGAACTAGATGTATAGTCCCCAACAGAGTCGCCAATTCTGCTATAGGATAAAATGCACGGTGTATGGAGAATGAAGATACCCTCAAAGGTCTTCCCGAGGCCTTCAGGAGAATGTAAGATTATCTGCAACTGTCATAAAGTTGCATGCAGGTTCATAAACAATAACTAACTATCAAAGTAGGAGAAGGAGGTTACCTCAAGCCTCCATGTAGATTTGCTAGAGAGCACAATGCAGCTAGGTGGAAGTCCCCTGAGCTGGCTCTAGACCAAGTCCTGCACATAGAAGAGACAAGCGTAATCCTAGCATACAACTCTGACAACTAATACATGAATACATAAAAGAACATCTAATTACATATAACTAAGCTACTTATGCTAAAAGGTATTGGACAAACAACTGAATGAATGATAATACCAACACCACAGAGTAGACAATACTACTACAGTTCTATATTAATATTGGAAGAGTGATTACAACCATTTGTTGCATCAGCCCTCCTTTACCCCTGCAGCTTCTCTCTCTCTCTCCCTTCTTTCCAACTTCTTATGATTTGAGACAATGCTCAATAGTCAAGTATGCAATCCTTTCAAATGCTCTGACCTCTATCACCATAGCCCTAACTTTGCTTATGTAGTAGTTGAGTTAGTCTTTCTAAGCTCTTCCTTGAGTTCTGTAGGGAAAAAGCAATGAACTTGCCATGCTTTTCAGCTCTTTCCCATTTTCCTCCTTTCAGATTAGAAATCCTCCAAATAGGTCGATTTTGGATGTTTGGTTACATTTCTTGAGTAATTCTAGGAATAAATATCTAGATATTTATGAGTCAATTCATTCCTTTGACCCTTAGAACTTCACCAAGGTTCACTAACGTTGTCCCCTTAGTAGCAACTTGAGTTAGTAGGGTCACTAATGCACCCTTAGGCTTGCAGACAAGCTTTATAAAGCAGGTTGTTAGTGCACAAGCAGCATTAGTGTGGAATCAAGACCTGTGATTGTGGTCTTTGCTTCAGCTATCATGTCTTTCCCCTATGAGTTGATGAGGAGGTCAATTTGTTGTATAACAAACAATAAGATGACTGGTAGGTATTGTTCTAGGTCCTTTTGGTTTCCTCAGTTTAGGGTAGATGCACTCGTATATCAAGTAGTTGGTTGTTGGGTGGAGATAGGTGAATATATTAACTCCCAAAGGTGTTGAATGTGTGATTAGTTCTCTTCAGGACCCTTCCTCAAGCTTTAAAAATTTGTTGGAAGAAATATTTTGGTGCAAGCCAATCTAAGGTTGAATGGAGAGTTAAGTCCCAATCTTAGTAGCCAAGTTTCCTACCTTAAAATACGTGTTATCGAGCTCTATTTGATTGTAACTATTGTATAAATGATAATTATGTGTTTAATGCACGAATTTATGCAAATACATGTTATTTCCTTCATGGTTTTGAGGAGTGAGTTAACTCCTATGTGATTGATGAAACATTGCCAAAATATGTGATTATTTTTAGGAGAAAATTCTATCTAATTTACCGAGTATATGAGATGGGTTAATCTCTATGCTCTAAATAACATATTACATTAAAATGAATGTTAATAGAAGGCCATATGCTATGTGACTTACTTGTGGGAAGCATGTTTTTCTAGTATTTATACTTATTCTTATGTATGTTTACGTTTCTGTAATGGACACATTGGCTAGGATGGATTAAATGCCATAGGAGAGGTAGTGGCACCAATATAAACGAAGGCTAGGGCCTTATGGATTAATTATTCAAGCTTGACAGAGATATGTTGGCATGGTGGTAATCTAAGGGCATCCCTATCTAGATAGTCATAGATATGTATGGAAAGCACCTGGGGGGGGGAACTTATCAATTATGTGTCAAAAGTGGTGTATAAGCACACATCTACATAAATGTGTGCTATATGTTGGTAGAAAAAAAATAATGGATAAGTGTTGGAGGGATTTTTTTGGTTGGCTAAACTGTAGAAATATCCCTATATTCATATATAAATATAAGGGTGAACTCAGGAGAGATAGTCTTGTGCTAAGTGCTAAGAGACTTAGTGAAGTCCCACTTAACCATATGTACTTTGGGCATAAGCTCAGGAAGGATAGATGCCATGGTTATGCATTGAGAGCCTTGGAAAAGGAATACACACACACACACACACACACACACACACACAGGGTCCACAAAGAATGGAGGCCTTAAGGCTAGAAATTACAAAATTCAATTTAATGGAGAAAACCCTGTTCTAATACAAAAAAAAAAGGATAATTCTGGAAACCAAAGGTAAGTTACCCCATCCATGGATGATATCATCCTCGGGCATTGCAGTGGTTATAAATATGGATGTCCTGGACAATAGTGGTTGATGTGAATTGGTTCCAACACTTAATGTAAATATCATTGTGTTGGGACCTAGGGGTGTTGAGCATGGTGCACAATATGGAAAGGGATCAGAGGGCAAAGATAAATGGAGGTCACGGGACAAAGTTATTATTGGTAGGAGACATCAAATCTCTTGTCCCAAGTTTTTATACCATTAGTACAAAATGAGAGATTAATGACTATGCGACTAAAAGAGTTAGTCACCACAATTATTTCAAGTGAATTACTACTAAATTTTACCAATTTTAAGTGACCAAATTAAAACCGACTAACTTGGATGGCTAATTAGTCTAGCAATAAAATATATGACTAGATATTAAGTGACTCAACTAAAAACAACTAACTCAAATGACGGATTTAGTTTATGACTAAAATATATGACTAGACAATAACTAACAAAATTAAAAATGATTAACACTTTACTTTTTTTTTCCGAGGAAAAAAACCACGCTTTTCTATTAATCAGAGATAAAAAAGCTACAAAAAGGAATGAGTAAGCATTCCGCAGAGATGGCTTGTGCCCAGATGCATTTAAGCAATTCGTATGATGCCGCAAGGGCCCGAGTGCTTTCGCACCCCACGCAACGTTTTCAAACTAACGTGCACAAAGAATAAGAAAAGAGAAGAGAGGAGAGAGAATGAGAGGCAAAAACTGAAATCCGGCAATGAGTAGAACTCACGCATCAAGTTTTTCGCCCCTTTTTCTTTTCGACCTTATGCCACACTCCTTGAGAGGGCTCGATCGAGGCCAAGACTAGCTGTGTTTCTGTATTCTGTGGACCTGGTTCTTTGTCTGAATCTGAAGTATCTGAGAGGTGGTGCCATTTTATGCCGCCCGTACAAGGTTGCATGCTTGTCTCCACAGCCTTCTTTTCTGCTGAGATTTCTTTCCTGTCTGATGGGGTTCCTTTCTATTTCTCCATTTCGTGGGTTACCTCAGTTTTCTCTTCTGGAGGTTCTTCCTCTGCTGCTTCTGATTCTTCATCCTCTGAATCTGGGGGAGAAAAGTTCCAACCTTTCCTCTGCTTCCCTTTCTGCTTCTTTTTATTCTTGGCTTCTGGACACGTGCTTTGTAAGTGACCTGTCTGCCTACAGATCCTACATCTGAAAGCGGTGTTTTCATAATCCAGTACCTGCAGCCAGTTCTGTTGTTTGTAGATCAGCTTTATATTTTCCGGCAGTCCTTTACTTAGGTCTACTTCCACACAGATACGTGCGTAGGTGTAGATCCTTTCATCGATCCTATCCATGTCTGTTTTGATATACTTCCCTATGCTGTTTCCAATACCTTCCAGCACCCGATCATCCCAAAAATGCAGAGGAAGATTGTGTAGTCTAACCCAAACTGGCATTCTGGTTACCGTCATTTTATTTGGATCAAAATCTGGGAACCATGGGGTCACAAATAGCCCTGCTGTTCCCCAAAACCATGGTCCGGTGCTGATAACTGTATCTCTGACTTCCTTGGATGTGAATCTCACTATAAAAAAACCCTTTGCACATAAATGAATATCGCACTCCATGGTCCAGCTGGTGAATATCCAGTGGAAAAGATCCATAGGTTTAGGCCAGAAGCTGTTGAAACGGCAGATTAATGCTCGCGTTTCATAGGACTTGACGAAATCATCTAGCCCTGAGGAATCTAAGTTTAGGGCTGGGGTTTGCTCTGACTGATCTACTATGTATGGCCTGGGCAGGTGTCCTCCTTGAACTGGAGGTGGCCCTGAGCTTCTGCTGCCCTGTAAAATGTTTTTGTAGGATTTTGGTTGTTGCTGGGCTGCAGCTTTTTTCCCCATGTCTCCCCCTGAGGAACTTGGCTGTCCCTGAGGTAGAGCCCCACCTCTCAATCTAAGATTTAGAATAATGATTGACCCTGGCCCAATCTCATAACTTTCCAGAGATCTACAGTCCTGTAAGGATCTTCTTCCACTAACCAGGTGTTGAGTCTAAACAGGGTACCCCATTTCTGCCCAAATTTGTTTTTTTAGCTGCATGGATGTATCTCCTGCATGAACCCATACTAATCGAGATTTCCCCTGAGGGGGTTTAATCAGGATCTGAAAATAAAAATTAGTTACCTGCTTTGACTGATGGCGTAAGTCCAGATCTGGCCCCGTTTTGGTTTCTTTTTCCTTTTGCTTGCCTGAGCCTGCATAATCTCTGCCCGATCTAGGATTGATGTCTTTGTTCCAACAGGTTAGATCTGACCGAGGTCTGTTTTGATTGGGCCTCAGATCTGGTAGATCTGACCCAGATCTGTCAAGATTTGAGCTTACGGTTTTCGGATCTGGCCCTGATCTGTTGGAGCTATCGTTCATCTGCACGAAAAGATCTTCGGACCCTCTGTTGTATGGCTGCGTCGATGAGGAAAGGGCCCGTATCTGCACGGCAGAGAGCATTGGAGTCGCCAGCCACCATGCCCCCACGACCCTTACTCCACCCCATGTCTGATCTGGCGCGTTTCCGTTTAAGATCTGCCCTAGAATGGCAGATCGCGTCCATGGGATGCCACGATGGAGCTTGTAATCTGGCAGAAACCTCGCTCCTTCATGGCCGCAAGCAGATTTGCCGTGTCTATGCCTACAGGTCTCGTATGATAGCGCATCGAAGCGTGACAAGGTGCCGGCCCTTTTCTTTTGGGCATAACACTCTGGCCATGAGCCTTCTGGTGCCGTCGTGAAAGAAAAACAAAAACTCTGCACCCTCTGTTTGCTTTGGGTCCTTTCGTTGAGATCTTTTGCATCGACAGATTCGTTCCAGGGCCCGAAAAGGGCAGCATACTCATTGAACCCAGTCGCCGGGCATCTAGCCGAACTGCAACAGAGTAGATCCTTTGGCGCCGCGGCGGCGCTGAGAAAAGTTTCTGAAACCCTAAGACTTGAAAACGCCTCCATCGCTCCCGTCCTCCAACATGTAACTGATTAGCACTTTACTTGTAAGGACTCAATATCATATTTGTACTTGTTCATGTTGGATTTGACAGATCTAGATAGCATATCTATGTCATATTAAACAAACGTAAGCTTCACATGAATGCATGAAACACCTCGATATTTAAGATCTTTAATTATAATGGTGAAAACGGTTTACAAAATTGCATCATGGTCAAATTTTGTTCTTGATAGATTTATTTCTTACAATGTTTGAACACATTTGACATTTTAACCACACCCTTACACAAAATAAGGCTAACAATTCACTATTTTTAAGATTGTCTTGATGGTTTACTTGCTTTCCTTTTTGTAGATGTATGATCACTTTATAAATTTAAATGCGACATCGTAACACACATAATGAGATAATGATCAAAGCCTAATAGTGCCACTATTGGTGCACTATGCACACAATTTAGACAATGCACAGAATTCTTAAATATTTGATGTTGACATATGGAATTTCTTATTGTTTAGGGGTGCTTTAAAAAAAGAAACTTACATTGATCTCTAGTATTAATGGAAATTTGTTCTAAATACATAGTGGTTAATGTGCTCACATGCTAATGGTATTTATCATGTTTAATTAGTTGTAATTACACACTTTGGAATGTTACAAATACGTCGCTTGGGTCACAATTCTATGGTTACTAACTACCCAACTATAAATGGTGATAAATTAATGATAAATGGATGACACTTGAAGGTTATAAATATGTAAGTGGTCCATATTCAACTTTGTTTTCTTCATTGTCCATAGTAACAACAAAAATTTGAAATATTTCCTTTATTTACCATCGCAAACACATAAATCTTTTTCGTTCCAAACATAGCTAATACCATTGGGATATGATCTATTAATTGTGGAATGGTCCTTTGATGATGATAACAAAATCTCAATCTCCAATTCTCATGAATACGATGAATGAATGATCTAATCCCTTACTTGTGTGGACACAATTTATGATTCATTTTTTATTTTTATTGCACCATTGTATATATGCTTCACTAGCATCTCATGTTATATGGTTAATTGAGAAAGTTTTATCTTTCATTTTTCAAGTATAATTTCGTTGCATGAATAAGCATCGTTGTCTAATTAAAATCATTCAAAATATGTTCATAATGCATGGTTTTTTTAACTATTCACACACTTCCCCTCGCCTTTTACTTTGAGAGTGAGTAGTGTCAACTCACTAGTCTTCGTTATGGAACTTCCCTTCATTACTCAATGACATAGCATATCTCAATATTTAAGGATTCCCTACTTGATAGTGATATCCTTTAGTGTAGTCTAAAGAGTGAGAGAAGGCCACCAAGGTGACATTGGATGGCTTTCTTGAGAGTTTACTTTGAGGAATTCTGGGTGGGGTTAATACCTTTTTTTTCTATGAGAGTGTTTCAATGGTGACACAATTTAGAAAATTCTTACAATAAAATTAATTTCCCTTATTTCCATCACCTAAACTACCTCTAATAAAATCGTGTGTTTTTAATAACATCTAATTTTGATAAATATTTAATTCAATAAAAAAAATTATTATTATTATTATTATTATTGTTGTTATTGTTATTTTATGTATATGGCAGAATCGACAACTATAGCGAGCTTGTACTTATGTGACAGGGGATTGATTCTATCCACTAACAAATTCACCTCCAAGTGTACCCACATTGCCTCACATGAGGCACTGAGCTAATCGAATTATAAACCAATAACATCATAAGAAATGCCTTAACAACCCATTGTATCATCAACTATTCTACACCATGGAGCAAATTAAAACTAACTTTTAATATTAAAAAATATAGCTTTTTTATTTTAGTTTAAAATCAATTTTAATATCTAATTTGAGGAAAGTTGGTAAAATAAATTTTAATATGAAAAGTATTAAGAAAATTAAAATTTAGTGTGTGAAATGTTATGAAAATGATTTATTATTATCTAACAGGCCTAACAAAGGTGAACTATTTAGGGCCCAGATGTGTTGAGGTCAGCTAAAAATAAATTCTTTTGCAAGTGGGAGGAGTCAGTAAGGTAGTAATAATAATGATAAAATCCACCCGTAGGTTCTCTTGCGGGTAGTGGTTGGATTTCTTATTAGATTGTATGCAATAGAAAGTTTATATGATACTATTCCTTGGGTAATAAAGTGGATATCTAGTCAGTCAGAATGTGAAGGGATAGAAGCAAGGGATGGTTACTCTATGGTTACTAGGGTCTATTGATGGGTTACCTTCTTTTTGGTCACTATTTCTATGGTTACTCTGACTAGACCAATCAAAATAGCTAATAGCAAGTTTCCTCAAGGCAACCCGCTAGCTTTTGGTTAATAGGTCTATAAGGTAGGCTTTAGATTAATCTTGTCTAAGGATGCCTAACCACTTATTTCTCTAGATTTATTCTCAAGGTGGGACAATGTAAGGTGGGTAGTTTATCTGGGGTGGAAGCCTCCTAAAGAGTAATGGAGGTGTCTTTTCCAAAGAGGCAACACGTCAAGAAAGAACATCATCTAGGGACAATAGAAGGCAACATGCTCATTTGGAACTGTGCAAGAATGGAAACACAAGAGAGAGGAAACATGGAATGGTAAACAAGGCCAAAAGTAGTTAGAAGGCACACTTGGTCCAGGCCCCAGGGTCAGTCTGAATTTGTATTAGAATTGGCTGATGGGTAGGTTTATGAATTGGTTCATTGAAAACCTATGTTACTAGATCTACCATGTCCATATGTAGGATCCATGGATTTAATTCTGGTTTGTTAGGTTCCACCCATGATCCGACATGGAAGTAGATCTGTGAGTGAAGGAAATAAATGTTGATCTTGTGAAATGATTCTTGAAACTTCCATTTCTTTTTTGACCATTTGTTGGGGCCTTCATTTAATTTTGAAAGGTTTTGACCAATTTTGACTGACCAAAGAGCAAGAAAGAAATAGATGGCAACAACAGTTGGGTGGCAGAATGGACAGTGGTGGAGGAGTTGTGGCAAGGTGGAAGTGGAAGGAAAAGGCAGTCGAGGAGGCAGGAAGGTGCAGAAGCAGCCAAGGGGGAGAACAACTGAGCAAGAACTTGCAGTCCAGTTAGCAGAAAAAGATATAAAATGGGAACACTAGGAAGGAAGAAGGTTGTTGTTGGACTAGATACGGAAAGAAGGAGTCGGTTGAGCTGAGAGCAGGAGAAGAGATACACAGTTGCGAAGGCTGAATGACATAATGCTGAGATCTGAGGGACTTAGTCGTGGAACCAATCCAAACCCGTGGGACTAAGCTGGGTTCTTTCTTTAATGTTTATGGCAAATGTTGGATCATGCTGTAATCTTTCATGTTAAGTTTAATAGCCGATGCTGGTTACGACTTCTGATGTATTTCGGCCTCGTGCTTAATATGTCTATTAAAATTTTGAATGGCTTATCAATTACATGTAGAGGTTAATTCATAGATTGTCTCAAGGATGATGCTATCTCTGTTTTACGTACAATGGATATATATATATATATATATATATATATATATATATATATATATATATAGATATATATATATATATATATATATATATATATATATATATATATATATATATATATATATATATATTTGTGTGTGTGTGATCAAATGCACCCAATTGATACTCCCTCAATCCCATGTTGAATGCTTCTCCCTTTTGGTCGCGGCACGCCTCGGGTGAGACTCCTTTCTCTTTGGGGTAAGGTGAAAATGTCGGTGCTATTGTTACACAAAAATATCGTCACCATGATTATTTGGAGTCAGTATGGGTCTATCATCACTTGTACTATCCTCCTAAGCAACTCTCAAACCTCAGCTCTTCAAGTCAAGCTTTGAAAATTGGAGAAAGACATTAAAAATCAATGAAACTCTGGTTCCGCACTTTCTCTCACTATCACCTACGGTCTCGCACCTTCTGTTCATAAAACTGCGGACCTGCGTGCTCTGTCCCTAAAGGTGTGGGTGCGGACCCCTGTGAAAGTCAAAAGACGCAAGTTTTATCTTAAAAAACTCACTTTGGGTTAATTCTAGAGCATTCTAGAAGGAATTTTGACGTGGATTGTTCGCTCTGAGGTGGTTCATGCATCCCAAAAGAGAAGGAGCTAATCCCTTGATGAGAGGAGCTATCGCTTTGAAGGAGGACCTAGTAACCTCCCTCCATTGCACTATAAATTCAGGCATTGGGCTGGTTGCTGGAGAGGTTAGAAGCTGAACATTTTTGAGGGTAAATGCTGGTGAAATCAAGACTTCCTAGTTGAGCTTAAGAGGAGAGATCACATACCTTTTTGGCTTCATTGGGGAGTGAGTGAAACTTGTCAGAGTAGAGGAGACTTCTTGCTAGACCCTGGGAGGAGCTTGTACAATGTCAAGGCACAGGTTGTAAAGTTCATCTTCTTTTGAATTAATACAATCAAACTCATTTTTCTCAACAAGTATCTCATGTTATTTGTTTCATGGACTCCTTGACTTTCATGTTAAATATGTTTTATGATATTGGCTTTTTAGGTGCTATTTAATTTGTTTGCCTTGTTTTTGTTTGCAGATTCGCGACGAAGGAGCTCATTTGGATCGAAGGAGCGAGGGAATCCACAAACTTGTGTTGGACCTAAGGTAGGCCCTAAAAACACTTGTTTGCCATTGTTTATAAAAGCATACTTAGAGAAAGATAGTGTCTGGTTGGTTTTCTTGTCATTAGGTCTTCTTTAGATTCTAGGAAGGTCTATCTTGTCCTCAAGATCGACTTATTCCATGTGACAAAATGGCGACTCCACTGGGGACTTGATTGTTTTCCTTGTTTTTACTTTGACCTGAGAAACGGTGTTTTTGTTTCTGTTTTTGGCTTGTTGTGTGTAAAATTGGGTAGAGTTTGTAGATCCAAGGTTATTTTTTGTTTTTCATAGCTTTGGGAGAGGACCGCACCCTAGCCTTTTGACACAGTGCGTACCTATCTGCACCTTTTCTTTTAGCACAGAGCGAGACCGCACCTGTGTTAGCTGTGGGCCTGCGGGCCCCATCAAAATTTTGAAAAACCTAAGATTTCCTCTGTTAGTCAGCTTAGTTTTTGTTTAGAAATTTTTATCCACTGCCCAGACCTGCATATAACTTGTCAGAAGATTTCCTTAGGTTGATTTCATTAGTGTTAGGGTTTTAGGTGAAATTCCTAGGAGTTTTGCTTGTTGGGCTTGTTTTTCATATTGGTTGTGTAGTGGCTCTGAGCTTAGAAGCTGTAGGGACTTTAGATCACCTTAGTGTCTACCAGCCTTCTTATGAGTCTGACCATTTATAAAATCCCCCCTTGTTGAGGAATCCGCTTTGAGTTTTCTCTTTACAAAACTTCGAAAAGCTTGTGTTTAAAAAGTTTGGATTTTCCTTTTCAAAAAGAAAACAAAATTGGTTGTTCTTGACAGATTTGTGATTCTGCATAAATTAGTCCTTAGCTCACATCTAGCTAAGTAAAACATCCTTAAAAATGAGATCTAGTAGGCTTTGACTTCAAATAGGTTTTTACACTTTATAGATCTCAAAGTTAGTCATTTCCATGGTTTGAGTGTTTTATAAAAAAATATAAAAAATCTCTTTTGAAAAAAGTTTGTTTCTGTAGTGGTTGAGTGCTTTGAAACGAAAAGGGGAAATTTTTGTGAAATAACTAGTTGTCTCGTTTTGAGTGCATTGGAAAAGGCAAAAGCTCTTCTTTTAATTTGTTTGATTGAGACACGAGTTTCATCTCCGCACCTTTTGACTTAAACAAAAACCAATAAAAATAACGCTTAAAGTAAAATTCATCTAGTAACATTTTTATTTCTAGGGCTCTGATACACCAACTTAGCTTAGGCTAGTGTCTTGGAGTAGGAGAGTAATTAACTCTCCAAGACATTAAAAACAAACAAGTAGTTGTATCTTGTGGTAGGGAAGAAATCCAATTGTTGCATTTATGCTCTGGGAAATCTCCTCTTAAAGGAGAAGCACGAGATCATGTCTGAACCAGTGTGGGAATCAATCCTTCCTCATTGGGAACGACGCCAGATATTCACGTATTAAAAACGGTAAACCTCGGATTAACCATTGTCGAGGAGCCTGGGGTCACTTGTCGGTAAAGCTTGGATTATGTCAAGGAACGTTCAAGGGGATTGAGCTTGCTACTCTGCCCTTGCGTGCGTATCATATCGTAGACTATTCCCCCAGGTATATTTGTTTTAGTTGGTAACCTTAGTGGCTATATTCTTTAGGATTCTTCCTGAGGTGGCAGTGGTGGGAAGATCCCACTGTACATGGAGCAGACGTTGGCTAGACTCACTTGGATTTTCTGGGGGGTTCTCTTCACTCGAGACGGTTATGTGGAGGAACTTGTGCTAGTCTATTCATTAAGCAAGTTGCTGGGGTAACTATTCCAACCGCCATTTCTGTATTGAACTCTGTGACGTTGGATTTCATCACCAACTAGTGTTTTCAGTACGGAAAGTTACTGTTTGTGTGTGTTTGATCTCCTAGATTCTTTAGGCGTGTGATTCAAATCTGTTTGGTTTTTTAGAGGCTTTAGGTGGTTTCAATTGAGATTTTATTTTGTTTGCATGTGAAGTAGTTAAAAGTTTTTAACTGTGGCTGAATTACCAAGACAGCCCCGTAGACTTTGGGGCCAATCTCCTGAGTTTTTAAACGTGGCTGAATTACTGAGGAAGTCCCGTAGACTTCGGGGACAACCTCCTGAGGAAGTCCCGAGCCAGCTTGAAGGCTTGAAAGTCCTCGTAACTCCTAGAGACAGTAGAGTTGGGTCACTTGAAGAAGGAGAATATTCTTTGATAGTACATCCTGATTTTCAACCGTTAGTGGTAGATTATAATCTACAGTCAGTGTTTGTTTCTGAAGTTACTAGTAGCTTTTCATATACTAGTGATATAGGTGAGGAACCTGAAATATCCGAGCCTGAAAGTGAATTTGTTGCTACTCCGACATCGGGGTTTGTTTCTCCAGGTTCTAGTGGTCCTGGTTCACCTAGGGTAGAAAGAGTAATCACCCAAGATCTTCCTTCTGGACTTATTGCTATTGAAGAACCTTTTACTCCGGAAGAAGAAGTAGGCATCCCTATCCCTGAAAATCAACCTGTTATTGAACTAAGGGAGCGTGAATCAATTTTTTACAGTCCACCTAGGAGCAGTACTTGGTTTCTTTCTTTGACTAATTTCCTAGAAAACCCAGGGTTAAGTTTTTCACCACCTCGCGCTCCTTATCACCCAACACCTAGAGGTTATTATCCTCCGTTAAATATGTTGAATCAGTCTTCCATGTTCACTCAATTGCCTGAATCCTTTTTGTACGGCGGTCCTTCTGTTCCCTCTGGGTATCAATCCCATTCTGGTACTTTTTCGGGAGCATCTCCTCAATCCATTGAGAAAGGGTTATTAACTAGAAGCAATGGTACTAAGCCGTTGAGTGTAAAATACATTCTCATGATGTCAGTTTCTATTCCAATCCTTAACCTCAAGGTCGCCAGTTACCGCCTGGGGGGCAGCCTCAATTATTGCCTGGGGGGGCAACCTCAAGGTACACAATTTGCATCTGGGGGGCAACCTCAAGGACAGTACATACCTACGGGACAGTATGTTCCTCAAGGTCAACCCCAGACTCAATATGTACCCCAAGGACAACCCCAATATCAATTTATACCTCCAGGTCAACCCCAGTATCAGTACGTGCCTCAAGGGTATCAACCCCAAGGTCAGTACTCGAACCAAGGTTTCCAACCACCCTTTGGTCAAACGTATGTTCAAGGAACGAGAAATGTACCTTTAAATTATCAACCCTACCCTCAACCCGGTTATGGTCCTCAATATTCTCAACCTATTATGGGTCAGTACCCTGGAATGAATATAGTGTGGTATCCATCACAAACTCAACACCTGGAATGAATATAGTGTGGTATCCATCACAAACTCAACAGGTGTTGCAGCCAAATGTATAGTTTTCATCTCAAACTAGACAATCCTTAGTTTCTGGTACACCCCAGCAACCAGTCCAGTCTAACATTCAAACTTCTGTACCTTCGATAGTTTCTTAGCCTGGGCCTAGTACGCCTCGTACTCCGCCTCAAACGACTGCTACAACTGCCGCAACATCTGTTCAATCTACCCCACCTACTTCTGGAGTATTGACAACTCCAGTTTCTACTATTCCTATATCTACTCCTCAGACATCTTTACCACCGTCTGGATCTATGATTCAAACTTCAGTTAAGATGCCTATAGGACAACTTGGTTCAAGTACGATTGTCACAAGTCAACCACAATTTACTTATCAACCGTACCAGGGACAATACCAATTCGGTCCTGCTGTGCAGCAGTCGATCTATCAATATCAACCGTACCCTGGGTACACTTATCAACAACCTCAACAACCCCAGTACATTCCGGTTAATCCTGGTTTTCCGGGAGGATACAATATCCCAAATGCAATTCCTATTCCTAGTTATCCTGGATATCCTCCTCCTGGGGCTGGTCTCATGACCCAGAGTTTTAGGGATCCTAATCGGCAGTTACCATTTATCGCAACTTTGGACTTGCCTGACTTGTCGCGCCTAATGAATGATCCCATTAATTATCTCCCGTTTTGGCTGCCAATGCCGAATAAGTTGCCCAGTGACATTCCTAAGTTCGAAGGTAAATCAGGAGAGGACCCGTCGAACCATGTGATGACTTACCACCTCTGGTGTGCATCTAACTCCATTTCAGATGATTCAATCCGTCTTAGAATTTTCCAGCGCACTCTAATTGGTCTCGTGGCCAAGTGGTACATTGAGTTACCGCAAGGCACTTTTTATAATTTTAGTTAGTTAGCTACCTCGTTTTTAACTCATTTTCAGTTGCCAGTCTGATATGACAATGGCACGGAATTGTTAACTTCATTAAAACAATCGACATCCACTTACATTTCAGATCATATTCCTGAGTGGAGATGCCAACGGCATTTAGTGAAGGTGTTTATTCCAGATCAGATGTTGGCTGACTGGTTTGTAAAATCTTTGTTGCCAAAGATCGCTGAAAATGTAGCTAAAGCCAGAGTTGTAACTGAGGAGCAAGTAATTGCTCAAGCACAGTACCTTGACTTGGTCTATACTCAGTCATGTACATTACATGAGAAAATCCCTGATCTTCCCAAGCAAAATCAAATCGCTGTAGCTCCTTCAGGATCTCATGCCGCCGATGGTATGATTGCTACGGTTAACTCTAAAAGTAAGAAGAAATCTTCCAAGAATTCTTCTCCTATCATAACCTTGCCTGATTCCCCAACAGGAGATTCTTCTGTAGAGATTTCCGCCGATATTCACGTTGTAGAGTCATCTACAGCCAAATCAAAATCCATTGGGAAGAAGAAAGGCAAGAAGAAGAATAAAACGGACCAAAATTCAAAGGAGAACCCTGAAAAATCGGAATCCAATGATGAAAAGTGCAAACCTCATTATCCTTGTCTCATTTGTGACGATGAACATTTTACAAGAGACTGCCCTCATCATGTAGAGGTTGCGAATATTGTCAAAGGTTCCCAAACTCCTGCTGTTTTGAAGGATCCTTTTCCAGCTCAAGACAGTAAGATGATAGGTTCATCCTCGAGTGCCAATGAAGAACCCATACTGATGATGTCCCATGTTAGGATTGCGACTCGATCACAATATTATGGTAGTAAAAGTCTTGTTGATGGTAAAGAAACAAAATCTTCTCATTCTAATCCATCAACCTTAGCTCCCGGTTTCGATCCACTACAGATCGAGAAACCTAATCCAGACTTGGTAATCAAACCGCCCGCCAAGGGTATACTTCGAAAGACAGCTTTCAATCCACATGCGAGAGCGGCTCAGAACTATAACATTGTTGATGATTTAGCTGTTTCACCCTCAGCAATGTCGGCTTTGGAAGTGTTGCAATCATGTCCAGCACAACATAAATTACTTTTGTCAGCTATAGGAGCTGTTGACGTTCAAGACTCGAACCTAATAATTTTCAATCTAGAAAATAGTACACCGCGTTTGCCTCATCAAATGGCTTTCCAGATTCCAGTGATAGTCAAAAACATGCCTATTCATTGGACTGTAATTGATGAGGGAGCCTCAACGTGTATTATGTTGATACAGTGTTGGAGATCGCTTGGTTCTCCTTCGCTAAATCAATCCCCGACAATTATAAAGGCCTTTGATGGCCATGGGTTTCATCCTTTTGGCATTCTACAGGATTTGCCTATAGGGGTTGAAGGAAAAACTGTTAGTCTAGATGTGGAGGTGGTTGATGCCCCTCTAGATTACAACCTTCTCTTGGGTCGAAGTTGGTCTTACGCTATGACAGTGGTCGTTTCATCGGTCTTTCGAGTAATAAAGTTTCCACATAATAGAAAGATCATAACAATAGACCAGCTAGCTTACTTTTCATCCGAGCCAGCCTCTTCTGAAAGTATTCAGCATGTCGGTAAAACGACTATCCCATACAAGGATGTTGGAGTAGGACTAGTTAAAGATGTTGGTTTACTGGGAACTTTTCCTTTTCCTCCGATCAATGCATCGTCTTCATTTGCAACCATTCATATGATCACATCAGACACCATTATTTATGATGATCCTTGGATCATTCCTTTTGAATCTGAGATAGACTCATTTGGTGATGTCATGCCTCTGAGTCCATATGAAATTGCGTATGAGGCCGTGCAATCGTTTACCGACCCATCTTCAACCAAAAATGACTTCATGAATGTGGTCCATGAGGAATCATTTTTCACATCAACCTCGGATTTAATCACGTTTTCTGAACTTGTTCACTTTGACGAGCAAATTCGTGAAATCCTATGTGTAGATGATTTATCATGGGAAGATCTCCATCACAGATCTTCGTTTTTACCCGAGAATGATCGTTTTGAAAATGATTTCTCAACAATTTTTACAACTGAATATGTCAAGGAACCTCAGAATCCAATGAAACATCCCGATTCAGAGATAAATTTGGGAAACATCTCTCAAACTATTCCTATTGACATTTCGGTTAAGCCTGGAATTGTTGAGAACATTCATATAGGTGCCTCGTGTACAAATGATGAAATTCAACTATATAAGGCCCTATTTCAAGAATTCCGTGACGTGTTTGCCTGGTCCTATGAGGAAATGCCAGGAATTGATCCCTTGATTGTTGTTCATGAGATCAAGAGTTACCTGGATGCTAAACCCGTCCGGCAACGTTTGCATCAGATTCACCCAAGAAAAGCTGTTGCAATTAAAGCAGAAGTTGAAAAATTACTCAAAGCAGGTTTCATTTATCTGATACCGTTAACGGAGTGGGTATCGAATATTGTTCCAGTTAACAAAAAGCAGGGAACAATAAGAATATGCATCGATTATAGGGACATTAATTGAGCCTGTCCAAAGGACAATTACCCAACTCCCTATATCGATCAAATTATTGATGATTGTGCTGGAAGCGAAATATTCTCCTTCATGGATGGTTTTTCCGGATACAATCAAATCAATATTCTACCTGCCGATCAACAAAAAACGGCTTTCATTTGTCCATGGGGGACATTTTCTTATTGCAAGTTACCTTTTGGGCTCAATAATGCCGGAGCAACTTTTCAAAGGGCCATGTCTTATGCGTTTCATGACATCAAGCACATTGTGCAACCGTATCTCGATGACTTGCTTGCTCATTCATTACATCGAGCTGATCACCTCGTCCATTTACGAGCAATCTTTATGAGGTGTAGGAATTATCGGGTTCCATTGAACCCACACAAATGTGTTTTCTATATAGAAACGGGTCGATTACTGGGGTTTGTAGTTTTGAAAGCCGGCATTCACATCAATCCCTCAAAGGTCGAAGCTATCATCAAATTGCCTCCTCCTTCGAGTCTTCGCCAACTCCAAATTTTGCAAGGGAAAGCAAACTTTTTACGACGATTCATTCCTAACTATGCCGAGGTTACCAAGGGTTTTACCCGGTTGTTGAAACAGAATACTCCATTCTATTGGGATGAGATAGCTTAGAAATCTTTTGATGCACTTAAACACGCGTTGACCCATGCACTGTTATTGCATCCTCCCAACTACAACTAGGATTACTTCTTGTATCTCGCCGCCTCTCATTCCACCATTGGAATGGTCTTAGTTCAGGAAGATGAATTCGGAACTGAGCATATGATATATTACCTTAGTTGAACTTTAAATCCAACTGAGCTAAAATATTCACATGTGGAGAAATTGGCATTGGCAGCCGTTCAAGCTGTCCAATGTTTTCGTCACTACATTTTACTATGTAAAACTACAGTAATTTCGGATTGCAACCCTATGATCTACATTTTGACCAAGCAATTGCTAGGGGGCAAGTACTCTAAATGGATTGTTATCCTGCAGGATTTTGAATTGGAATTTGAGAAATCTAAGTCTAAGAAATCTTTACTTTTGCGGAGTTAATGTGTGACTTCCCGCGTGCTGACACGGAAACTGTGGCGGAGGAGCCCATTTTGGACGAATCCTTGTTTCTAATCAGCACTTTAGATCCGTGGTATGGAGATATCATCGTTTATCTCTAAACCCAATCCTTTCGGCCAGAAATTTCAAGGTCAGAACATCGAAAAATTTGATTCCGGTCCCAACAATTCAGGATTATTGGAGATACTCTTTATCGCTGTGGGGCAGACTCTGTGTTTCGACGTTGCTTAACTCACGAGGAAGCTGAAAGGGTTCTAAATAACTGGCACTCTGGAGCATGTGGCGGTCATATGTCTGGGTATGCCACAACCTAAAAGATATTGCACGCTGGCTACTTTTGGCCATCTTTATTTAAAGATTGTATTACGGCGGTCCGAAAATGCCACAACTGCCAAATTTTTTATCGAAAGATGCACGCTCCACCTACTCCTCTCCACCCTATAATTGTCGTTGGTCCTTTTGCCAAATGGGGTATCGATTTTATTACATGTAACCCTCACTCGGCCGGGGGGCATGCGTATATCATCCTCGCGGTAGATTATTTTACCAAGTGGGCCGAGGCGATGCCTACATCTGAGGCAGACAGCAAGACAGCTGCAATTTTCATGTTCAATTATATAATTTCTAGGTTTGGTGTCCTGCAAGTGATAATCATTGATCATGGGCATCATTTTCGAAACATTATAATGACCGAACTTACTGGCCAGCTTGGTTTACGTCACAATAGTTCAACCCCTTATTATCCACAAGCTAATGGTCTAGTTGAATCCATCAACAAAGTTTTATTTATCATGACTCGACGAATCATTGGGATTCATCGGTCGAATTGGCATAACATGCTATTTTCAGCGCTTTGGGCGTACCGAACTTCAGTAAAAACATCAACAGGGTTCACTCCTTTCCAACTAGTCTATGGTTTGGAAGCTGTGTTACCCATTGAATGCGAAATCCCGTCACTGCAAATGGCCATCGAGTTACTTCCAGTCACTTCTGAAGAGGAAAAGTGTTTGTTATACTTGGCTCAATTAGATGAGAATCGACGTGATGATGCATTGGCGATTGAGACTCACGCAAAAAGCATGAAAGCTCAGTATGATCGAAATGCGACCCCTCGAAATTTTTCGGAAGGAGATCTATTCTTAGTTTACGATCAAGCTAATGATAAATTATGTGCTGGAAAATTCGTTCCTATGTGGCATGGTCCCTATGTTGTCAAGAGAAAGCTAGCAAAAGGGGCCTATGAATTGGTAGACTTTGACGGGGACTCTTTGGGTAAACCCAGAAATGGTCTTTACTTGAAGAGGTATTATTCTTACAGAATGGGTATGGAGATTTTTAGTTAGGATAGTTTTTCTTTTAGCTGGTGTGTTTTAGTTTAAATAGTGTGCTTAGCTTAGAGAGTGTTTTTTCGTCATTATTCCTGCTTGTCTTGGTTTTACTCTTGATATTGCAGATGTCGATGCCGCTCCAAACATACATTGGTTTCGCTAATGGTGCTTGTCGTAATACACGGAACATTTCTTCCACAACTTGGGTTATCTATTCGCCCTCTGACGAGTTAGTATCTATGCATGGGGTAAGCCTCGGTCAAACAAAGAACAACATTGCCGAGTATAGTGCAGTGATTGAGTTATTATCTGAATCTATTTCATTTGGGATTCAGAGTTTGATAGTGAGGTTAGATTCTGAACTCATTGTATTGCAACTTAATAGAGTGTATGCCATTAGAAATCTAGTGTTATTAAGATTATTTTTGAGAGTGCGTCTCTTGGAACGCGAATTTGATTATATTGAATATCAGCATATTCCAAGATCTTTAAATACATTAGTAGATGCAATTGCTTCTCGAATGTTAAATAGACATTTGCAATAATCATACATGTAAATTTAAAACCATTCCATAACATGATTTACAAGATAAGCCGGTAATAGTGATATATATATATATATATATAGGAGTGTGTCAAAAAATACATCGTCCTCGATCATAGGTTGAAAAACACCTTTTGATCGGCAAAAATGATAAGTACAAAAAACAGAAATGTGATATGTGCCCACAATAGGCGATCATCCTATCACTGGTGATGATCTCTATAAGAAACCACTGCACGGGCCACCTTGCAAAGGAATCTCCTAAAAGGTCCCGGGACCCCAATCACATAGTGCTGAAGTCGACGAGGAATGTCATCTATAGTGGTCTCCGGAATATCTCCTGTCAAGTGCTTGAGATGACCCTCCAATGCGGCCAAAAGCTCTGTTGATTCGTCCTGTGGGGTTGGCGCGGGTGCAAATGGTTGTTTCCTCTCATAAGGCTAGAGAGCGACTGGTCGCTGTGGACCCACATCTGCATTTGAAACTTTTTCTATCAGTTTTGAGATGATGGAAAAATAAAAAAAAATAAAAATAGGAAAAAAGTTGAAAAGGATTTTACTTGAGTCATCCCACTGCTCTCCTAGTGGAAGAACCATGTCTGGGTCGCAACGAAAATCTACCCCAGCGTAAGGGCAGTCCTGAATAGAAAAGGCCTGGTTTTCCAGCCATTGGAAATACTCAGGTTTGAATCGAGCAACCTCTTTCCTCTCGTCCGGGTGATGGGCCATAACTGCGACCCATCGCATCAGTTTGGGTTCTCGAGGAAGCCCAACTCCAACAATAAGGTGCTGCGGGATCAACATGGGAACCCACTCCAGGCCAAAACTCACAACCAAAGCCCCATAACCAAAGGTCTTTAGTTGTCTGTTCTTGGCCCTAGTCAGTTGGCCTTTCAAATTGGCCAACACAGCATCGCACCAGTTGAAGATGGTGCCTCGAAAGAAATCAACTGCTATACGCATCGTGGCAATATGTAATGTGGCAGCCCCGCAAAGTCTGGTGACAGTAAATGCAATCACCATGAGTTCAGGACGAGATATGATCTTTATGTCTATCCCTTTGTCTCTAGCCTGGCTGTTGCAGTACTCTAGCCGGAGGCTATCGACAGATTGGCCACCTGGCCTAGCCCCAAACAGAGTCAAGTCTTTGCCTCTCTTAGGTAAACCAGTCAAGAAATATATGTCCGCCGGCTCGATTTCGAGCTGGTGGCCACCAATGAAGAAGCACTAGTCCTGTATGCTCCATCTGTCAACCAACCAATGTAAGAAATTCACCTGAGCCCTCATGCCAGGAATGTCCCAGAATTTGTACAAGCCACATGCCCTCAAAGAATCAAGTGAAGGATGATGATTCCATGCGGCAGCATCCACGTCCTCAACTCTCATTCATGCCAATCTAGCATGATGTACTCTCTGCATCAAGTATAGGGATAAATTAAATTGCTAGAAATTATTTTGTTTGGTCCATTTTTGAGAATTTTTGGGTTAAAAACCCTTGCGATGGGGACCGCACCCTCCGGGTTACACACAGCATGGGACCGCACCTTGTCTACATGGAAGGTGCAGACCCCAAGCTTTTTCCCAATGGAGAAAAATTTGAGGTCCGCAGGCCAGCAGTGGTAAACCTACAAGCCCCCGTGCGCGGGTTTTAAGCCTAAAAACCCTCCCAAAAATGAAATAAATGACTAAAACAAAAATTGAAATGGTTAAAAATGAAGAGTAGGATGATGTGGATTACCTGGAGAAGACGACATTCGATTCCGACGGTTGGATTTTCCGCAATCTTCATGGGAAGTTTTCTGAGCAAAAGCACTATTTTCTCACCCAAAACTCAAACGGTAAAAATCAATTGACGAAGGCCCTTTTTATAAGTTTTTTGAGTAAATAAGTTGCATATTTGTTTATGTTTCTCTTTGGAAAGGTATTTTTGGACATTTTTATCCATTTCAAACAGGTATGAGTAATGTTTGTGTTTTTGTGCAGGATAATGGATTATTCAGGTGAAATCTATCATTTTCGACGAAAAACATTTAGAGTCACCTTTAAGCTCTTTTCTGACTCCTAAAACATGAAAAGATCGCCGAGTTTTTCTTTTAAACTCATTAAAACATAATTAAAAGACGGTCCACTTACAACTCTTTTCCGACTGTAAAAGCATGAAAAGATTGCCGGATTTTTGTCGTTTCAAATTCGATATTGGTTATAAAACGACGTGTTGTTGATCGCTTTTTTACTTTTTCGGATCAACGAAACTAATGACGAAAAGTACTCCTTGGTTGTAAAGATCAAGCGGTTCTCTCAAGTATTATTTTATACTTTTTTGGGCTTGGGAAACACAAACTTACAAAAAAGGTCAACCCTGGAGTCTTCTTAAGTTTTTTCAGACTCTCTAAAATTGAAAAACGCCGAGTTTCTCCTATACTGGACTCGTTAAAATTTCACAGTAAAGGACCTGTTCAATTACAAACAGGAACTAACCACTCCTTCATAGGGTTCGAATTTAAAATAAGTTGGACTCATCCGAAGGATGAGCTTATAGTCAAGCAAATGTTATCCTCCTCAAGCTTGTCAAAAATAAAGAGGTACTTGCCAGAAATGGTGGGGGAAAAGAGAGAAAAATGAGCTTGTTTGTCATACTTTGTAACCGCTCTTGAACACGACACTTTTATTCACCTGGGTTGGGAAATCCTTTGCCTAACAGTTGATCAAACCACATTGAAAGTCTTCAGCCGGTTTCTGGGTATTAACTTTGGGTTAATTGTCACCAAGCCATCTGTCGTGTCGTTATGTGTTCAAGAGGTCATTGCCAATAAGCCATTCATCTGCAAAATATCTGTCATCCATATTGACCATCCCTGAGCCAGTCCTTGCAACTAAGTTTGTTCGACCTGATCTATGATTTCGTGTTGTGGGCTTGCCTACGACGGATCGCTTTCTATCGACTTCAGCTCATTATCGAGAAAGATGATCTAGAAATCGTTAGTACCTTGAGATCTGCATGCCTCAATGGCAGGTTTCTCACCTTTGACGACAGGTTGCATCATTGACCTTCGATCAAAGGATTCCATGACATGTTCAACATCAACACGTTTATTCACATCTCATGGATTATACTGGGTACTTTGAGAGCCATTGACATCATTGGTGGTTTCTCTCACACTTGTTAACAATTTACATCATTGACTGGTAATCAAGTGGTTTCTACCATGCGACATCAACACATTCATTCGCATGGATAGAATCATACTGTTTCAGGAAGTAGAAATGAAGACCCTGGATCTAGTTTCCACAATCCAGGCTGCGAGGAATTTTGTATTCATTATATAATGGACTATTCATAAATAGATGGCTTTGTCCATACAGTGTCCACATGAGTCTATACTTGTGATGTTTTACAAGACCATTCTTGTATCATAGCAGTAGTTAGTTTTCTAGTCAGTTTTGATCTGAGTATGGGAATGCCTACCCCAGCAATGATATGATCTCATATATATATCTTGCATTGAATGTTTTTACAGGTTCCAACCGGGCTCTCCACAAGATGATCCTCGAAATGATAAAGTACTTCACTCTTCCTAAATGATAAATGAAATCCTCATCTACTACAGACTTCGCACTTTAGGGGGAAATCTGTTACACAAAAATATCATCACCATGATTATTTGCAGTCAGTATGGGTCTATCATCACTTGTACTGTCCTCCTAAGCAAGTCTCAGACCTTAGCTCTTCAAGTCAAGCTTTGAAAATGGGAGAAAGACATTAAAAATCAATGAAACTCTGGTTCCGCACTTTCTCTCACTGTCACCTGCGGTCTCGCACCTTCTGTTCATAAAACTGCGGACCTTCCCGCTCTCTCCCTAAAGGTGTGGGTGTGGACCCCTGTGAAAGTCAAAAGGCGCAAGTTTTATCTTAAAAAACTCACTTTGGGTTAATTCTAGAGCATTCTAGAAGGAATTTTGATGTGGATTATTCGCTCTGAGGTGGTTCATGCGTCCCAAAAGAGAAGGAGCTAATCCCTTGATGAGAGGAGCTATCCCTTTGAAGGAGGGCTTTATCCCTTTGAAGGAGGACCTAGTAACCTCCCTCCATTGCACTATAAATTCAAGCATTGGGCTGGTTGCTGGAGAGGTTAGAAGCTAAACATTTTTTAGGGTAAATGCTGGTGAAATCAAGACTTCCTAGTTGAGCTTAAGAGGAGAGATCATATACCTTTTTGGCTTCATTGGGGAGTGAGTGAAACTTGTCAGAGTAGAGGAGACTTCTTGCTGGACCCTGGGAGGAGCTTGTACAACGTCAAGGCACAGGTTGTAAAGTTCTTTTTCTTTTGAATTAATACAATCAAACTCATTTTTCTCAACAAGTATCTCATGTTATTTGTTTCATGGACTCCTTGACTTTCATGTTAAATACATTTTATGATATTGGCTTTTCAGGTGTTATTTAATTTGTTTGCCTTGTTTGTGTTTGCAGATTCACGACAAAGGAGCTCATTTGGATCGAAGGAGCGAGGGCATCCACAAACTTGCATTGGACCTAAGGTAGGCCCTAAAAACACTTGTTTGCCATTGTTTATAAAAGCATATTTAGAGAAAGATAGTGTCTGGTTGGTTTGCTCGTCATTAGGTATTCTTTAGAGTCTAGGAAGGTCTATCTTGTCCGCAAGATTGACTTATTCCGTGTGACAACTATCCTAGACTATAACGGACCACTGTTACCCTCCTGTGCCCGAACCTAGGGTCTTCCGCCTGATGACTCTTTCGAGCCAACAAATGGTTCCGTTGTTGGGAGCCGAAGTCACGAGAACTGGTTCAGACTATGGTGCCAAGGATATTTAAAAGAGAAATTAGATATTGGTGGAATCATAAAGTAGATCAATTTTTGGTAGAGTGATTCCCATAGGAATCAATTGATCGGCAAGGTAATTGAAGGAATTTTATACCCGATGGCATCAATGACTAGTATGAAATTTTCTGGTGCAAGTTCCTCAAGGACCTGTACAATTGGTTGAGGGAGATGAAGTGATAGAGTCAATTAGGTGGATCAGCAACAATTCTCTATAGTTGGAATTTGTCCGATATTGCACTACTACAATAGTTGGATAACAATCAGACTAGAGGAGTTGATTTTTGGTTGAAGACTATGGTGGAAGGGTATGTAGTCGAGTTTGCTGCGGAGAGCTACCAGTCTTTCTCAAAGGCAGAAGTTGTGTTTGGCTCTAGGCTGAGAGGGGAGTTGATAAGGGAAGTATTGAAGTGGATTAAGATGTTTATGGTAGAGGAAGGAATATTGCCTTTACCCACTACCGGGATGGAAGCGTAAAACCCCAATATCAGGGGAAGGACTTAGAGGGGGAGATTCTCCCTACTAAGGGATAGGGATGCTACTAAGGGGATGGATGTGGAAGGATTAAGGAGAGCTAGGGATGTTAGAGAATGGAGGAGTGTGCTACCAACGGACAAGTGGCAGGTAAGAGCGACTCAGGCTCTAGGGAAGAGAAGGAGGGGGCCCCACCAAGTAGGAGTGGTGATGGGAAAACCTCGAGTTGAAGAGGAAGGAGAAGACGGTGCTAGGCAACCCGAGTGTAGGAAAGAGGGATCTAGGAGCTGGGAAAATGAAGAAGGACGTTCCATACAGGTTGCGAAAGGAGGATCGCAATAGGGAACTGAAGGATGACCTTCCCTGTAGGTTGCAGAAGGAGAATCGCAATAGGGAACTGAAGGAGGACCTTCCCTACAGGTTGCGGAAGGAGAATCGCAAGATGAGAAACCATATTGGCATGAGGAAAGAGACAATGACAATGTGGGCGATGTGATGAGGAGTTTGTTCAATGAGGAAGAAGCATCCATCAAAATTCAGCAGCGCCAACCCCGAGACATAAGTGGTGTTTTCCCCAACCTTCCCCTAGTACCTTATCACAATTAGGAGGAATTTGTTGTTAGCTTAGCTAAGGCAGCATGAGTATATAGTGCGTTGGAGAGATACAATGTCAATTTCAATATTGGAAGTAATGAAAGAACCAACTATAGTAGTAACTTAGGACTACAGGGATCCCAACAGCTGAGAAGCAAAGGTTTTGTGTTGTTAACCCATACTCAGAACAGTATGGTGGGGTCATTTACTAGATATCTGGAATTTGCAAGAAGGGGAAACGAGGATGTGGAGCAGCACTAGTACCTCTGGGAAGCCATTTAGAGGGCCCGTCAGACTCTGGATAGCGTACAAGTGGTGGAATTCCAAACTATGCTAAGAGAAGGGGCTCTACACTGGTTCATAAAATGGGCATATCAGAACTAGAATCCCACAATAGATGATATTAAGAGGGGATTCATGCAAGAATTCAAGGTACCGCATACAGACCAACAGGGGTTATCAAAGTTGTGGGAAATTAAGAAGAGGGGGGGTCAGACAGCTTGGGAGCTCATGTAAATGTTTAAGGATGCCATTGCCAATTTGAGTTACACTGTGGACCCAAATCACCAGAGGGAATGGTTTATCAAGGCACCCTTACCTTTGACTAGAACACTATTTACACAACAAAAGATAGGGACCCTGCAGGCTGCGTTGGAGCAAGCATCCCAGATAGAAGATATGGAAAGCTACCCCCATGAATACCGGGCAGGCACAAGTCTTCAAAATCCGGTGATCACAGGCCTGTAGAGCCAGATCTTGAAATTAACCGAGAAGTTGTGATGTAGGAGCATTCAGCTCAATAATATCATTATATTTTAGTAGACATAGGGGGTCTTGTGTTTTCAAGGAAGTTGGTTTCCTAAGTGTGAATTAGTATAATTATTTAGGCTTTGGAGTGATTTAATGAGAATAGGATTTAATTAAATATTGTGAGACATATTTGTAAATATTCTCAAATGGAGGAGAATATGAGAGATTTAGGATAGTTGAGAGATTTAGGGATTTGAGAATTAATTCTAAATCTTAGATTAGGAGTTATTTCATGATTTTGTGGATTAGAGAAGATCCTTATAGATAAGGAAGAGATTTTAGGATTTTGTTGAGAAGCTTATGGATCTAAACCAGGAATTGGTTGTAGAATTATTTTGTATAAATGTAAGCCTAAAAGGCAGAGAAAAGAGTTAGTCAGGTTAGCTAGTTAGCTGGTTAGATAGTTAGAGTGTGACTGTAAGACTACAGGCAGATTGCGAAACAGAGGACACTGATATTGAAAATAAAGCCTGAGAGAGAAAAGGTCTAAATATTTTTTATATATATACAGAGATTTAATTCTATAATTGTATAAGTGTTTGATTCAAGTATTGAATGATAAAATATGTGTGAATTGGAGTTCTGCATAATATATGTATACAAGAGGTGTTTAGGCGAAATATAGAGAAAATAATGATATAGAGGAATGTAATGGATCGTTGAACCGATTGAAGGATCAAAGTGAAAGCTTTGGAGGGACAAAAATTACAAAACATGCAAAGTTAAGCTCAGGAGAGAGTGGTGCAGCAGAATAGGGGAAGGACGAGAACCCTGAAGAAACCTGAAAAGCACAGAAGAACTAAAGAAATGGCATAAAAACCCAAGTGAAGAGAAGATCAGAGAAGTAAAGTGTTGATACACAGGAGTCGTTGGATCTTTATGAGCAATGGACAGGATTAAGTCATAGAGAATGAAGTAATTGGGATCACATCGCAACTTATCTCAAGAGTGAGTAAAACCCTAGCTTAAGCGATTTGCAATTGCGAAAAGCGAGATCATTTATAACCATTGGATTGGGTGCTTTGATCAATGGTATAGTATCATTGATAAACTCCAAATCACAAAATTTCAATTTTGAATGAACTTCGGGCCTTAACAATTACGATTTGCGATTGCAATAGCGATGGATTAATGGAGTAAATCAAAGGTCATGAAATAAATGTATAAAGGTCATAGAATGAAGGAAAAGTGTGATCATATCCCACAGATCGGGAGTTCCCATGATTGTGATAAAGGGAAGCCTTGAGAAATATGCAAAGGCTGAAGAAATGTGATAAAAGGTATGGTTTATGTATGTTGTGGAGTATTTCTAATGTATGAGAATTATAGTAGATATAAAAGCCATAGAAGGTTTTATGTGGTAAGTCTGTAAATAACCAAAGTTATAAGAGTGAGGTTGGTTGTATATGTGTGGGTATTAAGGATTAAACAAAGTATAATGAAGGTGGAGGTATAGAGTCCTAATAGAAAGGATTGAGTGAAGGGACAGACTATGGTTAATTAACAAATCGTTTATGTAGAGATTTAATAAAGGGAGCCTTAAACCATTAATTAATGAAGATTTGACTCGGGAGAGAGTCGAAATTCCTGGGCAAAAAACAGATTTGCATTTTATATGCATACTGTGGGTATACGCAGGTTTTCCTGTGTCAAAGTGGTATTAGAGCAGAATTATGACTGAAACATTTGATATTAAAGCACAAAGAAATTTTGCATTAAAATTTCTTTGAAAATAATTTAGAAGAGAGTTATGTGTTAAGATGTGTAAGCAGGAAAGAGGAGATCAGACTCTAATCTGACAAACAGTAGGCACATAGAGATGATGTGTAGCAAAACTTCTAGATGCAAGAGACAAAGGACAATCCATTCAAAGTACAGGAAATGGTTGAACAAGATCATGCAGATGTTAAGAAATTTACTTCATAACTAAAAAATTACTGAGAGGAATAAATATAAAAATAACCAGCAACAACCATAAACACACAAACATAAATGCTTATTTGGGAAAATCCCAAATCCGGGGAAAAACCCAACCTAATAAGATCTCATTAGCATTGGCCAAAACCCTGGCCAATCCAACCAAGTGAGGGCATTGTATTGGAGGTTGAGATATATATGTGTATTCTGTGAGCGAGAAACAGAGAGGTGAGACTGTGAGAGAAAACAGAGGATATTACAGTGGATTTGCTGTAGGTTGTGTCTATTCATTTTGCTGGATAATAGAAAGGAAGGACTGGCTGTTCGGGGTGGATGTAGCCCAAACTAGGTGAACCACAGCCGAAGGTCTATTTGGCTGATAAACTCGCAAGAAAGAAGGGTTCTTGGTTCGAGTGGGAGCAATGGTGGAAGAAGGTAAGTTTAGGGTCGAGAAATTTAACAGCCAAAACTTCTCGCTATGGAAGATGCAGATGGAAGATTATCTGTATCAGAAAGATCTATACCTACCATTGGGCGGAAAAACAAAGATGCCGACGGGTATGAAAGACGAAGAATTGAACCTTCTCGATAGAAAGGCACTTGGAACAATACGGTTGTGCCTTGCTGCGACAGTCGCCTTCAACATTTCGAAGGAAACCACGACAGAGGGTTTGATGCAGACATTGTCGAAACTATATGAAAAACCCTCGGCCTCAAACAAGGTATTTCTTATGAAATGGTTATTTAATATGAATATGTCGGAAGGTTGACCTGTTGCAAACCATTTAAATGATTTTAATACAGTTACAAGTCAGTTAAGTTGTGCAGGGGTAAACTTTGATGATGAAGTTAGAGCTCGGTTATTCTTGTACTCATTACCAGAAAGTTGGAATGGTTTGGTAATGGCCATTAGTAACTCCGTTTCTGGATCCAGTACTTTAAAGTTTTATGATGTTGTCGGTGCTATCCTTAGCGAGGAAATGCAACGGAAAAGCTCCGGTGAGACATCGGGAAATGTTTTGAGTGCAGAGTCTAGAGGAAGAAAAATGGAAAGAGGAAAGAGCTCAAGATATCGCAGTAAATCAAGGAAAGGCAGATCCAAGTCCAGATCGGGGATAGTATGCTGGAAATGTGGAAAGAAAGGACACCTAAAGAAAGACTGTAGATCTCAGAAGGGAAAAGAAGGAGATGCACAACAAGAAAACAATCATGAAGCAAATGTGACAGGTGAGGTGTTACAAGATGCTTTGATTCTTTCTTTCGAAAATATTACTGATTCCTGGGTGGTAGATTCAGGGGTTTCATTCCATGCCACACCTGATAAGAAATACTTTCATGACTATGTTCAAGGAGATTTTGGACAAGTTCGTCTGGGTGATGATAAACCCTGTAAAATCGTTGGAATGGGTAAGGTTCTTGTAAAACAGTAGAATGAAACCAATGGCTATTAAAGGAGGTAAGGCATGTTCCAGATCTAAAGAAAAATCTGATTTCAATAGGGCAGTTAGGCGGTGAAGGTTGTGTGACAACTTTCACAGATAAAGCTTGGAAGGTCACCAAAGGAGCCCTGGTAATAGCAAAAGGTGAAAAGATTGGTACATTGTATTTATGCAATGGTATTTCTAACTCTGTTAATGCTTTAACTTCCAAAGGAGAAGACGCAAAATTATGGCATCATAGGCTCGGATACATGAGTGAAAAGGGGATGAAGATTCTTCACTCAATGAATTTGTTGTCGGGTTTGAAGAATGTTGATTTGGACTTCTGTGAGAATTGCATTTATGGAAAACAGAAGAGAGTCAGATTTCTCAGAGTTGGGAAAGAAAAGAAGAATGAAACATTAGAGCTTGTGCATACAGATGTATGGGGACCTGCTCAGGTATCATCTCTTGGTGGCTCTCATTATTATGTTACTTTTATTGATGATGCAACTAGAAAAACTTGGATTTATTGTATTAAGAATAAATCTGATGTATTTGATACTTTCAAGAAATGGAAAGCTTTGGCTGAGATTGAGACAGGAAAGAAATGGAATTCGCAGAGAGAAGACAGTTCCAAGAACACCACAAGAAAATGGTGTGTCAGAAAGGATGAACAGAACAATCATGGAGCGTGCAAGGTACATGAGATTGCATGCATGATTTCCTTTACAGTTTTGGGCAGATGCTGTAGATACTTCTATTTATCTAATAAATAGAGGGCCTTCAAGTTCCTTGGATGGTGGTGTTCTAGAGGAAGCATGGACAGGTAAAAAGGTAAACTACTCCTTTTTAAAGCCTTTTGGTTGTGAGGCCTTTGTCCATATTGATAAATAAAATAGAACAAAGCTTGAGGCAAAGTCAAAGAAATGTACCTTTATTGGATATGGTGTTAGTGATTTTGGTTATCGCTTATATGATTATGAAAATCACAAAATCATTAGGAGCAGAGATGTAATATTCAATGAAAAGGTCTTGTATAAGAATCAGTTGCACGAAAAGAAACAGGAAAAGGAAAACAAGGAATACGCAGTTCTTGATGAAATCACTGAAAAAGTAAAGGTGCCTGAAAATAATAATAATCAACAACCACAACAACAACAACCACCACAACAACAACAGGCACCCCAAACACCTGAAAGTGGTGTTAGAAGATCTACCAGGATAAGTAGACCCCTAAACGATACTCTCCTTCATTATATTATTTATTGTTGACTGATTCCGGTGAACCCGAATGTTATGAAGAAGCAATGCAGGTTGAAAGAAGGAAGAAGTGGGAGGTAGCCATGGAAGAAGAGATGGACTCCTTAATGCATAACCAGACTTGGGATTTAGTCAGGTTGCCTGTAGGAAAAACTACATTGAAGAATAAATGGGTTTACAGGCTGAAGGAAGAAGATGGAGGAAAACAGAGGTATAAAGCTATACTTGTGGTGAAGGGGTTTGCACAGAAGAAAGGTATTGATTTTGATGAAATATTTTCTCTTGTTGTTAAAATGACTTCAATCAGAACTATTTTAAGTCTTGTAGCAGCTGAAGATTTGCATCTTGAGCAGTTAGATGTAAAGACAACCTTTCTCCATGGGGATTTGGAGGAAGAGATATATATGAAGTAGCTACAAGAATATGAGGTGAAAGGGAAGGAGAAACTAGTGTGCAGGTTGAAGAAGAGCTTGTATGGCTTAAAAAAGGCTCCAAGGCAGTGGTATCTAAAATTTGACAAGTTTATGTCTGAACAAGGTTATACTAGATGTCACTCTGATCATTTTGTTTATTTGAAAAAGCAAAATGATGGCAACTATATTATATTGTTATTGTATGTAGATGACATGCTTGTTGCAGGATCTAACATGCAGGAAATAAATGTGCTCAAAAGAAAATTGGCAAATTCATTTACAATGAAGAATTTGGGAGCTACAAAACAAATCCTTGGTATGAGAATAACTAGAGACAGGAAAAATCGTAAATTAACATTGTCTTAGAATGAGTACATACAAAAGGTGTTGAAAAGATTTAACATGCACAATGCAAAACCAGTTAGTACACCTTTTGCTAGCCATTTCAAACTTAGCAAGGAAATGTGCCCAAAGACCCAAGAAGACATGGATTATATGTCTAAAGTTCCATATGCATCAGCAGTTGGAAGGTTAATGTATGCAATGGTCTGCACAAGGCCTGATATTGCACATGCAGTGGGAGTTGTAAGCAGGTACATGAAAAATCCAGGAAAGGAACATTGGATGGTAGTGAAATGGATTCTCAGATATTTGAAAGGTACCACAAATCAAGCATTATGCTTTGGTGGTTCAAACATCTCCCTACAAGGATATGTTGATGAAGATATGGCAGGTGACAGAGATAACAGGAGGACCACTACAGGATAAGTATTTACTGTTGGAGCAACAGCTGTCAGTTGGGTTTCAAAAATCCAAAGTGTTGTTGCACTTTCAACAACAGAAGCAGAGTATGTTGCCGCTACAGAGGCTAGTAAAGAAATGATTTGGTTACAAAGGTTTATGGGCATGATATGGGCACGTTATACAACGATAGCCAAAGTGCCATTCATCTTGCAAAGAACTCAGCATTTCATTCTAGGACTAAACACATACAACTCAAGTACCATTTCATACGATCAGAGGTCAAGTTTACCTAACAATTTCCCTCTTAAACTTGACTTGGGGTTCCTTGACTAACTCCAGCCAAACCTGTTAAGTGAGACAATCCCGCTCACTATAGCCCTTACCTCCCTCAGAGTTTTTACCCGAGGTATCATTAATCCGACATCCCCCCTATCACCTAGGTCTAACCCAAACTTTGCCATTGATCACCAAGGGGTACACATGCTTTACTAGGTCTTACAATAGTATGCCCATTTACATGCAATAATTTTGACTTCATTAATTTTTATTTTTTATTTTTTTGTTTATTGTTGCTGCAATTCTGATCCATCCTCTCTCAATTTGATTTGCTCAAAAACTTCTATCAAACTGCTCCAACTGCGAGCCTGACGAGAACCTCGTAGATTCCAGCACCGGTGGCCTCACATAAAAAAAATGAACAATTTTCGAAGCAGCATGAACAATTTTCTTCTACTGACCTTCTTTAAATAGCTGCATGAATCCCGAACAATTCATCAGCATGTTCCAAACCGGTAAATATCGCAAATGCACTGCGATCCCTGGCAGTTACGACACTATCTTCCACACATTCGCCTCGAGGTTCTTCCATGTACGATTGTTCCACCATTATTTTCAGACCCAGATCTGTAAAAAGCTGCATTGATCTCATCAGGCCATTATCTGGCTCCGATACTAGTTGTTAAGAAATTTACTGCATAACATAAATAATTACTGAGAGGAATAAATATAAAAATAACCAGCAACAACCATAAACACATAAACACAAATGCTTATCTGGGAAAACCCAAAATTCGGGGAAAAACCCAACCTAATAAGATCTCATTAGCATTGGCCAAAACCCTGGCCAATCCGACCAAGTGAGCCTTCACTGCTCACCTCCAGCTCTTGCATTACAATGAAGTTCTTCAAGCCTTTTATAAGCTCCATTACATATAATACCACGGGCAGAATACTATGGTTGCACAATACCATGTGCCCCAAAACCATCATTGTTTAACCTGGTCAACTTTGACTCTATCCTGAGTCAAGTTTACCTAACGACAGATATCTTGAAGCTGAGGTGATATGTTTTGTTTTGATTTGATTTGAAGATTGGAGAATGTGTGGTTTTTATATTGATGCACAAGTAGCAGCATAAGAGAGTGAGAAGATTGCGACAACCTAGAGCGAGGAGTGCTCAATTGGTTCCAGAGAAAAGAACCAGAGAAATGCTAACAGACTGAGCTTAGAGGAGAGGAGATTAGTGAGGCATATATAGAAGAATGAGACTTGTTACTGTAGAGGTATTGTTGCAGCTCACCGAGATATGATAAGGGAAATTCCACAAAGGGCGTGGATAGAATTATTAAGCAATGAAGAAAGCTGGTGAGAGTTTCTAAGTGAAGGAAGAGGTGGTCAGAACCAAGTATTTCATGGTGATTGAAATAGAAGAGCATCGTTGTGTTCTTATAAGGTGAAGATGAGTTGAAGCCTAGAAGGAGCAGAGAGAAGTGCTCAAAGGAGGTTCCAGAGATAGAGAACCAATTGCTTGCCAAAAGACCAAGTACAGAGGAAAGCTTGGTGAGGTAAGTGGCAATAGGGAGGACGTTCTGTCATAGAGGATTTAGTGCAGCTCATAGGGAATAAGTGAGGAACTCATAGAGATGGAGGAGAAAATGACTACTGATAGTCATAGCAGAGGTTCTGAGGAATAGTACAACAGAAGAATGGGGAAGAAGGAGGATGCCAAGGTAAATGGCAAGAGGATGAGTCAAGAGGAATTCGACAAAGAGATTGCTCAGATGAAAGAACAACTCGATGTATTGAGGATGATAGTATAGGAAATCCAGAGACAGAGTTGGGTCTTGAAGAAGAAGCCAGTGAGGAGGCATAAGTTATAGAGAAGGCTACAGAAGAGGCAAGTAAGGTTGCTGATGGAAAAGCTCAGAGAAGTTGAGTTGGAAATGGAAGTGTCTATTTGTGAACCAAAGCAGGGTGAAGTTCTGGGTGAAGAAGAAGGAATTATTGATGATTTTATGAAGTATTGGACAAATCCAGATCATCAGGAGAATGTAAAACCTTATATTGTTGAATCTAATAATTTTGATGTGATTACAGGTTTTGCAGAGGATGAGCCATCTTTTGAAGCTATCAAAAGTATGGAAGAGTATCTTTTAGAAGATAAAAACTATGAAGTATAGAATGATAGAGAATATCTCTTGAATGAGGAAAGCAATGAATTATTGCAGTAGAAAGAACCTAGTAATACATTGATGTTTGAAGCTGTGACAACATAGGAAAAATTTCTTGTGAAAGGAGATGGAATTTAGTTTTAAGAACTTATATGTGAAGCAATAGTTGAGATTGTTGAACCTTGTAATTTTAAAATTGATAATTTGTGTATAAATGTAGGAATCATATGTAATGATGAAGTACTTATGAAGTGTCACAGAGAAATTGAATTGCTGGAAAATTCAAAGTATGACAATATGATTGCAAAGGAAGGAGTTCACTACAGTGGACAAGATCAGAAAGACACCTTTAGAGCAGTTGATGTGGAGGGAAGACTAACTGATATTCTTGAGAGTACATTAGAAAATTCTTTAGAAAATTCTTTAAAGAGGTTGAGTCAGCGTACATATGTTCTGATAGAAGAGGAGAAACCTTAGTAGCATACTGAAGTGCTGCCAGAGGAAGAAAAGGTACTGAGGCCTCATGTTTTTTATTTTAATAATTGTTTTATGAGTGCAGGTTTAGTTGCAGATGCTGAAGAAAATTTGGAACAGATGAGCAGTGAAGTAAAGATGGTAGAAGAGGATTCTATGGAAGAAATTTAATCCATGGAACAAAGATGTTTGATTGCTAGAGAGAATGTTGGAAAGTCAGCATTTAGTGTAGAATGTGATAACTGTGAAAGAGAGTAGGGATGAAAGAGAGGTAGTAAGAACAAGTGGAGAAAGAGTAAGTGATAGAATTCAACAACTTCAATGAGAAAAATAGAAAATTGAAGAGTTAGTGGACAGAAACAACTACCTGAAACAAAGAGAAAAAGGTAGAAGTAAGTGGTAGAGTATGGACTAGTCCAAGGAGGTACTGGAAATCGAGATTGAAGAATTATGGCAGTTGATGATGAAACCATTTGTATGGAGGAGATTGATAGTAGCAGGATGGATGATGAATCAGAACTTGAACTTGATTGACAAGGAGATGAAGATGAAACAAAAGACATCAGACATACAACAACAACAAAGGTGGAAGGCATTTGGGCAATTACAAACTAAAGTTTGGGACACTGGAGGTTTTCTATCAACATATGAACACACATGGTCAGGAGATCATGAATATTTTCTAGTTTGGGAGTCTGATGCAGGAGCATTCAGCTCAATAAGATCATTTTGTTTTAGTAGACATAGGGGGTCTTTTGTTTTCAAGGAAGTTGGTTTCCTAAGTGTGAATTAATGTAAATATTTAGGCTTTTGAGTGATTTTAATGAGAATAGGATTTAATTAAATATTGTGAGACATATTTGTAAATATTCTCGAATGGAGGAGAATATGAGAGATTTAGAATAGTTGAGAGATTAAGGGATTTGAGAATTAATTTTAAATCTTAGAGTAGGAGTTCTTTCATGATTTTGTGGAATATAGAGGATCCTTAGAGATAAGGAAGAGATTTTAGAATTTTGTTGTGAAGATTATGGATCTAAACCAGGAATTGGTTCTAGAATCCTTTTGTATAAATGTAAGCCAAACCAAAAAGGCACAGAAAAGAGTCAGTCAGGTTAGCTAGTTAGCTGGTTAGATAGTTAGAGTGTGACAGTAAGACTATAGGAAGATAGTGAAATAGAGGCCACTGATATTGGAAATCAGGCCTGAGAGAGAAATTGTCTAAATGTTTGTTTGTATATACAGAGATTTAATTCTAAAATTGTATAAGTGTGTGATTCAAGTATTGAATGGTAAAATATGTGTGAATCAGAGTTCTGCATAACATATGTATGCAAGCGATGTTCAGGCGAAATACAGAGAAAAGAATGATATAGAGGAATGTAATGGATCGTTGAACCGATTGAAGGGTCAAAGTGAAAGCTTTGGAGGGACAATAATTATAGAACAAGCAAAGTTAAGCTCAGGAGAGAGTGGCGGAGTAGAACAGGGGAAGGACGAGAACCCTGAAGAAACTCGAAAACCATAGAAGAACGGAAGAAATGGCATGAAAACCCAAGTGAAGAGAAGAGCAAAGATGTAAAGTGTTGATAGACAGGAGCCGTTGGATCTTTACGATCAATGGATAGGATTAAGTCACAAATAATGGAGTAAGCGGGATCGCATCACAACTTATCTCAGGAGTGAGTAAAACCCTGGCTTAAGCGATTTTCCATTGCGACAAGCGAGATCATTTCTAACGATTGGATCGGGTGGTTTGATCAATGATAGAGGATCATTTATAAACCCCGCATCGCAACATTTCAATTGCGAATGAACTTCGGGCCTTAAGAAAGTGCGAAGTGCGACGTGTGAAGTCCGATGCGATCGACGATTAGATCGCATTGCAGTATTCCAGATTAGATGTACCGTGGGCCTTAACAATTGCAATTTGTGATTGCGATAGTGATGGATTAATGGAGTAAATCAATTGTCTTGAAATAAATGTATAAAGGTTGTGGAATGAAGGAAAAGTGTGATCGCATCCCACAAAACGGGTGTTCTAATGCCAAGTTCTTAAGAGTTGAAATCCCGTGATTGCGATAAAGGGAAGCCTCGAGAAATATGCAAAGATTGAGGAAATTCGATAAAAGGTATGGTTTATGTATGATGTGGAGTATTTCTATTGTATGATATTTATAATAGTTATAAAAGCGATAGAAGGTTTTATGCGGTAAGTCTGTAAATAACCAAAGTTATAAGAGTGGGGTTGGTTGTATATGTGTGGGTATTAGGGGTTAATCAAAGTATAATGAAGGTGGATGTAAAGAGTCCTGATAGAAAGGATTGAGTGAATGGACAGACTATGGTTAATTAACAAATTGTTTCCGCAGAGATTTAGTAAAGGGGCCTTAAACCATTAATTAATGAAGATTTGACCCGACAGAGAGTTGAAATTCTTGGGGAAAAACAAATGTTCATTTTATATGCATGTTGTGGGTATACACAAGTTTTTCTTTCGTCAAAGTGGTATCAGAGTAGAATTGTGACTAAAACATTTGATATTGAAGTACAAATAAATTTCATGTGAAAATATCTTTGAAAGGAATTTAGAAGAGAGTTATGTGTTAAGATGTGTAAGTAGGTAAGAGGAGATCAGACTCTAATCTGACAAACAGTAGGCACATAGAGATGATGTGTAGAAAAACTTGTCAATGCAAGAGACAAAGGAGAATCCATTCAAAGTATAGCAAATGGTGGAACAAGATCATGCAGATATCTTGTAGGTGAGGTGATATGTTTTGATTTGATTTGATTTGATTTGAATATTGGAGAATGTGTGGTTTTTATGCAGATATCTTGAAGGTGAGGTGATATGTTTTGATTTCATTTGATTTGATTTGAAGATTGGAGAATGTGTGGTTTTTATATTGATGCACAAGTAGCAGCATAAGAGGGCGAGAGGATTGCAACAACCTAGAGTGAGAAGTGCTCAATTGGTTCCAGAACAAATAACCAGGGAAATGCTAACAGACTGAGCTCAAAGGGGAGAAGCTTAGTGAGGCATATGTAGCAAGAAGGAGACTTGTTACTCCATAGGTATTGTTATAGCTCATGGTGATATCATAAGAGAAATTCCACAAAGGACGTGTGTAGAATTGCTAAGCAATGAAGGAAGCTAGTGAGAGTTTCTAAGTGAAAGAAGAGGTGGTCAAAACCAAGTATTTCATGGTGATTGAAATACAAGAGGACAGTTTTGTTCTTACAAGGTGCAGATGATTTGAAGCCTAGAAGGAGCAGAGAGAAGTGCTCAAAGGAGGTTCCAGAGATGCAAAACAAATTGCTTGCCAAAACACCAAGTACAGAGGAAAGATTGGTGAGGTAAATGGCAGCAGGGAGGACATGTTGTCACAGAGGCTTTAGTGCAACTCATAGGGAATGAGTGAGGAACTCATAGAGATGGAGGAGAAAATGACTATTGATACTTATAGCAGAGGTTCTGAGGAATACCACAATAGAAGAAAGTTGAAGAAGGAGGATCCCAAGGCAAATGGCAAGAGGATGAGTCGAGAGGAATTTGAAAAAGATATTGCTGAGATGAAAGAACAACTCGATGTATTGAGGATGATACTAGAGGAAAGACAGAGAGAAGGTTTGGTCTTCAAGAAGAAGCCAGTGAAGTGGCATAAGTTACAGATAAGGCTACAACAGAGGCAAGAAAGGTGGCTGATGGAAAAACTCAAAGTAGTTGAGTTGGAAATGGAAGTGTGTATTTGTGAACCAAAGCAGGGTGAAGCTCTGGGGGAGGAAGAAGGAATTATTGATGATTTTATGAACTATTGGACAAATGCAGACCATCAGGAGAATGTAAAACCTTATATTGTTGAATCTGATCATTTTGATGTGATTACAGGTTTTTCAAAGGATGAGCCATCTTTTGAAGCTATCAAAAGTATGGAAGAGTATCTTTTAGAAGATAAAAACTATGAAGTAAAGAATGATAGAGAATTTCTCTTGAATGAGGAAAGCAGTGAATTATTGCGACACGAAGAACTTAGTAATATATTAATGTTTGAAGCTATGACAACATAGGAAATATTTCTTGTGAAAGGAGATGAAATTCAGTCTGAAGAACTTATATGTGAAGCAACAGTTGAGGTTGTTGAACCTTGTAATTTTAAAATTGATAATTTGTGTATAAATATAGGAATCATAAGTAATGATGAAGTACTTATGAAGTGTCACAGAGAAATTGAATTGTTGTAATATTTGTTGGGAAATTCAGAGTATGACAGTATGATTGCAAAGGAAGGAGTTCAGTACAGTGGACAAGATCAGAAAGACATCTTTAGAGCAGTTGATGTGGAGGGAAGACTAACTGATAGTCTTGAGAGTACATTAGAAAATTCTTTAGAAAATTCTTCAAAGAGGTTGAGTCAGCATACAGATGTGCTGATATAAGAGGAGTGTTCTGAGCAGCATACTGAAGTGTTGCCAAAGGAAGAAGAGGTACTCAGACCTTATGTTTATTATTTTAATAATTGTTTTATGAGTACAGGTTTAGTTGCAGATGCTGAAGGAAATTTGGAACAGATGAGCAGCGAAGTAAAGATAGTAGAAGAGGATTTTGTGGAAGAATTTAATAAATGGAACGAAGATGTTTGATTGATGGAAAGAATGCTGGAAAGTTAGGATTCAGTGCAGAAAGAGATAACCGTGAAATAGAGTAAGGATGAAAGAGAGGCAGTAAGAACAAGTGGAGAAAGAGTAAATGATAGAATTCAACAACTTCAAGGAGAAAAATAGCAAATTGAAGAGTTAGTGGATAGCAGCAACAGCCTGAAACAAAGAGAAAGAGGTAGAAGTAAGTGGCATAGTATGGAACAGTCAAAGGAAGTACTGGAAATGGAGATTGAAGAATTATGCCAGTTGATGATGAAACAATTCGTATGGAGGAGATTGATAGTAGCCGGAAGGATGATCAATCAAAACTTGAACCTGATTGACAAGGAGAGGAAGATGAAACAGAAGGCATCATACATACAACAACAGTAAAGGTGCAAGGCATTTGAGTAGTTACAAACTAATGTTTGGGACCCTGGAGGCTTTCTATCAACATATGAACACGCATGGTCAAGAGATCGTGAATATTTTCTAGTTTGGGAGTCTGATGTAGGAGCATTCATCTCAATAATATCATTTTATTTTAGTAGACATAGGGGGTCTTTTGTTTTCAAGGAAGTTGGTTTCCTAAGTGTGAATTAATGTAATTATTTAGGCTTTTGAGTGATTTTAATGAGAATAGGATTTAATTAAATATTGTGAGACATATTTGTAAATATTCTCGAATGGAGGAGAATATGAGAGATTTAGGATAGTTGAGAGATTGAGGGATTTGAGAATTAATTTTTAATCTTAGATTAGGAGTTAATTCATGATTTTGTGGATTAGAGAGGATCCTTAGAGATAATAAAGAGATTTTATGATTTTGTTGCGAAGATTATGGATCTAAACCAGGAATTTGTTCTAGAATCCTTTTGTATAAATGTAATCCAAACCAAAGAGGCAGAGAAAAGAGTTAGTCATGTTAGCTAGCTAGCTGGTTAGATTGTTAGAGTGTGACTTAAGACTATTTGAAAATTGTGAAACAAAGGCCACTGATATTGGAAATCAAGCATGAGAGAGAAACTGTCTATTCGTCTGTTTATATATACAGAGATTTAATTCTAAAACTCTGTAAGTGTGTGATTCGAGAATTGAATGATAAAATATGTGTGAATTAGGGTTCTTCATAATATATGTATGCAAGTGGTGTTCAGCTGAAATACAGAGAAAAGAATGATACAGAGGAATGTAATGGATCGTTGAACCGATTGAAGGATCAAAGTGAAAGATTTTGAGGGACAGTAATTACAGAACACGCAAAGTTAAGCTCAGGAGAGAGTGGCACAGCAGAACAAGGGAAGGAAGAGAACCCTAAAGAAACTCGAAAGCCACAGAAGAACTGAAGAAATGGCGTAAAAACCCAAGTGAAGAGAAGAGTGGGGAAGTAAAGTGTTGATACACAGGAGCCATTGGATCTTTACGATCAACAGATAGGATTAAGTCGCAGGGAATGGAGTAATTGGGATAGCATCACAACTTATCTCAGGAGTGAGTAAAACCTTGGCTTAAGCGATTTTCAATTGCAACAAGTGACATCATTTATAACCGTTGGATCGGGTGCTTTGATCAATGGTAGATGATCATTGATAAACCCCGCATCACAACATTTCAATTGTGAATGAACTTCAGGCCTTAATAAAGTGTGAAGTGCGAAGTCCGTTGTGATCGGAGATTAGATCACATCATAGTATTCCATAGTAGTTGTATCATGGGCCTTAACAATTGTGATTTGCGATTGCAATAGTGATGGATTAATGGAGTAAATCAATGGTCAAGAAATAAATGTATAAAGGTCATGGAATGAAGTAAGAGTGTGATCACATCCCACAGATTGGGAGTTACAATGCCAAGTTCGTAAGAATTGAAATCCCACGATTGTGATAAAGGGAAGCCTCGAGAAATATGCAAAGGCTAAAGAAATGAAATAAAAGGTATGGTTTATGTAGATGGTGGAGTATTTCTATTGTATGAGATTTATAATAGATATAAAAGCAATAGAAGGTTTTATGTGGTAAGTCTGTAAATAACCAAAGTTATAAGAGTGGGGTTCATTGTATATGTGCGGGTATTAAGGATTAATCAAAGTATAATGAAGGTGGATGTATAAATTCCCAATAGAAAGGATTGAGTGAAGGGATAGACTATGGTTAATTAACAAATCATTTCCGCAGAGATTTAATAAAGCAGGCCTTAAAACATTAATTAATGAAGATTTGACTCAGTAGAGAGTTGAAATTCCTGGGACAAAACATATTTGCATTTTATATGCATACTATGGGTATACGCAGGCTTCCCTACGTCAAAGTGGTATCAGAGCAGAATTGTGACTAAAACATTTGATATTAAATAACAAAGAAATTTTGCGTGAAAATTTCTTTGAAAAGAATTTAGAAGAGAGTTATGTGTTAAGATGTGTAAGAAGGCAAGAGGAGATCAAACTCTAATCTAACCAACATTAGGCACATAGAGATGATGTGTAGCAAAACTTGCTGATGCAAGAGACAGAGGACAATGCATTCAAAGTACAGGCATAGAAAATTTTAGGGGCGAATGTTCGCCCTTTGGCAAAATTAAGGGGTTTTAAATTTTTAGTGGGCGAATATTTTGTATCATAGTACATTTTTACAAATCACCTCAAATAGCCCACCTTATTTTAAGGGAGAGGGTAAAAAAGGTAAATTTAGCCCTTGAAATTAGGAGTTACAACCTTCCCTTCGCCCATTTTCAAGAATAGGTTTTATTTAAGTGAATCCTATGGGCCAAAGGCCCAAATACCATATTTATAAAAGAGGTATGGTAAATTAATAAAAATATAAATAAATGAGAGGTATGGTAAATAAATAAAACATTTTTTATATTTACTCCATAAGTCACCTTATATACATGCAAGAGTGTAAACAAATAAAAATATAAGTAAAGTGGAGGTATGCTAAATAAATAAAACGTCTTTTGATACTTACTCAAAAGGTATGGTAAATAAATAAAAATATAAATAAACTAGACACATGGTAAATAAATAAAACTTCCTTTTATATTTAGTCCATAACCCTTGTTCTATTTATGAAGGCTCAAGAAAGAGGTTTTATTTAAGTGAATCCTATGGGCCAAATACCATATTTGTAAAAGAGGTATGGTAAATTAATAAAAATATAAATAAACGAGAGGTATGGTAAACAAATAAAACATTTTTTTATATTTACTCCATAAGTCACCTTATATTTACGAACACTCAAAAAATGCGTTATATTTAGGTGAAACCTATGGACAAAATACTATGGGACAAATACCATGGACTAGATTGTGATTAATACCATGCAAACAAACATTATTAACCCTAATATTAGTATTAATAAAAATAAAAATGGCACATGGTATTCACCAAAATGGCACATGGTATTGACCCATGGTATTCACCTGGAATGTAGCCTATTTAAATGGGGGAATTAAACTAGCATAGATCCATCTTTACTCTAGATCTACTAACCCCCGAGAGGTATCAAATATCGTGATATGAAAACTAGCATAGAGTGAAAAAATATTTGATCCGATAAAGAGTAAAAATGTATGTTGTAATTTAATGTATGTTAAACATTTTAGCTTGGTTAAATAAAAAATAAAATAAAAATCAACTATTAATTTTATTAATTTTTATAAATTACTTATAGTAATTTTTAAGCTCCACGTTTATGATAACCCATGGTATTGACCCATGGTATTCATGTGAGCATAGACTATTTAAAGGGGAAATTCTATCATCTTAGATCCATCTTAATTCTGGGTCTACCAAGTTCTCACAGGGATAAATAGATTTCGTCTCCCTAAGAGTGGTAGATGTGGAGTTAAGATGAATATAGGTTGGTTTTTATGATAAAGAAGATATTAAATAGACTTAGGAAATTATATTGTAAAAACATCTTAAGGTGAATGGTTAAAGCGTAGACATTAGACAAGTATATTTGTATACTTCTGTTTTAAACTGAAACAAATATAGGGCTAAAAGGAATGGATTGATTGCACTAGTCATCCTTCTATAACTTTCCAACATATGCTGGAGTAAACAGATTGTAATTTGGGTAATTTTTCTAATTGCAAATAGGAACATACTTGTGTATTGGCAGGGTGGTTACGAGGACCCTAGAACTGATGAATTTGAATTTTTCTTGGTTTTATATATAGTATTAGGATTTTTCTCATGCTTTCTGTGAATGGCACGAGTGAATTTTATCCTACACCCACTAGGTTATCGATATGTAATTTTGGTAATTTTGATTTCAAAATATATTTTAAATAAATGAAATGATTTTATTTGTGTATTCAATAAACACAAGATTTTATAATTGAGTAAAACATTCGCCAAAAAATTATATATACATATCATATTATTGATAAAATCGCCTTCCATTTTTCCTATATACCATGGATATTCGCCCATTTATTATACATGTAAATTTAGGGGGGGGTTCTTAAAATTTTCCTTGAGTACAGGAAATGGTGGAACAAGATCATGCAAATATCTTGAAGGTGAGGTGATATGTTTTGTTTTGATTTGATTTGAAGATTGGAGAATGTGTGGTTTTTATATTGATGCACAAGTAGCAGCATAAGAGGGTGAGAAGATTGCAACAACCTCGAGTGAGAAGTGCTCAATTGGTTCCATAGAAAAGAACCAGATAAATGCTAACAGACTGAGCTTAGAGGAGGGAAGCTTAATGAGGCATATGGAGCAAGAAGGAGACTTGTTAATGCAGAGGTATTGTTGCAGCTCATGGAGATATCATAAGGTCAATTCCACAAAGGACGTGGGTAGAATTTCTAAGCAATGAAGGAAGCCAGTGAGAGTTTCTATGTGAAAGAAGAGGTGGTCAGAACCAAGTATTTCATGGTGATTGAAATACAAGAGGAAAGTTGTGTTCTTAGAAGGTGCAGATCAATTGCAGCCTAGAAGGAGAAGAGAGAAGTGCTCAAAGGAGGTTCTATAGATAGAGAACTAATTGCCTACCAAAAGACCAAGTATAGAGGAAAGCTTGGTGAGGTAAGTGGTAGCAGGGAGGATGTGCTATTGTATAGGCTTTAGAGAATCTCATAGGGAATGAGTGAGGAACTCATAGAGATCGAGGAGAAAAGGACTACTAATAGTCATAGTAGAGGTTCTGAGGAATACCACAACAAAAGAAAGGTGAAGAAGGAGGATGCCAAGGAAAATGGCAAGAGGATGAGTCAAGAGGAATTTGACAAAGAGATTGCTGAGATGAAAGAACAACTCGATGTATTGAGGATGATACTAGAGGAAAGCCAGAGACAAGGTTGGGTCTTGAAGAAGAAGCTAGTGAAGTGGCATAAGTTACAGAGAAGGCTACAACAGAGGCAAGTAAGGTGGCTAATTGAAAAACTCAGAGAAGTTGAGTTGGAAATGGAAGTGTCTATTTGTGAACCAGAGCAGGGTGAAGTTCTGGGTGAAGAAGAAGGAATTATTGATGATTTTTTGAACTACTAGGCAAAGGTAGACCATCAGGAGAATGTAAAACGTTATATTGTTGAATCTAATAATTTTGATGTGATTACAGGTTTTGCAGAGGATGAGCCATCTTTTGAAGCTATCAAAAGTATGGAAGAGTATCTTTTAGAAGATAAAAACTATGAAGTAAAGAATGATGGGGAATGTCTCTTGAATGAGGAAAGTAGTGAATTATTGCAGCAGAAAGAACTTAGTAATACATTGATGTTTGAAGTTGTGACAACATAGGAAAAATTTCTTGTGAAAGGAGATGAAATTCAGTCTCAAGAACTTATATGCGAAGTAACAGTTGAGGTTGTTGAACCTTGTAATTTTAAAATTGATAATTTGTGTATAAATGCAGGAATCATAAGTAATGAAGAAGTACTTATGAAGTGTCACAGAGAAATTGAATTGCTGGAGTATTTCCTAAGAAATTCAGAGTATGACAGTATGATTGCAAAGGAAGGAGTTCACTACAGTGGACAAGATCAGAAAGACATCTTTAGAGCAATTGATGTCGAGGGAAGACTAACTGATAGTCTTGAGAGTACATTAGAAATTCTTTACAAAATTCTTTAAAGAGGTTGAGTCAGCATACAGATGGGCTGATAGAAGAGGAGAAACCTGAGTAGTATACTAAAGTGTTGCCAAAGGAAGAAGAGGTACTCAGGCCTTATGTTTTTTATTTTAATAAATGTTTTATGAGTGTAGGTTTAGTTGCAGATGTTCCAGGAAATTTGGCACAGATGAGAATATAAGTAAACATGGTAGAAGAGGATTTTGTGGAAGAATTTAATCCATGGAACAGAGATGTTCGATTGCTAGAGAGAATGCTAGAAAGTCAGGATTCAGTGCAGAAAGAGATAACCGTGAAAGAGAGTAAGGATGAAAGAGAGGAAGTAAGAACAAGCAGAGAAAGTGTAAGTGATAGAATTTGACAACTTCAAGGAGAAAAATAGCAAATTGAAGAGTTATTAGACAACAAAAACAACCTGAAACAAAGAGAAAGAGGTAGAAGTAATGGTAGAGTATGGACTAGTCCAAGGAGGTACTGGAAATGGAGATTGAAGAATTATGGCAATTGATGATGAAATAATTCATATGGAGGGGATTGATAGCAGCCAAAAGGATGACCAATTAGAACATGAACCTGATTGATAAGGAGAGGAAGATGAAATAGAAGAAATTAGACATACAACAGCAACAAAGGTGCAAGGCATTTGGGCAGTTACAAACTAAAGTTTGGGATCTTGGAGGTTTTCTATCAACATATGAACACACATGGTCAGGGGATCATGAATATTTTCTGTTTTGCGAGTGTGATGAAGGAGCATTCAGCTCAATAATATCATTTTATTTTAGTAGACATAGGGGGTCTTGTGTTGTCAAGGAAGTTGGTTTCCTAAGTGTCAATTAATGTAGTTATTTAGGCTTTTAAGTGATTTTAATGAGAATAGGATTTAATTAAATATTGTGAGACATATTTGTAAATATTCTCAAATGGAGGAGAATATGAGAGATTTAGGATAGTTGAGAGATTGAGGGATTTGAGAATTAATTGTAAATCTTAGATTAGGAATTAGTTCATGATTTTGTGGATTAGAGAGGATCCTTATAGATAAGGAAGAGATTTTAGGATATTGTTGCGAAGATTATGGATCTAAACCAGGAATTGGTTCTAGAATCCTCTTGTATAAATGTAAGCGAAACCAAAAAGTCAGAGAAAAGAGTTAGTCAGGTTAGCTAGTTAGTTGGTTAGATAGTTAGAGTGTGACTATAAGACTATGGGCAAATTGCGAAATATAGGCCACTAATATTGGAAATCAGGCCTGAGAGAGAAACTATCTAAATGTTTTTTTATATATACAGAGATTTAATTCTAAACTTGTATAAGTGTGTGATTCGAGTATTGAATGATAAAATATGTGTGAATCATGTTTCTTCATAACATATGTATGCAAGCAGTGTTAAGGAGAAATACAGAGAAAGGAATGATACAGAGGAACGTAATGGATTGTTGAACCGATTGAAGGATCAAAGTGAAAGCTTTTGTGGGACAAAAATTAGAGAAGAGGCAAAGTTTAGTTCAGGAGAGAATGGTGTAGTAGAATAGGGGAAGGACGAGAACCCTAAAGAAAACCGAAAACCATAGAAGAATTGAAGAAATGGTGTAAAAACCTAAGTTAAGAGAAGAGTAGAGAAGTAAAGTGTTGATACATACGAGTCGTTGGATATTTACTATCAACAGACAAGATTAAGTCACATATAATGGAGTAATTGGGATCGCATCACAACTTATCTCAGGAGTGAGTAAAACCCTAGCTTAACCGATTTGCAATTGCGACAAGCGAGATCATTTCTAACTGTTGGATCAGGTGCTTTGATCAATCGTAGAGGATCATTGATAAACCCTGCATTGCAACATTTCAATTGCGAATGAACTTCGGGCCTTACAAAAGTGCGAAGTGTGATGTGCGAAGTCTGATGCAATCGGCAATTAGATCGCATCACAGTATTCCACAGTAGATGTATCATGGGCCTTAACAATTGCGATTTACGATTGCGATAGTGATGGATTGATGGAGTAAATTAATGGTCGGGAAATTAATGTATAAAGGTCGTGGAATGAAGGAAAAGTGTGATCACATCCCACAGACCAGGAGCTCAAATGCCAAGTTCTTAAGAGTTAAAATCCCAAGACTGCGATAAAGGGAAGCCTCGAGAAATATGCAAAGGCTAAATAAATGTGATAAAATGTATGGTTTACATATGTTGTGGAGTATTTCTATTGTATGAGATTTATAATATATAAAAGCGATAGAAGGTTTTATGTGGTAAGTTCGTAAATAACCAAAGTTATAAGAGTGGGGTTGGTTATATATGTGCGGGTATTAAGGATTAATCAAAGTATAATGAAGGTGGATGTATAGAGTCTTGATAGAAAGGATTGAGTGAAGGGACAGACTATGGTTAATTAACAAATTGTTTTCGTAAAGATTTAATAAAGGGGGCCTTAAACCATTAATGAAGATTTGACTCAGTAGAGAGTTGAAATTCCTGGGGAAAAACAGATTTTCATTTTATATGCATACTCCGGGTATACGCAGGTTTTCTTGTGTCAAAGTGGTATCAGAGAATAATTGTGACTGAAACATTTGATATTAAAGCACAAAGAAATTTTGCATGAAAATTTCTCTGAAAAGAATTTAGAAGAGAGTTATGTGTTAAGATGTGTAAGCAGGCAAGAGGAGATTAGACTCTAATCTGACAAATAGTAGGCACATAGAGATGATGTGTCGCAAAACTTAACAATGCAAGAGACAGAGGACAATCCATTCAAAGTACAGGAAATGGTGGAACAAGATCATGCAGATATCTTGAAGGTGAGGTGATATGTTTTGTTTTGATTTGATTTGAATATTGAAGAATGTGTGGTTTTTATATTGATGCACAAGTAGCAGCATAAGAGGGTGAGAAGATTGCAGCAACCTAGAGCGAGGAGTGCTCAATTGGTTCTAGAGAAAAGAGCCAGAGAAATGCTAACAGACTGAGCTTAGAGGAGAGAAGCTTAGTGAGGCATATGTAGCAAGAAGGAGACTTGTTACTGTAGAGGTATTGTTGTAGCTCACAGAGATATCATAAGGGAAATTCCACAAAGGACATGGTTAGAATTGCTAAGCAATGAAGGAAGCTGGTGAGAGTTTCTAAGTGAAAGAAGAGGTGGTTAGAACCAAGTATTTCATGGTGATTGAAATACAAGTGGATAGTTGTGTTCTTAGAAGGTGTAGATAATTTGAAGCCTAGAAGTAGCAGAGAGAAGTGCTCAAAGGAGGTTCTAGAGATAGAGAACCAATTGCTTGCCAAAAGACCAAGTACATAGGAAAGCTTGGTGAGGTAAGTGTTAGTAGGGAGGACGTGCTATCACAGAGGCTTTAGCGCAACTCAAGGGGAATGCGTGAGAAAAGCTTAGAGAGGTTGAGTTGGAAATGGAAGTGTCTATTTGTGAACCAAAGCAAGGTTAAGTTCTGGGTGAAGAAGAAGGAATTATTGATGATTTTATGAACTATTGGACAAATGCAGACCATCAGGAGAATGTAAAACCTTATATTGTTGAATCTAATAATTTTGATGTGATTACAGGTTTTGTAGAGGATGATCCATCTTTTGAAGCTATCAAAAGTATGGAAGAGTATCTTTTAGAAGATAAAAACTATGAAGTAAACAATTATAAAGCATGTCTCTTGAATGAGGAAAGCAGTGAATTATTGAAGTAGACAGAACTTAGTAATACATTGATATTTGAAGCTATGACATCATAGGAAAAATCTCGTGTGAAAGGAGATGAAATTCAGTCTGAAGAACTTATATGTGAAGCAACAATTGAGGTTGTTGAACCTTGTAATTTTAAAATTGATAATTTGTGTATAAATGCAGGAATCATAAGTAATGATGAAGCACTTATGAAGTGTCACAGAGAAGTTGAATTGTTGGAGTATTTGTTGGGAAATTCAGAGTATGACAGTATGATTGCAAAGGAAGGAGTTCACTACAATGGACAAGATCAGAAAGACATATTTAGAGCAATTGATGTTGAGGGAGGACTAACTAATAGTCTTGAGAGCACATTAGAAAACTCTTTAAAGAGGGTGAGTCAGCATACAAATGTGCTGATAGAAGAGGAGAAATCTGAGTAGCGTACTGAAGTGTTGCGAAACGAAAAAGAGGTACTGAGGCGTTATGCTTTTTATTCCATAGTAGATGTACCGTGGGCCTTAACAATTGTGATTTTTGGTTGTGATAGCGATGGATTAATGGAGTAAATCAATGTTTGGGAAATAAATGTATAAAGGTCATGGAATGAAGGAAAAGTGTGATCGCATCCCATAGATTGGGAGTTCCAATGCCAAGTTGTTAAGAGTTGAAATCCCATGATTGCGATAAAGGGATGCCTCAACAAATATGCAAAGGCTGAAGAAATGTGATAAAAGGTATGGTTTACATATGTTGTGGAGTATTTCTATTGTACGAGATTTATAATACAAATAAAAACGATAGAAGGATTTATGTGGTAAGTCCATAAATAACCAAATTTATAAGAGTGGGGTTGGTTGTATATGTACAGCTATCAAGGATTAATCAAAGTATAATGGAGGTGGATGTATAGTGTCTTCATAGAAAGGATTGAGTGAAGGGACAGACTATGGTTAATTAACAAATCGTTTCCATAGAGATTTAATAAAGGGGGCCTTAAACCATTAATTAATGAAGATTTGACTCGACAGAGAGTTGGAATTCCTGGGGAAAAATAGATTTTCATTTTATATGCATACTATGGGTATACATAGATTTTCCTGCGTCCATTTGAGCGATCTCTAGCCTGTACATCTAGCCAAGCCCAATATTTGGTGCACCCACTGCATGCTGAAGGGGCATGTTGCGACGAAATGCCCACGGTTGTAGGGAGTTAATCACCCGGGGGGGTGGTGGGGTCATCAGGGGCCCCACCCACCATAGGGGTTACAACAATCAGAGCACAAGGACTCTTCCCAAGAAGGAATAACCAGGACTTCTCCAAGATTTGTAGGGCATATGGACAGCGGCAGTAGATCTGCCCAATTATGCAAAAATACTCTAATGTCTCTAAAAACAACTACTCTGAGTTTTTCCCATCAACCACTCATTACACCGATCAGTGCCAAGCACTAGATGCTCTAGTAGAAAGACTGTATAGATCCACGTTTAGGGTTAACGAACCAAGTCGAGGAGGGCAAGGGGGAAATGGATGTGGAGGAAGAAAAAGAAGAAGAGGGCCCTTAAGGTATTACAACTGCAACCAAGAAGGACATTCACTAGAGAATGCCGACTCCTGAGGAGACCCTGGTGTTCACAGTGTAGAGTTAACACCCATGCGATAGAGGACTGCCAAGAGCTCATTGCGAAGTGTGAAGAGAGAACCAGGAAACAGGGGGAAAACTTGGTGAATGCTGAGCCTCGGACCGATGATGGCCTCCCTGTGACCAATATCAATATAGTCACCTAAGAAGGGTAGAAGATAGGGGAGGACTGCTATGCAGAGGAGCCCCCCTTGATCGTCAAAGCGGTGTCACCATAGAAGGCATATCAGCATGAGCGCCAAAGACAGTACTATTAAGAAGCAACCAAATTGTTTCAGAGAATGATCGAAGATAGAGAGAGTCAAAGACCACAAGTCCACATGCCTGATCAAAACCGGCTGATTGGGGAGTTGTTTTAATTTTTCTTGAAAATTGTTGAGGATGAGGCCATGCTAAAGGAATTGTAGAAAAGCTTAAAGGCCATAGTATCCATGGAAGGAGAGGGAGTGGGACAACTGTGTGCAACCCTGCCGTAGAAGGCTTTGAGGAGAGTGAAGCAGAATACGAAAAGGAGCAGAAAGAAGTTCTGAATGCATGCACAAGTGGTAGGATTCTAGATAAGGGACACCATGCTAGACTTAGGGTTGGATGTAATCATCCTACCCAGGAAGACTTGGGAGGCAATGGAGAAACCATAGCTGAAGTACTTGGCAATTCAACTAATAATGGTAAATTAGTATTCCATACTACCCATCGAGAGATTGGAAAATGTAGAGGTTGATGTGGCAGGGGTGAAAACGCACACCGAGTTCGAAGTAATTGACATTATTGCGGATAAAGACCCGTATTCGACACTCTTGGGGATTGACTGGGCATATGAAAACTACGTTGTCATAGATTTGAAGAAGGAGCTAGTGATTTTTGAAGAAGATGGGCTAAGGGTGATCCAACCGTTAGACCCCTACCAAGGACCTTGGTTTATAGAGCCAGCAAATGATAGGGATGAACCAGGGGCGTTAGGCCAACTATATATGCTCACAGCAGGGAAAAGGGAAGACTACATAAATCATATGGCCGAAGGATCAGTTAGCTGGAGAAGCATTCAAAGCTCAGAGACTAGTTCAGAAGCTAGATGGGATGTATCGCAGTAGGGCGGATACGAATTGACCACTTGACAATGTGCAATGATAAGCTGAGTAAACTAGGGAGACATGGGAGTAGACGACTACCCGAAGTACTATGGCCTTGAGCTGGTGGACTGTTTTTTAGATAGTATGGACTAGGAAATAGCAAAAGATCAAAGGATTCCCTTTCTCAACATCAGGCTTATGGGAACACCATCAAGATGGTGGAAGGTTCACTGCAAAGCATTAAAAGGCTGGAGGAGTGCTACACAAGCAATGAAGGAGATTTTTTCCTAAGAGGAAGATCGACCACAGGATGAGGGGAAATACATGGGGGATTAAAGTCCGGAGAAACGCATCACTTACCTAAGACCATGGTGTGTCAAACCGAGCACGTTTAAGTTGAGACTGCAAAGAGGTGGAGTCTTGGCCGGGAGTGGCTTGTGAGATAAGAGAAGGGAAACCAAAGTACCTTTTCGGAGCCTTAATTCCACAGGGGCGAGAGGGAGATGGGGTAGAGAGTAGTTAAAAGCGGGCTACCAATGAATTACTCCATATGATGCTGCTCCAGGTGGAGGAAAATATGTTTGAACTTAGACGAACAGTCGCTAGCTTCAACTCAGGTGAGAGAAATTATCCTTAGCAATTTCATGGTTCCACCATGTTTTCCCCGATTATAACATGACCGCTCGCTATGGTGCTTCCCTCAAGAGTAGCTCAGGCTCCCTCCTAGAGAACGGTCCCCAAACCTCAGAAAAAGTGAGTCATCTGATCCCTAGTTGCCAAAACGTTGGCTGCCAAAAAGCTGAAAATCAACCCACTAGCCCCAATCATCAACCTCACTGTTGAGGTCAAGCAGTCAATTCCTGCAACCACCATGGTTTAAGAGATCCATGCTATTGCATCCACTACATTACATCAGTCGCAGGAGTCATCCCCAGAAACTGCTTCCACCTCCATAGCCCTGTCCGAGATCCTCCCGTTCAGCCAGCGAAGGACTATTGTAGAAGCAGAAGTTCAATCAATCATCCATACAGAGGGCACCGCCCCTACCATGGGAATGCCACCAAGGAAGAGTGCATCACCAATGCTTGGGTTGGACCCACCAGAAGGGAGACACATGGATACCATTCTGCAGGGGGAAAGGACAAAACCGTACTTTCCAACTCTTCCTATAAAGCTCGCAGTGCTGCCAAACCCTATCATTATTCCAACCACCCCATAGTTCACTCCGCCATCATAGAAAGCCCACTTACATACCTCCCATTCCAACAAATCCATCACCACCGGCCTACTCCTACAACATCAATCTCTTGAACCGAGCACAATGCAGGCCGATACACTCCATCACTGGTCACCTGCCCAATTGTTTTCATTTATTCAACAAGTAGCACACAAGGCCAAAAGCCTCCATGATGACTTGGCTAAATAACATGAACAATAGATGAAGTAGTTTCACATGGTGACGGAGGAGCGAGATCACCTACGACAAGAAAACCCAGAATTTCAAGCCTAGTTTGATCATATTTCACAATGGTTTAGATCAATATGGCCAACTGTCATCGAGGTCAACACTGCTATGATCACATATAGACGGCGTGCACATGGTTGGAAACCACCAATGCTAAGATGAAATGGAAGCTAGATACAGTCAGATCTGCACTACCAGATCCAGTGGAAATTTACGCGCGGACGGTTGAGAGAAAGGTCAAGGAATTGGAAGTGAAGAAGTAAGCCTTGGCTAAGGCCCTTGCCGACGGATATGCCCTAATGGACAAGGTCCATGACTAGTCAGGCAGTCTAGCACTAAAGAACCACCTAGTTTACCTGCTCAGAGAGAAAATTTAGTCATTGTTTTCCAACACAAGGGATTGTACAGACCATACCCAGCTGTAGTGGATCAATGATAAAATCGACATCCTCTAGGCCCAAGGTGACAGAACTGGGGAGGAGTCAGCGAAGACAAAAAGGATAATCAGACATCTACAGCCCCCAGATTGAATGCAAGTTCTACTCTTGAAGGAGGTATGAAACTCGAGTGGGCAGCGATGGAATGACCTGTAGAGCTAGCCACCGACAACCCTAACATCGCAATCGGTCAAGGCATTCACTCAAGGCGCTGATGCAATTCTCACCCACTAGGACCTGGCCTTTCAAAGATAAATTGAGTTCAGGCAACGGACAATAGCCTTGGTCCCAGAGTTCGACCCTTCATTTGGAATGAGGGAACCACAAGGGCAAGAAGGGGTTATAGGAAAAAATTCCATGACGCAAGCCAGGATCGATGCAGAAGAGGCACCCACTCCGCAAGCAATGATCGAAGCAGCATAAGTGCTAGTAAAACAAACAACAAAGACAACACTAGTAGTAATGCAACCACCACTTGTAGAGCACATGGAAGTAAGAGCAGGACCGATAGAGGTCAAAATGACTTGACTCGAGGACAAGTCAAGAAATTGTGGTCGAGGCCTATTGGGGCATTCGATTAATTTTGAAAGGTTTTGACTAGTTTTTACCGACCAAAGGGAGGGAAAGAAATAGATGGCAGAAATGGTTGGGTGGTGGAGCAGACAGTTGTGGAGGATTTGCGGCAAGGTGAAAACAAAAGGTAAAGGCAACCGAGGATGTGGGAAGGTGTAGAAGCCGCCAAGAGGGAGAACAGCCGAGCAAGAACTAGTAGTCCAGGCTGTGGAGAAAGATATAAAAGGGGAAGACCAGAAAGGAAGAAGGAGTCGGTTGAGCCAAGAGTAGACAAAGAGATACATAGTTGCAAAGGCTGAATGACAAAATGCTGGGATCTTAGGGACTTAGTCGTGGAACCAATCTAAACCCGTGGGACTGAGCCAAGTACTTTTTGTAAGGCTTATGGCGAATGTTGAATCATGTTGTAATCCTTCATGTTAAGTTTAATATAGGACATAGCCGATGTTGGTTATGAATTTTGATGTATTTGGGCCTTGTGCTTAATGTGTTTATTAAAATTTTGAATGGCTTATCCATTGCATGTAGACGTTAATTCATAGATTGTCTCAAGGATGCTTCTATCTCTATTTTAGATATAATGGATATATATATATGTGTGTGTGTGTGTAATCAAATGCACCTGATTGATACTCCTTCGACCCCATGTTGAACCCTTCTCCCTTTTGGTCGCGGCACACCTCGGGTGAGACTCCTTGCCCTTTAGGGTAAGTTGAAAATGTCAGCGCTGTCCTATACTACAGCAGACCACTGTTGGCCTCCTGTGCCTGAACCGAGGGTCTTCCCCCTGATGACTCTTTTGAGCCAACACCAGTGATTCCCTAAATGTTTTTTTTAATGAAAAACTTTGTTAGTTCTTTTCTTCATTATGTGGTTCACTTAATTAGATCTCCATTTCTTTCCTTTTTCTTTCGACGGGCGACTGTGAATCTAGTTATTGGGCAGAAGGAGAATATGTTGTGCCAGCTAGCTCCTCCATGTCAATAAAATCTCTTATGTTGGAAGAGAATTCGAATTTCAAGGCTAGCTTCTATGCTTTTATTTGTTTGGCTCCTCCGGTCCCAACAGGTTGGGTAATGCCATGGATACCAGTGGTCTTCATTGGATGGCCTCAAAATTATGATACCATCCAATGACCATTGTATGTCTGGCATAGCTTGCTTTATCTGGTCGACTATGCCCCCAAGAGTCAAGCGTGCCATCCTCAATCAAACTAGAAAAATCGTAATAGAATAAAAAATCTTTATCATTATATTTATTTATATAGTTATAGATAGTTATCTATTTGATCCAATGAGTATTTAGACTATTATTTTATACTCCAAACTGCATCCAACCAGCTTAAACTATTATGCTTCCAATTAAATATATTTGATCTAGACCTGGAGTGAGTGCTTAAGTACTAACCTATGTTGTCTATGTTGACCTATTATGCCGAACGTATATTTTATTTGAATTAAACCAATCGACATCCATTTGTATGTCATCTTCCTATAAATAAAGATACGAGCCTAGACTCTTTCAACAATGAGAGATCCCACTCAATGAAAAAAAATCTTTCTCTTTTGTGGAAAGTGCACATAGAGTTTGAGGGATCAGTTGGATTTGATTGAAAAGCCCACATTTTTCAAGCTCATCTGTTAGATTGTCTGAACTACAAGCTTTATTGGTGGATTGTCAACTCTCCTGAACTACAATCTTAAATTAGTGTAGCCTTTTCAAGCCCTCAGAAACTTACTTCTCTATATATATATTTTCTCCCTTAGACCCCAGTTCTCATCAGTGTCTGATGTATCCTCATGTCAAAATATTTTCTCCATTTGATCTACCAAGGTATGCTCTACTTACTTCTTTAGGAAATTGCCAAGGATCCATGAATATTTCTGTTATTTGCTTGTTTGTTGACCAATAATTTTGATGTGAATGTGTCAATAATAGGTGCATTTATAGGTGATGACTTGTGATTTTCTTATATTACATGTCCAAATGTGTAGAAATATTTTTTAAAACTATCCATCTAATCCTTGATATCAAAAGAATGTTAATCTACTCCTTTTAAAGTGTGAGGCTAAGTTTACTTACAATGTTTTATGTCCTTGTTCAATTGTTTACAAGTTCATGTGTATTTTTATGTATAAATATTGCTTGGCTGATGATTTCATCCTTTACACAAATGATTAATATGCTTAGTATGCCTTTAGTAGAAAGGTTTGTTTACTGGTTGGCTAATGACTTCATTCTTCAGACATAGATGATTATTATGCTTAATATGCCTTCAGGAGAAAGGTTTCTTGAACTTGCTGACTCTTGTGCTCTAAATTATTTGGAAACTTCTTACCAAGTTGTTTATACAAGTTATTTTCAAGACTCTATGGCCTTCTAATTAGTTGATTGTGGCCCTATATGACATGTTTGATCTTGTTTGTTGCAGATGTTGTGGAAAAATTTCACAGTCAAAGGAAAATGGATGCTTTACGGTTTGTCTTTGCATTTGGACTTGTAGAAAAATTTCCACATGTTCCATTTTTGAAGGCATATCTCAAGCACCAAAGGAAAGCATTAGAGGAAGTATCAAAAAAAGGAAGAGATAAAGTCGGGTCATTGGTATGTTTATCATTATTTGTTGGTTCATGCTCCCTTGTCAGTATAAACTATCAAAATATTAACTTGTCATTAGACATATTCTCTGAATGCTTCCAGGTCTTATTGCAGAATTCAATAGCCTCAAAATAAATTCATTCATTGAACAATGTAATAAAGTGAATTGAAGTGCACAAACTTGAATCACATATTCCTACCAAAGATCTTGAAAATCGTATAGCTCAGTTACAGAAAGACATGGAAGGGAGGAAAAGATCTGCAAAAGCCATTAGGACTGAGACTAAATGGGATCATCCTAACAATGATAATGGTGGTGGTGGTGTTGGTGGTGTTGGTGTTATTGTTGGTTCAATATTCCCTAAACCTTCCCCTCCCAGTGCCTTTTCTCTTCCCAATTCTTCTTCGTTGCTCCCTAAAACTACCCCTCCTAGTACCTTTTCCCTTTCCAATTCTTCTTCGTTTCTCCCTACTAAACCTACCCATCCTAGTGCCTTTGCCCCTTCCATTTTTTCTCACTTACAATGTCCTGCTCCAGTGTCCAGTATCCCATCTTACAACTTACCTGGTCAAGGTGTATATGACAGAGGAAGCCAAGACATATCCAGTGTCCCATCTTACAATTTACCTAGTTAGTGTGTATATGACAGGGGAATCAAAGACATACATCAATCAGCTTATGATGTTTGAAACAACCCATCATCTTTGTCTAAATATCATTTATATCCATCAAAAAGTATACAATCATATTTGTATGGTGTTGGCTCTTTATCATGGATAACCCTGTTATGGAAGTTATACTATTGGTAGTGATGTGCCTCCAACAACTTCTTTCAAGTGTTCATATTTACGTTAGGTCCTCTTTACTTGGTATTTTGGAAGCCATGTACTAAGCTACTGATGCATACTGAACTACTTGCTAAATGAACTTTGAAGTAATCACTTTTTAGTTACATGTCTAGGAAGCATAATGTTTTCAACAAATCTAATGTAATTTTTTATTTTGGTCATAGGATAAGCCAAATAGTTTTTCTAAAATGTTTGCAAGTTACTCTTCTTCACTTTATTTGGATGCAAGGATTTTCCTTTGAAAAAGTACCTACCTAATTTTTCTTAGTGGAATATGTAATTGTTGAATATCCTTTGAATTTATTTTAAAATATTTCACTAAATTGTCATAACAAGTCGGATCCTATGGTTAAAAATCGACTTTTCAATTATGGAAAGAAATGAACAAAGGGCTCATATGAGACAAACGAAGGCTTCAGGTTGTCTTGATTGCAATGAGATCAAAAAACGTCTCCCATTTACATAATTCTGCCATCCATCCTTAAACCATCTTCCCACGCCTTCGTGGATATGCTATTTCTACACTTCAAATTGTTGGAATTCGACGGTATTTTTCACTCCTTATTTTTTTCTTTTTCACAATTCAATTTTCTTTCTTTATTTTTGAGTTATTCCTGTTTTTTTGTTTTCTCATCGAAATTTCATCTCTCATTAAGAAGGTTTTTCCACCATGGTATAACTATGTGGACTAGAATTGGATCGATTACCAGGGGAAAATTTGATTAAAGTGTAGAGGTGGTAAATTTGGGGTTTTGGTTGCTTTGGTGGTAAACCATGGGCGTTATAGATCATAGAACCTTCCTTGATAATTGGAATCATTTTAGAACTTGGCATTGTTTTTCTGATGATAGCATTGATCCAGATCTTTATGGTGGGGCTAGATTTTTAGTGGATTTGCATGTTTGTTGCCCCCAAAAGTGAGACATCTCAACCACCTGAGTGATTTCATATTCTAAGTGTGCTTACAATGAAAATTGAACTAGTGATTTTATTATTCTTAACCGTATGATTTTCTTATTCATCTCATTGTGGTTCTTTCCACGACTTTCGTAGTCGAAGAGATTGTATCTTTCATATTTGTGTGTGGTAATCATTTATCCAACCCTAGATGTATCATTGTGGTTCCCCGTTATACAAATATGAACTTTTCCATGTTGAAGTGGAAACAATTCATCTATTACATGGCCTATTTTCCACGTCCCATTACAAAAGAGGATGTAATGAGAACATAAAATTAGATTTTGACACTTCTCCTCTACATGTCAGTCTGCACATATCTTTGTTTTGCTTTGTTCACTACTTAACTTTACCTACTCATCATCCACTTCTTTATTATATGTTTCAAAAATAGTGTTTCTTATTCCATGGATCAAATTAAATTTCACATAAAATTGAATGTGATACCGTGCATTTTCCACTAACAATTTTCTTATTCCTGATTATTTTCTTGTACCAATTATAGGTTTTCCCTTTCTTTAGCGGAGATGCTGGAACTACCTTGAATAAATTTGATTATAAATATCTAGAACTCATGACACATGGCTCGATAGAGTGGTGGAGGGATAAATGTTCGAATATCCTAGAGAGTTAGTGGGGTTGGGGGTTTCCCTTTCATAGAAAGTTCGTTGCAGTTCTATATTTCTATGGACTTGGGGAGATAGATTCATGTTGGGACATAAAAGATAAATTATCGTTTGGATGGATGACATATGGGATGGAGAAATGAATGGATGGAGGGATGGATATGACGATAGAGAATAATTAAATGAGTTTCTCTCATTCAGCCACTTTCTTAATGACAAATGCATGACATATACCCTTTGAGGAATTCATACTTGAACCATGCCAACCACACCTTTGATAGCTCTTAAATCATATTTAAGGCACTTTTCCTAATTATACTTCCAACCAGCATGGTATTGATTGCTTGATCAGATAAGGCATGGGGGTAGGCAAGCTTTGGAATTATCCTTCCCACACTATTACAAAGTACTTCGTTTCTTTACATAAAGCAACTAGTGGATAGATCAAGGCAAGCTTTGGAATTTACACTATCTAATGTGTAAAGGTCCTTTCAAGGAAGAGGATAGTATAGACATGTTTAAGTTATGGTTACTATGTTTGTTTATAGGAAGTAATTGTGAGTGACTTAGTGAGGAATTTTTTTATATGAAGTTTGAAATATTAAAGTGATTGATTCGTGCTTGAGATTATATAAATGTATAAGGTTTTCTAAAAAAATAATGTATTTATGTAAACTTTTTAAATTTAAATTTGTATTATTTCTACTTATTTTTTATCTTTAAATTTTAAAATAGGTTGTATAAATTACATACTTCACATTGATTACATCTTCAAGTTTTTATGCATGCTTCATAAATTGTATCTCTTAATTAGATTATAGTTGTCATCCAAAGCCATAATACACATACCCTCATTTGAGGTTAATGAGTGATGGTTGTAATTAACGACTTTGAAGGTTATGATTTTAATTTTAAAATTGGGCCATTATATAAGGAGAATTATTTTTGTGACGCGAGATGTGAGGCTAGTAATATTGATTATAGTAAATGATATTAGGATCTTAAATTGGAAATTTACCATTGAAACATGGTAATATATTTATTTAATTGTGGGATATGGTGAAAAATTCCTTAAAATGAATTATGTAAGATAGACCTTAATATTTGACTATAGGAATTATGGTTAAATTTTGATATCTATCAATATATGAACACACATGATTTGGAGATCATGAATATTTTATACCATGGGAGTCTGATGCAGGAGCATTCAGCTTAACAATATCATTGTATTTTAGTAGACATAGGGATCTTGTGTTTTAAGGAAGTTGATTTCCTAAGTGTTGAATTCATGTAATTATTTAGGCTTTTAAGTGATTTTAATGAGAATAGGATTTAATTGAATATTGTAATACATATTTGTAAAGATAGGAAATTTATCTTCCTTCAGAGAGAGGTTGGGAGTCATGGAAATAACTACTATCAGGGTTTGGTTGAACATTGAGCTCTGGTAGGTCCTAGGGACTTGGGTTACTTCTTGGAGCTATGAGAAACCATAGGGTGAGTGGTTCACCCTTCCCTATAGGTACACTATGAACAGGGTGAGTCGTTCACCTTTCCCTATAGGTACACTATGAACAGGCTGAGTGGTTCACCTTCCCCTGTGATACCCCAGGATGGTTGACATGTGTGTAGGGTGAGTGGTTCAACTTCCCCTATGATTGATGACACGTGTGTAGGGTGAGCGGTTCACCTTCCCCTTATTAGGGATTAGAGTCATCTCCATTGGATAGAAAATCATCCCAACATGAACACTCTAATTCATTTTAATAAGAAGACTCTTCTGTGAGACTACTCTAATATCAATGAATTGGAGCACCATTGCATCATGTAGCATGATGCAATTATGAGTTTCTTGATTTAATAGAATCAAAGGATAAGTTGAGGACTTGGTTAGAAAGTTGGCATTGAAACTTCAAAAAGACAATATGTCATTAGTATTGGATAATCAAGTCAAGCATATTAGACGATGTACTCAATGGGGGAGAGACTTGCTTCTATGAGGAGGATGGGATAGGGTGTAATTTCTTTCTTTATTTTAATTTTAATTTATAGGAATCGACAATTGGGCTAGTCTCGCACTTGCGTGACATGAGGTTGATTTCAACCGCTACCACTATAACCTCGAGGTGAACCACACTGTCCCCAACATCCAGCAAATGAGTAAACTTGGGGGATTTGAACCTGGAACCTCTTGGAACATAATACTTCACTTTCACAACAATTTCTAGTTGAGTTGCCTCGGCGGGAGGTGGTGATAGGGTGTACACTTGTAATATTGATAAAATTTTTTGGATTTGATCTATCATTCTTCAATATTCTCTAGAGATACTTCATCACTAAAATTTAGATCCGTATATGATAAAAAGAGCGATGGGAGTATTAAATAGGAGTTTTTTTTCAATAATTTTTTCTTCACCCTTTAACTTTATTATTATAATTTATCTTCTTACGTGTTTATAACTAATTCATCCTCTAACTTTTTCTAGATGTTTTTTTATAATATTAATTTCATTGTTTATTTTAAAATAAATTTTAAGTTTAATATAACGTTCTAATTTATTATAATATTATTTAATTTCATAATGAAATTTATTGTTTCATCTCTACTATAATTATGTGGTTTTTTTTATCTCACTATCCATTTTTTTTTCTTTTTTCTGATGATGAACATGAGTAGGGGTTTGAAACTAGTAGATCATAAAATATTGATGTGATTTATCCGCAAAAGTTTTTCTTTAGTCATGAATCACAAAGCCTCCATTATGATGAGTTTTTCTTTTATTATCCCATAGTTGAAGGTTTACTAATTACACATGTTTGCAATCCCATGGTTGGCTTACATTTAACAGAAGATCCATTGCATCAACTTGAGTATGTATAGTAAGAAAATTGATTCTTGGATTGGCATGGATAATGAGCATGTGAGGAAGTGAAATTTGAGGAAATTATGAAGAGTTAAATACTTGGTAGCACAATAAGGCCACAAGAGCAATAGTGTTGAGATCTACAACAATATGAGATAGTGTTGGGGATGACTAATTTGGGAACCAAATGGCCTATGATTAGTTTCAACCAGTGTCCTATGTTTAATCCATGGGCACTTTAGTGGTGACCAACTTGTTTAGAAGTTGTAACTTTGTTGAACTACTATCACTTTTTGAGTGGGTTTTAACATCCATGGGTTCTGTAGAAATTTTGAATAATATGACACATATTCACAAAGATTATCCTGATTATACACTTATAAGAAGAACATGCATAATACATAACCTCCTCTACGTTGATCATCAATTTACAGAAGCAGAAACATTCACAGGCACACATAGAAGCATCAATCAAACTCATAAACACAGTATGTATCCCGGGGAAAGCATCTCGCTAAAAACCCCAACTATCTGTATATTATATTGATTGAATCATGTAACATTACAAAGTACAATGCTTATCACAAGCAATCGAGTACCAGCTCCACCTGTTACACACAATACAGCTCAGATCTGATCTCCAAATCTATTCCACGGCTTGCCTCCCTCTCCAGCTCAATACCTGCTCAAGAACTGATGAGAATGGCTTACCAAACTCGTATTTGACCTGCAAATAATCACTCACACTCTGTTGGACGTGAGCACAGGCTACAATTCTTGATATTGGCCTATTCATTGGCATACTCAATCCCTCTGATTGTGCAAATCATCATGCACAACTATAGTCACAACTGATAGCAATCTGATCCTCTAACACCTATCCCTACTGAACTGAACATGCACTGACATGCAACTGAGTTAACTGATGTATTCTATAGTTTCATTATGAGTTAATAACTTGTGAATTAATTAATAACTAATTCACCCAACTCATCTCTAGTCTCTTCATCAGTTAGACTAAATACAACTAGTTTAACAAGGCTAAACTAAACACAACTCCATCAACTGCACCTCTAGTCCACTAAAATCAACTCACTTGAGTTCTAACTGAAGTCCTGCATGCAAATATTAGTCATCCCATAGGTAACTACATATTTCCCTCTGGGATATGCATGTACCACATCCGTAGCTCATCCTGAAGTGCTCCAAGAGAATAAGATCAAGTTTATAGTCCAAATATTATTATGAGACAATAATATTTGACTTTTCTATTTTTGACAGCCAGTCTAAAAATAGACTTTGATCACTCACACTGTGGTCACCCACACTGTGATCACTCATACTGTAATCACCCACACTGTGATCACCCACACTATGATCATCCACACTGTGATCATCCACACTGCGATAAAAAATAGAACTTGCGCCATAATTTGCCTGCGGGCCCACTTAGTGAAGGCGACTCTTTTCACTAAGCTCCATCATCTTGTTGCATTCTCAACAAGCATTTCTTGTTGCATTCTCAACAAGCATTTCTTGTTGCACACTTTTCAACACTCCCTCTCAACAAGAAAGGCTTCCTCATAAACCCGATCCTGTAACTTTGGAATGTTCTCCATGCAACACATCTGGCTGGTCCACTTGCTCTGTCATCAAAGTCTTTGACTGCTATTGCCTCTGTCGACTGAAACTCTGCATCTCTGTGCTCTTCAGTATCTGACTGTTGTAGCCTCTATCACTTTGATCTCTGACTGCATCTGTGCTGCTGCTGGTTCTATCTCCCAGCATTGCATCCGCACTGCACCTCCCAACTGACCTCCCTGTTGGGCTAGAAACACCCTCTGATGCTGAAGCTCTACCTGCTGCTGACAAGTGCTCCCTCCTGACATCTGCGCTACTGCAACATCTCCATGCATCTCGCACCATTGCACACCTCTCTGTGCCACCTAGCACTGTGCAAAACACTTGTGCCTCTCACATTGTTGCAGCCTGCTAGCTATGCGCTGTCTTGGGATTCCCTGCACTGTCGCTCTCTCTGCCGTTCCATCCGCATCTGTCTCTACCCAATAAGTTAGTTCCTGCTACTACACATCGGGGCTCCCGTAGCAAGGTCTCATCCAAGAGGTTGGGTACCTCAAGGATCCTGCCCCTCCTCCTTGGGACGATCAATCCACATCACCCCACCTCCTACCTGGAGGTATGGCTGCATGCGATCCCTCAGCCCACCTGGCTCCAAGTTTCCCCCTACTGGAGGTCTCTAGATGAGTAGATGTCTCTACTCAATCTCCTCTCAGCTTCCCCTGTTGTGGCTCCTCCACAACCTCCTGAAGCTGCTGCACCAATCATGGCTCCTCCACAATCGTCTGAGACTTGTTCTGGCTCTGCATGTTGAAAGGTAATATACGCTCCCTCTCAACCACCAAGTCTCCATCAGTTGCCTCGCTACTCAAGGCTTCGCATGCATCTTGAACCTCAAGAGCATACAGGTTCCTGACCCATGAACCAATCTCATGACAACGAAAGCATCGCACCTTCGACTTGTCAACTTTCTTCCCATCACTGGAAGAACAAGATTCGAAAAGAGAAAGCTTCTCCTTCCCCTTCTTCATCTTACTCGCTAAGGCATAGTTCTCCTCATCTTGCATGTATGAAGAAACGTCTCTGGTGCTCCGTCTAATCTCCTCCTGCACAAGATCCGACCAAAGTCTCTCCCATCCTGGCAGTTTCTCCTGACCATTGACAGAGTCCTGATAGGAATGCCAACTCTTCAGAAGACCAAGGAGAGCCAAGCTCACCAAGTCCTCATCATAGAGAGTAAACCCCCCACTTCCCAGCTCATCTCGACACTGAGTGAACCTCGTGAGATACTGGGGCATACTGTCTCCATTCTCACACTTAATGTTTCTGAGTTTTATCTCTTGCTTTGGAATTAAATTCGAATTCCACCAACTCAAAAACTCAACCGCTTCCGACCTAGAATTTGTGAGAACAAATTATTTCTTGTACAGAGATTGACTGTCTAGGCATTCACCGGATATCTCACCTCCCAAAAGAAGGATGAATCCAGAGGCTACCTGGCCCGATTACAGACTCTGCCTGAAGAAATAAAATGTAAACACTTTCTGAATAATAGATCCGATGATCAATCCTCGCTTGATATCCTATAAAAATCTCTTCTAAAAATCAAGCAGCTCTGATACCATGTAGAAATTTTGAATAATATGACACATATTCACAAAGATTATCTGGATTATACACATATAAGCGAAACATGCATAATACATAACCTCCTCTACGTTGATCATCAATTTACAGAAGCAGAAACATTCACAGGCACACATAGAAGCATCAATCAAACTCATAAACACAGGATGTATCCCAGGGAAAGCATCTCGCTAAAAATCCCAACTATCTATATATTATATTGATTGAATCATGTAACATTACAAAGTAAAACTCTTATCACAAGCAATCCAGTAACAGCTCCACCTGTTACACACAATACAACTTAGATCTGATCTCCAAATCTATTCCACTGCTTGCCTGCCTCTCCAGCTCAATACCTGCTCAAGAACTGATGAGAATGGCTTACCAAACTCGTATTTGACCTGCAAATAATCACTCACACTCTATTGGATGTGAGCACAACCTACAATTCTTGATATTAGCCAATTCATTGGCATACTCAATCCCCCTGATTATGCAAATCATCATTCACAACTATAGTCAAAACTGATATCAATCTGATCCTCTAACACCTATCCCTGCTAAACTGAACATGCACTGACATGCAACTGAGTTAACTGATGTATTCTATAGTTGCATTATGAGTTAATAACTTGTGAATTAATTAATAACTAATTCACCCAACTCATCTCTAGTCTATTGATCAGTTAGACTAAATACAACTAGTTTAACAAGGCTAAACTGAACACAACTTCATCAACTGCACCTCCAGTCCACTAAGCTCAACTCACTTGAGTTCTAACTGAAGTCCTACATGCAAATATTAGTCATCCCATAGGTAACCACGTATTTCCCTCTGGTATATGCATGTACCACATCCGTAGCTCATCCTGAAGTGCTCCAAGAGAATAAGATCGAGTTTATAGTCCAAATATTATTACAAGACAATAATATTTGAATTTTCTATTTTTGACAGCCAATCTAAAAATAGACTTTGATCACTCACACTGTGATCACTCACACTGTGGTCACCCACACTGTGATCACTCATACTGTGATCACCCACACTGTGATCATCCACACTGTGATCATCCACACTGTGATAAAAAATAGAACTTGCGCCATAATTTGCCTGCGGGCCCACTTAGTGAAGGCGACTCTTTTCACTAAGCTCCATCATCTTGTTGCATTCTCAACAAGCATTTCTTGTTGCACACTTTTCAACAGGTTCTTACTATAAAATGGTTTTGTTCTATTATTATTTGGTTAATTTTCTCACTTGTTGCGCAAAAAGACGCTCTACAACCGACTATGGAGTAGATCTCACGTAAACATGTAAACTAAACATTTAAAATGTAATATCTAGTGTTTAACATTTAAGATTTTTAATTTAGCTCTATTTAAAAGTCAATCTAATTATTATTATGTATAAACATAATATAAATTTAAAATATAATTTGACTGTGAACAATCATGAGGTATGGTAAATAAATAAAACCTCTTTTTATATTTACTCCATAAACCTGTTTATATCTAAGACAACTCAAAAAAGAGGTTTTATTTATGGGCCAAATACCATTTTAACACCATGGGCTAAATACCATGCGCCAAATACCATATTTATAAAAGAGGTATGCTAAATAAATAAATACAAAAGAGGTATAAAGAGGTATAGCAAATAAATAATAAGGCTAGAAATCAACATCTAATTAAATACCAAGGCTATGGACCAAATACCATTGTAAATAAAAGAGGTATGGTAAATAAATAAAAATATAAACAAAAGAGAGGTATGGTAAATACATAAAACCTCTTTTTACATTTATTTCATAATCTACTTTATATTTAAGAAGGTTCGTGTCGCCTGCTACGTCACACTTTGAATTGTCAATGAAATTCCGTGAGCTTGATTTAACAGCAGCGCCCAAACTACTGATCGTCATATATTTGGGCAAGAGCTAACCAGCCTGCCATATGGCATTAAATGCCCGTATGGAGGTCGGATCTACCATGGATGTCGAGGGGGGTCATGGGTGCATCCATCCTCCATACATCGTTAATCTGGCAGCCAGCTTTCCTTTTCTGGGAACGCGGGACCCACCACCCCCGAGCTCACACCGGGACCCATTTTCAAACCTCCCCTCGTGCCAATGGACCCATTTTCATTTTCGAACATTCGCTCCCATTCGAAGCTACTCTGCTCTGCTTCTGCAACCGTCTGGAGGAAACACCGCCCGCGCTCATTTTCATTTTCATCATTTGCTCCCGTTCGAAGCTTCTCTGCTCTGCCTCTGCAACCGTCTGGAGGAAACACCGCACATGCTCATTTTCATTTTCATCATTCGCTCCTGTTCGAAGCTTCTCTACTCTGGGGTGAGAAACATCACCTTCTGTCACATTATATCAGTTAATTGTTGTTCTCCATGTTTTATCATATTTATCATGCCTTCCTCATATTTTAAATGATCATGTAGGAAGAACTAGGGACCAGGAAAAAGGGATGGAACAGAGCTTGTGTGTGAGACAAAAAGCAGTTCTTAAATTAGATACTTAGAGAGACTGAAATATTTTTATTGTCTACAAATGATTCGATGACTGATATTTCCAGTGAACGTTGTTTTAAGACCCCAGAAGAATACAAACAAAGTATGTCCCACAAAATGGATCTCAAACTCTGAAAAATGTCATTGGTCGATGGATTATGAATAAACTACATTCACAGAATAAGACTCAGCATATAAAATGTTGAATATGCCTTACCATTTTAAAAATATTGAACTTATTTGAGATATTGGAGGCACCGCTGAATTGATTAGTAGTATTGCAGAGAAAGGGGCAGAGTTAGTTTGTTTCCATTGTTAGGTGCATCTTCCCACACCATTGATACAAAAGGAGTGTCCTGTTTTAGAGTGGTGGATTTAGATTTGCTCAGAAACTATCATAAATCACAGACTGATCACAAAGCAATCTAATCTCTATCAGAAGAGAAGCCCTGGCTCTAATCAATTTACATCAACTAAAAAGTGAAATAGGAAATGAAAGAAAGAGCATGAATGAAGGAATTTTCTTAAGATGTTAGAAGACAGGCGTAGACAGAGGAACATGTGATGATGAAATGTAAAAGGAACCCATATGTCAGAAACAAAATATCAATAAATACATATACCAAGAAGAAGTAAGAATCTGGTAAATCATTTACATAAACGACAGAGAAAGTAAGAATCTGGTAAATCATTTGCATAAATAGCATTGCTTGGCCAACGAAAGAAAATCTTCATTTAAGAAATGAAGAAACTCAAGAATGTGGAAGAAAAACAAGATGCTGATTTACATAACACAGTTGTCCAAGTCACGTTCTGCAACTTGCCCATCCCTTTAATAACTATAAATATAAACAACAATATTTTTGGATATGTTGAAGAATTTTGGAATTCTAAGCCTCTTACACATGGCTATGGATACTTAACCAGAAGACCAAACTTGGGTATTCTGTAAGGTACAAGTACTAGGGGGAATGGATCTGTAAATCCCTTCCACATGAAATAGATAATATATTGCTCAAAGATCCGAATTAGAAAGCTCTTACACTTAGATAAGCCTCCTCCACCGATTGAGAAAGCTAAGGTATGTGGTAAAGTTCCCTTGAAAAATACCCATTATCACTAATTTTGTGATCATTCAAATAGCGCTAATTGAATGATGGACTTGCTACAACATGGAATTTACAACGGCAATGAAACTACTTGCCACAGCATGGAAATTTCAAGGGATATGGAATTCTGAAACATCTTACAGTGAAATATAAAGAAATAATGGAGCTTGAAACCTTTTTTACACAAGGATTTAATTCTGAAGTAAAAGACCAAAGCATGGTCTTGGGCAAAGTACCAACAATCATCAGTTTTGTCAGCTTCTGCTAGTTTGCATACTAGACTTGCTATAGCTTGGGAACGTTGAAGGGGAATGGAACTCAAAACCCACAATAAATATTGTGAGACCAAGGGATGAATTCGATGTTCTGTGTCTTATAAAGCCTTTTCTATGTTATGACATGCTAGTAAAATTTTCATTTCTCCAGTTCACACATCATTCATAGAAGTCATTGAAATTTGTTAAGATTGTTGAGGTGATTGCACGTGCTTCCTCATATTTATCAGTGAATGGTGTTATTTCAGAGTATTGCATGGTATATTAGTTTCTGGTTGAACACTGGTTGGCATATCAGATCATAAATTAGAAATGCAATATTATTTAGTTCTGGGTTATTTGCATTGGTGAAAGGTGCTTCTTGTCATTGTATAGTGTATATCAGAATTGTATCTTTGGCTGAAGTCTAATATTAAAGTTGTCCTACTATTTGAAAAATGTTTGGGCATGAATACAACATTATGTTTTCTAATCTGAAATAAAAAAGAAGAAACAACCACGTACAACCATAAGACATTAAATTGTTTGATGAAAACTCTCACCGAGGACTTCAATAAAAACTCAGAGATTTAAGGGAAAAATTAAGGTGTTTCCAAAGGGAATATTACATAGGAAAGGCCATAATTAGCTTAGAAGTGAGAACATAAGAATCTATTTAGAAACAAATATGGGAAGGCATGAGAATCATTACCTTCTGTCACATTATATCAGTTAATTGTTGTTCTGCATGTTGGTTTCATTTTCTTGTAGTTTCCATCAATGAGGTTTTTAACAAATACAAACAAAAAAGCACAAACATGATGTTGGTAGGATGGTCATCAGATAGCTGTCGATACAAACTTGTATTTAGAAGTTGTAGTTTCCATCAGATGAGGTCGATACAAACTTGTATTTAGAAGCACCTACAAGTATTCTACAAGATGCACACTCTGCAGGGCTGAAAATATTTGCTGCTAATTTTTCCAAATTATAGCTATGACCCAGTAAGGGAATATCTTCAGTTTGTGGACAACAAGAATTTCACATTTAATGGCATCCTAACCAATTCCTCTGTAACAACATCAGAGGCTATAGGTATGAATTTCTTTCTACTTAACCTCCACCAATTTTTGAAATTCCTTATCCATGCCCACTTGGCCAAAGAGGTATTAGTTTATTTCTTTAAACTTGCAGACAATGCAAACATCAATCATCATAATAGTTATATCAATGCAATATTTAGCAGCCTATGTCCAAGCCTTTTTTTATGGTGCCAATCCATTTCTGCCATCAAAACAACGATTTAAACATTCCCGCGGATTTCCCAAAAATTTTCTCACAAGATTTTGTCCAGAAATTCATGGTGTGGACAAAATTTTGGGGTCATGAGACAACACCCAAAAGTTTTAAATTGCAAATTCTGGGAACATCTAGGGTGGACAACGGCAAAGTCAAACAATTTATGTTTTGTACTGCGGATTCTACGAACATCCAAGATGGACAACAACCAAGCTAAACAATTTATGTTTTGGATTGCAGATTCTGCTAGCACACATGATTTGACTTCATAGATTGGAAACATTTAGCACACATGGTTTGACTTCCTGGATATTGCCTCTTGTTGATGGTGATCTGGATAAGCATAAGAGTGTTCTCTCTATTTGGAACCCTCCACCCAATGCAATCCCTCTTTCAATATGTGAGCAATAGCTCTGGAAAACACTAACAACGAACTGCAATTGGAATCGTTGGATATAGAAATGTTTTTGAAAATGTAACAGGAAAAACCATTTTCTAGGGTTTCTTTAGTCAATATTACTAATACCTGATATTTTGAATTCCTTAGAATCCTTGATAGCATGACAAGGTTTGTCTTAAATGATTCATTTCTTCTTGTCATGCTACATCCTCATTTTCATGAGCATGCATGCATTATTAACTCTTTATGCCCAAAGTGTTATCACTGATATTTGATTTTCTGTTATTTTTCAAGGATGTGCATTCAAACTTGAGGTAGCATAAAAATAATCAATTTCAATCAGGATATTTGGTCATATTAAAGTATTCTAACATGAATCTATTTTGTTGTTGTCACTATGTAGTGCTTCTAAGCTCACGGAATGGTGGAAAAATGGACACTGTGCATTGAAGTATCATGCCGCCCAAATCCGGGTCGAGCATCTTTAAAATTTGTCCTTCACAATGGGGAAAAAAATCATGTGATTTATAGAATATGGGAAGTACAAGGAAAGACAACCAATAACGAAGCATACTACATTACACTTGTTGTGGGGTTAAAAGAGGCAAAACACAATGGGGTGAATAACATAACAGTGTTGACAAACTCAGATTTAATCTGTAATCACATGGAAGGTATCTACAATGTTCGCACAGACAATTTGAAGCCCCTCTACAAAGAGGCAAAAATCTGGAGTGCTCGATTTAATTCTTTTACGATAAAGCACCTTGGGAAGATCCATAAAATTTCTACAGATCTAATGGTTGGAGCAATCTCAAGAGTAGATGCAGGTGCCAGAGATGATTCAGGATCATCGTTCATTCCAAGGATAATTTTAGGGGCGAATGTTCGCCCTTTGGCGAAATTAAGGGGTTTTAAATTTTTAGTGGGCGAATATTTTGTATCATAGTACATTTTTACAAATCACCTCAAATAGCCCACCTTATTTTAAGGGAGTAAAAAAAGTAAATTTAGCCCTTGAAATTAGGACTTACAACCTTCCATTCGCCCATTTTCAAGAATAGGTTTTATTTAAGTGAATCCATTCGCCCATTTTCAAGAATAGGTTTTATTTAAGTGAATCCTACGGGCCAAATACCATATTTATAAAAGAAGTATGGTAAATTAATAAAAATATAAATAAATGAGAGGTATGGTAAATAAATAAAACATTTTTTATATTTACTCCATAAGTCACCTTATATACATGTAAGGGTGTAAACAAATAAAAATATAAGTAAAGTGGAGGTATGGTAAATAAATAAAACGTCTTTTTATACTTACTCAAAAGGTATGGTAAATAAATAAAAATATAAATAAACTAGACGTATCGTAAATAAATAAAACCTCTTTTTATATTTAGTCCATAAACCTCGTTCTATTTAGAAGGCTCAAGAAAGAGGTTTTATTTAAGTAAATCCTATGGGCCAAATACCATATTTGTAAAAGAGGTATGGTAAATTAATAAAAATAAATAAAACCTCTTTTTATATTTAGTCCATAAACCTCGTTCTATTTAGAAGGCTCAAGAAAGAGGTTTTATTTAAGTAAATCCTATGGGCCAAATACCATATTTGTAAAAGAGGTATGGTAAATTAATAAAAATATAAATAAATGAGAGGTATGGTAAACAAATAAAACATTTTTTTATATTTACTCCATAAGTCACCTTATATTTACGAACACTCAAAAAATGGGTTATATTTAGGTGAAACCTATGGCCAAAATACTATGGGACAAATACCATGGACTAGATTGTTATTAATACCATGCAAAAAACCATTATTAACCTTAATATTAGAATTAATAAAAATAAAAATGGCACATGGTATTGACCCATGGTATTCACCAAAATGGCACATGGTATTGACCCATGGTATTCACCTGGAATGTAGCCTATTTAAATGGGGGAATTAAACCAGCATGTAGCCTATGCTAAGATTAACTAGGACTTTACAAAGTTTTATTATTTAGTGAACGACTCGCCAAGATCTTATAAGATTTCATAATTGAGTAAAATATTCGCCATGCCTGGTGAGAGATTCGCCAAAAAATTATATATACATATTATATTATTGATAAAATCGCCTTACATTTTTCCTATATACCATGGAGATTCGCCCATTTATTATATTTATAAATTTAGGGGGGGTTCTTAAAATTTTCCCTGGTTCATTCCACTGGAAAACATTGATTAGCATCAGTATAGGTCTCGACTATGTGTATACACCATGGTTGTCATTTTTCTTGGGATTCTCATACCGTGGTTCTTTCAGTAAAGAACTCGTTAATGTACTTTTTTTTTCGTTTCGTAATATCATTCACCTTAGATGTCCAATCATGTCATAACTAAATTCATGTGTCCAATTATGTACATTATATTTGAGGTGAACTAATTATTCTTAACCTACTAGTGGTTCAACGAAGATTATTGTAGCTCCGTTTGAATTTAATTTTAATTTCAAGTTTCAGATGCTACCTCTTTAATACAGTGTTGATTTCCACCTGGATGGATGCCATGGGAATAAATGAAAGTAACAAAATAGGGTTATTTACATCTGGTTTGTTGGTTTTCAAAACATTTAAGAAGTATAAGTCATTTCTGATGCAAACCCTAACTATATCCATATCTATATGATGACAAGCCGAAAATAGTTGATGCGTGATCTAATGTGAGATGAAGAATTTCATACCATGAAACCCTCCTAGGAACATTGATGCATAATAATGACAAACTCTAACCTAGTATGAAGTGAATTTTCTTAGGTACATGGTTTGCCCTAGAATGATGCAATGTACACATATATCAATGAAGCCCCACATGCCCATGATGCCTTTGAAGATGCCATAATCTTAATCAATAAAGAACACAAGTGAAGAAACGCTCATCTTTCAAAATTGCCTAAAAGATTAAAAATATGGAATCCCTAAACTTTGTCAAAATCATAATGATAAATTCTGCTTCAAAAAGCTTAATCCCCCACTTTCTTGACATTTGTTTTTCTTGACATGTCCCTTGTTCATCACACCCGCACTAATCTTCCAACTAGGACACCTTTCTTACAAGCACAAGAAATGCTCTAGAGTCTAGTGTCCCATGTTTCCAGCACCGGAACCAAAAACTAAGGCTTTGGAATTTGCAAGAATGACACCAACAATAACAACTAGAAAGTTAAGGCGTAATGCCCCATAATATTGGCCATCTCGTTACCACAGGTCTAACTCAGCTAATGGCCATAGCTCATCATCTAATCAAGAACACTCACTATTGACTTTACACCAAAATCAACGGTGATGTGCGACCATAAAAAGTATGCCATAAACCATAACAGGGAAGTACATCATCACCATCCATATTCATCAAAGTGTAACGAAGAAAGATGTAACAAAATACCATGCTTATTAACATATACACAACAACTACAAGAACCCTGATGGAACAGAATAGGTTATCAAACATTTAGAACAATGTTCCATTCAATATCCACACAATATGGCAAGAACCCTTCAATAGCATGCCAAACTAGACAATGTTACCACTTGTAACAACCCAAAACTAGCAACAACCCTAAACTGTTCAGAGCTCAAGTACTTGTACACCACTACCGGCTCAATGGCAATTTAGGTAACCTTTACAGCATTTCGTTACCCTGATGTACATGCATCTTTCACATCCAAACTAGTAAGTAAAGCAAAGTCATTTCCAAAGAAATGTTACAATGAGTTCGAAGCTCTCTTAAAACTTCCAAGTTTAAAATTAATATCACTTTACATTTGACCAAGTCAAATAATATATCTAAAATGGGGATTAATAATTCACCAACCAAGTCAAATAATATATCTAAAAGGAGGATTACTCGCTGTACCATATAATTCATCTTTAGATCCTGTGTAATGCATAAAGAGGTGGAATACTATGTTATGGAGCCCATGTACTATTATCACAAGCATCACTTTCACTTATATCAAGGTGTAAAGGTTATTTCTATATTATATGTTAATTAGAGTCTAGCAATGAGCAGCTTGATTAATTCATGTATCCTGAAGCCTTATGAATAATTGTATATCTATGTTTTTATAGAGATGTAAAATTGGTTGTGTGAATGGCCTAGAGATGGCTTGTGCTCATGGTTTTCTTGAGCCAAGGCTAGTTTACATATGACATCACTATGTTTTCACAATCATAATAGGTTATATCAGTTCATTTACTAAATGAACTAAATTATGGTGCATCCAGAAACCAGATTAGTGTGATATTAGAAACTTTATTCATTAGATTTTAAATCCAGAATGTTTCAGTGTAATGCCTTCTGGACCTATTTTCACAATCATAACAGATTAAATCAGTTCATTTACTAAATGAATTAAATTATGGTGCACCTAGAGACCAGATTAGTATGATATTAGAGCTTTTGTTCATTAGATCTAAATCCAATGTAATTCCTTTTGGACCCTCTTTGGTATATGGGTTGTTATCTATGTAATGTCCATAATAATTGCAACTTTTACAATAATACTGTCTTTCCTCCTCCTCACTGATTGAAGAACAAGGATCCATTAAGCTGCCAATATCCTCCATAGACAAGATAACCGCTTAGCCGTATGGCTAGTTACACAGATAAAACTTTACAAAAAAACTCGTTGAAAAACCATGGTGCTTAATAGGCCTTATCTTCCCAAGCATATACTAAAAGAATACAATTCTGTATAAATATAGTGAAATATGCTACAAATTACAATGACATTTGAAAAACTCCATCACTAACTCTGCTTTCCAAAGCAATGGGTGTCTCACTTGGAGGAGGCTCACAACACAAATAGCCATGGAACTGCTATTATAGCTCTGTTCCAAAGAATAGATAACTCTTGATACATAATATAGCCGAAAAGGTATAACAATAACTAGATCGTTCTGCAGGAAAGTGATCTAAGTTTAGACTAAATATCTGAAAACAAATCTAATATATTCTTAGTGTGAACAGGACTTTATTAGTTATGAATTCCACCTGTTGCACCTTGTCACCATCCTATACGAACCAGCTGACTCCCTGATCAGAGAATCTGTGAGATGGATTTCCAAACAAACTTGGAAAGGCTAATTTTATTCATTTTCATGGACATCAAAAGACAACTATAACTGCAAGGAGATGATGATTCTGCCATAAAAAATTAATAATCAGCTCAAGATTGCAGTTCATTGCCACGCAAACTGCTAGGTGATGCCTGGCGATTAAGTTCCTGGAAACATGAAGCACAAACCAATTTGGAGAACTGATATTGTAGCATGTACTCTTTTCTTGAGTTTAAGTGTTGTTTGAGAATTCTAGGGGGCAGCTGCAAACTTTCAAAATTTTGAGTGCATTCTTTAACTCAAAAATTCAAGAACAGAAAAAGCCCAAAGCAGAAAAATATCAAGGTCAAGTGTCACAATTTGGAATGAGCTTGATTAGCATACCTCTGAAAAACGCAGGTGTTCAGGTTGTGTATAGGTTGACTTCACAATGGTTTCCCATAGTAAGCTAGTCTATTCTGCTCTCACAAAATTCAATATCTTTCCAGCATAGCTCTTGAAATTAAATCCCTGCGGTCCCTAATACTATACAATGAGACCCTGTCTATTTAATAGAGCAACTGATCATTTCATGCCAACATCACTATGCAAGCAATCCTCAGAGGTGTTTTGTTGCAACTATAAAACCATCCAGACCTACTGAAGAATAGCCCAAAAGTCATATCATGAGGAAGCAAAGCAATAAAACCCCAAAATGAAACACTTTGAATACATTGACCAAAAGAAATGAAAAAACCATAGCAATAAACATGTAATGGCAATTGTTTGATTCCTCCCCTAAAAGGAAGGCTACGAAGGATTTGAGTTGCAATAACAAACATGAAATCACAGATCATCTTTCAAAGCAGCACTATCCAATCCTAGCATGGCTCAAACAATTTGCAAGGTGAGATCAGTTTCAACTGTCACTGAATTTTGGGCAGTTGCATTATTGGCCATAACACCATTAGATTATCTAGGTTCTTTTCATTCCAATAAATATTTTGGCACAGAAACCCAACTGATCAGAAAACTTACTTGGCATAACTGAACCACCAACCCCTCCCCATGATGATGGCAATGCTCTTCAACAGAATTAAATTGCAGTCAGAGAAAACAGTGTTCTAAGCTAACTTAAAAGTTAGAACCACCATTCCCTATTTGATCTAATCCAAAATCTCCACATACACTAACAGTTTATTGTTCTAAGGCCATAAAAAATGCAGGGAAACCGAGCAAAAAGGGCAACTGCAAATGGGTAGAAATGGAAATGTAAATAGTAAGTAAGCAAGCATGGATCCTTGGGCCTGTTATGTGTAACTCCCAATGTTTAAGCAAGCAATATCATTATGGAGGCCTGGGAAGTGATGAAAAATGGTCAAACTGAAAAAGAATTAAAAACAATTATGGGGAAACTGACCTTGTGGTAACTGATAACGAGACGAACTGGGGTTTGAAGAGAATTTGGAAGGCTTGTAAGACTGTTAAGATTTTTCTTTCTTAGAAGGATTAGTTTCTCGGATATGGCATGTCATATAATGATCACTAGCTGTGGTGATCCCCTCTTGTGAAGTTTGAGCGAAAGTTGCTGTTCGAGTCTCCCTAGGTCTTAACTTTAAGGTTTTTCAGGAAAGGCATTAACTCAACCAATGAATTCTTTACCAGATGATAAAATCCCAACGTGTAGATTGCTAGCTCTAACACCCTTTGTTTGAGCCAAAAGTTTTGGCCTCCTAGCCATTGCCAACCAAAAAATGGATAGGCTAGGAATTGGACTAAACTCTGTCTCCAAACAAAGTATTAGATGGTATACTATTTTGCAAGAAGAGAGAGAATTTTTTGAGTATGGTCATTTTAAATTAGAGGATGCCACTAAGTTTATAAGGGAAGTAATGGCTGAAGGGGTTTAGATTCCTTCTTCACCATATGTGGACTATCTCCTAATGGCAAAATTGGATCTCTCTAAATAAGATGGAAGATACAATACACCTACTATGTGGCCATGGACGACCAAGGAAAATGTTGGATGACGAAATTTGGTGAAGTGGGAGTACCTCTATAACTAAGCTGCATGATATGGGGAAATGGAAACCTGAATTTGAAAAAGAAATGTGATGGAAATGTGACCCCTCAAATTAGTAAACAGTGAAATTTTCAGTTTTAACATTATGGTTTAGAATATAGATTCATGATTTAAAAGATACCTTTTTATTTCATATCCAAAATTCTGGTTACACAGTTTTTACTCCAAAAGTAAGAAGCAATAATATAATTTTTCAGCCCCACTAAAATGTATTTTAGGTGTGTTTCAGCCGTGTTTTGGAGTTTTTGTACCGAAATGTGGCTGGTATGCAGGGGGTACATTTCCTGCAACATAGCTATACAATATTTGTTTTTACTCCACAATTTTCAATCATTTCGAGACACCAAAGGACTGACTTTGAGCATGTCAATAATTTTCACCAATTTTCACTGAAATTCATTTTGTATTGAAGCAACATGCCAAAATAACATCTACAATAATGAGCCAGCCTGATATATAAGAGTTCCAATTCTGCCTTTATGTACAATACACTATATTGTTATCCAAAAAGGATGTATCAAGCTTATAGTAGCAAAAAGGCAAATCACTTTTTCCTGGAGTTTGTTAGAGTTCAGCCAACATTTACACTGAGATTTTATATGCTTCGAGTTCAACAAAAAGATTTCAATAGCTCAATACGATAACCGTACAAAATTGAAATTAGATAATGCTGTACATATTCAGAAACATTTTCAACCCATCATGCACACAACATGTTCTTGGATTAGGAGAGCCCTTTATAGGGTTATGCCCATATTATATCCATGAATACTCATCAGCTCGAATATTTGTCATCTCGCCATTGATTGCTGGCACTTTGATTGTTCTCTTCACCCACTATTTCGTGTATAGAGTGCAAGCAGTGATACAATCCGACTGGTTGTACAATAGGGGGCATCACCCTAGGGTGTGGAACCAAAATGTTATGGGTTGAGGTAAGCTGTCCAATGAATGAGTTTGGTGAAATTGCTGGAAACAACCAGGGGGTTCGATGATCAAACGGGAGAGGTGGACGTGGTGAATCAAATGGAAAAGGAATCAATGAACCCCCCATATTTGGATCCACATTTTTCTCATGAAATAAACGAACTTGAAAACTTGAAGTATTATGAGATGTGGAATCTTCAGCTGTAACAAAAAAAAAAAACACATTGTTATGCAATTGCAATGAAGGCGATGAAGATAATGATATTTTTAATTTCACATAAAATGATACATCAACTGATATTTCCATACCAGTATTTTGTAAAATAGAACCTTGTACCCTTCTAGATGTGTGGTCCAGATTGATTTCTTTTGTAGAAGAAATCTCCAATTGTTCATTCATGCTTCTTTTCCTTCCACGACACCATCCAACCTTTAGAAATTGTGGTCCATCGTTTCTTGATTTCGACGCAGGAACACTTTGCCCCCTTTTTTTTGTTGGGCTCAAGAAACTATGTCGCCTCTTGGTAGTGACCTTGGATGGAGTTACAACATCAAATTTCTTATTATTATACTCTTGGCTTACATTTTTAACCAATTGATTTATTGCATATGCCTGCTCCAAAGTTGTGGGTGTTATTTGTAATAAACCCCTCAATCTCTTATGAGTTGATGACATCACAAGTTTATTTTCCTCATCGATTGTTAGGGCGCTATCTGACCTTACAATGGTTGAATCAGTGGAAGGAGAAGCTGGAAGGTTCATTTCAATTTCTAGGTTCATTACAAATGATTCATTTAAATCAAGTAAATATCCAGATCTTTCTGTAATAGACCTAGAGACATTAGGCAATTCATTGCCCCCCGAAGCATTGCTAGTCACTACCATCTCAACTTTTAAAATCTGCTTACAAATATTGCCATTTAGGGACCATTTGCAATTACAAAAGTTTAGGTTCAGCCCTTTATAGATGACATGATACCATGTATCACGAGTTGCCATAGTTTGGCTACGAACCAAATACTCACTTTCCTTGTTTCCATCAGCCATACAATCTTCATCTGGGATATTCTTTGCTTTGCACTTACTTAAATTTATTTGTTGCTCAATTTTTGAAGCTTGGAAAAAACCAGCTTTTTTAGACGTTGCATGTGAATGTAATACAACTCAACGTTTTTTAATAATAGGTGCAACAGCCAATCCACCCTTCTATGGGACGCATTGTTCTTCTCACAAAGGTACCTTTGCTTTAGATACTGGTGATAAGATTCGATAGCATTATTAGTATCTTGGTTGGAATGTGGGAAGTCCCTATATGCTTTTTCCCACATATCTGGGAAAAAACATACATTAGATTCGAAGAAACAATAGAAAATGGTCAATTACAAAATAAACTGATAAAATGCAACTTTAAGAAACTTACATAATTTGTTGTTGTTTAACCAGTTGGTTGCAAAATAGTCCAAAAACACAGTTTCTTCTTTGAATTCATCAAAGAAACTTTGAATTTCATGTTGCATAGATGCATCATGTTCACTCGAATGCATGATTAATCCTAGAGCACAGAAGATATAGACTTTATTTTCCTTTCCCCTGACTTTAGTTCCAACATTTTTCAACCATGCTCTACGGACATGCCATACACACAATAATAGTGTACAGTTTGTACAAGTCCTGAAATAATATAACATTATAAGAGAATATCCTTGAACATTATTGCTTTTTATCTCTTCTAAAAAGAAAAACTGGTTCACCTTAATGCCTCGATTTCCGTTGTTGCATCATCTGTGATGACAACTCGGACATGCCAATCTGGGTTTTCCTTTTTCCCATTTGCAAATAATTGTGACATCCATTTACAAATATCAGGGGTACCATTCCGTGATGATATTACCCATGCCACTGGAATCCCATTGTGATGATCATCAAAAGCCATTATGGTGTACAGTTGATATTGCATTACAATAAGAAAACAAGATTATAAGCATATAAGAGGACGACATTGAAATAAAGTTGAATAAATGAAGTTTTGGTAAATATGTTTAGCCCATATTTGTTAGCGCTAAAAGTGGAGTCCACTGATAAGATGTTGTTGTGTGAGTATTTCACCATCATTAAAAGCATCCACTTAGTTTGTATGCCTATAATGAAAGGGATGTTTTTAACATCTTGTTGTTGGTAGAAGAAAAAGCTCTCTGGGCACTCACTAACCCAACAATCCACACTCATTGGATCACTTTCATGCTTCACATACTCTAGCCTCTTGATATTATTGTACATGTTTGACACATCCTTTCTTGTCATGAAAGAATCTCGAGGTGCCCCTCTGAACAACTCACCAGATCAATACCTTAAATCAAAGATAAATTTTTCCCAGATCATCGTAGGATTAAAACCATCACAAACCAAATATTCAACAATAGTTCGTATATGCTCTGTTAAATGTGGCGTAAAAATTGAATTTCTTGGGCATGTCATTTGCCTTATTTCCATGACGAACCACATTTTTGTCATCAATATGTTTGCATGCTGTATATATTAGAACAACATCATTTGGTCTAAGAGCAAGTCGTCGCATAATAAAGTGACACTCACAACCAAATTTGATGCTGTGACGTGGAAGACTTTTTTTAGTTGTAGATCCAGGTTCAGCTAAATTGTTGGATTGTACATGATTTGGACCATAGGCACACCAATATATGTGATCAAGAATTTACCAAAAATTAAATAAAATATTTATGCATGTTTGACATAGTGAACTTAAAATCAAAACTATATAGATAGATAGATAGATAGATAGATAGATAGATAGATAGATAGAGAGAGAGAGAGAGAGAGAGAGAGACTCACACAACATATTCTAGATATGTTGAAGAATTTGTCCTCTTGATATCTTTCACATCTTTAATTCGTCGAGTTTTAGCAACAAATTGAGTAGGTGCACTTTCCCTCATTTGCTCTCCACTTATAAAATCCTCAAGTCGACAATATGGAATAATAGCGACTTGGTCTCCTGCTACTTCTGTCCATGTCAAATCTTCTGCTGAAAACTCTATCATTCCTTCTAGGTTTTCAACCTCCAACTCATTGATCAAGTCCCACTTCTTCATTCTTCAAATCCCTATACAAATTAGGGGACATGAATATTGACTAAAAATATGAGCAACAGTTCATGCTATAAATATTGAACACCACTTGAAATGCAATTTTTTGTAGTGTGTACAATTACACTCAAGACCCCACCAGATATAAACACATTTAGAGCATAATTCCCTATCTCCCCTTCAATATTTCATACCCATGCACAAAACAATATTATAGACTTTCAAATGCTTCATCTTGGTATAATCAATACATTGCTGAAAGAAACATAATAACATGCAAAATCTGTTGCAAAGAAAATCCAACAACTCCTTGATAAATATGGATCATGACATGGGTTTATATTCTGAAGACCCAACCCTATTACTAAAACCTATGTCTATGTATCTCAATTTAAAACAGAACCCTTAATCTCTTAGCTCCAAGTCGTCTGCAAAGATTCCCCACCTCATTGTTCTTTATCCAAATCCCTGAAACAAGAACTTCCTGCACAGAAGCTACTTAGTAGATGTTGCACAAGCACTTTTCTGAGTTTTGAGTTTTACCAACATAATTGTTTGAACCCAAGGAGTAGCTGGCTGCATTCGCTAAAGTCCTATGAAAATGGGAAATGTTTTTGTTCCCAAACCCATATCTGCTACCTTTGAAGTGTATTGCTTATGAAGGTATCAAAATTGTCCTAACTCCACAATGTTAGTATGAAAATTTAGTGCTGCTATAAGATGATGTTATAACGTTTGATTTCATAGTGGCTTTGATTGATTGCCATTTATCCCACAGTTCCTGCAGTTCCATACCAGAGGGAAAAACAATTGGCTCCTGCAACATCTCCAGTTGTGGCTATACTGAAAGGTATCCCTAGCTTTTGCTGAGAAATTATTGTTCGAAAATGCCATTTTAAAATATACTTCTAGGCAGACATGACAAGGTTTTCCAGACTGAAATATTACTGTAATGATGCATCTTTTATTATATGTTGTGTTAGTAGAGATGATCAGAGCATCTCAGGAGTATTGAGAAGAAAACACTAGGATAAACATAGCCATGGGTATGAGTAGAAGAAATGCATAGGCTGACTTACAGTTGCCTCCTGGATTCAGATTCTTCCCTACATATGAAGAGTTGGTTGTGCATTACTTGTGCAAGAAGGCAGCCTCTCAGATGATCCCTGTTCCTATAATAGCAGAAGTGGATCTCTACAAATATGATCCATGGCAGCTTCTAGGTATATTTTTCATTTCTCCCCTCTAATCCTTGTACCCATATTTATAAACAGATTATAGAAGGTGTGATTAGATGGATTTCAGGACTTAACGAAGAGCCTGTTCTTTTCTTTTTTATGTTTATAGAGAAGGCCCTATTTGGAGAGAAGGAATGGTATTTTTTCACTCCCAGGGATAGAAAGTACCCAAATGGATCAAGGCCCAATAGGGATGTTGGTTCTGGATACTAGAAAGCTACAGGTGCTGATAAGCCCATTACTGCTAAAGGTGGAAAGAAGCGAGTGGGCATCAAGAAGGCTCTTGTCTTCTATGCTGGGAAAGCACCCGAAGGCACAAAGACGAATTGGATCATGCATGAATATTGTCTTGCTGATGTTAGCAGACTTGCAAGGAAGAAAGGCAGCTTAAGAGTAAGTTCTTTTGTCCTCTTTGTAAGGTCTTGAGCCGGTAGTTTTGGAAATACAGTTCACTGGGTCAATTTGGCTTCTGGTTGTTATGTTCCATGCTTTCCCCCTTCTATTTCTGACCCTGTTTGCTCATATGGGCATTAGCAATAAGGATATTGGTGTTGAATGCTTGATTCCTAAATTACAGATATTGGTTCTGTATTGGATTGAAATAGAAATAAAAGACACGGGACTTAAATGATTGATTACTCAATTGAAGCTATTGTCAGTGGAATGTTTGGATTTGAATTTTTTATGGGAAGAATTATTGTATTTTTTTCATCAGTTCTGTGAGGCCCAAAGGCTGGGAATTGTTTTTCCTTGTCTTAGATTTGGCCATTTGAAAATAGTTAGAGAATGAAATATAAGTTAGGGACTGGATTCTATATTTTCTTGTCCGCTCTGTCATTTATTTTGTGTATACTAATTGAAAATATTCTTCTTAATGTCGTTGGATGATTGGGTTCTCTGTCGAATATACAACAAAAAGATCAGTGCTGAGAAGTTAGCACAAGGGCAGAAGGAAAGCTCCCATGATGTTGTACCAATGGAAGCCATCGATGAAAAGGATATGGATAATCAACCTTCAACTTCAATTGAGCACAGTGGAATTGAACAAAACAACCCATCTTCTGACCGTCTGATGAAACTGGAACCTTCTCCGACAAGCCACAACGTGGTTCCCCCTCGTTCTTATCCCATGAATTACAATTTCAATTTGCAGAACCTGGATTTCTTCCAAAATACATCAAACCATTTTAATGCCAGTACTCTCAAGGCTCCAGTACAAAATACAGCATTCAATCCAATTTCCCCCTCCATCGACCACCAATGATCAAATTACAATTCAGCGGATTTAATTTCAGGATTGTATACTGATTCTAGCAGTTCCAAGCCATCATCATCTTCATATCCCATTTCGGAGAAAGAAGAAGTTCAGAGTAGCTTCAGACTGGAGAATTTCTTGCAGGAGGAGACACAATCAACGTATAATTTCAGTATGGAAGGTCCACAAAATCCCTTCCCTCAGTTAGACCAAATAACTTTTCTTGATTTTAATCAAGATTACTTTACTGGCTTAACCACTTCAGACTACCTACCAAGGTTCAACTCAAATGACATACAATTCCAATGAGTTCATGGTCTTAGAGCAAGGCTTGTTGGTCCCTGGTTAAATATTTTTTTATAAGAGTCTGCTTGTACAGCTTATCCAGCTATAGTTATTTTCAAACCATATTCTGAATCTCTCATTTTAGCTTCAAAATCATGTACAACTTGATTCTTCGGAGACAACCTTTGACATAAAACAGGATTGGATGCCACAGATATTCAGTCTATCTTAGGTCCCATGCTATTTTTAGCAAAAGGCCCACCTCCTTTTTAATCAAAAGTTCCACTCTTTCTGTCCGAACTACTTTTTGAATGGTTGTAACAATATAATATTTTTAATGTAATATAAGGTTGGAATTGAAGGAAAGGAAAGTTTAAGGAGAGGAGCTTGCCATGTACTTTAGCATCTTTGTTGAATGAAAGGAAATTCAATTAGTTTGTCCCACTTTGTTATACAACTTTAATCAGTTTGTTCCACTTTGTTATGCTCAAATGAAGTCCAAAACAATTACTAAATTTAGAATTTTTATTTAGAGTATTAAATTGCCTCACTTAAGAAAATATATCTAAAGCATTGTTGGCATATATTTCATTTTAAGGGTTTCATACCCTAATCCATTTATTATCTGGCTTGGTAATGACTTTAAAATTAAGTTATTATTATTATTTATATAAATCTTAGTATAACAATTTGCAGAAAAATTAAAATACACACTTGACAGAAATGTGGACTACTACTGCTTACAACTACTTATGACCAAGGTTACTGAAACCAAGACTGTAGGTTCGAAGTTTCACCATAAGCTTAATACATCAATTGGATCTCACCCCAATAGGACAAAAACAAGAATCCTAAAAAACTAATAGTGAAGAACTTAGTTTGTTGGATCCTATCACTGAGAACCCTCCATGTTGGTTTGGCTCAAATCTCAGTTGGATCAGAAGTTGTTGCAAGTGGTTGAGCGTTAAGCAACTTGAAGCTTTGAAGCATTGCTACCTCCAATGTAAAGTGATGTTCAACAGTCATTCTTGCTAACATAGATAATAATCACACTGATATATGCAACTAAAGGAAAAATATTAACGTGTAAGCGCATGTGATCTCATTTTGATTCTACTCTGCTATTTTCACTACTAATGTGAGTTTTCATATGCATCATGCTTATTTGGTGCTTATTGTACGCAACGATAACAAGCAAAGGATAGCATAGTATCTAAATTGCATAATTGGAATGTGAGAGCATGATGTCCCTTATCACATTCACTTTGATTATGCTTTTGTAAATAAAATCTAGAGTTTGATTGGTTGCATTTTAGATTGATATTTTTCCGGCCTTAAAAACTTGTTGACAAGCTGGGTGGGATCTAGTCTTGGTTGCAGCTAGACTCTGTTGCATACGCTATACTAGTTTTCATTGGTGGGTTAATGATACATTGCACATCTGATACGCTTGTAATGATAAGCAAGAGGTTTATAGAAACATGCATCCTTCAATTCAGACAGGTATAATGGCTTACTGTCATGTTTTTAACATGCTTTTGAGTAAATAATGACTTGTCTCCGCATCATAAGTCCCCATTTAACAGCGTTTGCAACAAGAACTTTTATATAACCAAAAACCTTACAGATCAGATTAGGTATTTTTAATTTACGTCACGCCCAGGATTGCCTACGAGGTGGTTGCAACTGTGAGAGCGGGCGGTGTTTCCTCCAGACGGGTTGCAGAGGCAGAGCAAGGTCGAGAGCGCGAATGATGCAAATGGTCTTTTGGCGCGAGGGTAGGTTTGAAAATGGGTCCCGGTCCCAGCTCGAGGGTGGTGGGTCTTGCGTTCCCGAAAACGGAATGATGCTCTTGCCGGATTAACGATGTATGGAGGATGGATGCGCCCATGACCCCCTTGACATCCATGATAGAGCCGACCTCTGTACGGGCATTTAATGCCCTATGGCAAGCTGGTTAACTCTTGCCATATATTTGACAAGAGTTTCGATTTATGGCCCACACAAATTAAGAGTATCATCTTAAAATTGACGTTTTACCATTTATGATAATAAGTTGTGATGAGAAGTTGCGCTGAGCTTATCTCGATTGCAGGTGGCCCAGACCTGTTTACGTGGCTCACTGGGTCCCTCCATCTCCGTTTTGAATCCGAGTCAAAATAGTGCCTCAACCATAATCAGAATTCCATCTGAATCGATTCACGTTTACGTGAAAGGTACGTCTACCAGAAAGGTTCCTTTCATGTGATCAAAATTATTTGGATCTCTTTCAGAGAATTAAAAATAAATTAGGCTACTAATTTCCGCTCGATAAGAAGAAAGAAAAGAAAATGTAAACTGCTCAGTAAGATTTCTCAAGGAGAAGATGAGAATTCACCGGATCAAGAAGCGGCGGGAGGACTCATGTGAAAGGGCTGCCATTTATTTCATGTTGTAAAGTTGTGATGATAAGTTGTGTTCATTTCTATATAATATTTTCACCTTTCTACATATGCTGTAGCTACTTTATATACGAGAAACCGAACACTCTAACCTTGACATGATGATGTTATTTCTATATAATATTTTCACCTTTCTACCTATGCTGTAGCTACTTTATATACGATAAACTAAACACTCTACTGACTGATTATTTATTGGTGCCGAAAACCTTGACTTGATTTGAAACCAAACTCTCTGATGTAAAGACCCTGAGCATTCAAGGAACATTTATCGGTGCTGAGAACCATGACTTGATTTGAAACCAAACTCTCTGATGTAAAGACCCTGCCGAAAACCATGACTTGGGTTCGGTGGTATTGACTTTGGTTTGTCGGTATCGAAAGTGGCTCGTCTCGAGAACCGCGACTTCACTTAGTTGCCGTATGAATATTATGCAATGCAACACAATAATCATGTATCACCATATATAATGCAATACAATAATATAATAATTTAATATAACACAATATAATAATTATAATATCACATCATATAATATAATAGTAATATAATAAAATATATTATATATTTTAAATAATAATAGTTTAGTACATAAAATTTTGTTATTATATTAAAAATTATCATATTTTTTATTATTTAAAATATATATTCCTCAGCACTATGTTATTGTCAATAATAATTATATATTTATTAATAAAATTACTAGTATCTTTTTTATATTTACTTGGAGTATATTAATAATATCAACTAAATTATATATTAAACTATTAAATATTATATACATATATATGTTGCTCATTTTATTTTTAAATCCGAAAAAATAATATATACCTAAGGATTAATAAACCCAAGTCATCAATATGATAAACCCAAGGGATAAACGAACAATGTATTATTAATATTATACACCCAAGAGATTATTAATATTATAAACTCAAGGGATTACTATTAAGCCACTACTTGCTTCTCAAAAGACTAATCTTCTCTCCTATTTCTAGCTTGAGAAGCCAAGGTGAAAAGTCCTTTGCTTGAGCTATGAGGGTGCATATATAACAAATGAAGTGACTTTCCACCTCCCTTGTGGCTCTTGAGCTTCCCTAATGATTCTTGAGCTCCCATATGTTTTTTCTAATTCCTAAGAGACATTTGAGCTTCTACATAAGTCTTCACATTCTGTGTATGACCCTTAGGCTTCCACACATTTTACATTTTCACATTTTTCCAAAATACAATACTACTTGTGGCAAAATACAATGACACATATGAGTTTCATGGTGACAATTTGAGAAGCTGTGACTTGGCAATAGTGACATGGAACTTCATTGTAGAGTGTTAGTGCTAAGATTTTCTCCTTGTTGCTATCTTCAAACCTTCGTAATAGGTCTTGCATGTACTTCACCTTCATCCTCCATGAGTATGGTTATGATATAGAGTCTTCCATATGATCCTGATCTTCATTCTTCTATCCTGATCTATTGTCCCTTTATCTCTTTCCTGGATGATTTCCTTGTGTCTTCAACTTCATGAGTTTATTATTGTAGCTCCTCTTTCACATCCTCCTTAAGCATCATCTTGTCATGTCAATATAATAATACCTTCAAGTGGAATTCACTCATGACAAGATGACATCATTCCGAAAATCTCCTAGTCTCTCCTATTTCTCATGAAACATACTATCTGAGACGGGATAATGTGTAGGATTAAGGAGGAGGCATATGGATTTCTTTGTGGATAGGAGAAGGAGGCAGGCAGTGATGGTCTAGGATATATGTAGGGTGAAGTGGCTGAAAGATAGGGAGGTATGACTACGCAATTAGGGAAGTTAAGGAGGAAGAGAATGCATGTTTGCTCACTATGACTAGTAGTGCGTAGTTCTAGAAGGAGAGGGTCAATGCATCCCATAGTTGAGCACTGCAAAGGCTAAGAAATGGCTTGACCACTAATTGAAAGTGCGCAATATGTAGTGGGGGAAAGAATGGGCAAGGACTGTGTAGTGGGAAAGTGCAGTTGATATTGACTGAGCACTGAGATTGTGCAATACACAGTTGATGGAGGTAGTTTGTTGTAACTGCATAGTATGAAGTTCCAAGAGGAAGATGATACTTGACTGTGGCTTATGACTATAGAGTACATAGTTCTAAGAGGTAGAAATATAGGTACTTGGTCGAGCAAGTTGCGGAGATAAAAAAACTCCAATATTGACTAAGTGTGGGATCAGTAAGGAAGAAAGATGAGACCAGATCATGTAGCAAGACTTGAACATGATCACACAAAAAAATGACCAACCACATGATGATGAAACACTAAAGACCCAAAATCAACATGTATCCATTGAAACGATGATAACACAACACTTACCTCAAGTGCGACACTTAGGATATACCTTTCAACATAATTGTCTACTATAATAAGAAAGTGTGCAATACCTTGAAAATGAGTCCAATGCATATCACTATGATAGATAGAAACCATTAACATAAAAGAAAGCACTAAATATACCTCTTAAAGGTGTGCCATAGACACTTAGGATACACCTTTCAACATAATTGTTGACTATAATAAGAAAGTGTGCAATACCTTGAAAATGAGCCCAATGCATATCACTATGATAGATAGAATCCATTAACATAAAAGAAAGCACTAAATAAACCTCTTAAAGATGTGCCATAATTACCTTTGAGAAGGAACGACACTTCCCGTAACATAAGATAACACTTGAAATTCCTTCAAAAATGGACTTATAAACTTAAGAAGCAATCATGGGATAATTCTAACAACTAGAAATGACAGCTCACATGATCAAAGGGAGGCTCGAAAGTTTGAATAAAGGAAAAAAAATTGAGGGCGTTGTAGCAACGACAACAGAGAGCTGAGTAGGACCCAACATAAATATGTGACCCAATAAAGCCTTGTATATGAATAGAGGGAAGTGGAAGATAGGAAAAATAAATAAAACAAATAGGGGGATTGATTGGTCCATGAGAATAAAAATGAACCATGGTGTGGAAAAAATGAGGAAGACATAAAATAAAAGAGAAATTTCATTTTCCATGATAAAAAAATATTTAAGGTTATTGAATGGTTTCAGGTAACCTTGAAAAGCTTTGGGAAATACATATTTGGCATGACCAAGACACCTCCATATTCATTCCCTATATCATAATTTGGATAAGAAATGAAAGATGTCCTTCAAACCTATAGGTATGTGGTAGAGAACCATCATAGTAGCAAGATAAGCTACCTATATTTAAAAATATTATGGCTGTGTAATGGCACATAAACAAAATAAGTGAAGAAAATGTTGAGTTTAAATACACTGTTGAATATGGTAGCAAGAATAATAACCATTGAATGTACTGGTGGTGGAAATAACGTAAAAGTGAGTAATTTAGATAAAATGATTACTTTGGCCACATTGGAAAATATTTTTTCAATTCTATACATGCTTTGCATAGATGTATGGAGTTCTCTAAAATCTGATCTCATCGACACATGTGATTATGTGTGTATATATAATCATGAACATGGCAATGCTTAAATGGTGTACAAATTCCATTGAAATTTACAGGTTCTTGTTAGGGATCATTTTCATGGAAGAATAACTAATCATTTTTATGAATTTAATGCATGTATGGAGATTCTTGGTTGTGTGAGGAATTAATTGGGAAGGGGAAACCATGATAATTTATGATTTTATCATCGCGAGATTAAGATACTTTTGTTTATGTCATATATATGAATAGGAAATGTTCAAGGTTATGTTAATAGGTATATTAATTACAAATCTACATACATAGACCACCCAGATTGTGGTTTTCCTCAGCTTGGGGGAAATGATGGGAAGTCATGATGTTGTGTAATATGTATATGTGTATATGTTGTGTAATGTGTATATGTTCATATGTGTGTGTGTGTGTGTGTGTGTGTGTGCGTGATATGAGATCCATAGTCATACTTACTAATAATAATGATTGGGACAAGAAAGATTGGGACTACTTGGGCCTATGATGATATCTAGATAAGCAGGTATGGCACTATGTGGACCTATAATAATATTCTTGTCAATGAAAAACTATTGAGATTCATAGCACCCATACTCACAGTGAAGCGGATGGGATTATTTGGAGCATATCCACCACTAGATGTTACCAGTTTTGGAAACCATATTAGTGTGTGTGAGTTAAAGGCTACATGGAGATGTGTGAGCACTACTAAGTGCTAACTAGGCTTGGAAAATCACTTAGTATGCGTGGATTAAAAAAGAAAGAGAAATTCGGAGATAAGTATCAGTTATTCCATTTGATTATGAATTTCTAAGTCATTTTCATGCTTTAGTTTAATTTAGAGTAATGATTTGTGATGATTTGGGTTATGGACCAATTATGTTTGGATGTAATTGGAACTAAAATAAAATTGTAGGGTTCACCTCAAAAACAAATATGCTAATGAGGTATTAATTAAATTTATTGAAAATTCTTTATGATGAGTCTCACGAGGATTTTCATGTTGTGACGTATGAAGGACAATGGAATTCCCAGTTTGGGTGAGGGAAACTAGATAAAATGTAAAATAACAAGTTGAAGCAGAGTCGATAGTAGTGAATAGGGGCATTGTGGTGTCACATGAACCCAATATTAAATCTTGATTGTCGTGAACCATACCATGAAGGATATGACTTGCGTTGATGCAACTAAATGCCTAAGTTATGAAACTCTTCCAACGTGAGGGAATATTTCCAAGGGAAGGGGGTTCCAAAACATGGAAGTTGAGTGATTGCACAAAAGAGAAACTAGATCACTTGTGGGAAAGGGAATTAGAGAAGGGGATGTTGGGACTTGAATTTGTTTTCAAGTATAGTCACAAGGATCAAGGTTACATTTGATGTGTCTGAGGAAGCAAGTAACACAAATTTTACAATAGGAGCTGTTGGGATGGGGTCCCCTGGATTAGTTTTGGGGTTAAGATAACTCGAGTTTTGGTACATTTTGTGTAAATAATGAAAACTCTCCACGATTCATGGAAGCGAAGCATGTAGATGAACAGGAGTCAAAGGGGTTTAGCCCCTTGCTTTATGTAAAGTTTCAATCAGTTTTGAGATCCACCAATGGTCCGTAGACCATGGCATTGTATGAAAACACTATAAATAGGTGTTTCTTAGAGATTCTAAGGCATGTTTTTTATAGTGAACTGTAGAATGGGTGAAAAGTGATAGCAAGGAGAAGTGGGTCAGATAGGAGAAGAAAGGCTCTGCAGCTGAGTGCGTAGGGTACTTTTTAGTATGTAATCCTGAATTAAAGACCAATAGAGACAGTTTTTGAAGAATTCTTTTGTATTTATGTTTATTTCTGTTAATGATATATGTTGTCGATGAATGATATGTTTTATGAAATATTGATTGAATGCTACATGATTCTCTTGAATAAATATTAATGATGTACACAATGCATGCTTAAGTATTTTTGTGAAGACTCTGATGCATTCTCTGATGTTTACTAATAGCCTAATTATATCTGCACGAAACCTAATTTAGATATGCTCTTTGATGTGCATAAATAGATAAATTAACTGTTAAGGGTCTGCAAGAAAGGATTACAGACCTTCACAAAGGTTTGAAGAATATTTTAACAGAGTTGCAGTAACGTGCCCTAAGAGTTTATTGATCTGCGTGAAAGCATATCTAAGGAGCTAAAAGACATCGCACTGGTCTCTAGATGTAGAAACTTGGTTCTTGCATCCCCCCAGCTGCTTCGAGTGAGACTACAGCCTGTGCTAAGTAGGTTGTTGCCAAAAGGGCCAGTATTGTAGGGTTTTGTTGGTTGCCACAACTAACTTTGAACCTGGGTTAGGACCCCCTAAGCCAACAAATGGTTCCATTTCCAGGACTAGGATTTGTTTGAATGAGACATGTGATGTCGCATAATTGGAATTTGACCAAGAAATATCTTGAGAAGTGGCTGGATTAGAATATTAATGAGTTTACAGTTCAAGAAAATAAGAATCTGCGCCTATCAAAGGAACAATAGTTGAATAGGTATATGTATACATAGATACATGATATCTTCTTCTTCACTTTTCCCATTGAACTGTATCAATGGTTAGCTAAATTAACAAATAGTTAAGGAAGGTGGAAGCTCGATAATCCTATAATGTGGACCCTAGAGTTAGTGCGATGATTAGAAGATTCTGAAAGCAAGATTGCACGAGCTGTTGATCATTAGCTTGATCAGATTCCAGGAGGATTTGTTACATAATTTGTAGTTGATACCTCAGTCAGCTACGACGTAGCGTAGCGAATATTTTCAAGGGACCACAAGGTAAGTGTCTAAGATCATTGAATACTTGGATTAAAATTTTGTTATGTCAAGAACAGGTGATGCCATTACCTTGATGTTTGGAGCTACGCAGAGTGGACGATTCTTTAGAAATCACGAAGGATCAGGACCAGAGTATAGTCGATTGCTAGGACGTCCTCCCAATGATGATGAATGGGTGAAACATACTCTGCCACAAAGTGTTGTTTGACTAATCTCTCAAGGGATTCCTCGAGTAAATCATCCATCCACTCCACCTCCACCTCCACCTCCACTGCAGTCACCCTCATCCACACTCCACCTCTACCACCACCATCCAAAATGGCAAACACAATGAATTTTCTGACTTTCAAAGGCACAAGGGGTGAAGATATAGAGTAGTTTTGGTTTGTTACGAATATTGTATTGATATCACAACAGAGTACTGACGAAAATATAAAGAACCCACAGTTGGTTACTACTCTGCGGGACCACACGCTAACTTAGTATATTAATTATTATTCTAATAATCCTCTGGCATCACTAGGAGAAACTAAAACAATTTTAAACAAGGAGTTTAGTAAGCTTAAGTCTGACTCAAAGTCAGTAATTTGATTCAAAGAAATCATGATGAGGGTCGACGCGAGGCCTTGGCAATTAGATCAAAAGTTGAAGTGTCAAATTCAAGAAGCTAACATGCAGCTCATAGATAGTCAACATTGTGAATGGTTTATAGCTTCGCGTTTACCCCACCTGAGAATTTCATTGTGACAACAAAAGATAGGAACATAGGCAAAAGCCTTGGAAATCGTTATGAGGTTGCATGCATCACCTATCCAAGATGCTACCTTGGGGATACTGCAGATCCACTCTCAATTACATAGCTTACACCTAGAATTACAGAGTTTGAAGAAAGACAACGAGACTAAACTGTAAGTTCATGTGGAAGTTTGGTGTCTGAAGTGAAAGAGCTAGGTGCACAATAAATATGACAGTACGGTATATGAGAATTATATTATAGGAGGGGAACCAATTCCCGTGGAGCTATAAGCTCGAGTAGGGCGAGCATGGGGACTGTGCTATGGTGTGTTATTTGTCACGTTGCTGGACAACATGCAACAGATAATTGTCATTTACTTCAAAAGTTTTTCCAGACACCCCAAGAGTTATTCTGTGACTTCTTAAAATTGGTGGGCCCAGATGAACGCCACTGCCGCAGTTATGAGCTGATGATGGAAATGGCACCTACATACCAGATGCAAGAAAAAACTTAGCCCTCAAAGTAGGGCACTGCAGGAGTGCGCGGAGGTTATCAACGATGTGTACGGGGCCAAGGAGGAGGAGGGCCTAGTAGAGGTCTTGGTCAGATCATCTTCTACGACTGTAGACATCCAGGGCACTATGCATGAGAATGTCAGAATTAGACAAGCCCATCATGTCAATACTGCAGCTAGTTTTACCATACTGTAGAAGGATCCTCGGTGCTAATAGAAAAAATGTAAGAGAAGAAATTGCAGCCTCAACGACCTATGCAGAACTTACATATTTTGAGAGATGATCCCTACGAGGAGGATCAAAGTGTGAATATAGTGCTGAGGAGTGGAATAATGACTGGTGATGATAAGGAAGAAGATGGATGGGTTTGCAAGGCCCTAGAGAAGGAAGTAAGTTTTGATCTGGAGCGCACTAACAAAACTTTTATGGAAGCCAAGAAGAGCTTTGATGGGGCATGTTAGTTCCAGTCTTTGTAGTCTATCACCATGGATCAAAACGGGCTCTTACTATGTCTAGTTTTCAGAGATGTTTTGCACATGATTTTCAGTGCAAGTCATATCCTAAGTATGTTCATCAGGAGCAACTCGGAAAGAGCTTTCCAACAGTATATCACACTCCTATAACCAGCTCCCGGATTAGAAGGTATGATCGAAATGAATGAGTGATTCTTGGTTATGCATGTTTTGAGGTCAGTTGCTACACATAATGACAAGTTTACTACAAGATCAGTTTCTGAAATAATGGTAAGGAATTTTTCAGGAGTGAAAGAGGTTTTGTTCATCAGATACCAAATAACAAAAAATTCCTTCAGTTTATGCACAGGTGCTACTATGTGGGAGATATACAGTGATATTTGGAGCCTACATTAAAGAAAAAAACAATTTTTTCATAGTTTTTACTCTTTTAGTCATTTTAGTGCGATGCCATTTTACAACAGATGGAAAGTAATTTTGCAAAACCCAAGGAGGTTTTTGTTAACCACGAGCCATATAACAAAAAAAAAATTATTTTATTCATAGGTGTCATGAATTGGGATATGTGACTAGATCTTTACAGTTCATTTTCATATATTTAAATTTTTAATGGTTTTTTGATTGAGAGATGATTTTGTGGCACATATTACGAACAACTGGAAACAAATTTCCAAAATTTGAGAGATTTTTCTCCAGAATGTCCTTATCTACAAAAAACTCTTTCAGTTTTGTAACATTTGCTATGGCGTAGGAGATATGAGTTCATCTTCAACACCTATTTTCAAAAATTTGGTCCAAGTTTTATGTAACTAGTTCTATTTTGAAGAAAATGGTTGAGCTCAATTCCCTTAGTACAAGGATAAGAAAATGTATATATTTTATGAATTTAATAGTGTAGTGGTCGGAATTTGGTACAAGGTTGGACTTTGGCAAAAGGTTGGACTTTTGGGATAGCTTGGAGCTTCACTGTATACACATTTCAGCAGTTCGGCTAAGGAATAGACCAGGGTTTGCAACACTTTATGGGATTCATGTGGCATCTTGATTTGGAATTGTGTTTCCTTCTATAACTGTAAGTTTACATGTGTTTTAAGTATGCCATCATCTCTCTTTGCTTCATCTTAACTAAAGCAAACAACGATAAAGGTAGAATCTATTGAAATTGTAGTGCTCTACCTAGGGTTTTTTTAGTTATTTATGTTTTCAACTGTTTGAAGAGGATCCTTGAGACTTTCTTGCCCTCTTCAAGTCCTCACCTATCTAAAGCTCTCCATCTCACTCAATTTGAAGTACCAAATCATTTTCCTACCTTGCCCCATAGAGATCTTTGCAAAACTGAGCCTCATTCCCCAGACCCAAATCTGCCTTTCCATTTGAGCCAACAAAACATCATCAAATTTAATCAAACTCTTCTGCACACATACCTAGCCTAAAATCAGTCTTCACATCGGTCATCTCAAGCCTCATTGATCATATTTTGTTGAGATTGACAAGGAGAGAGCCCTCTCCTGACCTGGTAGGGCTAGCTACTAGGTTAAGCGTGGTTTGATGTTATCCTAGATCCTACCTTTCTCAGCCTGAGGTAGATTTAGGCTCTAACATAGTGGCGACCATACTAGGGAAGAAAAATTTATTTGTTTTTTATTTTTGTTTTATTTACGAACTACAGACGGAGCCTGAAGTTAGCCAGGTAGCCTTCAAACTGCTCTTTCTCAGCGAGTGCATACGTAGATGAACACTGCATCAGTCAATCTCTGGGATAGTTTATGAACTAAACATCTGACTTGCAAATTGCCCCAGTACATTAAACTGGGGAAGAGGTGACATATCTTCTTCGAGAAAGATCATTCAAGTTGCAGATCTGATTATTCATGGTGGACAGCAGTCAGACACATATGAAGGCTAAAATAATCTACCTAGTGACTCAACTATTCAATGTCCTGAGTTTCAAAGTATTGATGGTGGCTCCACAGGCTAAATGAAGGACTCAGATGTTGCTTCTATTTGTTCAAGTATTCATGTATCGATTTTTCTAATCTTCCTGGTTTTCCTAATCAATTACCAAAGAATGCATACATTTTGAGTAATGGTCCTAAATTCAATGGGGAAGATCTGACTTTGACTCTAGAACATATAGAACATTTTAAAACATTTGTGGAAATTCTTAGAGTTAAAAAGGAAGATGTCTTCATTAGATTGTTTTTTGATTCGTTTCAAGGCAAATGTAGAAAATGGATTGAAGGTTTTCCTATCAGATCTATTAAGTACTTTGCAGATTTTTGGCATATCTTTCTTGAAACATGGATGGAGAAAGAGGAAGAATTCAAAATAGAGGTGCCCCCTATTCAAGGTTTTAGAGAAAGGGAAGATATGTGCATGGATGATGAGGTAGATGAGAACTTTTCTTCATCTCTTTCTTGTTATTTGAAATCCTGTCGATGCAGCCATGAAGTTAAGCTCAATTTTTTGCAAGAGTTTGCCATCAAAATTGAAGGAGATCTAACTGAATTGGAGACCCAAATACAGTGCCAAGATCTGGACTGTCGAGTCCCATTCCTTGGGGACCTTTTTTAGCAGAAGGAACAGAAGGTAAGGCTGCTTGTGGATATTTGCATTTATAGCTTGCAGCTGGAAGCTTGTATTGAGGAGTTGGGGCAGCAAACAGAGTCTGGCTTTTTCGATCCTATTGCAACGTACATGGAATCTTTTAATTTTAATTTTTATTTATTAATTTATTTATATTTTGTTTTTATTTATTTATTTTATTTATTTATTTTTTATTTTATTTTTTTTAATTTTTATTTAATTTTAATTTTTTTTATTTAATTTTATTATTTATTTTTATTTTTATTTATTTATTTAATTTAATTTAATTAATTTATTTATTTTGTGTGTTTGAATGATAGATCAAATTGTCTTTTACACAACCAGATTCGTTATGTGCACATATGGCTATCAACATTTACATTTGTGTCCTGGTTGAAGCACTTTCAAGCAGCATCCTTGTCACAGTTACTTGATTGGCTGATATGGCATTACAACATTACTTGATCTATCAATTTTGCAGCAAAGTGGGTTAGATTTGTACATAAATAAGTTGCCTGAGGCATCATTTCAGTTTTTGGTATTTGTTTATGTACATGTTGCAGTATGCATATGTTTTTGGATTGGTATGAGTTGTTTTGGGTTTGCAGTTGTTTGACCGTATTGCGCAATGGACGAGGCACTTGCTCTACGGTGTTCTTGACACCTCCAAGGAGCTACTATCCACAATAAGGCCGATGTTAGTTCCAGTCTTCGCAACCTGTCACTAGGGATCAAAATGGGATCTTACTATGTCTGGTTTTCAGAGATGTTTTGCACATGAGTTTCAGTGCAAATCATATCCTAAGTATGTTCATCAGGAGTAGCTTGGACAGGGCTTTCCAACGGTATATCACACTCCCGTAACCAGCTCCCGGATTAGAAGATATGATCGAAATGAATGAGTGATTCTTGGTTATGCATGTTTTGAGGTCAGTTGCTACACACAATGACAAGTTTACTACGAGATCAATTTTTGAAATAATGGTAAGGAATTTTTCAAAAGTGAAATAGGTTTTTGTTCAGCACATACCAAATAAAAAAAACCTACATCAGTTTATGCACATGTGCTACTATGTAGGAGATATATAGTGATATTTGGAGCCTACATTAAAATAAAGCAAAATTTTCATATTTTTTACTGTTTTAATCATTTTAGCGTGGTGCCATTTTATAACAGATGGAAAGTAATTTTGCAAAACCTAAGGAGGTTTTTGTTAACCAGGAGCCATATAACAGAAAAATGTTTCAGTTTATTCACAGGTGTCATGAATTGGGATATGTGACTAGATCTTTACAGCTCATTTTCAGAGATTTAAATTTTTAATGATTTCTATTTTAGAGATGATTTTGTGGCACAGATTATGAGCAATTGGAAACACATTTCAAAAATTTGAGAAAGGTTTTCCTCTAGCATGACCTTATCTACAAAAACATCTTTCAGTTTTGTAACAAGTGCTATGGTTTAGGAGATACAATTTCATCTTCAACACCTATTTTCAGAAATTCGGTCAAAGTTTTATGTAACTAATTCTATTTTGAAGAAAATGGTTGAGCTCAATTCCCTTAGTACAAAGATGAGAAAATGTATATATTTGATGAATTTCAAAGTGTAGGGGTTTGACTTTGGCAGAAGGTTGGAATTTTGGGAAATCTTGGAGTTTCATTGTATACACATTTCAGCAGTTTGGCTAAGGAATAGACCAGGGTTTACAACACTTTATGGGATTCATGTGGCATCTTGCTTTGGTATTGTGTTTCCTTCAGTAATTATAAGTTTACAAGTGTTTTATGTATTCCATCATCTCTCTTTGCTTCATCTTAACTAGATCAAACAAGGATAAAGGTAGAATCCATTGAAATTGTAGTGCTCTACCTAGGGTTTTTTTAGTTATTTATGTTTTCAGCTATTTGAAGAGGATCCCTGAGACTTTCTTTCCCTCTTCAACTCCTCACCTACCTAAAGCTCTCCATCTCACTCAATTTGAAGTACCAAATCATTTTCCTACCTTGCCCCATAGAGATCTCTGCAAAATTGAGCCTCACTCCCCAGACCCAAATCTGCCTTTCCATTTGAGCCAACAAAACATCATCAAATTTAATCAAACTCTTTTGCACACATACCTAGCCTAAAATCAGTCTTCACATCAGTCATCTCAAGCCTCATTGATCATATTTTGCTAAGATTGACAAGGAGGGAGCCCTCTCCCGACCTGGTAGGGCTAGCTACCAGGTTAAGTGTGGTTTTATGTTATCCTAGATCCTACCTTTCTCAGCCTGAGGTAGATTTAGGCTCTAAGAGGGCCTCCACCTCAGGAATCTAGAAGAAGGTACAAGAAACTAGCACGCCTGTAGAGGTTGATCCCTATGTACTCACTACATTCTTGGAGACCTGCATAAAACTGCTTCATCATAGAAAATTTGTGGAAGGCTTGCAGGAATTAATAAATAAATGTGCTAGCAAAGAGAAGCTCCATGATGGACACCAGGTGGTCAGAAATATTGGAAAACATAAGGCAAGGACGGGGCATGAGATGAGGCTCACTGCACAGATAGGTGATTATGAGATGGACCAAGTCATCTTGGATCTGGGTTCTGATGTGAACGTATTACCAAGACAAACATGGGAAAGAATGGGGAGACTTGCGATGCAATGGTCTCCAATTCATCTCAGAATGGAAAACCAACAGAACATCATCCCCATGGGATTATTATATGGAGTAACAGTTGATATAGAAGGTATGAGCGTGATGGCCAACTATGAGGTTATAGAAATTGTCAATGAGAGTAATCCATACGTTGTGCTCATGGGAATTGATTGGGCCATTCATATGAATGGGGTCATAAATTTGAAGAAGAGGACAATGTCGTTTGAAAGGAAATCACTTCGGGTTTTAGTACCATTGGACTCTTTAGAAGGGGTATGCTATACTAAACCAATTTACGATTATAAATAAAGTGAGGATGAACTAGATCAAATCTACAAAATAACAACGCAAGATCAGTATTGGACCAACTTGACGACAGATTAATGGATAGAATGGGATGCAGAGAGTTCCTGTACCTTGAATTTAGATGAAGAGTTGGAGCACTGGCATAATCACTTGCATGAAGTATCCACACTGCGATGAAATATGATGACAAAGTCATTATGCTGTGTTTCGTCAGAGGTAAAGAAATTACCCTATTATGATGGTTTAATTGATGTATATTTTTCTTTGGATGAATTTGAGTAGGAAGTCCGTAAGGATCACTTCTTCCAAGCTTTAAAATTGGCACTGCACACTATGTATGCATGCTGGTGGGGTACCCATAATGATAGTTTTTCTGGATGGCGAGATTACATAAGAATGTTGAGGTTACATTTTGGTGCTAACACCAGATTGAATGAGAAATATAGTGTAAGGGACGATCCACGTGATCACCTAGTGAAATGGACTAAAGCATGGGGATCAAAACCACAACCAGAGTTGGTACACATATTTTTCCATACTTTGGATACAATTCCCATGAATTGGTATCTAGAAACGAAGCTCTTCCATGGTACTACAGAATTTGATGTGTTGAAGAAAGGATTCTTATTGACCTTCAGCTTTGAAGACAGCTTTGCAAGCATCGATGAAGCGCTACAAGATATTAAGGCAGTTATATTCAGAATGCCACAAGAACCTATGGAATGGGTCTAACAAGATTGGAGCACCTAGCTGCGCCATGCACTAGAATGATATAATTGACCACTAAAGAGGAGGATGAATATCCGAGAAACATTAATATTCCAGAGGCAGAAGGGCATCGCAAAGTTGAAGTCCCACAAATAAACAACCTAGACATCACCGCGTCATTGAAGACAAAGCAAGTAAACATTAACACTGAAGCAGAACTGATGTTTGTGAATATTGGAGACTATTGGGAGGATGCTACCCTAGATAAAGTTGTTGAGTTACTCCACGAATACTAGGATCTCTTCCCCATGAAGTTTTCAGATTTGAAGGGCATAATTGGAAATTAGGGTGTTATGAAGATCAATCTGAAGCCATATGCGAAACCTATTAAGCAAAGATCGTATTTCCTTAATCCTAAGTACAAGGAAAATGGTTCTCCAAGAGCTGGAAGAAGGCATCATAGAACCATTCAAACAATATGATTGGGTGATCTCGATGATGGTTTGGAAAAAGAAACAGAAAGGAGAAATAAGGATTTGTGTAGATCTGCAAAATCTTAACAATGCATGTGTTCCTGACCCATTCCCAACGCCATTTATGGACGAAGTATTAGAAAATGTTGGAGAGTAGGAGGAATATTCCTTCACTGACAGGTTTTTTGGGTATCATCAGATTAATATTGTGCCCAAGGATAGGAGAAAAATGACCTTCGCAATGGAATGGGGTTGTTTTTAGTACACTGTGATGCTGTTTGGACTCAAGAATGTGCATGCAATATTTTCCTGCGTAGTCATAGTAGCATTCAAGGAGTTCATTCACAAGTTCCTGGAAGTAGACTTTGATGACTCGATGGTGTTTGGATTACTAAGCGCCATGTGGTAATCCTATGCCGGATTTTGGATACGTGTCGCAGATACTGGATCACACTAAATTTAACGAAATTCATATTCTGTGTTCCCTTTGGGATCTTGCTGGGTCGCGTCGTGTGCAAGCAAGGATTAATGGTGGACTCTGCAAAGATTGCAATCATTGTGAATTTGGAGGCCCCAAGGAATGTTAAGCAGTTGCGCATGACGTTGGGACATATTGGATAGTATCGAAAATTTATCAAAGCCTATGCTCAAATTACTATGCCCATGGAGAAATTGCTGAAGAAGGACACACCATTCTATTTGGATGAAGAATTTCAGCAAAACTTAGATGTATTGAAAGAAAAGATGGTCACCACTCCGATATTGGTATTCCATGATTGGAAAAAGGAGTTTCACGTAAACGTGGATGCCTCTTGCATTGCATTAGGTGCAGTGTTAACACAAGCCAGTGAAGGATAAATGGACCATCCTATAGCCTTCACCAGTAGGAGATTATCGAAGTTTGAAAGAATTATTCAACGACTGAGTGAAAAATATTGGCCATGGTGTACGTGCTATAGAAATTCAGGGATTATCTGTTAGGAGGGCATTTCAAATTGTACGCAGATCATTATACCTTGAAGTCCCTGGTTAATAAGCATGTGTTGGGGAAGAAGATCTGTAGATGGTTGCTCTCATTTCAAGAATATGTCTTTGAAGTCATTGTGAAGCCAGGAAGGTTGAATGCAGGACCTCGCCATCTAATGTAGATTGAAACAAGAGAGGAGCCTAATAATCTGGAGGAAGGGTTACCAGATGCACAACTATTTGTGCTTCCTGTAATAGATAATCATTTTCCAAACATTATTCACTTCTTGACTACGGGGATGGCACTAGAAGGATATACAAGTTAGAAAAATAAGGAATTAGTAGTGTGTGCACAAGCTTTTTTAGTTATTTCAAGACATTTGTATAAGATGGGTGATGATAAAATATTGCGAAGATATGTGTTGAATTTTGACTGGGATAACATTCTTGTTGAAGCTCATGTGGGAGTTGCGGGAGTTCATTATGCAGGCAAGGCAACTGTGCAAATGATTTTTCACACAGGTCTATGGTGGCCAATGCTACACAATGATTCCAAGGTGTACTGTAAGGCATGTGACGCATGTCAAAGAACTAGTAGACCATTGCAAAGGGATGAATTTTCGTTACATTCTCAAGTCCATTTACATCCATTTGAGAAATGGGGGATTGATTTCATTGGGCCAACTCAGCCCCGGGGAAAGAAAATAGGTGTGTACTATATAATCACCATGACGAAATATTTAACCATATGGGCAGAAGCACGAACAGTTAAGGATTGTACAGGATCTATGACAACAAAGTTTTTGTTTGAGTATGTCTTAACCAGATTTGGCTGCCTGAAAGTGTTGATGAGTGATAGGGGTACGCATTTTCGAAATGAAACGATCAGCATGTTCACTGAAGAATTCCAGGTCTATAACTAGAAGAGTACACCATATCACCCTCAGGCTAGTGGAGCCTTTAATAAGATTTTAGAGAACGCGCTAATGAAGATCTGTAATGCCAGGAGAATGACTAGTATTTGTGCGTACCTATAGTACTATGGGTTTATAGGACTACTTGAAAGAAGCTGACAAGGAAAAAGTCATTCAGAGTAGTATATGGGGTTGAATTTATAATGCTGATGGAGTACATTGTGCCTAGTTTGCATATAGTAGCCCTGATGGGTATGGCAGATCACGAGGCCATGGAGGAATGGCTCGTGTCGCTGCTAAAGCTCAAAGAAGATCGATTTTTGCCAAGATTTCATCAACAAGTATAGAATGAATGAGAGAAAGTATGGCATGATCACCACGTCAAGCTTCGCACATTCAGGGTAAATGATCTTTTCCTATTATATGATAGTAAATTCACGAAATTTCCAGGTAAATTCCAGATGCATTGGTTAGGGCCATATATTGTCAAAGAAATTACAGATGGAAGCGCAATTTATCTCGTGAAGCTGAATGGAGAACCCTTCCTGGGAAGAGTGAGTGGGATCAGATTGAAGTTGTATATAGGGGATCCTACAAAATGACTATATGACAACATGACAGTCTTAGTGCTCTAGGAAGTTGCAAGGGAGCACGGGACTATAAACTATACAGCCTAATTTGGAGGACAATGCAGCAAGGAGGCTTCATGGAGAATGGTGAAGATACAACCCATAAATTTGCGCGCAGGAATTTGTGCCATGGAGGAAGGCATTGTGCAACACAACAAGAAAGTGATCATTGGAGTAATTGTTCATAACTTGATGGCTAGAAGAGAGTTAAGTGGAGCAGGCTGATGGCATTTAAGGAAAAAATATTTGAAGATCTAGTGCCAAAACAACATTTATTGTCATAAATTGGGGGGAATGTTCGTATTTGAATTGAAAACTCCCAATAAATTATGTGTGTTGATCCAATAGAGAACACTTTGTCCTCTCAGAATTGTTAGTGAAATTTGTTGTATTTTTCTTATGAACCAATCGACTTGGGAAGATTTATTCACGAGCGCTATGTTTGCTAAGTTATCTGAGATAAACCAGAAGTTTATTCTTGACAAAATGCTTGCAACAAGTCCCACTGAAACTATGAGTACCATCGATAATGCCTCTGAAATAGCTGCCCTGGAAGTTGTAAGTATGGAAGCTCCAACGATTGTTCCTACGGCGCCGAGGTCACCTAGGCCGAAGCCTACCCCTACAAGAGAAACCCAAACAGCCAAATCAAAGAAGGATAAGTTGAAGAAGCTGGTGCTAGTCCGCGCATCCCCTAGGAAGCATACCGAAACACAAAAGTAGAAGAAATACAAACAATCGAAGAAAGTAGTGGACCTGGAGGTGGAAGAAGCCTAGGGAACAAAAGATATAGACATTGAAGGAGAGAAGCCCATATAAAGGCTCCCTGATTATATGCCTCTACAAAATGAAAAGGAAAGGTCACGAAGGACCTAGATTCTAAGAAGTTCACCATTTCCACATCCCTACTATAAGAGTATGTCCCTTTTGAAGGTCTTCGGGTTGCGAGAATCTCGTTGTTGAAAATGGAGGACTGGAGCCTCACAGATCATGCTAAGTTTCCACACTTGGTGAAAGATAAGTATATGCGTAGGGTCTATTATGAACAAATCAGGTGTTACATCACTAGAAACAGAGGAATGGGTCCATGTTTTCGAGCACTCAGGGTTAATCAATCTATTGTGGGTGCCCCACTATCACCACACCCCCATTAAAATAATATGTGCGCCAACTACTCAAATTGATGCACGATGGCTGTTTATGACTAGGAGGGCCTATCCCCATTACAAACATGCTCATTCATGGAATCATGCACCTGCCTTATAAGGGTGTAAACCTGACTAAGGAGTTTAGCAGAAATACTGGGGAGAAAGACCTCGCAGAATGAATGAAGATGGATTATGGCCTCGTGAAGAAGTTGCGAAGGTATTCAATTCTGTGTATAACAGGCCCGGCAGGTCAATTCGATGCCCAAAATTTAGTAGGGAAGGTGATGTAGCTTCTTTCTAAATTGCAAGAAGGAAAGAAACTCCTAGCACAAGTGGAGGAAGTGCAGAAGAAGGAGGCCTTGCTAAAGGCAAGGTTGTAGCCTTCGTTAGAGGAGGCTTATCCAGTCACAACAACCATTCAAGATAAGCTTAAAGGGTTATAGTAGACACAACAAAAGATGAGGCTAGCCGTAGAAGGACCTTCCATGGAAAAATTGGTTAAGGAAGTGAAGTAGGAAACAACGCAGAGCACTGCCAAAGTTGCAATGATCTAGGTGGAGCTAGGAGATCTTCAGAATAATATTGAAGCACCAACAAAGTGACTCGAGGGTGAGTCACAATCTTTCTTTTGGGGCCCTATTGGGCTGGGCTCCCTTGGGCCAGTTTTGGGGTTAAGATAACCCAAGTTTTGGTACATTTTGTGTAAATATTATTGTTAGGATATTCCGACACATAGGATATAGTTAAGTTCAACTTGGTCTAGTATAGAGTTAGGTTAGAGTTAGGTAAAGTGTGTTTCTTTACCGTTGTACATTTTGTAACTTACAATCCGACGGTCACGATATGTAGTGATCTGACGGTTCACTCTCACCTCGGTATTACCGACACTTGATCCGTGGCTTGACACCCGATTGGTCCATGAGTTCTATTTAAAGCGCATGGAGGGTCATTGTTCGGGTAATCCGTGCATGAGAGAAGCTTATGTAAATTTTCATTCTTTGATTAATAAATTGTCTGTACCCACGTTGGGACAGGCCGTGGACTGTTTCCCTCCTTGCACTCTGAGGGTTTTAACCACGTCAAAAATACTGGTGTATTGATTTGAGATCTGGTTGTGAGCGGTGTCCTCTTGGTATTCTTTCTGAGGAACTTACCCTGTAAATTCCTACATGGTATCGGAGCTATTTGAGGGCCGCGTCCGTTGGTGATCCAAATCTGAAGCCGGTAGAACTGCATGCGGCTGTCGTTTCCTAGATCTGCTGTTTCTGACTGCTTTCGGGCCGAGAGGACTGCTCTGTTGCGTTCAGAGCATCTGTTTCAGTGAGGAACCCCTTTCGTTTCACGCGAAAAGGTTTCCGGTAGCCCTAGCTGCGTCATTTTTCAGATCGGGAGGTATACAGTGTTTTTTTTTGCAGTTTACTGTCATTTTCTCTCTGCTTATTTCGGTTTCGGTTTATTTAGCCTTTTTTTTCCGGATCTATACCTTTCATTTCTGCGTATGCTCTTTGCCCTGCGACTCTGTGCGATCTGGGCAAATCAGAAACAGAAAGAAAGGATTTTTCTCATGCGTATGCTCTTTTCCCTGCACCTTAGTGTGATCTCGGAAAATCAGAAACATTGAGAAAAATATTTAGTTTTTCGGCTAAAAGCTAACTTTGAGATTTTTTTTTTTAAAATTTCTAGTTTTTTGGCTAAAGCTAACTTCGAGCCGTAAGGTTCGTTTTTCTTTGGATATTCGTGTTGGGTTTTGTGTTTTGTGTTTTGTAGGGGAAAAGAGTCTTCCCAAGGCAAGCACGCAAATCGAGGCCCCCCCCCCCCCCCCCTCTCTCTCTCTCTCTCTCTCTCTCTCTCAAATATTTTGTATAGATCAATTGGTTCAAAGACCTTTTTAGAGAGTAGAGGTCTTGGGTTCAAGTCTCCATTTTGTGGGGGCGGATTTTTTCATTCCCGCACATTCGCGCACTTTGCCGGCAACGTCAACAATTTTTTTTCAAAAAGCCATAACTTCTTCATCCGGAAGCCTTTTTCAGAGCCGTTTTTTTTAAAACCGCCTATTTTTTCGAGATCTATCCATTGGACCACTTACTTTCAGCATCTTCAGCTTCAGTTGTTTTTCAAAAAATGGAAAGTCCATGCCAAGTCATTCTTGACAGCACTAACTACTTCCAATGGGTAGCCTACATGGGAGATTTACTTAGAAGTAAAGGTCTCTTCAGAATAGCCACAGACCAAGAGAAGAAACCCAAAGATGAAGACAAGGCCGAAAAATGGGAAAATCGACAAGATCAAGCACGTGGTTTGATAGGAATGTCTGTTTCTCCTGATCTTAGATTCCACATTGCAGAAATTGAAACTCCTCATGAAGCATTAGAAAAACTTGCTAAAGTTTTTGGGATTAAAAATGAAATTAGAGCCCATCAACTTGAGAATGAGTTGCTTACTTTGGATCCTAATAATTTTTCTTGCATTGAAGATTTCTTGTCCAAATTCAAGACCCTTAGATATCTCTTGGAAGGTGTTAAAGTTAAGAAAGAAGATGGTAACCTTATTTATTCCATCCTTACTAAGTTGGGACCAGCCTACTCTGTATTTGTTTCCACTTTCCATTCTACCAGGGAAGCTTTCATTTGTCAAGGAAAAGACTACAAGCCCCCTTCCTTTGACTCCTTTTGTGATTCCTTAATAAGAGAACAAGAAAAACTCTTACACCTTGGTCTTCTTAATCTTGGAAACTCTTCCTCGAAAGCGTTAGCCGCCCAGCAGCAACCAAATTCAAAGAATCCTAAGAAGTCTTATCCTCAAAGGAATGGTCCTAAACCAACTCAGCCTCAAGATGAAAGATCATTTCAGCAATATGACAAGACCAATAAAAACAAATGGAAGAAGACTGACAGACATTGTAACTTTTGTAATCGAGATGGCCACTTAGAATCTAAATGCTTTAAGAAGATGGAAGCCTTGGAAGCCGCAATGAAGAAACATAACATCCATCTGGAGCCTACTTCAACTTCAACTTCCGGAACGGCACTTTCTGCATGTCATCGTCAATCATCTCAGTCTGGTTATGCATTAAATGTATCTTCTTCTTCTTCTCATTCTCATGAGTGGCTCATTGATTCTGGAGCCTCTTGTCACATGGCCAAAAACCAAGCCATGTTTTCTTCTTTAAATGATTGTAACACCAAAAATATATATGTTGGTGATGATAGATCTCTTAATGTTGTAGGGACTGGAACTGTTCATCTAGACAATGGTCAGTTCAATGATGTATTATGTGTTCCAAACTTATCCTGCAACCTTCTATCTGTCTATCAGATAACTCATTCAGGTGAAGGTAAAATTGTTGAATTTTCACCTCATGATGTTGTAATCAAGGATCTAAAAGATCCTAAACAGATTCTAGCTACTGGTCTTGCTGATGATTCCAAAAGGTTGTATAAGTTTCACAACTTTGGGTCATCCCATCTTCCCTCAGTATTTGTTGCTCATAATGATGAAGTGAGCAAACTTTGGCATGAGCGGTTTGGTCACTTAAACTATCGCTCCCTTCAGCATCTATGTAAAGAAAATATGGTGACAGGTCTTCCTATGGTATCTTGCAAAGATGGTGTTTGTTCCGGATGTGTACTCGGAAAACATCATCGGGACAGTTTTGACAAACGTGCCTCTTGGCACGCCTCAGCCCCTTTACAGCTTGTGCACAGTGATTTATGTGGTCCTCTTCCTGTTGCTTCATTCTCTGGCTGCAAGTACTTCTTAACTTTCATTGATGATTTCTCCAGACGCACTTGGGTATACTTCTTAAAACTCAAGAGCGAAGTATTTACCACCTTTTTGGCCTTCAAAGCATTTGTTGAAAAACAATCTGGACATCAAATTCTTAAGCTAAGAACTGATAATGGTGGAGAATATGTTAAAAATGCATTCATCAACTTTTGCACCGAAAATGGAATTCAAATGCAACATACTGTTCCATACACTCCACAACAAAATGGTGTAGCTGAAAGGAAAAATCGCACCTTAAAGGAAATGGCTAATTGTATGCTGCAATCTAAAGGACTCAGTCTTAGTTTTTGGGCCGAAGCAATTAATTGTGCAAATTATATAATCAATCGCACTCCTACTAAGGTTCTAGAGAATATCACTCCAGAAGAAGCTTGGAGTTCCATTAAACCAGATGTAAGTCACTTTCGTGTGTTTGGAAGTGAAGCATGGGCCCATATTCCAGATGAAAAGCATAAAGCCTTAGAACCTAAGAGTGAGAAATGTACTTTTGTTGGATATTCTGAAGATGTAAAAGGTTATAGACTTATTCCATTTAAGTCCAAAAATGTTATCATTAGAAGAGATGTAAAATTTGATGAAAATAAATCGGCCTGCGAGCCTAGTCCGGCGGATGTGCCACCTCTTCCTATCTCTTCTATCTTTGAAAACATTTCTTCTTCTGATGATGAAAGCGAGGATGATAATCCTTCCCCACCTTCTCAGGATCCTCAACTTCCAAGATGGGTCCGTGCTACTCGGGATGCAGCAGGTGATCTTGCCGGTGATCCTACAGATCAGCGACGTACACGTTCTCAGTTTGAAAGAGCCTCTTCTTTACTGGCTCAAGCTCCAGTAAATCATGATCCTGACACTTTTGCAGAAGCTTCAGGCCATCCACATTGGGAAACAGCTATGAATGAAGAATATCATTCATTGATGACAAATGATACATGGGATCTTGTTCCTCTACCAAAGGGACGCAAACTTGTTAGATGCAAATGGGTTTACAGAACCAAGTATGGACCAGATGGGAAAGTTGATAAACATAAAGCTCGTCTAGTTGCTAAGGGCTTTTCACAGGTTGAAGGCATTGACTACACTGAAACCTTCTCTCCAGTTGCCAAAATGAACTCTATCCGCCTTGTTCTTTCCCTTGCTGCCTCTTTAAAATGGGAAGTCCATCAAATGGATGTTAAATCTGCCTTCTTGCATGGTGACTTGCAGGAAGAAATCTATATGGAACAACCCATTGGCTTCATACAAACAGACTCCAGCCTCGTTTGTCGACTTAAGAAATCCCTTTATGGCCTCAAGCAAGCTCCTCGAGCTTGGTATGCCAAAATGGATAGCTTTCTTTTAGAATCTGGCTTTTCTAGGTGTCATTCTGACAATACTGTCTACACCAAGAAAGTGGGCAACTCTCTCATCATCCTTGTTCTTTATGTTGATGATCTTATTCTTACTGGTAGTGATCCCAACCTTATAAACCATGTGAAGTCCAGCCTTTAAAAGAAATTTGAAATGACAGACTTAGGACACTTACACTATTTTCTCGGTCTTCAAGTCTTGCAATCCCAAGAGGGTATTTTCCTTTCCCAGTCCAAGTATGCTTGTGATATTCTTCGTCATTTTCACATGGAAGACTGTAAGCCAGCCACTTCTCCCTTTCAGTCTGGAGTCAAACTTTCAGTCTCTTGTACTTCTCCTGAAGTTGATGCTACCTTATACCGTCAACTTGTCGGAAAACTCTTGTATTTAACCCATACTCGTCCTGATCTTTCCTTTGCTGTTGGCCTTGTTGCTCGTTTTATGCAAAACCCCCGTGAAAGTCATTGGAAAGCAGCTAAAAGAATACTTCGTTATGTTCGAGGTACAGTACAGTTTGGGATTCATTACAGTGCCAAAGCAGCTCCTCTGTTAGTTGGTTTCACTGATTCTGATTGGGCTGGTGACCTTGATGATCGGAAGTCTACTGCCGGTTATGTCTTCACTCTTGGTTCAGGACCTATTACATGGGCTTGTAAGAAACAGGCTGCCATTTCTCTTTCGTCAGCAGAAGCAGAGTATCGTGGTGCCGTGGAAGCTAGTAAGGAAGCCTTGTGGCTTCGTCAGATCCTATCAGAGTTTGGCTTTGAGCAGCAGCATCCAACCACACTTTGGTGTGATAATCAAAGTGCCATTCAGCTATGCAAAGATCCAGTCCAGCATCAGCGCAGCAAACACATTGAACTACACATGCACTTCATCAGAAAGCTCATTCATGACCATGTTCTTGAAGTGCAATATTGTCCAACAGATGATCAGGTTGCAGACATCTTCACAAAGGCTCTCACAGAGGCGAAGTTCACTAAACTTCGATATATGCTTGGAGTTCAGGAAGTTGTCACTAAGGGGGGATAGGCTCTAGTGCCTCCTTCCTTCTCCTATTGTGTCATATTTGTAAATCCTTCAATCCTATCCCAAGTTGTTCTTAAGGGGGGATGTTAGGATATTCCGACACATAGGATATAGTTAAGTTCAACTTGGTCTAGTATAGAGTTAGGTTAGAGTTAGGTAAAGTGTGTTTCTTTACCGTTGTACATTTTGTAACTTACAATCCGACGGTCACGATATGTAGTGATCCGACGGTTCACTCTCACCTCGGTATTACCGACACTTGATCCGTGGCTTGACACCCGATTGGTCCATGAGTTCTATTTAAAGCGCATGGAGGGTCATTGTTCGGGTAATCCGTGCATGAGAGAAGCTTATGTAAATTTTCATTCTTTGATTAATAAATTGTCTGTACCCACGTTGGGACAGGCCGTGGACTGTTTCCCTCCTTGCACTCTGAGGGTTTTAACCACGTCAAAAATACTGGTGTATTGATTTGAGATCTGGTTGTGAGCGGTGTCCTCTTGGTATTCTTTCTGAGGAACTTACCCTGTAGGAATAAATTCCTACAATTATAAAGTCTCCTTGATTTGTGGATGCACATCGCATAAATGAATAAGAGTCAAAGTGGTTTAGCCCCTTGTTTTATGTAAAGTTTGAGTTGGTTTTGAGATCCACCCATGGTCCTCAAACCATAGCATTGTATGGAAAAGGTTATAAGTAGGTGTGTCTTAGAGAGTCTAAAGGCATGTTTTTGATAAGGAACAGTAGAATGGGTGAAAAGTGATAACAAGGAGAATTGGGTGAGATAGGAGAAGAATGGCTCTACAACTAAGTGCACAGAGGCCTAGGCAGAGTCTGCAGTTGAGTGTCCGTACCCCTGTAGCTGAGTGCACAGGGTAGTTTTGAGTCTGTAATCTTGAATTGAAGATCAATAAAGATAGTTTTCAAAGAATTTTTGTGTATTTCTATTTATTTCTGTTAATGCTATATGTTGTCGATGAATGATATGTTTTATGAAATATTGATTGAGTGTTATGCAATTCTCTTGTATAAGTATTAATGATGTACACAATGCATGTTTAAGTATTTTTGCGAAGACTCTGATGAATTCTATGATGCTTACTAATAACCTAAGTATCTCTGCGTGAACCCTAATTTAGAACGTCTCTCTAATTCATGTAAATAGAAAAATTGACTATTAAGGGTCTGCAAGGATCGATCACAGACCTTCGTGAAGGTCTAAACACTGTTTTAATAGAGTTGCAGTAACGTGCCCTAAGAGTTTATCGATCTGCATGAAATCAAATCTGAGTTGCTAAAATACATCACACTAGTCTTTAGATGCAGAAACTTGGTTCTTGCATCACCCCATACTACTTCGGGTGAGACTTCAGCCTGCACTACCCTGGTTGTTGCCAAAAGGGCTTGTAGTGTAGGGTTCTATTGGTTGGTCTGGCTAACTCTGAACCTAGGTTAGGACCCCCTGAGCCAACAGGAGCACCAAGGATGGTGGAAAGTAGTGTTAGAAATTGAGGTAAACAACACTTTGGAAAAATAAAGTCGTCAATGCTAGGAAAGGCACATCAAGAAGCATAAAGGGACAATGAAAAAGGTTGATTTAATGAATTTTAATGTCCATTGAGTTGCTAAGTTAACAAATCTTTATGTAAAACGTTATTTGAAAATTGGTCTATGTATATAAAGCTCACACTAATTTATGATTGGGATTATGCACGTTTTTATATTTGTGTTTGAGAATTAGAAAATTGTTGATAATTATCCTCTAAGGAGGTGGGGTTTGTGATAGTCCCTTTGGGATAATCCCTTCTTGCAAACATTTGAAAAAATCCTGTAATTAAAATACAAAACCAGTTGCGATATGGGACACAAATTTAAAATCTTAGTGTGGAGGTTGCTTGGGAATGGAAGGAAGTGGTTATTAATAGAAGTCATGGGTTGACTAATGTCCCTTTAAATGGTTGAATTCATATTGAGTTAATTTAGGGGAAGAGAGGATAAGCCCATACTCCTTTGAGAAAGTCCACAAGAAAAAAGGTCAAGAATTAAAATAACTAAAACAATTGGAGTGGTGTCGGCTATAGGGGAGAATGGTGTGGAGAGTTGTCATGACAACATGCACATAGACACTTGTGGCCATAATAGAATGAGGGGAGAATATAAAAGATAGAGTGATGTAGCAAAGGGAGATATGAGAAAATAATTACAAGGGGAGACTTGACACAATACAACAGGGATAGGAGTGGGTGGACACAGAGAATGAAAGCATGGTGTTAGACCTGACAGAACACAAAATGAGGAGGAAACTCCTAGAACATTGCAAGGAGGAATTCCTTGGAAGAGAAATGATATTGTATTGAAGAGCTCAAGAGTGGCACCATGTGACAGAAAATAGAGGAATAGGATACACATGGAGAGGATGAGATAAAGAGTAGAATACACAGAAGGAGGAGAGATGTTAGATCAAGGAGATGTAAAATAAGGCATGAAGAGGAAATAAGTGGCACAGGGGCACAACTTTGGCTAGTAGAATCTTGTTGCAGTGATTAAACAACAATAAGATGACTGGTAGGTAGTGTTCTAGTTCCTTTTGGTTTCCTCACTTTAGGGTAGATGCACTCGTATATCAAGTAATTGGTTGTTGGGTGAAGACAGGTGAATATATTGACTCCCAAAGGTGTTGAATGTGTGATTATTTCTCTTGAGGACCCTTCCTCAAGCTTTAAAAATTGATTGGAATAAATATTGTGGTGCAAGCCAATCTAAGGTTGAATGGAGAGTTAAGTCCCAATCTCAGTCGCTAAGTTTCCTACCTTAAAATACATATTATCGAGCTCTATTTGATTGTTACTATTGTACAAATGATAACTATGTGTTTAATGCACAAATTTACGCAGATATCTGTTATTTTCTTCATGGTTTTGAGGAGTGAGTTAACTCCTATGTGATTGATGAAACATTGCTAAAATATGTGATTATTTCTAGGAGAAAATTCTATCTAATTTACCGAGTATATGAGATGGGTTAACCTCTATGGTCTAACTAATATCTTACATTAAAATGAATGGTAATAGAAGGCTGTATGCTACGTGACTTACCTGTGGGAAGCATGTTTTTCTATTATTTATATGTATTCTTGTGTATGTTTATGTTTCTGTAATGGACACAATGGCTAGGATGGATTAAATACCATAGGAGAAGTAGAGACACCAATATAAACCAAGGATAGGCCCTTATGGATTAATGATTCAAGCTCGACATAGATATGTTGGAATGGTGGGAAGCTAAGGGAATCCCTATCTAGATAGTCATAGATATGTATGGAAAGAATTTGGGGAGGGAACTTATAAATTAAGTGTAAAAAATGGTGTATAAGCACATATCTACATAAATGTGTGCTATATGTTGGTAGAAAAAAAATAATGGATGAGTGTTGGAGGGATTTTTTGGTTGGCTAAAGTGTAGAAATATCCCTATATTCATATATAAATATAAGGATGAACCGAGGAGAGATAGTCCAGTGCTAAGTGCTAAGAGGCTCAGTGAAGTCCCACTTAACCATATGTACTTTGGGCATAAGCTTGGGAAGGATAGATGTCATGGTTATGCATCGAAAGCCTTGGAAAAAGAATACACAAACACACACACACACACACACACACACACACATATATATATATACCTAGGGAGAGGGCTAGTGAAATCAGTTAATTATCAAGGGAGAAAATGGAATTAATTTCCCTGTAGTTAATGCCATAGGGTCCACAAAGAATGGAGGCCTTAAGACTAGAAATTACAAATTAAATTTAATGGAGAAAACCATGTTCTAATACAAAAAAAAGAAGAAGATAATTCTAGAAATCAAAGGTAAGTTACCCCATCCATGGATGATATCATCCTGGGGCATCGCAGTGGTTATAGATATGGATGTCTTGGACAGCAAAGGTTGATGTGAATTGATTCCAACACTTAATGTAAATATCATTGTGTTAGGACCTAGGGTTGTTGAGCATGGTGCACAATATGGAAACGGATTAGAGGGCTAAGATAAATGGAGGTCAAGGGACAAAGATATTATTGGTAGGAGACATCAAATATCTTGTCCCAAGTCTCTATACCATTAGTACAAAATGAGAGATTAGTGACTATGTGACTAAAAGAGTTAGTCACCACAATTATTTCAAGTGCATTACTACCAAATTTTACCAATTTTAAGTGACCAAACTAAAAACAACTAGCTTAGATGACTAATTTAGTCTAGCGATAAAATATGTGACTAGATATTAAGTGACTCAACTAGAAATGACTAACTTAAATTACTAATTTAGTTTATGGCTAAAATATATGACTAGATAATAACTGACAAAATTAAAAATGATTAACACTTTACTTGTAAGGACACAATATCACATTTGTACTTGTTCATGTTGGATTTGACATATCTAGATAGCGTATCTATGGCATAGTAAACACAGGTAAGCTTCACATGAATGCATGAAACACCTCGATATTTAAGATCTTTAATTATAATGGTGAAAAGGGTTTACAAATTTGAATCATGACCAAATTTGTTCTTGATACATTTATTTCTTATAGTTTTTGAACACATTTGACATTTTAACCACACCCTTACACAAATTAATGTATGGGAATGTGAAATGAATTGGTTCATAAGGCTAACAATTCATTATTTTTAAGATTGTCTTCACGGTTTACCTGCTTTCCTTTTTGTAGATGTATGATCACTTCATAAATTTAAATGTGACATCGTAACACACATAACGAGATAATGATCAAAGCCTAATAGTGCCACTATTGGTGTACTATGCACACAATTCTTAAATATTTTATGTTGACATATGGAATTTCTTATTGTCTAAGGGTGCTTTAAAAATAACTTACAGTGATCTCTAGTATTAATGGAATTTTGTTCTAAATACATATTGGTTAATGTGCTCACATGCTAATGGTATTTCTCATGTTTAATTAGTTGTAATTACACACTTTGGAATGTTACAAATACGTCGCTTGGGTCACAACTCTATGGTTAAAAACTACCCAACTATAAATGGTGATAAATTAATGATAAATGGATGACATTTGAATGTTACAAATATGTAAGTGGACCATATTCAACTTTGTTTTCTTCATTGTCCTTAGTAACAACAATAAGTTTGAATATTTCCTTCATTTAACATCGCAAACACATAAATCTTTTTGATTCCAAACATAGTTAATACCATTGGGGTATGATCTCTTAATTGTGGAATGGTCTCTTGATGATGATAAGGAACTCTTAATCTCAAATTCTCATGAATACTATAAATGAATGATCTAATCCCCTACTTGTGTGGACACAATTTATGATTCATTTTCTATTTTTATTGCACCATTGTATATATGCTTCACTAACATCTAATGTTATATGGTTATGTTAGACATTAAGCTTCTGTGGTTTTTTTTGGTGTAGTATGGTCTAGATTATCCACAGTATCATATTCATCATGTCAACGTTTCGAACCCCAAAGGGGGTCCATCATCAGGACCAAAAATGTTAGATTATGAATGATTGTTCTTTGAGGGAAGAATCCTCCGACCAACGTATATATAAACCTAATTAATCCTAAATAGTGAAAGCCGACTTAACCTACATATATTAATTTAATTTTTATTATTTATTTTATTTATTTCAGTTTTAATTATTTATTTTAATTTAATTATTCTAATTATAACTATTTTAATAAATTAATTATTAATTCTTAATAGGTATAATAAACTATTTAATTGGTTTAGTTAATTAATTAATTAATTTCATTAATTAATTAATTAATCAATTAATATAATTTAATTAATTACTTAATATAGTTAATTTATAATTTTTGTTTCAATGATTTTATATATTTTTTTCTTTCTCTCTTTTTATGTTAATTTATTTTTAATTAATTAAACCCTAAGTATCTAATTGATAAATAAGTAACCTATTTAATTTAATAAATAAATAAATTTAATTGATTTATAATTTTTATATTTTCCAAATGTTAATTTATAAAACTAATGTTACTGTAATCTATAGTCATTAGAGAAATTTTTATTTTGTTATATTGGTTATTATTAATTAATTTTAATTAATTTATTAATCTATCTTATTTTATTTTTATTTTTATTTTATTTTTATTTTGGGGAGAAACCAATGATACTAAGCTACAAAATATTTGGAGGGATTTATTTGTCTAATGAGGGGAAGCCAATTTCCACTAATCTCGCTCCCATTGTCCCTATTGAGGTTCTGAGGAAATTTCATGATTTCGATGGCCTCTCTGATTTTCCTCTTTTGATAATGATCCTCTCTTGCAATGATTTAGGCATCTTCTAAACATACATGATGTTTGGTTTTGGATGAGTGTTCTGCAAGGGCTGATGTACGGGATCTCCCATTCTTAATATCAGCTTCGTGCTCTTTAAGTCTTGTTTTCAGAGATCGTCCTATTTTCCCTATATAACTCTTCCCACATGAGAAATCAATCTTGTACGCACCCTACCAGGCCTAACAAAGGTGAACTATTTAGGGTCGAGATGTCTCGAAGTCGGCTAAAAGGAAATTATTTTGCAAGTGAGAGGAGTCAGTAAGGTAGTAATAATAATGATAAAATCCACCCATAGGTTTTGTTGCGATTAGTGGTTGGATTGCTTATTGGATTGTATGAAATATAAAGTGAATACGACACTATTCCTCGATTAATAAGGTGGATATCTTGTGAGTCAGAATGTGAAGGGATAAAAGCGAGGGATGGTTACTCTATGGCTAGTAGGGTCCATTGATGGGTTACTTTTTTTGTGGTCACTATTTCTATGGTTATTCTGACTAGACCAATCAAAATAGCTAATAGAAATTTTCCTCAAGGCAGCCCACTAGCTTTGGGTTAATAGGTCTATAAGGTAGGGTTTAGATTAATTTTGTTTAAGGATGCCTAACCACTTATTTCTCTAGATTTATTCTCAAGGAGGGACACTACAAGGTGGGTAGTTTATCTGGGGCGAATGCCTCCTAAAGAGTAATGGAGGTGTCTTTGCCAAAGAGCCAACTGGTCAAGAAAGAACATCTAGGGAGACTAGCAGGGAACATGCTTGTTTGGAACTGTGCAAGAGAGGAAACACAAGAGAGAGGAAATGTGGAATGGTGAACAAAGCAAAAAGTAGTCAGAAGGCGCACTTGGTCCAGGCCCCAGGGCCAGTCTAAATTTGTATTAGAATTGGGTGATGGGTAGGTTTATGAATTGGTTCATTGAAAATCTATGTTACTGGATCTACCATGTCCATGTGTAGGATCCATGGATTTAATTCCGGTTTTTTAGGTTCCACCCATGATCCGACACGGAAGTAGATCTGCAAGTGAAGGAAACAAATGTTGAGCTTGTGAAATGATTCCTGAAACTTCCATTTATTTTTTGACCATTTTTTGGGGCCTTCGTTTAATTTTGAAAGGTTTTGACCTGTTTTAACTAACTGAAGGGAGAGATAGAAACAGATGGCATCAACGGTTGGGTGGCGGAACAGACAGTTGCAAAGAAGTTGCAGCAAGGTGGTAGTGGAAGGCAAAGGTAGCCAAGGAGGCGGGAAGGTGCAGAAAAAACCAAGGGGGAGAATAGCCGAGCAAGAACTGGAAGTCCAGGCAACAAAAAAAGGATATAAAAGGAGAAGACCAGAAAGGAAGAAGGTTGTTGTTGGACTAGCTAGTGGAAGAAGGAGTCGGTTGAGCCGAGAGCATGAGAAGAGATACACAGTTGTGGAGGCCAAATGATAGAATGTTGGGATCCAAGGGACTTAGTCGTGGAACCAATCCAAACCCGCGAGACTAAGCGGAGTACTTTCTGTAATGTTTATGCTGAATTCCAGATCATGTTGTAATCTTTCATGTTAAGTTTAACATAAGACATAGGCAATGTTGGTTACGACTTCTGATGTATTTGGGCCTTGTGCTTAATGTGTCTATTAAAATTTTGAATGGCTTATCAATTGCATGTAGACTTTAATTCATAGATTGTCTCAAGTATGTTGTTATATTTTTTTTACGTATAATGGATATATATATATATATATATATATATATATATATATACATCTCTGTGTGTGTGTGTGTGTGTGTGTGTGTGTGTGTGAGTGAGTGATCAAATGCACCCGATTGATACTCCCTCGACCCCATGTTGAACCATTCTCCCTCTCGGTTGTGGCACGCCTTGGGTGAGACTCCTTGCCCTTTGGGGTAAGGTGAAAATGTCGGTGATGTGCTACACTGAAATGGACCACTGTTGGCCTCCTATGCCCGAACCCATGGTCTTCCCCTTGATGACTCTTTCTAGCCAACAAATGGTTCCGTTACCAGGGCCCGAAGTTGCGAGAACTGGTTCAGACTATATAATGCCAAGGATATTTAAAAGAGAAATCAAAGATTGGTGGAATCATAAATTAGATCAATTTGTGGCAGAGTGTTTCCCGTAGGAATCAACCGATCAGCAAGGTAAGTGAAGGGATTTTATACGTCAATGGCATCAATGACTAGTATGAAATTTTTGGGTGCAAGTTCGGTGTGGACTTGTACAATTGGTTGACGAAGTTGAAGAGACAGAGTCAGTTAGGTGCATCAACATTAATTCACTACAGTTGGACTCTATTCGATATCGCACTGCTATAATAGCTAGATAACGATCAAACTAGAGCAGTTGATTTCTGGGTGAAGACTACGGTGGAAGGGTCTGTAGTCGAGTTTGCTGTGGATAGCTACCAGTATTTCTCAAATGCGGAAGCTGCGTTTGGCTCTGGACTAAGAGGGGAGTTGATAAGGGAAGTACCGATGTGGATTAAGATGTTTATGGTAGAGGAAGGATTGTAACCTTTACCCACTACCGGGATGGAAGGATAAAACCCCAGTACCAGGGGAAGGACTTAGAGGGGGAGATGTTGCTTACTGAGGGATAGGGATGCTACTTAGGGGTTGGATGTGGAAGGATTAAGGAGAGCTAGGAATGTTAGAGCACTGAGGAGGGTGCTACTAGTGGACAAGTGGCAGGCAAGAGCGACTCAGGCTCTAGGGAAGAGAAGGATGGGGTCCCACCAAGTAGGAGTGGTGATGGGAAAACCCCAAGTTGAAGAGGAAGGAGAAGATGGTTCTAGGAAATCAGAGTGTAGGAAAGAGGGATCTAGGAGCCGGGGAAATGAAGAAGGATGTTCCCTACAGGTTGCGAAAGGAGGATCACAATAGGGAACTTAAGGAGGACCTTCCTTGCAAGTTGTGGAAGGAGAATCACAACAGGGAACTGAAGGAGGACCTTCCCTACAGGTTACAAAAGGAGAATCACAAGATCATAAACCATATTAGCATGAGCAAAGAGACGAAGACAATGTGGGTGATGTGATGAGGAGGTTGTTCGATGAGGAAGAAGCATCCATCAAAATTCAGCAGCACTATCTTCGAGACATAAGTGTTATTTTCCCGAACCTTTCCCTGGTACCTTATCACAATCCGGAGGAATTTGTTGTTAGCTTAGCCAAGGCAGCATGAGTGTATAGTACACGGGAGAGATACAGGGTTAGTTTCAATATTGGAAGTAACAAAAGAACTAGCTATAGTAGTAACTTAGGACTACAGGGATCCCAACAGTCAGGGAGAAAAGGTTTTGTTTTGTTAGCCCATACTCAGAGTTGTATCGTGGGGTCGTTTACTAGATATTCATAATTTGCAGGAAGGGGAAACGAGTATGTGGAGTAGCACTAGTACCTCTGCGAAGCCATTTGGAGGGCCCGTTAGACTTCAGATAACATCCAGGCGATGGAATTCCAGACTACGCTAAGAGAAATGGCTCTATGCTAGTTCATAAAGTGGACAGAGCAAAACCAAAATCCCACAATAGATGATATTAAGAGGGGATTCATGTAGGAATTCAAGGTACCGAAAACAGACCAGCAGGGGTTATCAGAGCTGTCGAAAATTAAGAAGAGGGAGGGTGAGATGGCTTGGGAGCTCATGCAAGGGTTTAAGGATGCCATCGCCAAGTTGAGTTACACCCTGGACCCAAAGCACCAACGAGACTGGTTTATCAAGACACTCTTGCCCTTGCCTAGAACACCTATGACACAACAGAAGATAGGGACCCTGTGGGATGCATTGGAGCAAGCATCCCAGATAGATGCTATGGCGAGATACCCCCATGAAGACCTGGGAGGCACAAGTCTTCAAGATCTGACAACCATAGGCCTGTAGAGCCAGATCGAAAACTTGACCGAGATGCTGTGATGCAGGAGCATTTAGCTCAATAATATCATTGTATTTTAGTAGACATAGGGGGCCTTGTGTTTTCAAGAAATTTGGTTTCCTAAGTGTGAATTAATGTAATTATTTAGGCTTTTGAGTGATTTTAATGAGAATAGGATTTAATTAAATATTGTGAGACATATTTGTAAATATTATCAAATGGAGGAGAATGTTATGAAACAACCTCACAAAAAGATAAAAAAGATAGATCAACGCCTTAGAATAAAGCCTATTCGAGGGGGAAACGTCCTTTACATTACACATATGAAAATTCTTGGATGACACAAATGACAAGACCTACTTTCTATATATAGGAGTCTAAGGGGTCATAATATAATCAAAGCCGACATAATAATAATAATGTAAGGGCATGTTGAGGGCCCCGAAATCGGGTCGACAACAAGGGGGATACCTACCCGATCCGGAACCTGGTTGGCAGCTCCTTGCCCGTTTGGAGTAGCGGGTCCGACTAGGGATAACGGGACCAGCTTCCCGATGCATGGGATGTGTGTGTGTGTGTAGAGGTTGATTATGTTGATTCTGGAAGCATTCTAAAACCACTGTAAATCTAACTTGCAAACTAACTCTAAGCTACTAAAATCTAGTGGAAACAACATATAGAATCTACACTAACCCGGGAAGTATCTTTTCCATTATGCAATCTAGAAAGATTTCATACAATAACTGGTAATAAAGATTATTCAGCTATCATAAGAATATAAACCATTTAAGATGAACTGTTTTGCATAAGAAGTTACACAAAACAATTGTGAACAGCATATCGCATAATCAAATCATTCATATGTCAAGCATAAATACATGAGTCCACCGTACAGAAGTGCCAAATGATATCCCACATGCTCATACATTAACATACAAACAATATCAGCTGTATATCACTCTAAGAGTATAAGCAGAAATTCGTCAAGAGATAAAAGTACCATTTATGCCTAATTTCTACTCACAGACTTCAAGCAATAACGATCTACCTCTACTTGCTCTAATATCTACCAGGAGTACATAAGTGCAACATCAGTAGCAGACATTAAGATACAAACATAAATAAATCTCGATCCTTCCATTCATCAAAACCTCCTCTGAGGGTGCAGAAGTGCATGTTCCGAGGACAAGTTTTTGACAAATTTCTGGACCCTTCTCTAAATGCCATGAGAAGGGTTGAAATACTACTACCTAATCCTAATAATAGTATTATTACAAAATTGAGGATACGGTTCTCAAATGACCGCCCTTTTTCTAATTCAGTAAAAAGGAAAAAACAACATTCTAAATGAAATTACTTCTTAATTTGGTCTCTGAAGTTGCAGCTGTCAAGCATAGGCTTGAGAAGAGTAGGCTGGCTGATTTATGTGTTTAGCTGGGCTACAGAAACAGCATCCATAAGAGCTGGCGCTACTTTCTCGGCTGCGTTCATGATGCATCTTACTGTCATGCATTGGCTGTGAGGCTTAACTAAGTAAGTCCAGTAACTTTCCGAGTTTAGCCTAGCCAATGCCCGGATTGTCTCCCCGTTTGCCTGTGCTTTCTGCTTCCATTCTGCCTCTAGTTGCGACGCGATTGGTAGGTACCCCGGAGTGGACTCTGAAATTAAGTTGGGCCTGTGTAAATTTTCGTTTATATAGTCGATAAGTATGATCGCCTGTGTTGCCGCTGACTCTGCTGCTTGCTCCGCCTGTGTGATTTGTTCGTCCCACTTATTAAAGAGTAGTTCCTTATGATTTTCATTAATCTTGGGTGCCCCTGCTCTTTCCCCTTCCTCGTCATTTTGCCAAGCCAGATATTCTGTTACTCTTTTGTTGGTCTGGTCATAGTCGTTCCGCAATTCCACCACCTGGTTGGTGATCTTGTGACTTATTTCACAAAAATCCCTCCACTGTGATATTCTGCGCACCATATCTTCCTGTTGCTATGATAGTTGGTCGTTCAAGCTGATGGACTCTGAAATAAAATCTGTCAGCTTAGGTTTGTCTTTATGAATTTCCTGCACCGTCTGCAGTTGCTTTTCCTTTTCTTCAATACTTCTTTGATGGTTCACCTGCATCTGGCGAAAGTCTTCTTGTAGCTTTTCGAGCTGCTTGGAAGCTTCAACGTTCTCATTGGCTTGTCGCAACTGTTGTTGTAGCAGTTGTATTTGACTTTCACGTTCTTTTAGAAGTTGCTGAACTTCAGAGGCCTTGTCGATAGTTGCAGAAGCATATGCTCCTGCAATCTGAGACAATTTCGTGAGATTCTCTGTTGGATTGTTATTCGGGTCTTTCCACAAGACATCTAGGTGTTCAGCATTTTGAGACAGTGCATCTTCAAGCTTCCTTTTCTTTCTTTGTCTCCTTACAACTGCCTTGTGTTGTGGACTGTAGAATACGTCCAGTGGAGGAATTTCTTCTACGCCGAGTAGAAGTTCTGAGGATTGAGCGATAGGAAGATGCTCCGTCTCTGCGGCACTACTGACTATGGTCAAGACGACTTCTTGCACCACCTATGTATTGCTCACAGGTGTCTTCGGGACTTGATCTTCAAGATTTATTAGTTCATTGAAGGTCTCCCATTCTTTATCCAATTCTGCAGTGACAAGAGGTGTTTCAGCGACGGGAGGGGGAACTTCTCTCGGTGGCGAGGCGATAACTTGCTGCTGAGCCATCGCACTTGACTGAGCTGTGTCTTTGATTGTTTCTTCTTTGTGCACAGACTCTTTGGGATTTTCAGACGTTCCTTTTATGGCGCTGGAATTAGATCTGGAAGCGCTGGAGTGTTCACTGAGGCTGATGATCGGAGTCGGTTCTCTGGTAGCTACTCGCAGTCTTTCCAGTGGAATGTTAGCCAGCCTTCTTTCTCTATACAATGTGAATTTCCGGAGGTCGTCTGAGGACAACCTCGACTGAGCTTCTTGCAACACTTCTTTGAGCGAGTTCTTGCTCTGAAAGAGATCATCAAATGGATCTTTCTTCCCAGAGAACACACTTATCTTGACGTTGGTTGTAAATTCCTGGGCCACTTTATTTGGGTCGAATGATCTTGGTGAAAACTTAAATAGTTGGAGACACATCACATTCTCCACCTCGCCAAAAGCGTGTCCCACATTGAACAAAGAGAAGGCCCCACATGTGACGGGGAATTGAGGCCAAATGGCCTTCTTTTTGTTTTTTACGTCCTTAGTTAAACCGCCTTCAGAACAAGTCTGAGAAGCGATTTCTCGGGCCAACAGCTTATCCGGGATATACAAGGGTAGGACATGCGGAGGTGCAGTGCTTCCAAAAACTCAAAAATGTAGGTAAACCATTCTTCTCCAAACCATCTTGATATGGAGATGATATCGTTTTGTGCCTCGGGAGAGCACCTTGGGGGGTCCTTATCATATATCATTCTATGCATGGGCAATATGAGCCCATGGCAAATCTGGTAAAAATGGGGGGCAAACTGGGAATCCCACAAGGCTTTATGATAGACATGAATGGGCAATGGGTCCTGGGTAGTCCATTGCCAGCCCATAGTAGGGAATTTCGATACAAGACAAACAGAGTCCATTATATAGGCAGACAAATAAAAAGGAGGATAGAACCTTTGGGAGAAGGATCTCTTAGAACGATAGTGGAGAACCGCCGTGTATAGAGTGTCAGAAAGGATTTTGGCCCAATCCACTATCTCAGAGTTAGTCACGGCATCAATTAACGGTAGCCATTCAGACGGAAATTTATTGATATCGGGCCTACCAAATAGCCTACAGAGCATGGCTGCAGCAAAACAATACGGAGAGGTAAGAGAACCAGTGCTATACATACCGTTCTTATCTTTTTTCAGTGGTTCATCTCTTTTTGACCATTCCTTAGTGGTGTCTGATAGGTCCGGATTCTCTGCTGCGAACTTCCTAATAAAATCTGCATTGTAGGTTGCTTGTGGTTCAGGAAGATGATACATGAGCTTTAGGTCTTGAGCCGCAAACGATCCCATGAGCCCATGTCCCTGGACTTTGAACTGCCTATGGTGCAACTCCGCATCATCTAAAATCCACTTGATCATGTCTGTATACGGTAGGATCTCCGGCCTTGCCGCTATTCTGTGGAGGAAAGAGCACACTAGGTCTTCCAGGGATGCTTCTGAAGGACGTGATGCATCTGCGACGGTAGCAGTTACCTTGATTATTCTAGGGTTCTCTTCTTCTAACAGCCTATACATGCCTTCCCATGTTGAGATGCCTGCATCTTTATTGCATGCAGTATTTGTGTAGAGGGGCGCCATCTCCTTGGTCTTTTCTCTTGTCTCTGAGCTCTGACCTTTGTTCTTCTTCCCCATCTTGCTTATCGTTTCTGTTTGATTTTGCCTTCGCACTTTGCTCCTGCAGGTTATGAGAGAAATGGAAAGATTGATCAGAAAGGTGATGGGAGAGTTTTAAATGCAAGAGATAAATCAGATACGCCACCTTACGTGAAGCCAATCCGCATTAAGGCATGCGTCTTTATTCCACTTAATAACTGACAACCAAATTTATTACTATCATTAAAAGCGCATAATTTCCAAGTCAGGTTATAGTAAGTGGATTTTCTTTGGGTGGTGCGCCTGAAGGGGTCGTACTATGGTGCTTTTATGACTTGCCAAGGTACCCTTGCATGTCGCGTGATCGCAACATCGCAGATAGCCCTAATTCAATGTTTGCCAACGTACCCCGCCTCATTTCTGCGATATGCGATCGTGCGATCGCAATATCGTAGATCGGCGGACTCGTAAGCTTTTGTTCATGGATGCTAACGTATTGCGATGCGATGTTGTCTATTAACATCGAGGCGATGTGCATATTGGCCTTTAGAGGGGAAATGAAGGCGTTTCTTATCTTTTCGTGATGCGACCTTGAAGATTTGCTTTTATGAACACAGGTTTAGGCTTAAGTCGTCCAAGAAACCTTTCCTAAGCTTATGCTTGTAATTTAAAAAGAAATCTTTGTTTTTTCTGAAAATTAACTAAGGGTCCCCATTCATTCTAGCATCGTGGCCGATACTAGTTTGAACGAGGGGGGTTGTTGCTGGCCACAACAATTGGCGATTCACTTGGGAGAACCAGTTATCTCTGCTCTTTTTCTATTGATGTTTTCAGACCTTTTTAAAGAATTTTTATCAGGGAATTCGATCTTTATTATAAAAAGATAAACACAAACAATACTTCAAAGCATCAATGATGTTTTGTTTTAGCCCCATTCTATTTCAATTACTTGCATTCCCAGGTCGTTTTCAAGATTAGATCAGTTATTACTTGGTCTTGTAAAACATAAAAATAAAGTGTTCTCTATGTATCAACCCTTTTTAAAGAATGCCCCTTTGTCACAGGTAGAGCCACTACTGCCAGCAGGCGTCCATAGCCTCGACAGGGTTACCTATTATCCAGGAATGATCCTTTATCCTGCCTCAGTTTCTTGCAACTTCTTCAGAAGAATTATCCCTTTCTTGATGCCCTTTTTTTTTATTCTCTAAAGAACAATGTCTTGGTTTGATGACCAAATTATGACACAGTCATTCACTTGATTTATACTTTTGCTGAACAAGCTAGCTCGTGATGAGACCCCTTGTCTTTTGATTGCAACAATCTTGAGTCGTTGCCCTGTTTTGGTAGACAGTTTTGGCAAAGTCAGCAAGTTATAATATCTGTGATTATGATAAGTCGGCTCGTGATGAGACCTCTTATTCTTTGAGATATAGCATCTTTTTGGGTTATTCTCCTGAATCGTTGCATTTTCCTTTAGCAGGGAGGAAGTCAAATTCTCTTTCCTTAAGAAAGTTCTGGACGACAATGATAGGGCTGCTTTTGATAATGGTTGTTTTCACAGAGAATCTTTATTCTAATATTGATACCTTTTATTGTGCTGATCTAAGACGAATTCCTCCCTGAGATGGCTTCCTTTAAAATTTTATGGGGTTGAACTTATCATCATTTCTGGGTTAAAGATCTATCGATAATAAAGATTAAATTCCCGAAAGATTTGTCGTTCAAGAGAGTCGAAGTTCAAAATCTTTAACAGAGACACGGTTTCTTTAGCAATCGTCAAATATTGTTTAGCCAGAATGAACTTTTGTTTGGGAGAGGCAACTATTCTCTAGGGTCATGTAGAGAATGTAACTAACTTTGCCTATCAATTATTGGAAGCAAAACTAATAACCTAGCTAAATTACTCCTACTCCTATTCTAATTATGTACAGGGAATAACTAAGTAAAATGATATTTCCAATGGAACCAACGATTCATTATTATTCTTGGCCGTATGAATCTTCTAAGCGTTAAAAAGAATTGAATTTCCCTTGGATCAAAATTGTTGGATAGGGAACAAGAACCTATGAACTCAATTGGAATTCTGCCTGGTTTTATTTTCTCATGATAGGTTCTTTCCAACTGGGTACCTATTGGATCATAGAAATTGAGATAGATTTCCTTTGTAGATCGGTGATCTTTCAATAGGAGGGATGACAAGCCAAATTGTGAAATGGGTTTCTTAATCTCGACGGCTTGTAACCCGTAGTTTGTTGACGTTAAGTCTTCAGTGATTTCGTTTGAAATGAAAGTGTTTATATATAAATCGCTGAAATTTAATCTATGAAAAATTTGAAAATTTAAACAGGAATTCGATTTTGTACAAGATGAACTTGAGTGAGAAAGAAGTGATTGGGTATGTATACACATAGTGGTGTCGCACGTCTGGGAGTTACTTGTAACTTTTTCCTTATCACAAGAACTGGCTGGGTTTTGTGAATCAGGACTTAAATCATGATTGCGAACAGGGATGGAGCTTTCTTCTTGATATGAATCATAGATAGGAGCATCGTCTTGGATAGTAAAATTATTCAAATGAGATTTCGCTTTGAGATGAGGGTCAGATGGAGTAGTTTTTGATCTAAGACGTTTCTTATTATCTGACCCTAGTTGAGTTACTTGTGAAAACTCAACATTATCATAATTGTCAAAGGAACTATCACGAAAGACTTTACAGTTTTCCTTAGGTTCCTCTTTTTCATTATGTGTTTTCAGACAAGGGAGATGAGGCAGCTCTCGTTTGATATGAATCATAGGCTGTGTTAAAGTGGTCTCTTTATTTTGGAAACCCAGTGATGTTTCGTTTGAATATCCCTCTGTTGAAATATGCTTGATATCATGAGGGGAAGAATTGTCATTACTAAAAACATCGGGGTGAAGAGAAAAATGTGAATCTGGAACAATGCATTTAAGAACATCAAACAAATTTTGTTCATCATATCTACTATAAGTATCGGGCTTTAGATCATACCTTTTTGTGCCGATACTTTTTGAAAGAGAAATAGTGGGTGGATCTAACCTTGGCATCAACATTGGTCGATTTGGAATGATATTGTCTGACTTTATGTCAAAGTCATCTTCTGGTGCCAGGGTATTTTCCCTTTCAGTACTTTCGCCTTTGTTTTCTGGTGTTAGAGCATGCAAAACTCCTAGGCTGAATTCTGTGAGATCGAGTACAGGAGGTAGGAAATACTCATCATAATCTGAAGATTCTTCATCTATGAGCTCATTCTTGAGATCATACTTTAGACATTTAAGGTGAAATCGCATATTGAAATCCCTTATGGATTCGTCTTGTCTCCGCAGATAGTCGATTTCATCGTATACCTGGTCGTATTCATAGTAATCAAATTCCAAGATGAAAGCTCTAACGAATTGGTCCCAGCTGTGGACTGATGCAACTGGGAGGTTTCTGCACCATCTTCTAGCTTCCGCTGTGAATGTAAGAGTAAAAATCCTGCACAAAACGCCTTCGTCAATTTTTTGAATATCAGCATTCGAAACTCTTTGAATGAACTGCAGGGCGTGATGAAATGCAGAAGAATTATTCTCACCATTGAATTTTACCTGAGATAAGAGCCTTACCACATCTGGTGGAGTGTTGGAAGAGGCAGGAACGTGGATGCAACTCTAGATAGGAATTCTGTGAGCAGACATCCTTTTCCAGGATTTCTAGTTTAAAAACATTCCAATAGACAATATGCTCAGGCCCTCCTTCTAGCGCCAGAAATGTTGAGGGCCCGGAAATCGGGTCGACAACAAGGGGGATACCCACCCGGTCCGGAACCTGGTTGGCGGCTCCTTGCCCGTTTGGAGTAGCGGGTCTGACTGGGGATAACGGGACTAGCTTCCCGATGCATGGGATGTGTGTGTGTGTATGTAGAGGTTGATTATGTTGATTCTGGAAGCATTCTAAAACTACTGTAAATCTAACTTGCAAACTAACTCTAAGCTACTAAAATCTAGTGGAAACAACATATAGAATCTACACTAACCCGGGATGTATCTTTTCCATTATGCAATCTAGAAAGATTTCATACAATAACTGGTAATAAAGATTATTCAGCTATCATAAGAATATAAACCATTTAAGATGAACTGTTTTGCATAAGAAGTTACATAAAACAATTGTGAACAGCATATCGCATAATCAAATCATTCATATGTCAAGCATAAATACATGAGTCCACCGTACATAAGTGCCAAATGATATCCCACATGCTCATACATTAACATACAAACAATATCAACTGTATATCACTCTAAGAGTATAAGCAGAAATTCGTCAAGAGATAAAAGTACCATTTATGCCTAATTTCTACTCACAGACTTCAAGCAATAACGATCTACCTCTACTTGCTCTAATATCTACCAGGAGTACAGAAGTGCAACATCAGTAGCAGACATTAAGATACAAACATAAATAAATCTCGATCCTTCCATTCATCAAAACCTCCTCTGAGGGTGCAGAAGTGCATGTTCCGAGGACAAGTTTTTGACAAATTTCTGGACCCTTCTCTAAATGCCATGAGAAGGGTTGAAATACTACTACCTAATCCTAATAATAGTATTATTACAAAATTGAGGATACGGTTCTCAAATGACCGCCCTTTTTCTAATTCAGTAAAAAGGAAAAAACAACATTCTAAATGAAATTACTTCTTAATTTGGTCTCTGAAGTTGCAGCTGTCAAGCATAGGCTTGAGAAGAGTAGGCTGGCTGATTTCTGTGCTTAGCTGGGCTGTGAAAACAGCATCCATAAGAGCTGGCGCTACTTTCTCGGCTGCGTTCATGATGCATCTTACTGTCATGCATTGGCTGTGAGGCTTAACTAAGTAAGTCCAGTAACTTTCCCAGTTTAGCCTAGCCAATGCCCGGATTGTCTCCCCGTTTGCCTGTGCTTTCTGCTTTCATTCTGCCTCCAGTTGCGACGCGATTGGTAGGTACCCCGGAGTGGAATTTGAAATTAAGTTGGCCCTGTGTAAATTTTCATTTATACAGTTGATAAGTATGCTCGCCTGTGTTGCCGCTGACTCTGCTGCTTGCTCCGCCTGTGTGATTTGTTCGTCCCACTTATTAAAGAGCAGTTCCTTATGATTTTCATTAATCTTGGGTGCCCCTGATCTTTTCCCTTCCTCGTCATTTTGCCAAGCCAGATATTCTGTTACTCTTTTGTTGGTCTGGTCATAGTCGTTCCGCAATTCCACCACCTGGTTGGTGATCTTGTCGCTTATTTCACAAAAATCCCTCCACTGTGATATTCTGCGCACCATATCTTCCTGTTGCTGTGACAGTTGGTCGTTCAAGCCGATGGACTCTGAAATAAACTCTGTCAGCTTAGGTTCGTCTTTATGCATTTCTTGCACCGTCTGCAGCTGCTTTTCCTTTTCTTCAATACTTCTTTGATGGTTCACCTGCATCTGGCGAAAGTCTTCTTGTAGCTTTTCGAGCTGCTTGGAAGCTTCAGCGTTCTCATTGGCTTGTCGCAACTATTGTTGTAGCAGTTGTATTTGACTTTCACATTCTTTTAGAAGTTGCTGAACTTCAGAGGCCTTGTTGATAGTTGCAGAAGCATATGCTCCTGCAATCTGAGACAATTTCGTGAGATTCTCTGTTGGATTGTTATTCGGGTCTTTCCACAAGACATCTAGGTGTTCAGCATTTTGAGACAGTGCATCTTCAAGCTTCCTTTTCTTTCTTTGTCTCCTTACAACTGCCTTGTGCTGTGGACTGTAGAATACGTCCAGTGGAGGAATTTCTTCTACGCCGAGTAGAAGTTCTGAGGATGGAGCGATAGGAAGATGCTCCGTCTCTGCGGCACTACTGACTATGGTCGAGACGACTTCTTGCACCACCTGTGTATTGCTCACAGGTGTCTTCGGGACTTGATCTTCAAGATTTATTAGTTCATTGAAGGTCTCCCATTCTTTATCCAATTCTGCAGTGACAAGAGGTGTTTCAGCGACGGGAGGGGGAACTTCTCTTGGTGGCGAGGCGATAACTTGCTGCTGAGCCATCGTACTTGACTGAGCTGTGTCTTTGATTGTTTCTTCTTTGTGCACAGACTCTTCGGGATTTTCAGACGTTCCTTTTATGGCGCTGGAATTAGATCTGGAAGCGCTGGAGTGTTCACTGAGGCTGATGATCGGAGTCGGTTCTCTGGTAGCTACTCGCAGTCTTTCCAATGGAATGTTAGCCAGCCTTCTTTCTCTATACAACGTGAATTTCCGGAGGTCGTCTGAGGACAACCTCGACTGAGCTTCTTGCAACACTTCTTTGAGCGAGTTCTTGCTATGAAAGAGATCATCAAACAGATCTTTATTCCCAGAGAACACACTTATCTTGACGTTGGTTGTAAATTCCTGGGCCACTTTATTTGGGTCGAATGGTCTTGGTGAAAACTTAAATAGTTGGAGACACGTCACATTCTCCACCTCGCCAAAAGCGTGTCCCAAATCGAACAAAGGGAAGGCCCCACATGTGACGGGGAATTGAGGCCAAATTGCCTTCTTTTTGTTTTTTAGGTGCTTAGTTAAACCACCTTTAGAACAAGTCTGATAAGCGATTTCTCGGGCCAACAGCTTATCCGGGGTATACAAGGGTAGGACATGCGGAGGTGCAGTGCTTCCAAAAACTCGAATGTAGGTAAACCATTCTTCTCCAAACCATCTTGCTATGGAGATGATATCGGTTTGTGCCTCGGGAGAGCACCTTGGGGTTCCTTATCATATATCATTCTATGCATGGGCAATATGAGCCCATGGCAAGTCTGGTAAAAATGGGGGGCAAACTGGGAATCCCACAAGGCTTTATGATAGACATGAATGGGCAATGGGTCCTGGGTAGTCCATTGCCAGCCCATAGTAGGGAATTTCGATACAAGACAAACAGAGTCCATTATATAGGCAGACAAATAAAAAGGAGGATAGAACCTTTGGGAGAAGGATCTCTTAGAACGATAGTGGAGAACCGCCGTGTATAGAGTGTCAGAAAGGATTTTGGCCCAATCCACTATCTCAGAGTTAGTCGCGGCATCAATTAACGGTAGCCATTCAGATGGAAATTTATTGATATCGGGCCTACCAAATAGCCTACAGAGCATGGCTGCAGCAAAACAATACGGAGAGGTAAGAGAACCAGTGCTATACATACCGTTCTTATCTTTTTTCAGTGGTTCATCTCTTTTTGACCATTCCTTAGTGGTGTCTGATAGGTCCGGATTCTCTGCTGCGAACTTCCTAATAAAATCTGCATTGTAGGTCGCTTGTGGTTCAGGAAGATGATACATGAGCTTTAGGTCTTGAGCCGCAAACGATCCCATGAGCCCCTGTCCCTGGACTTTGAACTGCCTATGGTGCAACTCCGCATCATCTAAAATTCACTTGATCATGTCTGTATACGGTAGGATCTTCGGCCTTGCCGCTATTCTGTGGAGGAAAGAGCACGCTAGGTCTTCCAGGGATGCTTCTGAAGGACGTGATGCATCTGCGACGGCAGCAGTTACCTTGATTATTCTAGGGTTCTCTTCTTCTAACAGCCTATACATGCCTTCCCATGTTGAGATGCCTGCATCTTTATTGCATGCAGTATCTGTGTAGAGGGGCGCCATCTCCTTGGTCTTTTCTCTTGTCTCTGAGCTCTGAGCTTTGTTCTTCTTCCCCATCTCGCTTATCGTTTCTGTTTGATTTTGCCTTCGCACTTTGCTCCTGCAGGTTATGAGAGAAATGGAAAGATTGATCAGAAAGGTGATGGGAGAGTTTTAAATGCAAGAGATAAATCAGATACGCCACCTTACGTGAAGCCAATCCGCATTAAGGCACGCGTCTTTATTCCACTTAATAACTGACAACCAAATTTATTACTATCATTAAAAGCGCATAATTTCCAAGTCAGGTTATAGTAAGTGGATTTTCTTTGGGTGGCGCGCCCGAAGGGGTCGTACTATGGTGCTTTTATGACTTGCCAAGGTACCCTTGCATGTCGCGCGATCGCAAGTGTTAGTGATCGCAACATCGCAGATCGCCCTAATTCAATGTTTGCCAACGTACCCCGCCTCATTTCTGCGATATGCGATCGCGCGATCGCAACATCGCAGATCGGCGGACTCGTAAGCTTTTGTTCATGGATGCTAACGTATTGCGATGCGATGTTGTCTATTAACACCGAGGCGATGTGCATATTGGCCTTTAGAGGGGAAATGAAGGCGTTTCTTATCTTTTCGTGATGCGACCTTGAAGATTTGCTTTTATGAACACAGGTTTAGGCTTAAGTCGTCCAAGAAACCTTTCCTAAGCTTCTGCTTGTAATTTCAAAAGAAATCTTTGTTTTTACTGAAAATTAACTAAGGGTCCCCATTCATTCTAGCATCGTGGCCGATACTAGTTTGAACGAGGGGGGTTGTTGCTGGCCACAACAGGGCACAACAATAACAATAGTGGGCTTCTATGGGGCACAATAATAAGAATATGGGTACTAGATGGGCACAAAAATATAATAAGTGGGTTGCACAAATAATAATGGGTTACACTAGTAGTATAGGGACCTAACATGCCCCTCTCCTTCAAAAAGCGTTGTCCTCAATGCTTGAGTAGTTTTGGATGCTTCTGTATAAAATTATCATCGTTCCATGTGTAATCTTCAGCAGGTAAGTTCTTCCACTCGATGAGATACTCTGAGACTGAATGATTTTGTAGCTATCAACTTCTTGGTTGTGTGAATGCTTCAGGTTCCAATATGATTTTTCCTTCTTTTTCAAGTTCTGGAAATACCATTGGAACTGGTATCTTTGACAACTTTTGAATGTGTTCCCACCCCACTTCTCCATTATTACATTCATCCCTTGCTTTGTTTATCAAATTTGGTTGGATAATTATACCAACCTCTACCATTTCTACAACCATATGTTCAATTTCACTCCTTTGGGCATATGGATATCTATAAGGCCTAATGTTTGGAGGAACACTTCCTGGAATCAAATGAATAGCATGATCATGATCACGAATACGTGGGAGACCTTTTGGAGTCTCAAATACCTTGGAATGATTGTCAGAGACTTTTTGGAGATTTGGATATATAGATGATTTTGATGTGGGAACCATTAGCGAACATAAGTATGTGATTACGCTTCGTTGTTATTTCTTTAGAAGCTTTGTCATTCCGTTAGAGCTTATTATCTTTCATGGTTTCCCTATGATACCCCTTAATTCAACTTCCTTTCCTTCTCAAGAAAATTTCATGAAAATTTCTTGAAAATTAAAAGCTATTGTACCCAAGGATTGTAGCCATTGGACTCCTAGTAGAACATTAGCACCACCCATTGGAATGGAAAGCATTGGGCTATTCAATACATATTTTCCCATGGATAGCTTGATGTTATGGCACTTTCCAGAGCAATTTATGGTTCCTCCACTTACAACCATCACTTGATACTCTGGTGCTGGATATAGGAAGAAATTCAATTCATTGGCTATCTTACAATGAATAAAATTATGGGTACTACCTGAATCAATCAACACTATTACCTTTTTCTTCTTGATATGTCCTTCTATCTTCATAGTTTGAGGAGTGGTAATTCCGACCAATGCATTACAAGATATGGAAGATTCATTTCTTCTTTCTGTGGGGTTGGTTCCTGGTGAGTATCCTTTTCTTTTGGTGTTTCTTGATACTTTTCTTCCTAATATTTCACTGTTTGCACCTTCTTCTTCTTCTTGATATGTCCTTCTATCTTGAGAGTTTGAGGAGTGGTAATTCCTGTCATTGCAATACAAGACATGGTGAGATTCATTTGTTCTTTCTCTATGGTTGGTTCCCGGTGTATATCCTCTTCTTTTGATGTTTCTTGATCCTTTTTGTCATTAGGAGGCCTTCCTTGTAGCAGCTTTGTCCCACCTTCCAACAAACCTTCCATGTCTTTCTTCAAATCTTCCATGCCTTTCTTCTAATATGATCTCATACCATCGATATGAGCTTCCATGCCATAGATAAAACTATTTATCTTTTGATTTTCTAGAATATCATTTACCCTTATATTTAATTTTTGAAAGTCCTCAATGTGCTCTGCCATTGAACTCTTTTGTTTGAGATTTTTCAATTGGCTAAAGAAAGTGTTTCTCTTTATATCCTCATAAGGTGCTCTCACTTCCTTCATGAAAATTGACCACGTGACAAGTGGTTTACGAGAACAAATCCCTTTATACCATAAAAATTGTTTTGGTTATAAATAATTAGATGCAATACATACCTTTTGTAATAGTGGTACACCATGTAGATCAAAATATTTCTCCATTTGTTGTATCCAATTTACCGGATCCTTGCCATCAAACTTCCTTATCTCGCTTTTTATTGATTTTAGGAGCTCGATCTTGAAATTACTATAACTCTGTAATTTAGGATACTTAAGTTCTGAAATTTAAGCCTTAAATATCCCTCTGAGTCCTCTTTCTAACTCCACAAGTCTGATCGTAATTGGATTGCCGAAGAAAGATTTATACCCAATCTCCCGCGATGACCTAATTATAGTCTAGTTCAGTAAAGTGAACTTGTATGACATGCCACGTGTCACTATTTGAACATTAGGTTCTAAAACTTATACCAAAACAAAATACAATCCATCCTCTTTTTGTAACCTCTTATGACATTTCCATCTGATGCTCAGAGAGAAAGTTATGATGATTTTGCCAAGGTCACCTGTTTAGGATGTAATTAGGGAGTCTGCGAAAACCCTAACTTACACAGATCATATATCCGAAAATATAGCGAGACAAGATCTGAAATTGGGACTTGAGGTTCAGACTGATTGCTGCTAAAATGGGTTTTTTGTTTAGCTTCTAAAACTTCCTATAAAAATAGTTATAGGGACAATTCAAGGATGACTTGTTTTAGATGAAATTCTGGAGCTTGAAAAAGCCCTAACCTCCTCAGATCATATATCCGAGAAGATAGTGAGACAAGATCTGAAATTCGAGCTTGAGGTTCACAAAGACTTCTTCTCAAATGGGTTTGTTTTTTAGCTTCTGAAATGTCGCAAAAAATAATTTATAGCGAAAATTCCACGATGACCTATTTGGAGCAGCAAAACCCTAGAATGCAAAGCTTTGATACCAAATGTTATGAAACTAGCTCACAAAAAGATAGAAAGGATAGATCAAAGCCTTAGAATAAAGCCTCTTCGAGGGGGAAACCTCCTTTGCATTAAAAAAATGAACAATTCTTGGGTGATCCAAATGACAAAGCCTACTTTCTATATATAAGAGTCTAAGGGGTCATAATATAATCAGAGCCGACATAACATTAATAATGTAACGGCACAACAATAACAATAGTGGGCTTCTATGGGGCATAATAATAAGAATATGGGTACTACATGGGCACAACAACATAATAAGGGGGTTGCGCTAATAATAATAAGGTGTTACACTAGTAGTATAAGGACCTACTAGAGAATATGAAAGATTTAGGATAGTTGAGAGATTGAGGGATTTGAGAATTAATTGTAAATCTTAGATTAGGAGTTAGTTCGTGATTTTGTGGATTAGAGAGGACCCTTAGAGATAAGGAAGATATTTTAGGATTTTGTTGAGAAGCTTACGAATCTAAACCAGGAACTTGTTGTAGAATCCTTTTGTATAAATATAAGGCAAAAAGGCAGAGAAAAGTGTTAGTCGGGTTAGCTAGTTAGTTGGTTAGATAGTTAGAGTGTGATTGTAAGCCTATGGGAATATTATGAAATAGAGGCCACTAATATTGGAAATCAGGCCTGAGAGAGAAACTATCTAAATGTTTGTTTATATATATAGATATTTAATTCTAAAACTATATAAGTGTGTGATTCGAGTATTGAATGATAAAATATGTGTGAATCAGAGTTTTGCATAGTATATGTATGCAGGCGATGTTTAGGTGAAATACAGAGTAAAGAATGATATAGAGGAACGTAATGGATCATAGAACTATTTGAAGGATCAAAGTGAAAGCTTTGGAGGGATAGTAATTACAGAACACGCAAAGTTAAGCTTAGGAGAGAGTGGCGCAATAGAATAGTGGAAGGACGAGAACCCTGAGGAAACCTGAAAACCATAGAAGAACTGAAGAAATGGCATAAAAACCCAAGTGAAGAGAAGAGCGGAGAAGTAAATTGTTGATACACAGGAGCCGTTGGATCTTTATGATAAATTGACAAGATTAAGTCATAGAGAATGGAGTGATTGGGATCACATCGCAACTTATCTCAGGAGTGAGTAAAACCTTGGCTTAAGCGATTTGTGATTGCGAAATGCGAGATCATTTATAACCATTGGATTGGGTGCTTTGATCAATGGTAGAGGATCATTGATAAACCCCTCATCGCAACATTTCAATTGTGAATGAACTTCGAGCCTTAAGAAAGTGTGAAGTGTGACATGCGAAGTCTGATTCGATCGGTGATTAGATCGCATTGCAGTATTCCATAGTAAATGTATTGTGGACCTTAACAATTGTGGTTTGCAATCTCGATAGCGATGGATTAATTGGGTAAATAAATGGTGAAGAAATAAATGTACAAAGGTCGTGGAATGAAGGAAAAGTGTGATCGCATCCCGCAGATCGAAAGTTCCAATGCCAAGTTCATAAGAGTTAAAATCCTGCGATTGCGATAAGGGGAAGCATTGAGAAATGTGCAAAGGCTGAAGAAATGTGATAAAAAGGTATGGTTTACATATTTTGTGGAGTATTTCTATTATATAAGATTTATAGTAGATATAAGAGAGATAGAAGTTTTTATGTGGTAAGTTCGTAAATAACCAAAGTTATAAGAGTGGGGTTTGTTGTATATGTGCATGTGTTAAGGACTAATCAAATTATAATGAAGGTGGATGTATAGAGTCCCGATAGAAAGGATTGAGTGAAGGGATATACTATTGTTGATTAACAAATCGTTTCCATAGAGATTTAATAAAGGGGGCCTTAAACCATTAATTAATGAAGATTTGACTCGGGAGAGAGTTGAAATTCTTGGGGAAAACAGATTTTCATTTTATATGCATATTGTGGGTATATGTAGGTTTTCCTACGTCAAAGTGGTATCAGAGCAGAATTGTGATTGAAACATTTGATATTAAAGCACAAAGAAATTTTGCGTGAAAAATTCTTTGAAAATAACTTAGAATAGAGTTATGTGTTAAGATGTGTAAGAAGGCAAGAGGAGATTAGACTCTAATCTGACAAATAGTAGGCACACAAAGATGATGTGTAGAAGAACTTGCAGATGCAAGAGACAGAGGAAAATCCATTAAAAGTAAATGAAATGGTGGAACAAGATCATGCAAAGATCTTGAAGGTGAGGTGATATGTTTTGTTTTGGTTTGATTTGAGGATTGGAGAATGTGTGGTTTTTATATTGATGCATAAGTAGCAGCCTAAGAGGGTGAGAAGATTTTAGCAACCTAGAGCGAGGAGTGTTCAAATGGTTCTAGAGGAAAGAACCAGAGAAATACTAATAGATTGATCTTAGAGGAGAGAAGCTTAGTGAGGCATATGTAGCAAGAAGGATACTTGTTACTGTAGAGGTAGTGTTGCAGCTCACAGAGAGATCATAAGGGAAATTCCACAAAGGACGTGGGTAGAATTGCTAAGCAATGAAGGAAGCTAGTGAGAGTTTCTAAGTGAAAAAAGAGGTGGTTAGAACCAATTATTTCACGATGATTGAAATACAAGAGGACAATTGTGTTCTTAGAAGGTGCAGATGAGTTGAAGCATAGAAGGAGCGGAGAAAAGTGCTCAAACGAGGTTCCAGAGATAGAGAACCAAGTGCTTGCCAAAATACTAAGTACAAAGGAAAACTTTGTGAGGTAAGTGGTAGCAGGCAGGACATGGTGTCGCAAAGGCTTTACTGTAGCTCATAGGGAATGAGTGAGGAACTCATAGAGATGGAGGAGAAAATGACTACTGATAGTCATATCAGAGGTTTCGAGGAAGACCACACCCGAAGAAAGGTGAAGAAGGAGGATGCCAAGGCAAATGACAAGAAGATGAGTTAAGAGGAATTCGACAAGGAGATTGTTGAGATGAAAGAATAGCTCGATGTATTGAGGATGATACTAGAGGAAACCCAAAGACAAGTTTGGGTCTTGAAGAAGAAGCCAGTGAAGTGGCATAAGTTACAGAGAAGGCTACAGGAGAGCCAAGTAAGGTGGTTGATGGAAAAACTCAGAGAAGCTGAGATGGAAATGGAAGTGTATATTTGTGAACCAATGCAGGGTGCAGTTCTGGGTGAAGAAGAAGGAATTATTGACGATTTTCTAAAATTTTGGACAAATGCAGACTAATAGGAAAATGTAAAACATTATATTGTTGAATCTTATAATTTTGATGTGATTACAAGTTTTGTAGAGGATGAGCCATTTTTTTAAGCTTTCAAAATTATGGAAGAGTATCTTTTACAAGATAAAAAATCTGAAGTAAAGAATGATAGAGAATGTCTCTTGAATGAGGAGAGCCGTGAATTATTGCAACAGAAAGAACTTAGTAATGCATTGATGTTTGAAGTTGGGACAACATAGGAAACATTTCTTGTGAAAGGAGATGAAATTCAGTCCGAAGAACTTATATGTGAAGCAACAGTTGAGGTTGTTGAACCTTGTAATTTTCAAATTGATAATTTTTGTATAAATGCAAGAATCATAAGTAATGGTGAAGTGCTTATGAAGTGTCACAGAGAAACTGAATTGCTGGAGTATTTGTTGGGAAATTCAGAGTATGACAGTATGATTGAAGAGGAAGGAGTTCACTAAAGTGGAAAAGATCAGAAATACGTCATTAGAGCAGATGATGTGGAGGGAAGACTAATTGATAGCCTTGAGAGTACATTAGAGAATTGTTTAAAGAGGTTGAGTCAGCATACAGATGTGCTGATAGAAGAGGAGAAATTAGAGTAACATACTGAAGTGTTGACAAAGGAAGAAGAGGTATTAAGGCCTTACATTTCTTATTTTAGTAATTGTTTTATGAGTGCAAGTTTAGTTGCATATGCTAAAGGAAATTTGGCACAGATGAGTAGCAAAGTAAAGATGGTAGAAGAGGATTTTGTGGAAGAATTTAATCCATGGAACAAAGATGTTCGTTTGCTGGAGAGAATGCTGGAAAGTCAAGATTCAATGCAGAAAGAGATAATGGTGAAAGAGAGTAAGGATGAAAAAGAGGCAGTAAGAACAAGCGGAGAAAGAGTAAGTGATAGAATTTGACAATTTCAAGGAGAAAAACAATAGATTGAAGAGTTAGTGGACAACAAAAACAACCTGAAACAAAGAGAAAGAGGTAGAAGTAAGTGGAAGAGTATGGACTAGTCCAAGGAGGTGCTGGAAATTGAGATTGAAGAATTATGGCAGTTGATGATGAAATAATTCATATGGAGCAGATTTATAGCAGCCGGAAGGATGATCAATCAAAACTTGTACCTGATTGACAAGGAGAGGAAGATGAAATATAAGACAACAAACATACAACAACAGCAAAGGTGCAAGACATTTGGGTAGTTACAAACTAAAGTTTGGGACCCTAGAGGTTTTCTATAACCATATGAACACATGTGGTCAAGAGATCATGAATATTTTCTAGTTTGGGAGTCTGATGCAAGAGCATTCAGCTCAATAATATCATTGTATTTTGGTAGACATAGGGGATCTTGTGTTTTCAAGGAAGTTGGTTTCCGAAGTGTGAATTAATGCAATTATTTAGGCTTTTGAGTGATTTTAATGAGAATAGGATTTAATAAAATATTGTGAGACATATTTGTAAATATTATCGAATGGAGGAGAATATGAGAGATTTAGGATAGCTAAGAGATTGAGGGATTTGAGAATTAATTATAAATCCTAGATTAAGAGTTACTTCATGATTTTGTGGATTAGAGAGGATCCTTGGAGAAAAGAAAGAGATTTTAGGATTTTGTTGAGAAGCTTATGGATCTAAACTGGGAATTGGTTGTAGAATCCTTTTGTATAAATGTAAGCCAAAAACGTAGAGAAAAGAGTTACTTAGGTTAGCTAGTTAGCTGGTTAGATAGTTAGAGTGTGACTGTAAGCCTACAACCAGATTGTGAAACAGAGGCCACAGATATTGGAAATTAGGCCTAAGAGAGAAACTGTATAAATGTTCGTTTATATAAACAAAGATTTAATTCTAAAACTATATAAGTGTGTGATTCAAGTATTGAATGATAAAATATGTGTGAATCAGAGTTCTACATAGTATATTTATGCAGGAAGTGTTCAGGCGAAATATAGACAAAGAAATGATACATAGGAACGTAATGGATCGTTGAACCGATTGAAGGATCAAAGTGAAACCTTTGGAGGGATAGTAATTATAGAACATGTAAAGTTATGCTTAGGAGAGATTGGCACAATAAAAAAGGTGAAGGATGAGAACCCTGAAGAAACTCGAAGACCACAGAAGAATTGAAGAAGTGGCGTAAAGACGCAAGTGAAGAGAAGAGAGGAGAAGTAAAGTGTTGATACATAGGAGCCATTGGATCTTTACGATCAATGGATAGGATTTAGTCATAGAGAATGGAGTAATTGGGATCGCATCGCAACTTACCTCAAGAGTGAGTAAAACCCTGGCTTAAGCGATTTGCGATTTCGACATGCGAGATGATTGCTAGCCGATGGATCGAGTGCTTTGATCAATGGTATAGGATCATTGATAAACCCCGCATCGCAACATTTCAATTGTGAATGAACTTCGGGCCTTAAGGAAGCATGAAGTGTGACATGCAAAGTCCGATGCGATCGATGATGAGATCTCATTACAGTAGTCCATAGTAGATGTACCGTGGGCCTTAACAATTGAGATTTGCGATTGCAATAGTGATGGATTAATGGAGTAAATCAATGGTTGAGAAATAAATGTATAAAGTTCATGGAATGAAGGAAAAGTGTGATCGCATCCCAAATATTGGGAGTTCGAATGCCAAGTTCTTAAGAGTTGAAATCCCGCGATTTTGATAAAGGGAAGCCTCGAGAAATGTGCAAAGACTAAAGAAATATGATAAAAGGTATGGTTTACGTATGTCGTGGAGTATTTTTATTGTATGAGATTTATAATAGAAATAAAAGTGATAGAATGTTTTATGTGGTAAGTCCATAAATAACCAAAGTTACAAGAGTGGGGTTGGTTGTATACGTGTGGGTATTAAGGATTAATCAAAGTATAATGAAGGTGGATGTATAGAGTCCTGATAGAAAGGATTGAGTGAAGGGACAGACTATGGTTAATTAAAAAATCATTTCCGCAGAGATTTAATAAAGGAGGCCTTAAACAATTAATTAATGAAGATTTGTCTTTGCAGAGAGTTGAAATTCCTGGGGCAAAATAGATTTGCATTTTATATGCATACTATGGGTATACGTAGATTTTCCTTAATCAAGCTGAGAGATCTCCAGCCCATACATCTAGCTCGGCCCAATGTTTTGTGCATCAACTGTATGATGGAGGGGCATGTTGTGATGGAATGCCCACGGTTGCAGGGAGTTAATCACCTAGGGGGTGGCGGGGTCGTCAGGAGCCCCACCCACTGCAGGGGTTACGGTAGTTGGAGCACAAGGACCCTTCCCAGGAAGGAATAACTAGGACTTCTGTGAGATCTATAGGGCATATGGACAGCTACCGTGAATGTGCCCAATTCTGCAAAAATACTCTAATGTCTCAAATAAAAACTATTATAAGTTCTTTCCATCGACGACTCATTACACCGATCAGTGCCAAGCGCTGGACACTCTAGTAGAAACACTGGATAGATCCACATTCAGGGTCAATGAAGCAAGTTGAGGAGGGCGAGGAGGAAATGGACGCAGAGGAAGAACGGGAGGAAGAGGGCCCTTAAGGTGTTACAACTGTGACCAGGAAGGACATGTTGTTAGAGAATGCCCACTCCCGAGGAGACCTTGGTGTTCACAGTGAAACGTTGACACCCATGTGAGGAAGGACTGCCTAGAGCTCATTTCAAAGTGGGAAGAGAGAACCAGACAGCAAGGGACCAACTTGGTGAATGCTGAGCCTCAGACTGATGATGGCCTCCCCACGACGAATATCAATATAGTCACTTGAGGAGGGTAGAAGATAGGGGAGGACAACTACGCAAAGGACACCCACCTGATCGTCAAAGTGGTGTCACCACAGAAGGCATATCAGCTCTAGTGCCAAAGACAATACTATCAAGAAGTAGCCAAATTTTTTGGGAGAATGATCGAAGATAGAGACAACCAAAGATCGCAAGTCCATGTGCCCAATCAAACCCAGACGCTTGGGGAGTTGTTTAAATTGTTCTTGAAATTTTTTGAGGATGAGGCCATGCTAAAGGAATTGTAGAAAATCTTAAAGGCCGTGGTATCCATGGAAGGAGAGGGAGTGGGAAAACCGTGTGCAACCTTGACGAGAAAGCTTCCAAGAGAGTGAAGCGGAATAAGAAAAGGAGAGGAAAGCAGTTCTGAATGAATGAACATGTGTCATGATTCCAGATAAGGGACACCATGCTAGACTTCGGGTTGGATGTAAACATCCTTCCTAGGAATGATTGGGAGGAAATGGGGAAACCATAGCTAAAGTACTCACCGATTCAACTAAGAATCGTGAATCAGTATTGCATACTACCCATTGGGAGATTGGAAAATGTAGAGGTTGATGTGGTAGGGGTGAAAACACACGCCGAGTTCAAAGTAACTGACATTATGGGGGATAAATACCCATATCTGGCACTCTTGGGGATTGACTAGGCATATGAAAACTACGTTGTCATAGATTTGAAGAAGGAGCAGATGATTTTTGAAGTAGATAAGCTAAGGGTGATGTAGCCGTTAGACCCCTACCAAGGACCTGGGTTTATAGAGCCAGCAAATGATAGGGATGAACCAGGGGTGTTAGACCAACTATATATGCTCACAACAGGGAAAAGGGAAGCCTACATAAACCCTACGGTCGGAGGATCTGTTAGCTGGAGAAGCATTCAAAGCTCCGAGACTGGTTCAGAAGCTACATGGGATGCATGGCAGTAGGGTGGATATGAACTGACCACTCGATGATGTGCAATGATAAGCCTAGTAAACTGGGGAGACATGGGAGTAGACAACTACCCAAAGTACTATGGCCTTGAGCCGACCATTTTTTAGACAGGGTGGACTAGGAAATAGCAGAAGATCAAAGGATTCCCTTTCTTGACATAAGGCTTATGGCAACACCAGCAAGATGGTGGAAGGCACACTACAAAGAATTAAAAGACTGGAGGAGTGCTAAACAGGCAATGAAGGAGAGGTTTAAGCAAGAGGCAGATCGACCACAGGATGAGGGGAAATACATGGGGGATTCAAGTCCTGAGAAGCACATTAAAGACTGCACAACTAGCTGGGAGAGCCAGGGACTGCCAAGTAATTGATGGGTACACACATTTATACATGCCCTCAGCGTTGTCCCTGGGGCTTGGTATATCCAAGAGGATCTATGATGACAAACAACTAATTGGGGTACCTTGGAGGGACAGTTCATCAACAATTTTTCATTCATGGGTAATGAGGCACAAATGACAGGGGCACTCCAAGCAATAAAAAGGGTTCTGTTCACCCCAGGGATGTTAGTTTAAGGAGGGCATGATGGAAATTTTCTACAATGCCTATATGATATGGAATCACCAGGATTTGTGACCTGCAACAAAATAGATGTAGAACCAGAGGAGGATGGATTGGAGGGGCTTAGACACCTAGCCTTTAGAGAAACAAAAGGGGAAATAGATATTTAGGAGAGCCCTTCAACAGAAGGTTCCCATCTCCTACCAATGAAGCTGAGAAGACAAAATGTGGGGACAGAAGATAAGCCCAAGATAACATCAGTGGGAGATTACTAAGGTGAACAAACCACCAAAGAAATCTTCGATCTATTAGAGGAATACTAGGACCTATTCCCAACCTCAATGGAAGAACTCAAGGGGATAAAATTTAACTTGGGAGAAATGAAAATGGTTCTGAAACCAGACACCCAGTCGATAAAGAATAGACCATAACGACTGAACCCAAGGGTAAAAGAGGAAGTTAAAAGGGAAATTGAGAAAATGTTGGATGCAGGAATCATATTTCTGGTAGATGAAGATTTCTGGATAAGCCCCATAATTATTTAGAACAAGAAGGATGCAATCAAAATTAGAGTATGCATTGATTAGAGTAGCCTAAATATTGCATGTGTGCATGGCCCATTCACCATGCCATTCAACAATGATGTCCTAGACAATGTTGCCAGGAATGAAGCATACTCATTCACAGATGGGTTCTTAGGTTACCACCAGGTCCAAATAGCTGAAGAGGACAAAAGGAAAACAAATTTCATGACTAAGTGGGGGCCATACGCATACAATGTGATGCCATTTGGACTAAAGAATGCACTAGAAATCTTCTCGAGGATTGTCATAGCTGCATTCAAGGATTATATTCATAAGTTCCTATATGTTTAAATGGATGACTGGATAGTATACAACCTATTGAAAAAGTATACTAGATTATTAAGACTGATGTTCTAGAGGTGCAAACAGTTGTAAATTTCCTTAAATCTAAAAAAATGTATTTTCACAGTTCCCTTTGGAACTCTACTCAGCCATATCGTCTACAAGGATGGAGTTTGTGTAGACTCGACCAAGGTTGCAGCAATTGTCCACATGGAACCACTGCGCAATGTGAAACAACTAAGGGCAACTTTGGGTCACACAAGGTACTACAGATGGTTCAATAGGAACTACGCATCCATAACAGCCCCGATGGAAAAATTGTTTAAGAAGACGGAAGAATTCATTTGGACTACAGACTGTCAAGCAACTCTCAATAAACTGAAGGAAAGATTAGTAAGTGCCCCCATATAGGTGTGCCCAGACTAGAACAGAATGTTCCACATACATATTGACGCATCTAGAATAACACTAGGAGTGGTCTTAGCGCAACCAGGGGAGAAAAGGATAGACCATCTAGTATACTACGCTAGCAGAAAGCTATCTACGGTGGAAAGGAGCTACACAACAACCGAACGAGAAGCTTTGGCAATCATCTACTATCTCCAAAAGTTTAGGCAATAATTACTGGGTGCGTCATTCAAGTTCTTTATAAACCATTCCACACAAAAATACTTAGTAAACAAGCCAGTACTAGAAGGAACAATATGCAAGTGGCTTTTACTATTCCAGGAATTCACGTTTGAAGTGGTTGTTAAGCCTGGCAGATTGAAAGTAGGATCAGATGATCTGTTGTGACTGGATAGAGGGGAGAATGAAGGAGTAATAGACAATCAGTTGCCTGATGACAACTTATTCAAGATAGAGGTGATTCTCGACCACCTAGAAGAGATTGTTGCATTGCTAATAATAGGTCGTTGCCCAGAGGGATACATGGCAGCACAGAGACGACACTTGGTGGTCAAGGCAATAGATTACTAACTCATTGCAGGACACCTCTACAAAATGGGCTTGGACCAAATACTCAGGCACTATGTCCTACAACACGAAAGAAAGGACGTCCTATGGGAGTGCCACACAAGGGTTGTAGGAGGCCATGTAGGAGGCATGTCCACTGCAAGAAAGATACTCAACGCAGGATTATGGTGGCCCACTATCCATAAGGATTCTAAAGCATTTTCCAAGGAGTGTGATATCTGTCAAAGGGTCGGTAAGCCTTCACGACGCGATGAGCTACCACTACATCCAGTCCATAGAGGGAAAATATTTGAGAAGGAGGCAATAGACTTCATTGGACCAATCTCTCCACTAGCAAGGAATTCACAAGCCCGATACATAATAACAATGGGAGAATACCTCACAAGATGGGTAGAGGTTGCACCAGTGAAAGACTGCACAATAGAACCAATAGCAAGGTTCATTATTGAAAATATTATTTCAAAGGTTCGGATGCCCAAGGAGCCTCACTAGTGACCAGGGAACCCATTTTTTGAATGAAACCATTCAGACTCTACTAACGACTTTTATGGTCCAACATAATAAGAGTAGTTCGTATCACCCACAAGCCAACGGTGGAGTAGAAGCATTTAACAAAATATTAGAGAAAGGGCTAACAAATGTCATATTTTCCAACAAGGACGAGAGAATTATAGCAACTCTGTGGGCATATAGGACAACAGTAAAAATATTGCATAAGCAAACTCCATTTCAACTTGTGTATGGTAGAGAAGTGGTGGTACCAGTAGAATTTATACTGCCTAGCATGCTCATCTCAGAAGCCACATGAATGAAGTATAACATTGCCTTGTGGGATAGGCTAAGCCAGTTGATGGAACTTGAGGAAACCTAGTTCCTAGTAGAGTTCCATCAATCAGTCGAGCAATGAAGACAAAATGCTTGGTAGGATAGGCACATCAGGAAGAAGTCGTTTGAAGTCAGAGACCAGGTGCTCCTTTATGACAATAAGTTCTAGAAGTTCTCAGGGAAACTGCAGATGCACTGGTTAGGCCCGTTCATAGTCACATACATAAGAGAAACGGGTGTGGTAAGGCTCGCGCAACTGGATGGAGTCCTACTACGGGGATGGGTGAATAGCGCGTGCTTGAAGCCCTTCCACAAATAAAAAAAAACAAATCCTGAGATAATAAGGTTGTGACAAAACTTAGTTTGCCGCAACCCATTTATGGTCGGGGTGGGGGGGGTAGCATTAGTGGTCATGCTAGTAGGCCTAGTCAGCAAAGACAGTGGCCACACATGTCATCCTAATCAATAGAATACATGTAGGTCTGAACCTTTTCTAGAATTAATGACCGCACAAGTACCCATCCCATTCGCCGTACCAGTAGTTATTTCCTGATTAAGTAATTAATAAGGCAACTATCAAGATAGGGTCGCAAAATATTTCCCATTAAGCATAAAATTAGTTAATAAATAAAGCCATCATGGAAAAATAAAGGTTCCATGCAGCCCACTCATTACTTTCCAAACCACATCATAGTTTCCACGTCCAAGTCGGCCGGCAGTGGCAAGATATAGCTAGAATACATGGAAAGGTTGTTAGGGTAATTAGTTGTTAAAGCCTCGTCAGTCAGGGGACGTCATGTTAGAGTCAGCTACTTCAATCATAGGAGGATGTAGGGGACTCTAGAATTTCAATTACAGATCATAGAGGAATTCCAAGTTCGCTCAGAAGAACAGGGGCAGAGGAAGAGAAGCAAGAAACCTATAGTGAAGATAGTTTACCGCAGAAGAGAAGTGATAGTGAAAGGAATAAAATCATTCCCACATAATTATTTGGATGCATGAATTGAAGCAGTGGATGACCTGTATGGAAAGTATGACAGGTCGAATCTGGTCGACAATGACTTCACAGACGGTTTCCAGTTTCCAGCCATGAAAAGGGAGATGTATGTGAAGAATTTCAAAAGGAGGATGGCACTAGGACCTCCAGGATCAGAGAAGAGTTCAGGGCGATACAGGGGTCCATGCTATTTCACTTAAGAAATCTTCTCGTATTTGGCACCCAATTTGTCATTATGCAGTAAACAAATTGTTGATAAGCAGGATGCATGGAGGGTCACTATGGTTCGATAAGGAGTATCCCATCAATGTGGAGGATATGAGTCGACTCACAGGGATGACCGAAGTTGGAAATGTAGTCGGCACAATATTCCAGGATGGGTCCAAGTAGGGAAAGTAGAAAATGGAGGAGAACATTTATGCTATATACAGGACAGAGCGAGGTGGGAGGGGTGCAAAGCTGGACATGATTAACAAGGATAATATCAGGTTTTCTTGCTACCTCATTGCAGGGAAAACAATGCGACACTTCACAAGGAACAAATGCACCTTGGATGCCATCTTAGTTGTGAAACACTATTGCTAAGGAGAGGTACTCAACTGGTCACCTTTCATGCTCAATAAACTGTTCGAGGCTTCTGAAGATGTGTATAGGAGGAGCACTCGGTTTGTCTTCGACTACTTTTTAATGGCATTGGCAATGTGGAAATGGAGGCCACCACGAGAGAGGCAACTGGCAACCATTTCTAAAGACCAACCAATTGTGCTCCCGTATGAACTGTGGAAGGCATCAGGGGATCCCAACACAAAGGAAATCAATGAGAGAGCTTTCAAGGGCTGGAATGAGCAGATGCTGGACACCATTTGGTCCACCGAGAGGACACCCGAGGCCCTATTGGATGAATTATCAGATGAGATCTGGTTTGGCACCTCCCATGTGCACACTTACCTGATACTGCGGTGTGTCAACCCGAGCATGTTTAAGTTGAGGCCGAAAAGGTTTAGCCTGACGGAGGAAGCGTTGCGCAAAGAGGTGGAGTCCAGGTCGGGAGTGGCTTGTGAGATAAGAGAAGGGAAACCCAAGTAGCCTTTCGAAGCCTTAATGTCATAGGGGCGAGAGGGATATGGCGTAGAGAGCAGTTGAAAGTGGGTTGCCGATGAATTACTCTAACTGATGCTACTCCAGGTGGAGAAAAATTTGTTCGAACTTAGATGAACAATTGCTAGCTTCGAACTAGGTGAGAGAAATTATCCTGAGCAATTTCAAGGTTCCACCATGTTTTCCCCCATTATAACACCACCACTCTCTATGGTGCTTCCCTCGAGAGCAGCTCAGGCTCCCTCCCAGATAATCATCCCCAAAACTAAGAAAAAGTGAGCCATTCAAACCCCAGCTACCAAAAATCTGGCTGCTAGAAAGCCGCAAATTAACCCACCAACCCCAATCATCGACCTCACTGTTGAGGTCAAGCAGTCAATTCCCAGAAACACCATAGTTGAAGAGATCCATGCTACTGCATCCACTGCATTACATCAGTCACAGGAGTCATCCCCGTAAACTACTTCCACCTTCACGGCCCTGTCCAAGATCCTCCCATTCGGCCAGTGAAGAACTATTGTAGAAGTAGAAGTTCAATTAGTTGGCCATACAGAGGGCACCACCCATACCATGGGAATGCCACAAACATATAGTACAACACCAATGCTTGGGTTGGACCCACCAGAAGGGAGATGCATGGATACCATTCTGCAAGGGGAAATGACTGAATCGTACTTGCCAACTATCCCTATAAAGCTCGCAGTGCCGTCAAACCCTAGAGTTATTCCAACCAGCCCACAATTCACTCCACCATCATAGAAAATCCATTCACCCACCGGCCTACCCCTACAACAGAAGTTCCCCAAACCAAGCACAATGCAGTTCGATATGCTCCATCACTGGTCATAGGCCCAATTATTTTCATTTATTCAGAAAGCAGCACATAAGGTTGACAGCCTCCATGAGGACCTAGCCAAAGAACATGAACAATAGATGAAACAATTTCACATGGTGACAGAGGAGTGAGATTGCCTACGGCATGAAAACACAGAATTGCAAGCCCAGGCTGATCAAATTTCACAACGATTTAGATCAATATGGCCAACTATCATCGAATCCAACACTGTTGTGATCACATATAGACGACATGCACATGCCAGCAGCCACCAACGCTGAGATGAGATGGAAGCTAGAGATAATGAGATCCGCACTACCAGATCTAGTGGAAATTTACACAAAAATGGTCAAGGGAAAGCTAAGCGAACTAGAAGTGAAGAAGCAAGTCGTGGCCGAGGCCCTCGCAGACGGATTGCCCTAATGGACAAGATCCATGACTAGTCAGGTAGTCTAGCACTAAAGAACCACATGGTTTACAGCCTTAGAGAACAAGTTCAGTCACTATTTGTTAGCACGAGGGATTGTACAGACCATACCCAGCTGTAGCAAATTAATGATCAAATTGACATCCTCCAGGCCCAGGTTGACAACATTGAGGAGGAGTCAGGGAAGATGAAAAGGAAAATTAGAGATCTGTGGCCCTTGGTTCAAATGCAAGTTCTACTCTTGAAGGAGGTATGTGACTCCAATGGGTAGCAATGGAACGACCTGCAAAGTGAGCCACTAACAACCCTAACATTGCAATAGGCCAAGGCATTCACTCAAGGCACTGATGCAATTCTCACCAACTGGGACCTGGCCCTTCAAAGATAAACTGAGTTCAGGCAGTGGACAATAGCCTCGGTCCCAGAGTTGGAGCCTTTGTTTGGAATGGGGGAACCACAAGGGCAAGAAGGGGCTGTAGGAACAGATGCCACGCCGTAAACTAGGATCGATGTAGAAGAGGCACCCACTCAGCAAGAAATGATCGAAGCAGCAGAAGTGTTGGTACAAAAAACAACAAAGAAAACAATGGTAGTAACGCAACCACCACTTGTAGAGCACATGGAAGTAACAACAAGACCGACAGAGGTCGAAATGACTTGACTCGAGGACGAGTCAAGAAATTGTGTCTGGGGCCTGTTGGGGCCATTGATTAATTTTGAAAGGTTTTGACTAGTTTTGACTGACCGAAGGATAGGAAAGAAATAGATGGCAACAACGGTTCGGCAACAGAACGGATAGTTGCAGCAAGGTGGCAAAAGAAGGTAAAGGTAGTAGAGGATGCGGGAACGTGCAAAAGAAGCCAAGATGGAGAACAGTCGAGAAAGAACTGGTAGTCCATGTTGTAGAGAAAGATATAAAAGGGGAGGACCAGAAAGGAAGAAGGTTTTTGTTGGACTAGCTCGGGGAAGAAGGAGTTGGTTGAGCCAAGAGTAGGTGAAGAGATACATAGTTCCAAAGGTTGAATGACAAATGCTAAGATCCGAGCGACTTAGTCATGGAACAAATCCAAACCCGTGGGACTGAGCCGGGTACTTTTTTTAATGTTTATGGTTATGACTTCTGATGTATTTGGGCCTCGTGCTTAATGTTTCTATTAAAATTTTGAATGGCTTATCAATTGCATGTAGACGTTAATTCATAGATTGTCTGAAGGATGTTGTTGTATTTGTTTTACATATAATGGATATATATATATATATCTATCTATATATATATATATATATATATATATATATATATATATATATATATATATATATATATATATATATATATATATATATATATATATATATATATATATATATGTATATATGATCAAATGCACCTAATTGATACTCCCTCGACACCATGTTGAACCCTTCTCCGTTTTGGTTGTGGCACACCTCGGGTGAGACTCCTTGCCCTTTGTGGTAAGGTGAAAATGTCAGCGCTGTCCTACACTACAGCAGACCATTGTTGGCCTCTTGTGCCCAAATCGAGGGTCTTCCCCCTAATGACTCTTTCGATCCAATACCAGTGATCCCTTAAATGGTTTTTTTAATGAAAAACTTTATTATTTCTTTTCTTCATTATATGATTTAGTTAATTAGATCTCCATTTATTTCCTTTTTCTTTCGACGGGTGACCATTAATCTAATTAGTGGGGCAGAAGGAGAATATGTTGTGTGAGCCATCTCCTCCATGTCAATAGAATCTCTTATGTAGGAAGAGAATTCGAATTGCAAGGCTAGCTTCTATGCTTTTATTTGTTTGGCTCCTTTGGTTCCAACAGGTTGGGTAATGCCATGGATACCAGTGGTCTTCATTGGATGGCCTCACAATTGCAATACCATCCAATGGCCATTGTGAGCTTCCTTTATCTGGTCAATTATGTCCCCGAGAGTCAAGCATACCATCCTCAATCAAACTAGAAAAATCGTAAGAGAAGAAACAATCTTTATCATTATATTTCTTTATATCATTATAGATAGTTATCTATTTGAACCAATGAGTACTTAGACTATTATTTTGTACTCCAAACTGCATCCAACCAGCTTAAACTATTAGGATTCCAATAAAATATATTCAATCTAGGCCTGGAGTGAGTGCTTAAGGACTAAACTATGTTGTCTATGTTGACCTATTATGTCAAACCTATATTTTATTTCAATTAAACCGATCGACATTCGTTTGTATGTCGTATTCCTATAAATAAAGATACGAGCCTACACTCTTTCAAAAACAAGAGAGCCCACTCAATTCAAAAAAAAAAATCTCTTTTGTGAAACATGCACGGAGAGTTGGAGGGATCAGTTGGATTTGATTGAGAAGCCCACATTTTTCGAGCTCATCTGTTAGACTGTCTGAACTACAAGCTTTATTGGTGGACTGTCAACTCTCTTGAACTACAATATTAAATTAGTGTAGCCCTCTCAAGCCCTCAAAAACTTACTTCTGTATATATATTTTCTCCCCTAGACCCCATTTCTCATCAAGGTCTGATGTATCCTCATGTCAAAATATTTTCTCCATTTGATCTATCAAGGTATGCTCTACTTACCTCTTCAGGAAATTTCCAAGGATCCATGAGTATTTTAGTTATTGGCTTGTTTGTTGAGCAGTAACTTTGATGTGAATGTGTCAATAATAGGTGCATTTATAGGTGATGACTTGTGATTTTCTTATATTACTTGTGCATTTATAGGTGATGACTTCAATCTTTAGACATAAATTATAATTATTCCTAATATACCTTCAGGAGAAATGTTTCTTGAACTTGTTAACTCTTGTGCTCTAAATTATTTGGAAATTTCTTACAAAGTTGTGGTTTATACAAGTTGTTTTCAAGACTTTATGGCCTTCTAATTAGTTGATTGTGGCCTTGTATGACATGTTTGGTCTTGTTTGTTGCAGATGTTGTGGAAAAATTGCACACTCAAAGGAAAATGGATGCTTTACAGTTTGTCTTCGCATTTGGACTTGTAGAAAAATTTCCACATGTTCCATTTTTGAAGGCATATCTTGAGCACAAAAGGAAAGTGTTAGAGGAAGTATCAAAAAAGGAAGAGATAAAGTTGGGTCATTGGTATGTTTATCACTATTTGTGTGCTTCACACTCCCTTGTCAGTATAAACTATCAAAATATTAACTTCTCATTAGACATATTCTCTGAATGCTTCCAGGTATTATTGTAGAATTAAACAGCCTCAAAATAAATTCATTCATTGAACAATGTAATAAAGTGAATTGAAGTGCAAAAACTCGAATCACATATTCCTACCAAAGATCTTGAAAATCATGTAGCTCAGTTAGAGAAAGACATGGAAGAGAGGAAAAGATCTGTAGAAGCCATTAGGACTGAGACTTAATGGGCTCATCCTAGTAATGATATTGGTGGTGGTGGTGGTGGTGGTGTTGGTGCTATTGCTGGTTCGGTATTCCCTAAACGTTCCCCTCCAAGTGCCTTTTCCCTTCCCAATTCTTCTTCGTTGCTCCCTAAAACTACCCCTCCTAGTACCGTTTCCCTTTCCAATTCTTCTTCGTTTCTCCCTACTAAACCTACCCATCTTAGTGCATTTTCCCCTTCCATTTTTTCTAACTTACAACGTCCTGCTCCAATGTCCAGTATCCCATCTTACAACTTACTTGGTCAGGGTGTATATGACAAGGGAAGCCAAGACATATCCAGTATCCCATCTTACAATTGACTTGGTTAGTGTGTATATGACAGGGGAATCCATGACATATATCGATCAGCTTATGATGTTGGAAACAACCCATCATCTTTGTCTAAATATCATTTATATCCATCAGAAAGTATACAATCGTCTTTGTATGGTGTTGGCTCTCTATCATGGATAAACCAGTTTTGGAAGTTATACTATTGGTAGTGATGTGCCTCCAACAACTTCTTTCCAGTGTTCATATTTTTGTTAGGTCCTCTTTATTTAGTAATTTGGAAGCCATGTCCTAAGCTACTGATGCAGACTAAATTGCTTGCTAAATGAACTTTGAAGTAATCACTTTATAGTTACATGTCTAGGAAGCATAATGTTTTCAACAAATCCAATGTAATTTTTTGTTTTGGTCATGGGATAAGCCAAATAGTTTTGCTAAAATGTCTACAAGTTACTCTTCTTAGCTTTATTTGGATGCAAGGATTTTCCTTTCAAAAAGTACTTGCCTAATTTTTCCTAGTGGAATATGTAATTGTTGAATATCCTTTCAATTTATTTTAAAATATTTCACTAAATTGTCATAACAATTTGGATCCTATGGTTAAAAATTGGCATTTCGACTATGGAAAGCAATGAACAGAGGGCTGATATGAAACAAACAAAGGCTTCAGGTTGTCTTGATTGCAATGAGATCAAAAAGCGTCTCCCATTTACATAATTCTGCCATCCATCCTTACACCATCTTCCCAGACCTTCGCGGATCTACTATTTCTAAAATTCAAATTGTTGGGATTCAAAGGTATTTTTCACTCCTTATTTTTTCCTTTTCACAATTCAATTTTCTTTCTTTATTTTTGAGTTATTCCTCTACTTTTGTTTTCTCATCGAAATTTCATCTCTTGTTAAGAAGCTTTTCCTGCCATGGTATAACTATGTGGACTGGAATTGGATCGATTACCAAGGGAAAGATGATTGAAGTGTAGAGGCGGTAAATTTGGGGTTTTGGGTGCTTTGTTCGTAAACCATAGGGGTTATAGATCATATAACCTTCCTTGATAATTGGCATTATTTTAAAACTTGGCATTGTTTCTCCAATGATAGTACTGATCTAGATCTTTGTGGTGGGGCTGGATTTTTAGTGGATTCGCATGTTTGGTGGCCCCAAAAGTGAGACATCTCAACCACTTGAGTGATTTCATATTCTATCGGTGCTTATAATGGAAACTGAACTAGTGATTTTATTATTCTTAACTGTATGATTTTCTTATTCATCTCATTATGGTTCTTGCCATGACTTTCGTAGTCGAAGAGACCATATCTTTCATATTTGTGTGTGGGAATCATTTATCCCACCTAGATGTATCATTGTGGTTCCCCGTTACACAAATATGAAATTTTCCATGTTGAAGTGGAAACAATTCATCTATTACATGGCCTATTTTCCACGTCCCATTATGAAAAAGGATGTAATGAGAACATAAAATTAGATTTCAACACTTATCCTCTACATGTCAGTTTGCACATATCTTTGTTTTTCTTTTATTTGCTTTGTTCACTAGATTACTTTACTTACTCATCATCCACTTCTTTATTATTTGTTTCAAAAATAGTGTTTCTAATTCAATGGATCAAATTAAATTTCACATAAAATTGAATAGGATACCATGCATTTTCCATTAATGATTTTCTTATTCCTAATTATTTTCTTTTACCAATTATAGGTTTTCCCTTTCTTTAGTGAAGATCCTGGAACTGCCTCAAATATATCTTATTAGAAATAGCTACAGATCATGACACATGGCTCAATAGAGTGGCGGAGGGACAAATGTTCCAATATCCTAGAGAGTTGGTGGGGTTGGGGCTTTCCCTTTCATAGAAAGTTCGTTTCAGTGCCAGATTTCTATGGCCTTGGGGTAGATCAATTCGTGTTGGGACATTAGCGATAACGTATCGTTTGGATGGATGACATATGGGATGGAGAAATGAATGGATGGAGGGATGGATATGATGATAGAGAAGAATTGAATGAGATGCTCTCATTTAGCCACTTTCCTAATGACAAATTCACGACATATAACCTTTGAGGGATTCATACTCGAACCATGCCAACCAAACCTTTGATAGCTCTCAAATCACATTTAAGGCACTTTTCCGAATTATACTTCCAACCATCATGGTCTCGATTGCTTGATCAGACATGGAACGGGGGTAGGAAAGCTTTGGAGTTATCATTCCCACACTATTACAAAGTACTTCGTTTCTTTACATAAAGAAAGAAGTGAATAGATCAAGGCAAGCTTTGGAATTGTACACTACCTAATGTGTATAGGTCCTTTCATGGAAGAGGATATTATACAAATGTTTAAGTTATGGTTACTATGTTTTTATAAGAAATAATTGTGAGTGACTTAGTGAGGAATTTTTATATGAAGTTTGAAATATTAAAGTGATTGTTTCAAGCTTGAGATTTTATAAATGTATAAGGTTTTGGGTAAAAAAAAATGTACTTATGTTAACTTTTTAAATTTAAATTTGTATTATTTTAACTTATTTTGTATCTTTAAATTTTTAAATTTTACAACATGTGGTATAAATTACATATTTACTTATATTTTATCTTTAAATTTTAAAATAGGTTGTATAAATTACATACTTCACGTTGATTACATCTTCAAGTTTTTATGCTTGCTTCATAAATTGTATCTTTTAATTAGATTATAGTTGTCATTCAAAGCCATAATACACATACCCTCATTTGAGGCTAATGAGTGATGGTTGTAATTATCAACTTTGAAGGTTATGATTTTAATTTTAAAATTGGGCCATTAAATAAGGATAATTATTTTTGTGATGCAAGATGTGAGGCTAGTCATATTGGTTATAGTAAATGATATTAGGATCTTAAATTGGAAATTTACCATTGAAACATTGTAATATATTTATTTAATTGTGGGATATGGTGAGAAATTCCTTAAAATGAATTATGTAAGATGGACCATAATATTTGACTATAGGAATTATGGTTAAATTTTTATCTCTATTTAATTTATGACATCAAGCTATCTATGATGACCAATACAAGAAATAGGTACCAAGAATGAGAATGAGAAATCCCAGGCACCAAGAACATTGTTCCAGGAAAACAATGTAAGCCAAGAATGAGAACTACCAATGTCATTGTCGAAGAGCCCTGAAACAAATCAATTTCTCAAATCTCTAAGAAAATAATGTTAGCCAAGAATGGGAAATCCCAATGTCATTTCCACACTTAATAGTTTGACCATGAATATGAACTTGCATGCATGCGTGCAGAAGCTTGATACTCACTGCCCTTGAGCTCTAGGATTGAGGGCCATGCCCACTAAGAGGGGAGAAGATATGTGAGATTTCAAGGAATAAGGAAATGCATGTACCAATGAGGAGCATATGTTGATACATGACATCTTTCTGACCATTATGGCTAGATGAAATTCTGTGGTAGGAAACAATGTTCCATTATTATTTTTTATCATCTCTTGATTCTGAGTTAGCATGCTTCTGTTGTACTAGTTCATTATGGCTATGTCATGTACATATTGAGTTAAGCGGGTTTTACATTGGATTTCCACTATAGTCAATAGCTAAATATTATATTTTCCTTGTGTAGGTTGGATGTTGGGACAACACACTTAGAAATAGGGGCAATGTAGAAACAAAACTCCCAAGAGAAAGAGGATGAAAATAACATTTTATTATTTTAATTCAATGGTTGGAGCTAGAAGCAACTTCGTTACCTGATCTTTCGAATGCATGTTGAAAGAGTTCGTGGGAGAGAAGTATGTAAATCTTCAAAAGTATCTTAAATCATACTTAGGTTGGTATTTTTTCCTCCTTCAAGTTATTAAAAATAATCTGCAAATTGGTAATATATGTATGTTCAATAGTATCAATTTCTATATGCATTTCATTCTTAATTTTTCAGTATGTTTGCTGAAATTGTATCTCATTTTCCACTTAAAGAGTGTAATATGTTGTTGAAGTTTACCAAAGAAAAGTGGCATATAGAAGATAGTACTGAAAGGAGTATGCAAATTCATTCTAATATGTTATACATATATTGGGAGAGTTTGTGCCACTAAGGATTTCTTTTGTAAGTTGTTTCAGATCAGTGTTATAACTTGTTTCAATTAATTTTTAAGTGAGAAAATTAAAAATGATTTGAGCATAGGTTTTCCATTGATGTTTTTAATGTTGTGATTCTTTCACCTCATGGTTATTTTGGGCAAGCAAATATTTCTGGAATGACTGAGAAGACATCGATAGAAAGTTAAACAATTTTTTTATAATTGTAACGTCCATTCCATGATATTCTCTCTTTATTGTTTGGTTGTATTTTGAATGTTTCTTTTAATTTTTCTTTGCATTTTAACTATGAAATTGAAAATACTTGGTATCATGCCCATTTAAGCAACAACCAAAGCCTGAAGATGAAATTAGTATTACACAATATTGATTGAAATAATTTCAACTGTTTTGTGTTGAAATATTTTCATGACTACTATAAAAGTTTACTTTCATGTTGTTATTTGAATACATGTTGTTTATATACTTGACCAGGTTCTTGCATTAGGGAATGAAATGTTTTTGTGAATAAAATGACAAGGATTAGACATCACAACTCACATTTTTTGTTTTCACAAGTTATTTACAACTTGATACTTTTAGCATGTAACTTAGTTGGCATGATTGTGCCTAAGATTTTACTAAAGGTTGAATACTAATTTACTATGGTGTTCTTTTCTATGGCAACACTTTATTTTTTTTGTTTATATAGGTCATATGGCCACATAGTGGCCACTATTTCTCAAGTGAAGAAAACTTGTTCGAGTTTCTTTCTCTTATGGGGAAAAATGGCTTTAACATTGTTGATGTTGAGGTATATGTCATAGAAATATTTTATAGTATACTTTAGTTTGTATTCTAGTGTTCATCGTCTTTTATGTCTTACACTCTAAACTATATCTTATTTTGTTTTCAAAAAAGGAACTTAGTATTGATGGTAAGTAGTAGGATTTGAACAAAGAGGAGAACAATAACACTAGAGAGACAAATGCAAAAAGGGAGAGAAGAGAATCAGTCTAGTGATACCCTTAAAGATAATATCCTGCATAAGTCACACACATAGAGATTGATGGTCAAGTGTTTAGAGTTGGTGAATTCACCTGCAATGCCTTGGCAACAAAATGATAATGTTTTGTAGTGATGAAACTATATTTCTTGTGTAAATTGTAGTCCAACCAATATTAAGTTGGAAACTCATATTGTAGTACTTGACATTTCATATAATATAATTTATGAGGTTGAAATTATTTATAGTTTCACTGGATATTATTTAGTACTCTAATTAACATATGTAACTTTTCATTTTCATATTAGATGAACTAGTGCACATTGTTTGGCCATTTTTTTAATTTCGTTGCAAAATCATACTAATTAATTTATGTTGATTAATAATGAACAAATAAGATCAATATAAAACTACTACATTAATAGTTTATATTGATTAATTACAAACACAAATAAAATGAATATACGACTAAATTAGTAGTTTATAATGATTATTAATGAAAATAAATGGAATGGGTATAAGCTACTAAATTAGTTGTTTATATAATGAATTTGAAACTACCAAAAAAAGATAAATGGATATTGAAAATGATAAATTTGTGTCAAATGACAATTAAATTTTTCATATATATGGCTATTAGTAGCTAATTTATAGTATCTTATAAAACAACCAAAATTGAATCTTATTTCTTTGGTCATTAATTAGTTCCAAAGGATGACTAAAATTTGCATATAAATGAATATTAGTAGCTAATTTACAATATCTTATAACACAACCAACATTTTGGTCATACTTATTTTTGGTGTTCATATATGAATTATAGAGTTCACCCTTCCCCACATTAATTGTCAATTTGGGGCTTTTTTTGTTATTTCAAGGCTACAGTGAAAAGTCTATGCAGGCCACAGATTCCCTCCCCAGCATTGAGCATTCATTCAACAACATGAAAATGTGTAACAAGAAGAAATAAGAGTAATAATTATACGAGTAACAGAAAATTATGATTCACATCAACACAAACTTGATGAACCATTTCAACTATGAAGAAATAATCACATCATAAATAAATCTACACACACCACAAATCCAACAACACCTGATTAGGAGAGTGGGTCCAACTGTCCGATCAGGGTTGTGGAAAAAAGATCGAAGGCTAGATAATAATCAGAATATCAAGATTGCATTAATCAAAATGAAAATACAGAAGTTTGTTGTTACATTTTCAAAGGACAACCTTCAATATCTGATCTACTCCCTATATGTGTTATCTCCCTTTTCCTTCTGATTTGTATTTTTCAATATACAAACAAAAAATTGAAAGTTACAGCAAATTAATTAATAAATGATTTCCCATACAATTTAGATTGATTACAAAATCTCCATAAGAAAGATGAGATCTGAGCGATCCTTCCACCATGATTGAGGTGGAACATGTCGAATCTGGTTAGTAATTGGGCAAGTTGGAAAATGGCCACAACATAAAAGATGCGAATATGTCCTTTGGAGAACCTTTCTTTTCTCCCAATCCAAATTGAATTGTGGAAATATCATCATTGGAAAACTAATTTGGTTTGTTCTGCACAAAACTCATGTCTCATTTTAAATATTCTTCTTCGTTTGAATGAAACGTCAAACGCAAAACTATTACTTTTTATTCTAGCAAATTTTTGAGTTGGAATATTTGATTATGAGTTGAATATCAAATTTGCAATCTGGATGAGATCTTAGAGGATAAAATAAAGGATAACATTTATTACTTATCCACAAGAGCATAAATAATTATGAAATTGAAGTATATAATAAATTATCATAAATAATGTGATAAAATAATTGTAGAAATGGATGTTAAGAAGTGATAATAATAATGACAAATTAGTAGTCCAACATTTATTTGGTCACTAATTGGTTTTCTCAAAGGATCATATAGTAATAATTTTTTTTTTATATTTGGTCATTAATTGTGGTAATTAATGACTAAATTTATGACCAAATTTATGACTAAATATACTATTAGACAATAAAATTGAGACAAAAAATTAATGACTAAGAAAAAAATGACTAAAATTTAGTCACTTTATAAGATACTAGAAATCAGCTGCTACTAGTCACGGACTGAAAAATGGTTGTTTATAATAAAATTTTAGTTGTTGTTTTACTAACTAATTATCCATTTTGTACTAGTGTAGCTTAGGCTGGTTATGGTAAGCGTAGTGAAGAGAAAGGATGAGACATATGGGCCAAGAGACAAATATATCTCTAGCCATTAATGGTAATTTCCTGTGTTAGGCCCCTAGGGATGTTTAGCATGTGGTTGCATAGGGTGCCAAGATATTTTTCCAAGTGTTATAATTTTGATTATAATGGGAAATTGATGAACTATAAGCCATGGTAGAGGGAGTTCCGTGGGGGCCATGATGTGATGATGTAGCATATGCAACTATTTCCCAGTATAATACTATGTGCTACTATGGTCCCACATGATGATGACATGGTATGTTGTGCAATCCAAAGTGGACACCATGTGGGTGGCACGTGGCAAATCACTAAAAAAACCCTGTGATTAGCGTCCATTTTTTCTTCCTTTTTTGCATCTACAGCCCATTTTTGGTGCTATTTGTGTCCATTTATCAAATATGGTGCAAAACTTGATGCAAAGTTTGCATCAAGTTTTTCACCAAGCCTTAAACCAAGTTTAGCACAAGGTATTGTAATAGGTTTTGCACCGGGTTTTACACCAGGTTTTACGCTAGGTTTGTGCCAAGTTTTGTGCCATTCTTTACACCATGTTTTGCATCAAGTTTGGCACCTAATTTTGTTTCACCAACTTTTGTTTCCTTTATTGCATCCACTTTTTGTGCCTACACTTGCATCAAATTTTGCATCATCTCTTGCATCCTCTTTTGCATCATTTTTTAAATCATTTTTTGTATCCATTTTTACATCATTTTTCACATCTCCTTTGCATCAAGATTTACATCAGGTTTTGTGTCTCATATTGCATCTACTTTTGCATCGAATTTTGTTGCATCAACTTTTGCATCCTATTTCTCATCCATTGTTGCACCCATGTTTACGTTCACTTTTGCATCCCTTTTTACATCTTATTTTACATCTTCATTTGCTTATTCTTTTGCAACTATCATTACGTCCACTTTTGTTGTGATACTACTTGTGCCATGTTTTGTACTTACTGTTGTACACATGTTTTCTTACAATTTTTCATCCATCTTCGCATCCACTTTTGCATCAAAATATTGCATCTATTTTTCTATCCACTTTTGTGTTGGATTTTGCATCTCATTTTGTATCTTCTTTGCATCTACTTCCATTGCATCCATATTTTTTATCCAATTTTGTTTCTATTGTTTCAACCACGTTTGCATTCATGTTTGCATCCCTTATTTCATCTTGCCTTGCATTCAAGTTTGCATCTTTTTTTGAGTTTTTTTATTACATCCACTTTCTCATCCACTTTTATTGTGTGACAATTTGTACCATATCTTGTGCCGATCGTTGAAACCAACATTTTCTTCCAATTTTGCATCCACATTTTCATCCGCTTTTGTGTCCAAGTTTGCATCATTTTTTTTTATGTTTTTTGCATCCCATTTTGCATCTACGTTTACATCCACTTTTGATGCGTCCAATTTTGCATATAATTTTGTGTCCACTATTGTACCCATGTTTGGTCCATGTTTATATCCATTTTTGAATCCAAGTTTTCCTCGTTTTTGCATCCAAGTTTGTGTATTTTTTTTGTTCATTGTTGTATCCACATTTATTTCACAACAATCCATGCTAAGTTTTATGCCTACTATTACACCCATGTTTTCTTCCACTTTTTCATCCATGTTTTCATCCTATTTTGTGTCCAAGTTTGCATAAACTATTGCATCTACTTTTTCATCAATTTTTGTGTCAATTTTTCTATATTGTTTTGCATCTACTTATGTTGTGTCCACTCTTCATCCAATTTTACATCTATTGTTGCCCCCATTTTTTTTTTTACTTTTGCATCCATTTTCCAACACTCATATATTTTTAGCATTCATGATATTTCTTATGACGTTAACAATTATGAACAACTGATGACAATGTCAATAATTATGACAATGGTGATAATTAAGATGATGATGACGACATGAATTGTGATTATTATGATAATCAAAATGATGATAAAGACGATGGGGGTTACAATGACAATGATGATGATGACAATGATGATGGCGATGCTAATGAACTTGGAAAATCTTCCCAACTTTTAAATGTTGTCATGGTCATAATCATAATCATTATCTTTGGAGTCATCTTCCAAGTCATCATCATTTGATCATCATTATAATTATTTTCATACAACAATAATGGCATGAATGATCATTATGATGTTCATGAAGAAGTTGACAACAATGATGATAGAAATTACATTAATTAGGATGATGGGGATGATGAAAATTATAATGACGTGATGATAATGGTAGTGATGATGATGATCATCAATCATCTCTAAAAAATAAAATTTTCATTTCTCTTGCATATATCATGTGTCCTAACAACCCTTTTTGAGCACTCATAATATTTTTTGGGTTTATGAAACTTCTTACGACACCTATAATTATGAACAATTGACGACAATGTCCATAATCATGAAGAAGAAGATGATCATGATGATGATAATGAAGATGATGACACTCCCTCTAAACTAGGGAGGTACTCATAATGAGAGAAAAAAGTACTCTCAAGTTAAAATATTCATATAGAAAGGGATCTAGATTGATAAGCATCAACGATGATTTACATCATCATAACCAACATTGTCAAAATAGAAAGGCCTTGAATAACAAGTTCTATCTCTCCATTAGATCATAACACAATGTTGGGAGGCATAAATTTGGACACCGCAGCCTCACTAGGATGTTCATCAAGTATTTCCTCGCACGATCATTTCCTAATCCATTGTCATAATATTTGACACCAGGAAATGTCGATCCTCATGACTATTCTTATCTTGGATTAATGTACTTGACTTATGGCGGTTAGTCCTAGTCAAAGTACAAATTCTCAGAGAATATTGGTCCCAGACATTTATCTAATCCACCATTCTCCCTGCTCGTGTCTTTAGTAGGCTTATGAATGTTAGTCTTGGCCATAATACATGACAAATGGATAATATGGTGTCAACGCTCACTCCCTCTCAACTAGGGAGGAGACATCCACAATCATAAGCGTTTCTCAAGAATAGCCATCATTTTCATAGAGAATAATATCATTAATTTGTTTTCATCACATGACACCTTTATGATTAAGCATTTAGATATTTATGGAAAAATATTCCCCTTTTTTTCATTTGTGATGAAAGAAAATAAAAAAGTGAAAGCCAAAATCATTAAAGATACACTATAATGATTTATCTAAGTATAAGCTCTAAGGTTGAAGTGAAAATTTATGTAAATATTATATCTATGAGTTGTTCAAAACTTATGAAAACCTTATTCCCTAACTCCTATATATAATAAAAATCAATAGAAAGAAAAATAAGGCCTAATGAATGGTAACTCATGTATTCACATCCTCTTTGGAAATCATATAAATATATACACACCTAGTCACTCTTGATCACATGTTTGTGATGGTTAAATCATGAATTCCTCTTTTCCCCTTTCATTTTCACTTCATTATTTAAGCACCTAATTGAAGATCTAGGGAATTTTTCTTGCCTAAGGGTTTCGTGTCTACTCTTGGTTTAAACTTATGTCACACTACGGTCAATTACATGATAGAGTGAAATACTTAAGTTTGTGGAGTTATTAGAACAGTGTATTAAGTTAGTCACCACACACACATGTATTACATCTCATTGATCCACATGTGTGGGTTGGAGACTCCTTGCTCGAGAACTTTAATGGATAATACTTTAGGGCTTTGATGGTATATCTTACAAACTCTCTTGGTAAACATATTGATTCATCCTTTCTTTTCCTCGAGACACTTCATAATATTGAAGCCACTCCCAATAATCCATGGAGATGGGGAATATAAATTACTTGTGCTGGAAATAGAATTGAGAAATAGAGGTTTTCCATTTTTGATACTAGAGTCATAGAAATTGGATACATGGTAGTAGTCCTTGATGTCATTTAACTAAAATTATATTGTCATAATGTGAAAATAGGTAAACGTATTGGTAACCTTGATGTCTTGATCATTCCAAACAATATCTATTCCACCCGAGTATATCTAGTCATCAATCACTACTACTTGGAAATTCCTCCCCCATTTGCTAATTATATGAGGTAGAACCTCACTTAATATTTTTATTCCTTGTATCAGCATTATTGATGGGTTCTTTGCGTACCATTTTTCTTTTAGGAGTATTTGTTTTCCTTTACTATTACGGCCCCTCATGTTCTATGAGACTATTTTCATGGAGAATTTACACAGAAAGGAAGTATAATGTGACTTTAAAAACATGTTCCAAGATATAATTTCTTGGACAATGCCACTTCATGACTCATATATTTCCTTAACCTGGGATTGAATGGTGAAATTGATAGCCTTAAGGGAAATTAACCAGTGAAAATCTCAAAAAGAGGTGACCTTTGACTTTATCACATACAAGTTAATATACTAAAAAAAATATCCATAAAAATTTCATCAATCATTGAACCTTTAAAAAATATCCAAAACAATTTCATAAAGCAATGAATCATTACATTATAAATTACAATCTATAAACTTTTTGGGAAATTTTTGCTAAACCATGTTTAAAACCAACATATTTAATATTAGTATTTAACAATAATATGGATAATAACACATTTTCATAAATTAAATAACATGCTACCAATCCTAAGAAATGTCACTAACATAAAACTAAAAAGCATGCAACTAATGGGAGTGACCACTCAAGGCCACCATAAGACAATTAATCTATTAAGACAAGGATTAATGGGGAAAAAATCTACAAAGGGCAAAGGAAAACCTATTTTAACTTTATTGTTTTATTAGGTGCAAGTTGAAAATCTCAAGATATAATGAAGAGCAGAATTAATTTTATTGCATTAAGAAAACCCAAGCACATTCTATAACTTAGCAAGGAAGAGATGTATAATACCCATCTCAATGACACAACGCATGGAATTAACTTACTTTTTTATATATATTTTAAACTTATATCATAAAATCACAAATTTAGCATGAATGGATGTTTAAAATCCATTTTTATAAAAAGAAAATATAATTTTTGTTATAAAAAAACCAAAAACTAAATATATTTTTTTAGAAAATAAAAAAAATACTAAACTGAATATATATTAAAAAAGAAAACTAAACCTAAGCAATTTTTTTTTTTTTTTTTAATTTAAAATATTTTTTAGAATTTTTTTAAACACTCCCCTCCATTCTAAGAAGCAAAAATAATAATAGAAATAAGGACAGACCAAAAATATTCCTTTCCTTGGTAAGTGTTTCCCACCATTCATTCCACTCACTCGAGTTATTTCATAAAACGTAGATAAGTGTTATTTCACACTCTTTTGGCAAATCCTATTGAGCTTCTCTTATGATATATCTATTCCTTGATGGAGTCCTTGATATATTGATCAAGTTCTGATTCCTTGGAGATTAATTAGAGCAAAGAAAACATGGGTACTCTTAATTCCAAGTTCAGTGCCTCTAATGATGGACACGAGGCAAGGGAGGGGTTGCTATGATGGTCATAACTCCAAGTTCACTGTATCTGATGGTGGACAAGGCAATGGAGGGGGTTGTGGTCATGGTCATGGTCATGGAGTTTTCTCTTTTACATTATATTTAGGGAGTTCAAAGCAATTTGAATGGAATCATTGTTGTCACTAGGTATAATGGATTAAGTGTGATAATGGATAAAATGAAGTAATTATTTGTGAGCATTTGTTCTTGAACGAGCATTAGGATAAAGTACATGCATTAAAAACAATTCAATATTTCTTGTGACATTCATATTATATGCGACTTATTTTTCATTAAAAACAATTTACTTTTTCATGTGACATTCTTTTTTTGTTAAAATTTCTTCTATTTCTAATCTGAATTACAATTGTAATTTGATGTAAACCTTCCAGTAAATATTAATTTACCAATTGTGCATGGAAATTATAAGAAACATTCACAATATAATATGAAGAACAAATGGGTACTTACTTCATATGAATTAAAAAATGCTTCTACTACTTAATGTGAATTACAAGTGTAATCTCAGTTGGATCTCCAATATATCTTAAGCCATATTTTCATTTTATTTTTAATAATATTAAATGTTATTATCTCTTGTCTCATTTTATTGTTAGCATTGTAATAAAAATATGCATTTTTCTATAAAATTAATACTAACATGTAATATTGATTTTTTTTCCAGAACACTACAGATAATGACCACGAAGATGATGATATAGACTATGTTTAGATTACATCATATATTTGAAATGATGATGATGAGGATGGTGATGGAATTGGTGACGACTATGTGGATGATATTATCAGGATGATTAGGATGATGATCATGGAAATGATCATGAGGATGAGCTTGACTATGATTTTCGTGGTGCTAGCTAGCCATGCGTTATTTTTTATATTTAGTTGGATGTCTTAATATGGTAATCATACATTTAAATTTTAGTTGATTTGAATAATGATGATGATACTATCGGTACTATCTTGTTAACTTATGAATATGTTGAAAGTTGTTTACAGTTTTTTATGAAGAATTATTGTGTACGATGAGATTCCTATTTTTTTATGGATGTGGTGAATTTACCTTAGCATAATGATATCTATGAAACATTTTTATATGGTAATCATACACTGAATTTTAGTTGATTTGATTAAATATAATGATGATATTATCATTTTTATCTTGCTATTTTAGGTATATATTGAGAATTATCAACATTATTTTGATGGAGAATTATTATGAATGATGATATTACTATCTTTTGATGGATGTTGTGAATTTACCTTAGAATAATGGTGTTCATGAAATATTTTGATATGATAATCACACATTTGAATATTAGTTGATTTGATTAAAGATGATGAGGATATTATTAGTATTATCTTGTTACTTTATATATGTGTTGAAACCTCTTAATGCTTTTTGATGGAGAATGATTATGTATGATTATATTACTATTTTTGGATGTAATGTTGTGAATTTACCTTGGAATAATGATAGTTGTTATAAGTGTTGATTTAGTAGTAATATATGTATATTGAAAATTGTCAATGATTTTTTTATGGAGAATTGTTATATATGATGATATTGTTATATTTTTTTATGATTGTTGTCAATTACCCTAAATTTTCTTTACAAATACTAATTTATCAATTTAAATTGTGATACCTTCTTAAATGCGTTATACATGAAAATACCTCCTCATCATCTTGGAGGAGAATACTATGTTGTTGGTTGAAATACCCCTTTCTCCTAAACTATATAAGATTATAATACAAGTTATATGCCATGAGGACCATGCCATCCTAGTCTATAACAAGTTATTCCCTTCATCTAACTTTTCTTACCAAAATTCTCACATTAGAGGAATTTTCAACTCGAAAATAACCAGCTAAGAAAAAATTAAGAAACTAATAAAATAATGTCATGTAGACAGTTTTTTAATATATCATTTTTATTATTTTTTTACCAAAATTACCCAAATAAATTTCACATTTATCAAAATAACTGTATATGTATTTTATAATTAAATTAATATATTCATCATTGAGTCGTGTATTAACTTTTGAAGCTCTCTTGTAATTTTTTTTATGGAATAATACAACGCAAAGTCTTTGGGGTTTTATTTGATGACAATGTTCCTCTCTGGTGCTTTATGGTAGTATTGTTCTTAATATTCCACTGATCTTTTTTGATAAGTTGTTGGTTAACAACTTTCGTAGAGTAATCTATTGCACAGGTATCTTGCTTAGATTATTGGGTTTAAGGTAGAATTATAATTTAATTTGATTAGCAGGTATATCTAATCTTTGAAAATTTAATTGCTATTTTATATCTCTATTGATTTTACAACTTAAATTCTAAGTGTGCAGAAATTATTCGTATTTAGAAATTCGACGTTTGGGGAAGTCCTCAGTTGGACTAGTGGACTTTCGAGACATAATATATGGAGAGCTTTCTTGATTAAAATCCAAATATTATCTGACAAATTTATTCTTGCAAAGATTTTCTGGGTTAGTACCTAAATTAATTTTTTTTATTTATCTTTAATAAATTGTGCTAAATAGTTAAATCTGGCTAGCAAGAGCCTAAAATCTACAGATCTGGGAGCGGAGTCAGACTCATACTCCTAAAAATGTAAATTTAAATTAAAATGCAAATTCAAAATTTAAAGGAAATTTAAATTGAAATTTAAATTACCCAAATAAACATCACTTTTATAAAAAATAATTGTTTACATGTATTTTATATTGAAATTAATTTATTAACACAAGATTTAAGAAAATTTAAATTTAAAAGAAAAATTTAAAATATAAATTAAAGTTAAATTTAAATTTAAGTTACTCAAATAAATGCACTTTTATCAAAATAACCATATATTTGTATTTTATATTTAAATTAATTTATCAATACAAGATTTAATAAGTTTTAAATTAAGAAAGTAAATTTAAAATTTAAATTAAATTTAGGGTTTAGGATTTTATATTTAAATTTTTTTATTTAGCACACCATGATTTACCCTTCATTGAAAATATTCTCTCTATTCTAACTTTTGTAGATTAAGATATTAATTCTATTTTTAATATTTAATATAGTTTTGGGTTACTTGGGCACCATTCACAGTTAAACTAGTTAAGTTATTATTAAAAAAAATCCAGTGCCTAGTCACACCTCTATGTCTTTTAAATTTTAAAGGATTTTGATTGGCTTACACATTATGACATGGAAATTGAATGTTAACATTTTAAAATGAAATTCCTCCAATGCGAGGAAAAAATCTCGAGTTAACTAGAATTTGACACTTTTGTTCACCTTCAGAAACTCATATGGCCGAATGTGATCTCTTTATCCTCATCTTTAGATTTTTCCTAAAAAAATAGAAGAATAAAATAGTGGGAAAGAGCCATAAATCATGGGGAAGCTTTTTCCTAACCACAAAAGCATCTAGAAAGTGGAAAATGCCATTTTAATATAGATCAGTTGTTCTTCGTTCCATATGCTACTATTCATTCTTTACTTATCCTATTTAACTAATGAATGTATGGGATTTTGGTATATATTTATTTATTTAGCAATATTTATATGTTTATGATAGTTTTAATTATCAAGATATTATGTTGTGATGTTTTGTTCATTCTCTCTCTTGTGTGTAGGACCAAGATTTCGAGCTAGCTAGGAGGACTTCCCAGCTATGCTAAAAACTCCAACAAGACTTGCATGCAAGGACTCACATGAATTCATTATCCTTTTCTTAATCTATACTCTACATCTTGATCTACTAAGAATCCTGAGCCTTAGAACAACCTTTCTCTTAATTAGTCTATCCTAGGTTTCTGGGATAAACTGAGAGGGTTTTATGTTCATCTAACTATGCATTAAATCCTACAGCAAAATGATATTTAGAAACTGTAATATATTTCACTATGTAATAAAATTAGTAAAATGGAAATAAAAATAAAACCCTAAATAAGAAGCCAAAAGTGGATGTAACCATCGATGCAAAATTGGGAGTAGAATTGGATGTTAAACTAGCGATCAAGACAAGATGCAAATAATGACACAAAAGGATTTTAAAGCAGAATTAAAAAATGGTGCAAAACTAGACACAAAGAATGGAACAAAATATGGCATACAAAAAGATACCAAATTTGGTGCAATCAAGGATGCAAAAATGGACACCAAAATGAGGATGCAAAGAATGGTGTAAAATTAGGATGGAAAATTGGGTGAAAAAAGGATTTAAGAAAAGGCACAAAACAAGATGCAAAATGGGACTAAAAAAGGTTGAAACTAATGATCCAAAAAATGATGCATAACTAGATGAAAATTCAAACTAAAATCTAGGTGCAAAATGAGATGCAAGAGTAGACACAAAATGTGGCAGAAAAAATAATGCAAATTTGGGTACCAAAAAGGATGCAAAATTAGACACCAAAAAGGATGCAAAATTGGACATAAAAAATGGTCAAGATTTGGACACAAAAGTATAAAAAATGGTGTGAAAATGGGCATAAAATTGGCTCAAATTTGGATGCAACATTGGATGCAAAATGAGGTGCAACAAATGATTCAAAACTTGGTGCAAAAACAAATGCAAAAGTAGACAAAAATATGGCTCAAAATTGAACGTAATATTGGACACAAAATGAAATTTAAAGGTGGATGCAAGACATGGTTCAACATAGGGTGAAAATTTAAATGCTCAAAAGGATGCAAAATAGGATGCAAGAAATGTTTTTAAAAATGATGCTAAATTGGATGCAACAAATGATGCAAAATTAGGTGCAAAATAGGATGCAAAAAAGGGAGACAAATGAAACGAAAATGTGGATGAAAAAAATGGTGCGAAAATGGATGAAAAATTTGGAACTAAATTAGATTAAAGTGAAAAATTAGATGCAAAAAATGGTGTAAAAGAAGGTAGAAAAATTGGTTCAAAAATAAATGTAAAAATAAGTACAAAATTAGAAGAAAAAAATGGCATAAGACTAGATTCAAAAACTAGCACAAACTAGATGCAAAAAAATCTACTAAATCAAATGCAAAAGATGGTGTAAAACTTGATGCGAATTATGACACAAAAAAAGAAGCAAAGAATGGCACAAAACAGGAACCAAAAAATGATGAAAAAATAGATGCAAAAAATGGTGCAAAACTAGAAGCAAAACCTGTTGTAAAACCAAATGCAAATCTTGGTGCAAAATATGATGCAAAAAATGATGCAAAATTTGGTGTAAAAAAGGATGGCGTAAATTTCCTATTTTGTTGTAGTGAATCCTTGTGATACGATAAGAGGTTGTTGCTTGAACCTTTAAATGCCCATATACTTTTATTTGGCATTCTGATTGGGGGGATTTATATCGTTGGAAAGCTCTTGATGAGTTAGGGTACAATGGCAATGATTATTTTAAGCTTTGAGGAATTTGGAAGATGATGAAATTTTTAGATCCCATTTCCATAACAGGATATTGGAGGTTGTGTCAATGATAGTGATACCTTCTTTGACCCTTAGTACGTGCTATGGTGGAAGGGGGGGGGGGTGTTATAGCTATATTACCCTCATCTATAAGGTTAGGTATGATGGCCAACTGAAGTGCAAATAGTTCTATGAAAACTAAATTGAATAGAAATACATGATATATCTATTGGACTATAATCTATGATTGTTTGTATATTAAACAAAATGAGAAGTTAATAATTTATGGAATTGAGAAAAACACTACAAACATGTATAGATATGTTTGATGAAAATTGTGTAGTTACCTATGTTTCTCTGTTAAATATTCGGTAACATTAGTGGTGGGCTCCAGTATTGCAGCAATGATGGTGCAACTCCTGGGGCTTCCTTCTTTACTTTTATCAACCTGGTAGTTTGTAACAAACTTGGAAGCGACAGTGTTGTATGCATAAGTACTAGCTGTTATTGCAGGTTGTCACTTGATCAACTAGCACAAGTTCGTTAGGAGCTTAAGCCAACTTCTATGAGTTCTTAGAAGAAGTTCCTATGCTGATGGAAGAAAGATAACTCTACAGTGGCTATTCTACTTGCAGAAAGAGAAGGAAACATAAAATGAAACGCAAACCCTAGTTTACCCACTAACCCTTTTTTGCAAGAAAAGAGATGGAAACTAATGAAGTGATTGCCATTGACTACTGAAAAGGTAAATTGCATTTATTCAAGCTACTTCTAAAAATAAATGTGAATAAATAATCTTTTTGTACTTTTGGGTATTTTTATGTGGAATTATTATGCTTGTGATTTTAACTGGCTGTGACTGTGCAGAGGTTTGGTGGCAAAGGAAGATGGATTTGGATTTTGCAGAAGGTAAGGAAGGTGTGGAGGGGTCGTAAGAAGCCCCTAGTACCCTTCTGAAAACTACCATTGCATTCAGACTTCGAAAAATCCCTCACACGAAATTCTACAGGAGGCTGCAGGGGATCTACAGGAGGTTCTACAGAAGGATCTACAAGAGGAGGCCGAAAGTGGTTTTTGGAGGTTTGAAGGTGGAAAAATGATGGGAAAAGGGAAATGAAGGCTGGATGAATATTTTGAGGGGTCTAGAACTTGTCAAGGAAGGTTAGAGAAGAACGTGATGGTTGGATTTGTTCAAATGGCAAGAAAGCAGCTTTATGGAAAAACGCAAAAATTGGGGCAGATTGGCAAAATGTTGTGAATGAGTTGAGAAATCTATGGGAAGTGAATTGGTGCTGGCTATTTTATGGAGGGATGGTGAGATGAGATGTCCTACAAGAGATCTACACACTTAATTATAAAAACTGACCAAAGAAAGAACTAAAAAAACAAAGTTTTGTCTAGCTTCACCTAATACCTACCCTAAAAACAGAAAATGCTCATCAGTAACCTATGAACAGAAAATCATGTAATAAAACCATGGTAAATGAATAGGAAATGATCTAAGCATGTGAATCTAAGCTACTATCAACTTTTCCAAATCAATTTATCACACTAGCAGTTGCATGAAAGAGCAAAAACTATGTTTTTGGTGGCAACAGTAGTGCCTTGACCTCAGCTCATAGTCACAAGAAGGGAGAAAGGAGATCAGGGCTTGTTGTGGCCTTTTTAAATCTCATTTGTCACTACAGCAACCTACTTGCATAATTGATACAAAAACAACTATGCTCATCATCAAAAGCAACCTAATTTAACAAAGTAAGATGAACCTAAGCAACAGAAATTATCTTATGAATGAAAGCAAGAACATATAAATACACAAAGGAGGTGTTGGGTAGCTTGTGTTGGGCCCTAACACAAGAGCTTTAGCCATTTGAAAAAGATCACTGCTAGCTCAAAAACTATTCATCTTCATTTATCAAAAAAATAGCAATGACATCACATAATCTGTCTTCAAAAAGAACTCGAAACTAAACTAACCAATGTGCTACACAATAGTGCAAAAATCTGCTAACAACTGGCTAACCTACTGAGGCTCAAAGCCTTCTTATTTATACAAATGAGGACTCCCAAAAGTCCTCCTAAAATCAAGGAACTCGGCTTCCTAGAACTGAAGATAACAGCAGTGTTACTTGACTTGCTCGACTGCCCCTTGGAATCATCAATGTGGCCCTTTGTGCTCTGAGTTGCTGATGGAGGATTTGAGGAAAGAGGTCATTAATGAAGGAGACACCCTCCCTACAAGTCCTCTTCCCTGTTTCCTTGAGTTTGGCTACCATTTTCTCATAAATTCCTTATCCTTGTCCAAAATTGTCCAAAGAATCTGCAATAAATACTCATTAGACTACATGGCAAAGTGACTAACCCAATTCACTCTATTGACATAAATATATCCAAAAAAATGCACAAAAATACTGAGAATGGTGGATTAAATCAAAATAAGAGGTAGAATGAGCCCATATAGTTACCCATTTCTGGGGCTCATCATCACCCCCCTGATGAATGGGTTGCTCATCCTCAGAGCAACTAATCTAACTCTTCATCATTAATGGCTCTGACAGATTCCTTGACATCCCAAGCCTCTTATATGATTTCTTCCTCTCTTTCATGGAAATTTGCTTTCCTATCCACTTCCTCGCATCGTTTCTGTTCTTCCTCCTCCTTAACTCCTTCCAACAGTCCTAGCAGTAGTGGAGGACTGAATTTAAGATCAATCCAGTTGGCTTTCAAGTTTTTCTTTGAGTGTTTATATAGGGGTACTCTCCTCATGGCTTCCCTCATTCTGGTTGGGGAGCAATATTCCCTGATCCTTAGGCTATGTGGCAATGTATTCCACCTTCTCATGCAGGCATGAAGGCAGTCATCGCCAAACAATCTCTCCATATCTTCGAAATGAGCAATAGCCTGTGCTTGCTTGTCAACATAGTCAGGAAGAACTTGAGGATTGGCTGCAAGGTGTTGGTGGGCATAGATGAGAGCCAAGGGTTCTGCTGGTTCTTCTCTTATCATTAAGGGCTCACTTAACTCTTTTGCCATTATTTTCTGAATTTCCACTTCTCTCTTTTCTTCATGGCTCAACCAAGAAACCATAGCCATGACTTGTAAGTCTACCAATGCAGCATTTGGATCCCATAAATTCATGTTAGGAAGTTCCATGTTGTGTAGGTAAAATTCTTCTAGATTTGCTTTATCCTCGGCTAAACTATGATCACATAAATGCATAAATTGGCCATAATCTTGAAATGGTATTGTGCCCCTCTGGGCCAATGTCTTAATCTGGAATTGGAGCCATTGATCTTTGAGATACAGTGCATATGATCTACCTGGTTGTCTGCACTGTAAGGCCTCCATTGCCCAGCTGACCATGCAAGCTAACTTGGCTTCCTTTTCCTACAACTGCCTTTTCAAAATCAACACTTCAGTTTCTTCCTGGGATTCTTTTTCTTGTTGTTGTTTCATCAGTGTCTCACTATCTGTCTGTGGTTCTTCTTCTTGTTGTTGTTTCTCTACTGCCTCACTATCTGCCTAGGGTCCCTCTTTTTGTTGTTGTCCTTCCAAGATTGACAACTTATTTCCTCCTTGAGGTTCCCTTTCTTGTAGCTGCTTTTTCAACAATTCATTTTCCTCTTGCAGTTGAGCTCTTCTGATGCTCTCTGTGTGCCTTACCATGCTCAATTCTCTACTCATCTCTCTCAACTTGTTTTCCATGTGCCCTATATCTTTGACCCCTTTAGATTTTGCAATCTACATCTAGGTGTGGGTCCTAACTCTTTCCTTTTCTAGTTCGAAGAAAAGAGGCACTGCAAATTTTTTTGGGATGATCTTCCCACCTTCCAGAAGGTTATAGTAGGAGCCTAAGTTAGGCTGAGGTCTAGGCTCAGGTATCTCTTTTGCCTTACCTTCCTCTTGGGACTGTTCTTCTGCCTTCTTTTCCAGTTTTTCAGTTTCTTTGAGCTTGGCCAGTGTCTCCTGTAGAGAGGTTTGTGCCTCCTATAGGATTGCTTTAGAGTCCATCAATTTGATCATTTCCTTCCAGGTGGAGGTCTTAGGACTCCCTCTCTCGTAGGTGATGGAGATTTTGGAGGGAGATTCCTCCCTTGTTACAGTAGGTGCATCCTCAATGATAATGGGTTCTTTCAAAGGTGGTTGGGGCTTGCCTACCTTGATTCTGGTGCTCCTATGGGCTTTGAAATACATAGATGTCTGTCTTTTTCTTTCCCCTTTTTCTTAGCTGGAGTGCTATGTGCAACAAGAACATCTGTTGCTTCCCTTATTAGTGTCTCAGGAGACACTTCTTCTTGCTGTTTTTCTTCTTCATCCTCTCCAGTTTTACCTATGCCTTCTGTTTCTATTTTTGTTTTTGCTTTCTTTGGTGGTGTTTTCTCCTTTTCTTGTTTAGTTTCCATCTTTCTTGTGGAAATCTTTTTCTAAGCTTTCTTAGGCTTCTTCTTCTCATCTTTTGTCCTCTTCCTCTTCTCTGCTTTTGATGTTGTTTTCTTCTCTGCCTTAGGTTCAACTATGGTTTTGTCATGTTTCTCCTCTTCTCTCTGTTTTTCCTCTTTTTCTTCTTCTAATTGAATATTTTGTGCTTCCGCTTGGATTTCCTTCTCAAGTTCCTCTTTTTTCTCCTCCTCTTCACTGCCAGATGGGCTGAGGTCATCAGTGAGAGTTTTTATGTCATCTTCTCTAAACATGTTCCTGAAAATTTCCTAGGCTATAGGGATGGTGTATGTGTGGAGGGCATCCTCTACCAGTAATTTAATGAGCCCATGGTGGGCCAATTGTTCTGGAACCCTTGCATTCAACTTGGTGCCACACTCTATCAAAGATTGGAGGAGGAAATATGGGAGACCGAGTTTTCTAGATGCAGGTAGGTCCATTCCATATCTCAGTTCATGCAATAATCTAAAGTGATAACCATAGACTATATTGTATTTCCCTTCATAGGAGATATATTTCATGATCTGGTAGCTGACCTCACCCCATGGATGAGGTATGCTTGTCCTACTGACCCCATTCTTATCCTCTATAGGATGTTCATCAGGCTGAAAAAATGTCTTTTTAGCAACCTATCCTAGTGGTTTTTCTTCTTTGCTCGAGGGGAGCCCAAGTGGGATACCTGTGATTTTGCTCATGAATTCTGGCATAAGCTCTAGGGTCAGACACCTGAAACTGACTATAGCATGGGTTTTTGAATGGGGTGTTGAAGACATTAAAAATTCCTCTGTCACCTCCCCATCATATCCATGAATTCTCTCAAAGAAAGGCATCCAGTTTGCCCTTGTAAAGAGGGCTACCACTTCTGGGTGTTCATGTAATTTGGTGGAATTCAGAGGCTCTTTTCTCATAAACCCTCCCATCATGATGTTTAGTGACTGTTGGAAATTCTCAAGTTGGAGGAAGGCAACAAATTTCAAGACCGAAAATAGAGGAATAGTTGAGGTTTTTCTTTCTGGAACCAGAGAGGGAATTTTTTGTGTTTCTCTTTTTCACAACAACAATTTGTAATTTTCCCTCCATTCAAACCTTGTTCTCAACCTGAATTTACGTCTTGGGTTTTTTTCTTTTTTTGAGGAAATCAATATTTTGACAAAACAATGAGTATATAAAACAATGCTTTTCTTCTTTCTCACAAAATAAACAGGCTTCCAAATGCAAATTCACACTTTGCATAGGCTTGATTTTCTATGATTGCATCTCTTCTTTACAAGAGAATACGGGGAAGAAAAAGATAGACTTTTAGTTTATAGAGTAAAATGGAGAGACTGTGTATAATTCAGAAAAACACAGGCAAACTTTTGTGTTCACTTTCCCTTCCTTTTTTCAGCCCAGTACTTTGCTTCTAATCCCACCACCTTGTGTATATATATCACATGTAGAGTGGGTTTCTGAGCCTACCTCTTTTCAAGTTCGAATTTGGCAAAAATTTCGAATTTTCCCTCTGCAGAGCTGCTCTCTAGCCTTCCTGTAGAAAGGCTCCTATAGACGATGTTTCTGCTCCTATAGAATGTGATAATGCTCCTGTAGAGACCGATAAGCGGGAGGGTTTTGAAAACTGGCAGAGAGCAACTGTTTCGATGTTCTAAAGGTGGTAGGTTAGTTTTTGCAGTCGAGAACTCATCGATGCCAATGAAAGAAAAAGGTGGTGAAGGCTTCTACTATAGTGTAATTAAGCTGATGGCATGATCTACGGTAACGAGGTGAGGTGGCAGGAAGGGTACGTTATCCCCATCCAGACTGTTGGTCCATACTCTAGTGCCATTATGGTATTTCATGTCACCTGCCTACCATCACTTCCATCATTCCTGTTATATGTCGCCACCACTACCATTGTGAGTTTTTCTTCCCGAGTTGACAGACCACGCGTGGTGATTGCACCTTCTGAACTGTTGTTTGAATTGGATGAGGCTTGTTTGAACTGAACGAGGGTGGCTAGTTAGTTGGCCACTGATTTCACTTAACCACGACCATCTCAATGGTTTATGCAGTTCCTAAATAATATTCATGAAATAGAGGAACGGGTTTGGCCACTTACCTATTAGTCGCTACCGTGCTCTGCATGCTCAGACTTTGGCACTTTGTTTTTTATTACTGTTGCTGTTGGTGCTCGTGGCCTCTGATCTGGTGGCTTGGCTACCTTTTGCTAGTGATTCTCAATCAAGAATGGCTTCTTTCATGTTGGATATATCTTGGCTACATTGACCCTGCCTCTAGAGCTTGCTTTTTAAAGGAATCACCTGCTACAGGAATCCTGCAGGATTTCCTGTAGCTGCTTCTCTCTCTAAAATTTCTGGCTGATGCTTGATCAGGGGCTGAAGAGATAGATGAAGAAGGTTTTGAAGGAAAGAAATAATAGCTGGAGTCCATCAGGTAAGAAACAAGTGAAGAATGCTGCTGTTTTATTCATCATCGTATATTTTTTTTAAAAAGCAAAAGAAACAGAATTTCTGTGTTTTCTATGCGGGGAAGAAAGAAGCGAGTGGAAATGTAGGTGTGCGGGGATGGAATGGATAATTAGGAGGATGAATGGTTGCGGGGAGGTCCACAGGCCTTCTGAAAAAATTTCTAGCTCTCAGATTCTTCTCTGAACTTGATTTTGACCCCTCTGTGGTTTCTACAAGAGCCTCCTCTAGAATGCACAGAGTTTCCTGTAGGATGCAAAATTTTTAGAACAAGTGAGACCAAGGCCTGAGAAAAAACAATCGCGATGGAGGAATGAGCTATCAAGGGTGTATGCAGCCTGGCCATGTCATTTTTTTCCTCTGTATCCCTCCTGCAATCTGCAATGCAATCAAAAGAAGTTAGTTTTTTCTGTTTTTTCTTTTTTCTCTGTTTTTTTCTTTTCCATATTTTCTTTTTTCTTTTTCTTCTTCTTTTTTAATGAGATAGCTAGGGTGCCTCCAGGAGGTTTTCATCCTCACTGCTTGCCCTGTGAGCCTCCAAGAGGTTTTCACCTAGGTATCTTTTCTTTTTTCTTTCTTCTGTGTTTCTTTTTTCTCTTTTTTTCTCTCTTTTTTTTTTAGGGTGTGGGTGGAGTGGAGGTAGAGACCTACTCCACTACCAACACTATTTTACCCATATTCTCAATGAATTCCTGCTTGGAGAGGGGCTTCCTGTAGAGCTTCAACCTATGCCCATTGACGAGCATGGGGATGGCTTCTTCATCGATGGTCTGGATCAGAACTAAACCATTGTCATTGCATTTTTCTACTGTGTATGGTCCCAGCCATCTTGTCCTTAGTTTTCCCTTGAAATCTTTATATCTTTAATCATACAACAGCGCTCAATCTCCTTCCTGGAATTTCTTTTCTTTGAGGTGTTTTTCATGCCATATTTTTATTTGAACCTCTGAGTGGACAAGGGCCTGCAATCTCTGTTCATCTAATCCATTTAGCTGAAGTAACATTTCCTTTTGTGCATGGCTGAGATCTAGGCGCTGTTGAGCTACCATCCTAAATGTGTTATATTCAAATTCTATTGACATCAGAGCCTTCTTCCCATAGACCAACTCATAGGGTGTGAACCTTGTGGTGGTTTTCCAGGTAGTGTTATAGGCCCAAGTGGCCTCAACCAATCGGTCTGCCCAATCTTTCCTGTTACTGCTCACTACCTTAGTCAAGATACCTTCTAAAACTCTGTTAGTGACTTCCACCGGTACATTTTCTTGCAGATGATAAGGGGTGGAAGTTTTGTGCTTAATATTTTGATGTGTCAGAAGGACCTCAATCAAATTGGAGGTAAACTGACCCCCTTGATCTGTGACTAACTCTCTTGGATAGCCAAACTTGTAGAAGATATTTTCCTTCAGCTACTTTTTCTTCTATTTTTGCCTTGATCACCTTTGTTTCTACCCATTTTGTCAGATAATCAGTACACACAATGATGTAAGATTTCTGTTTTGAAGGAGGATTTATAGGACCCACAAAGTCCATGCCCCACTTGTTAAATGGCTCGAAAGTCACTTAAGGTTGTAGGGGCATCTCATCCTTTGGAGTAGGTTTCCCCATCCTTTGACACTGATCACATTAGCTGATATATCTCTTGACATCTTGATGAAGAGTGGGTCAATAGTAACCTGCTTGTAGAATTTTGAAGGCAGTCCTCTTTGCTGCAAAATGGCTTCCACAGGGCCCATCATGATAGGTTAGGAGAATGTCAAAAACTTCCTCCTCCCTGACACATCGACTCAAAATCTGATCTGGGCCAAGTTTAAAAATATTACCCCCAATCCAAGTGAATGGGGCACTTTTCCTCATGATCTTTCTCTTCTCTTTTGAGGACAGGTGTGGCAGAAACTGTGCTGAAACCAAGTAATTTGCTATATTAGAAAACCATGGAGAGAGTACTGAAATAACAAATATGTGTTCATCTGGAATTTGATCATCCACCATTCATTCTTCACCTACAGGCAAATCTAGTCTAGATAGAAAATCAACAACAACATTTTCCTTACCCAGCTGATAAAAAATGGTCAAATCAAATTGCTGCAATAAAAGTAACCATCTAATAATATGAACATTTACATCTGGTTTGTTCATCAAATACCTAATTGCAGCGTGACCAGTGTGTATGAATTTTTGATAGCCAGTGATGTAGTGTCTGAACTTATTTAGGGAATGGACTATAGCTAGGAGCTCCTTTTCGATTACAATGTACTTTAATTCTACCTTGGACAATTTTTTACTGACAAAATATATGGCATAAGGTAGCTTCTGATCAACTTTCCCTAAGGCTGCTCCTATCGCTTTGTTCAAGGCATCTATGTGAATGTGGAAAGTAGGGCCCAGTTTGGACCTCTCAAAATTGGGGTAGTTACTAGTTTACATTTCAAGGCATCCAAAGCCTCTTGACAATTGTCAATCCATATGAACTCAGCATCTTTTCCCAAAAGACCAAACAATGGAGAGGATAGCTTACTAAAATCCTTAATGAATCTTCTATAATACCCTGCTAAGCCTAGGAAAACATCTCTTACCTTTTGAGGAGGTGGGACCCTTTGGATGATTGCAATTTTATTGGGACCACCTGTAATCCTTACTAAAAAGTTGTATGACCTAGTACGGTCCCTTCAGTCATCAAGAATTCACATTTTTCAGGACTGAGGGACAGGTTCATTTCAATACACTTGGCTAAAAATTTTCCCAAGTTATTCAAAGCTTCCTGGATGTTAGAACCATAAGGGGTAAAGTCATCCATATAGATTTCCACTGAGTCATGATCTAGTTCAACAAATATCCTCAATACTGCTCTCCGGAAAGTGGCGGGAGCATTGCACAACCAAAAAGGAAGGACCCAGTATGCAGAAGTACCCCAAGGACAAGTGAAAGTAGTCTTATCTTGGTCTTCTGGGCTGATTTGGATCTGGTTGTACCCGCTAAACCAGTCTAGGAAGGAGAAGAACTTCTTCCCTGCCAGACCATCTAACACTTGATCTAGAAAGGCAAAGGGAAATGGTCCTTCTTAGTGGCCTTGTTTAGTTCCCGATAATCTACATAGGTTCTCCACTTCCCATTTTCTTTGGCACTAGCACGAAAGGAGAGACCCATTTGCTTTCAGAAATGGGGTAGATGAATCCTACATCTAGCAATTTTTGTAGTTCTTCTTTGAAAATATCCTTAAGGGCTAGATTCATCCTCCTTTGAGGCTGCCTGACTGGTTTACAATCTTCTTTAATGTAAATGTGATGAGTACAAACTGAAGGGTGGACTTCCTTCATCTACTTATAGCTCCAAGAAAAAGCATCCAAGTGGTTTTTCAATAAGCTACATAGTTCTTTCTCCTGAGAGGTGGATAGGGATGAGTTGATCTTCAAGGTTCTTTTTGGGCCGACTTCCACATTCTTAAATCAGAGAGAGGTTGGATCAGCCACACAGAGATCAACTAAAGGATTGTCTTGGGTTTCTTCTACCATCTCTTCTAATGGCAACACACTAGGGGGTGGATTTTGAATCAAGTTTTCAATAAGATCATCCGCAGTTTGTGGACCCCCCATGGTAGCTTCTACTATACAGAATGGTGTGGAATAGACTTCATCCTCATCTTCCTCCTCCAACCAAAGAGGTAAATCATATTCTAGTAGAGGTTGGGTAGGAGGATATAGGACTAGCTATTTGGACATATTCCCATTCTATATTGTCATGTTCCCAGCTCGACAACTGATGTAGGCATGTGCAGTAGCCAACCAAGGGCTTCTCAGGATGAGAGGATACCTAGTGAGCTTTACCTTTGGCTAGAGAACCAGGAAATCAGCATGGTACTCCCAGGAATCAATAGAGACCATTACATCATCCAAAATCCCCTCAGTGGTCATGGTGGAGCGGTTTGCTAACTGTAGTACTGTTGTGGTCCTTCTCAGGGAACCCTGAAGGTTGAGCTTGAGCATAATGTCCTTGGTCATCACATTAATGGTAGCCCCTAGATCAATCAGGGTATGGGGGATTACGGTGCCATTGATGTGGACATTGACTACAGGAATCCCAGGTTCTAAATATTTCGGATAGATTACCCACCCCAACATCAGGTCAGAAAATTGTCCTATGACATTGATAGTTGGAGCGTCTCTCTTGTGTTTGCCTGGGTGCCTGAAGCACTTCTCCTTGATTAAATTTTTGTAGATAGGTACATATTTTATGGCTTGGAGAAGTCGTATCTTTACACATAACTATTTCGGTTCTCCTAGAAGTTCAATTTTCTCTCGGGTCATTTGTGTGGTTCCAGTTAGTCTCTTAGGAAAGGGTGGAATGGCTTTTTGTTTACTTTCTTATTTTTCTTCCTCTCCCTCCTTAAGAAGAGGTTGGCTATCTGGGAGAACCTTCCCAGATCATAGGTTAACTCCTGAATCTCCACAGCATAGGTTGGGCATGATGTTTCTCCAGTATATACCTGTTGGGCCTATCTGTTATTGGGGTCCTGGTTCAGTTGGGCAGGTATTTGGGGTTGCCTTGGTGGAGCAAGAGGTAATGGTTGTGGTTGAGTAGGTGGTGGAGGCAAAAGAGCAGGAGGAGAGTTGTACTGGGGCCTCCACTGCTGATGAGGTGCATTCTACTGAGGTTGTGGCTGAGCATAAGAGTGAAACGAATGAGCAACTGGAGGAGCATGGTATTGAGATGGATACGAGCAAGGAGGGGGTGTGGACTAGGAAGGATGAGCAGGGGGACCCCAGGTGTTGGGTTGTGTTATATTCTTTCCACGTAGTTAATAGGGGGTTTGAAGGGCACTCGGAATCCCACTTTATGGGGTCCGGGGCAACGCCCCGGAAAATTTTGGTTTTGGACCATATGTTAGGTTGGGCGGACCCACCTATGGTTTTGTGCATGATTTTCGCACATGTTTTTTGGACGTGATGGTTTTCGGTCCATCGTATTGGACGCAATGGTTTTCGGTCCATGGTATTGGATGCTTTGGCATGTATAAATATGTATTGTAACATTGAAAGGAACATAATGAAAAATCAAGCTGGTAGTCCCAGTTTTGGGATCCAGGGAAAAATATCTGTGCATATGTGTTTTATGGGTTATGCTCTCGCATTATTTATTTTCTTTGTTTAAGAATTCGTATGCAGGTAATTCTTGTACAAGGTTAAAACCTACACCAAGAAGGCATGGAAGCGGCCTGATTGGGGTTGTAACAGGTCTAGGATGTCCCTTGCATTCTCTGCTGGTAAGGTTTGGGTCCATGAGGCCTCCTTTGGTTCATGAAATAGAGTGGTTCAATGGCTCTTTCGCCCCCCTGATATACAGCTTTAATTCTGGGCAAGGAAGGGCACTAATTCGTAGGATGGTCTTCTTCACAAACTAAACACACTTCTATAGAGTGCAATGGACACTCATTCCTAAGATGCTTTCTAGTGCACCAGGGACAAAAGATGGCCAAAGCCCTCTCGGCTTCCTCTTGTTTCCTTTTGATATGCAAGGTATCCATTTTCATGGCAAGAGTCTACATCATCTCTCTCTTGAAATCTTCCAGCCGATTCTCAAGTTCGTTTATAAGGGATGAACTGGATGAGGATGTACTAGCTAAATATTGACTTCCCCTACCTCTCTTTCTGGCTACCCTATAATGGTTTCTAAACACAGTCATTATGTCATCATAAGGTAGTTGGTAGATGTCTCCCCCAGCCAGTAGATGGAGGTATCTAGAAGGTCTTCAGGGACTCCTCTGAGCAAGACCAATTTCAGAGATTCGGGGTCAAGTGTACACCTAGCCCTTTTATAACTGAGCTGAAACCTCTCTTCATAGTCTTCTAAAGATTCATCACTTCCCATGGTCATTCAAAAGATTTATTCCTTGGTATGATTTGACCTACAGTAGTCCCGGTATTTGTTGTTAAAGGCTTGTTGCATCTGAGCCCAAGTTGTGATACTGTTTCTAGGTAACCCCATGAACCAGTGCAATGTTGCATCCTTGAGGGTAGAAGGAAATAGTTTCAACTTATGCTCGTCTTCTGCATAGTCATAGGTTCAACAGAGAACAACAAATTCAAACAAGAAGGTATCAGGATCTTCGGTAGTGAGTCCATGGAAGTGAGGTAAGGCTGAAGGACTTATGTTTTTCATTTTTGTGTCTGCATTGGTCTCTTGGATAGGAAAGGCACCCTCTATTCTTTCCTCATTTCCTCTAACGTTTTGTTTTCAGCCATGGTCTCAAGAGGAATGGTTTCTTACTCTTCCTCTGTTATAGGATCTTCGTATATCTCTGGAGGTTCACCTATAGTTTCTTTAGGATCACTGCCACCAAAGAAGAGAGAATGGTGACTTAGTGATGTGGTGGGGGTGTTGGGTAGGAATTTTCCTGAATTGTCTTTGTTCCTACGAGGCATGAAAGGAAATCTCTTTTTGGGTATTTTTTTTTTGCTTGTACCTACAAAGATGAAATGGATTGAACAAACTGCAGCTAACTGAAATGAATATTGATGAAATGAAATTGCAGAATTGAAATGACTAATCCACTTTGCTGAAATGGAAATTGCAGAATTGAAATGAAAGCATGGAAATGACTAATCTACTTTGCTGAAATGGAAATTGCAGAATTGAAATGAAAGCAGGAAATGACTAATCTATGCTTGCTAAAATGGAAATTGCAGAATGGAAATGAAAGAAGGAAATCCATAATCTACATTTGAAAAATCGAAATTGTGGAATTGAAATTGTAGAATTGAAATGAAACAACTACTCTACTTTTGTTAAAATAAACTATTGAGCAGAATGTTGTAGTAGAAAATAGAAGAAAAGTAGTAATCACAAAATACTCTAGCACTTCCCCAGCAATGGCACCAAAAAGAATGGTGGGCTCCAGTATTGCAGCAATGATGCTACAACTCTTGGGGATTCCTTCTTTACTTTTATCAACCCAGTAGTTCGTAGCAAACTTGGAAGCGACGATGCTTTATGCACAAGTACTAGCTCTTATTGCAGGCTGTCAATTGATCAGCTAGTGCAAGTTCACTAGGAGCTTAAGCCAACTTCTATGAGTTGTCAGAAGAAGCTCTTACGGTGATGGAAGAAAGCTAACTCTACAGGGCTTATTCTACTTGTAGAAAGAGAAGGAAACCCGAAATGAAACGCAAACCCTAACAAACCCTAGTTTACCCACTAACCCTTTTTTTTGCAAGAAAAGAGATGGAAACTAATGAAGTGAGTGCCATTGACTATTAAAAAGGTAAATTTCATTTATTCAAGCTACTTCTGAAAGGAAATGTGAAGAAATCATCCTTTTGTACTTTTGAGTATTTTTATGTGGAATTATTATGCTTGTGATTTTAACTAGTTGTGACTCTGTAGAGGTTTGGTGGAAAATGAAGATGGAGTTGGCTTTTGCATAAGGTAAGGAAGGTGTGGAGGGGTCCTAAAAGATCCTAGTACCCTTATGAAGACTTTCATTGCGACCAAAATTCGAAAAATCAATCATAGGAAATTCTACAGGAGGCTGCAAGGGATCTACAGGAGGTTCTACAAGAGGATCTACAGGAGGAAGCCGAAAGTGGTTTTTGGAGGTTGGAAGGTGGAAAAATGATGGGAAAAGGGAAATGAAGGCTGGATGAAGGTGTTGAAGGGTCTAGAACGTGTCAAGGAAGGTCAGAGAAGAACGTGATGGTTGGATTTTTTCAAATGGCAAGAAAGCAGCTTTATGGAAAAACCCAGAATTAGGGTGGATTAGCGAAATGTTGTGAATGAGCTGAGAAATCTATGGGAAGTGAACTGGTGCTGGTTGCTTTATGGAGGGATGGTGAGCTGAGATATCCTGCAAGAGTGTTTAGTCAATTTAGTGTTATTTAAATTGCTAGTATTTATTGTCAACCCGGGGCTCGTAAGCTGATGAAGTGAAGGTGTACTATATGTACTTAAGTATCCTCTTAGAGTTTTTCTTATCGTTGGGGGTGTTGTTGCGGTTTAATTATGTTCCTAGATGGAATGAGAATTTATAAACAAGTGAGTGATGGTGTGTGTGTAGAGTGAATTCTAAATGAGTGGAAGTGTGTGTTGAGTGATCTCTAACTATTTGCTTGAAAGTAAATGCTTGGAATGAATAAATGAAATTGAAATGGCTTGAAATAAACTTGAAAGCAAATGACCACTACCAATGGCACTAGACACTGTTCAAGTTGCTGCTAATAAAAGGAAAAGAAAATCACTTTTAAAACCCAAGAATAAAGATTATCTCTCTCTATCTCGATGCCTCAAAGCACATGTACTGTGTAAAGCACGGAAAGAAAGTAGCTTAAGTGGAATTATAAAAGTGAGAAAAATATGCTTGAAAGACTAATGATAATAATTTGCTATTTCTAATTCTCTACTTCAGCCATATGTACTATGGAAAGCATGATTAGAAAGTAGTGAGGAAATAGTCTAGGAAGCACTTTAAAATCAAAAACTTCTACTTTAAAGACTAGTGGTAATGATTTACTCTTTCTAACTCAATACTTCAAAGCACATGTACTGTGTAAAGTACGGAAAGAAAGTAGCTTAAGAACAGTCCAAAAAGCACCCAAACAAGCTGCAAGTTAGTGATATTTTGATCTTAAAAGATAGTAGTTTATGATGAAGATCATTCATGTATGTTAACAGCTTTTTGAGAAATAAGATTAAAAACTAACTATAAAGACAAAGACAGCACTTGAATTGTCAACTTCAAATACCATTAGCTGTAAAGCAAACACAACACATATAAAAATAAATCCTGGGCTAAAAGAAACCTGCAAAGAAATAACACTGATCAGCTGAAAATAAAGGAAAACAAGTAAATAAAACTATACATGCTTAAGGAAACAAATGAGAAAATAATGAAATGCTGCACATGAAATACTTTACAAAGGCTGAGATGAGCAGGGGCCCTCTGTTCATTCAGCCACAAGAGAACTCAAAGATCTGGAAACTTCAAAACAGTGCTATATTGATTTCTCCATTTGCAAAAAGTTTACAAAACAGAGTGCTGGAATAGCACTAGAAAACAGAGTTCACAAACGCTTCTAAATTCAACACGAGTGCAGCAAAATACAACTAATCAAAAGTTCTTTGAGCGTACGCAGACGCATCAATTTATAGGAGCTTCTAAGTTATCCTACGCGTACAACTAGTTAACAGAAAAACAATAAAACAGTATGCGTATTAATGGTCCTTGGACACATCACGGTTGCGTGGACGAGTTCAGTGGTTCTTGTCGACATGGATAATAAATCCCCTGTTGGATTGCGTCCTCTGCCACCCGTAGATCATAGACAGATCACCATTTAAGGTGCCGTGACCAAACAGCTCTCAAACACCGTTTAAACCACCTTGAGTTGACCGTGGCTAAACCAGCTTTGACCATGGGTGAAAGTGACGTGGATGGCTGGAACAAAGGGACAGGAACCTCGAGCACACTGATACCTGAGTGCCCATGTGGCCCATCTAGCAAACCGACACGTGGATCATAGTATTTAACAAAAAGGCTGCAGGATCTTCAGATAGCTGCGGGATCATCAGATAGCTGCGGGATTCCTGCAAGTAAGTCAAAAACTAAACAAATAGTCATCCATTAGCAAAACTTGCTTGATCATGCTTATTGACACTGAATGTAATGATCTGAGAGGTTTTATGGTGAAAATGAGGCAAAAGTGAAGGAAAGATAAGGAAAAGTGGAGGAAAATGGTAGACAAATGGGTGTAAAATAGAGGTTCTACATACCCCCACTCCGAGGGTATTGCATGTCCTCATGCAATGAAAACACAATTCAGTCCATCTGCTGGGATGCCTCAGCTAGGACATCCAACCTCCTTCTCTTCCTTTGTGTAGAAACATTAACCTTTGGCCTCTTGAACATGCATCTGAATTTCAAATTAATTAAGGCTCTGTTCAGCCTTCTGCATCTCTTCTTGAGTCTGTTATGTTTCTTCTGCCACATGCTCATGTGAAGATAGGTATTATCTTGGATTGCCTTGGCAATATCAGCTTGCTGCTTCATTTCTTCATTTCTCTGTTTAATGTGACGGTTCAGCACTTCCAGTTCATAGATTTCTTGTCTAAGTAAATCTATTTGCTGCTCATGAGGTATGACATTACTTGGGCCAGCAGTGTTTTGCTCCAATGTCTCATAATAGTTGTACACCTCTTGTTGAACTGGGTCAACAATTGGTGACCTCCTTGGACTATATTCATGCTCAATTTCAGTTTCAAACTCCGGCTGAAATGGACTGTCTTCTTTTGGAGGAGTAGCTGCCTCACGTGATGATGGACTATCCTCAAGGTCTGCTTGTGTAGCACCCTTCTCAGGTGTGCTAAGATCAACGAAGAGTGTCCTCGTGGCTTTCCTTTTATTCTGCAATCTACTACTCCTTCTTACAGTGGCAGCACTATGTGTTTCTTTTTGTGCCTTTTCCTTTGGTTTTTGAGCTTTTACTTTCTCAGAGAGGGCAGTTTTCTCATGGAGTTTAGTTATCCTCTGTGCTAAAGGCTGGTTATCTCTTTCTTCACCACTAGAATGCTCTGGGGTCTGGTCAGTTTCTTGGACTATGGATTTCCCCTTATCTTGTTTTTGTTTCTTTTTGTCCTCTCTTTTCTTTTTGGCAGCTTCCTTAGCAAGTTCAGCGAGGGTTTCCGAGATGACCTCTTGAGCACTGTCTTCAGTGGGTTCAATCTCAGGTTCAGGATGATGGACTTCTATTTCTTCTACAGTTTGTCTTTCTAAGACATCAGTCTCAGAGATACTTTCCCTTCTCTTCCTTCTGTTCTTTCTAGGTATAGAAGACTCTCCAGGCTCTGCAAAATGATTCCTTACAAGGAATTTTTCCCATGTGTCTTGTTTTTCTTTTAACTGTTCTTCTATCAATAACTTTACAAGACCATGGTGACAGAGGTAAGCTTCTACATTTCGTGGATTTCATTGAGCCATGGAACACATTTTCCTAAGGCTTTGAAATAGGAAATAAGGAAGGTTTATATCATGTTCTCCTTGAAACTGCAGCATAATTTTACATGATAGACATACAACACTCCAAATCTCCCTTCACAGGTGAAAAACTTTTGTACTAATAACAATAGAATTTTCCATTCTTCTTTAACATGGGAAATTGGGATGCCTTTGGTAAAAACACTTGTGTCCATACCTGGGTTTTTAAAAATCCGCTTCCATTGTTGATCCTGGACTGCCCGGTTTTTGAACCAACGTTCACCGGTTTGTGGAAGAGAGGTAGCCCTTGCTATGCTTCCTTCGCTGACTGTAACTGTTAAATCTCCCACCTTTGCCTGGCTGTCCTTATCCATAAACGATCTTGCAAAGGCTTTGGTTACTTCCTTATGGTAGCCCTTAAACTTTCTGATACATTGTAACCAATTGGCTTTTTGTAGTGCCTCCTCAACCTGTGGATATGCCTCCAAGAATTTCGAACCTTCCGGTTCAGCCCTCAGAAGCTTTCCCATCGACTCTTCAGCTTTGTTTAAACACAAATTTGATGGTGACCTTACACAGTAACTCCGTAACTTCACACAGTAACTTCTCGGTCTCTGTTCAGACTCTGTGGAACAGAGGGTATACGGTGCATAAACAGTCTCAGACACCGGGAATTCACGGCTTGAATTTAGAGTTAAACGGTGGAATTAGCGTGGACACGGTAAAAACAGTGACTAACAGTCGTAATACGACTGTATTACAGGTTTACGGCTATACGGCAGAGGGAAAACAGAGGATGGTTTATGGAGGTAATCGTAGTGAGTGAAAACGAAACAAGGGAGATAATGGCGAGGAATAGGGTGTTATGAACATAGAGGGTTTTGAAATGACGAACGGAACGGCTACATTCTCCAATTTCGGATGTGGAGTGACACATGGCTGCGGAACGAGAGCTGAGAGACGTAATGCAGTAGGTTACGTCATTAGGGTACAAGACCTTAATGACCGAAACAGCCACATGTAATTTCAAAAATCGTGGTTATTATGAGCTGGTAGACGTGGAGGATTCGGAGATTTGTAGTCGCACGGGAAAAAGAAAATGGGTAATAATTACGTTTAGTGGCCAACAAAACATAACCCAGAAAGTTCGCATAATGAAACAACCATAGGTTTAGAGTTTTGAACATACCTCGGATCACATTCGATTTGGCTTCTGATGATTTACTAACCTTTTGTTAACTTTATTGCTAGCACATGATCTTTTCTCCTTGTCTTTGATGATTTTGAACTGTAAATATTTTCTTCAGACAAACTGTGTTTCTTGTGCAGATACAGAAGGCTGCAGGAAAGCTAATCGGCTGCAGGATTGTCAAATGGCTGCAGAAACTGTAATGAAGTCTTCTAGCTGCATAAAATACTTTAGTTGCCTAAAAAAAACTTTATTAATGAAGTGAAATGGAATGAATGAATGAATGAATGAATGAATGAGTGAAAAGCAGTGAGGTGAAGTGAAGATGATAAGATGAAAGAAAATGGTGAGATGAAATAAATGAAATGGAAATGAAAGAAAGAGAGATTTTTTTTTGGAAAACATGAGGTGTCAGGTGACCCTGATTTTCACCTTATGTTTTCTGCATGAGACTGCCAATCAGAGATTGGTTTTCAGGTTCATACATTTATTCATTTTTTCTTTTTTTTTTCTTTTTTTTTTTTTCTTTTTTTTTTTTTTTTTATTGAAATTGAAATTGAAAGAAACAGAGATTAGGCTGATGGAGGAGAAGAATTCTTCTCCACCAGCCTCATTTCAGAATCGCTTTGGAATAACTTAACAAACTCCTCTCTTGAGAGTGGCTTGTGATAGACTTTTAACCGGTGGCCATTCACAATAAAGGGAGTTTGAAGTTCATCAATAGTCTTCACTCTAACTGCTCCATTGTTAAAGACTTCATCAATCTCATATGGCCCAAGCCAATGAGTTTGAAATTTTCCTTTGAAGTCTTTAAATTTTGAATCAAACAAGAGTGCCCAATCACCCTTTTGAAACTTCTTTTCTTTGATATGTCGATCATGCCATTTGCTTCTTTGGTGCTGAACTAGATCGGTTCTTAGAATTGCATCTTGTCTCATTTCATCTAGTTCATTTAACTGGTCCATTCTGTGCTTCTGGGCTTCTGTTAAGCTCATCCCCAATTGAACTGCTGTCTTGAAGGTCTTGATTTGGAACTCAATGGGGAACAGGACTTCCTTCCCATAAACAAGTTCATAGGGAGAATGTCCTGTAGTGTTCCTCCATGTAGTTCTATAGGCCCATAAGGCTTCAGGAAGCCTTTCTGCCCAATCTCTTCTATGAAGATGAACAGTCTTTGTGATGATGCTTTCAAGAACTTTATTTGTAGATTCTACTTGACCATTCACTTGCGGATGGTATGGAGTAGATGTTCTATGCTTAATCTTATATTCCTCCATCAGCTTTTCCACCATCCTTGATGTAAACTGGCTTCCCTGATCTGTTACAATTTCTCTTGGGACACCAAAACGAGTGAAAATATCCTTGAAAAGAAATTGAACAACTGAATTTTCAGTAGCAGAAGTTAATGCTATAGCTTCTACCCACTTGGTAACATAATCAGTACAAACCAGTATATATCTATTTTGCTTGGATGGCGGATTAATTGGTCCAACAAAATCTAGAGCCCATTTCTCGAAAGGTTCGATGCATACCTGTGGCTGTAGTGGCATTTCATTTGAAAGAGTTGGTCTCCCAGTTCTCTGACAACTGTCACACCTTTTAACATATTGCTTTGCATCCTTAAAGAGAGAAGGCCAATAATATCCTGATGAAAGGATTTTATAGGCAGTCCTCTTATCAGAAAAATGTCCGCCACAAGGTTCGTCATGACATGCTTTAAGGATGTAAGGCATCTCATCCTCTCGTACACATCTTCTGATCATCAAATCTGGCCCTGTTCTGAACAATTCATTAGAAATCCAAGAATAAATTGAACTATCCTGAATGATTTTCCTTTTCTCATTAGGAAATAAATGTAAAGGTAATTTTCCAGTAACTAAATAATTAGCAATATCAGCATACCAAGGGGTTTTGGTAGTTACTGCAAACAAATACTCATCTGGAAATTTGTCCTCTACCGGAGAGTCCTCATTAGTGTTTTGGATTCTAGACAAGAAGTCAGCTACTGTGTTCTGCTTACCTGGTCGATCTAACACAGTTATGTTGAATTCTTGTAAAAGCAAAAGCCATCTTGTAACTCTACCTTTAGTGACTGGTTTGTTCATGAGGTATCTAATGGCAGAGTGATCAGTGTGGACAAAGGTTTCATAGCCGGTTATATAGTGTCTAAACTTGTTTATAGCATGAACAACGGCTAGAAACTCCTTTTCAGTAACAGTATAATTTAACTCAGTAGGAGTCAAATTCTTACTCGTGTAATAAATGGCATAAGGGATCAAATCCTTTTGTCCCAAAACAGCTCCTAAAGCTGTATCTGAAGCATCAGTAGAAATGTGGAAAGGGAGTTTCCAATTTGGACCCCTTAAAATGGGTGCTTCAGATATTCTAGACTTTAAAGCTTCAAAGGCAGATTGACATTCAGGATCCCACTTAAATTCACAATCTTTGGTAAGTAATTTGAAAAGAGGGGATGCTATCTTCGTGAAGTTTTCAATAAATCTTCTGTAATAACCAGTAAACCCAAGAAAACTTCTAACATCTCTTTGGCAATTTGGAACAGGTAACTTAGAGATGACTTCTACTTTAGATCTATCAACTTTGATTCCATCTCCTGAAATATGATGTCCTAAAACAATCCCTTCAGTAAACATCATAAAACACTTTTCATGACTTAAAGAAAGATTTGTTTCCTTACATCTTACCAGTACTTTTTCCAAATTTGCCAAAGCTTCTTCAAATGTATTACCATAGACTGTGAAATCGTCCATGTAAACCTCTACACAATCATGAATCAGATCTGAGAAAATTCCTAGTACAGCCCTTTGAAATGTGGCTGGTGCATTGCATAAACCAAAAGGGAGTACTCGATAGGCAAAAGTCCCCCAAGGACAAGTAAAGGTGGTTTTGTCTTGATCTTCAGGTGCTACCTGAATCTGATTGTAACCACTAAAACCATCCAAGAATGAGAAATACTTTTTACCTGCTAAAGTGTCTAATACCTGATCAAAAAAAGGTAGAGGAAAATGATCCTTTAAGGTTGCCTTGTTCAATTCTCGATAGTCAATGCAAACTCTCCATTTACCATTCTTTTTGGGTACTATAACCAAGGAAGAAACCCATTGGCTATCTGAAATGGGGTAAATGAAGTTTACCTTGAGCAATTTCTGAAGTTCTTCTTTCACAATTTCCCTAAGATTTGGATTCATCCGTCTTTGTGGCTGCCTAATAGGTCTGCTGTTTTCTTCAATGTAAATATGATGAATACAAGTCTTAGGGTCGATTCCTTTCATGTCGGTATATTCCCATGCAAAGGCAGTGGAATGTTTTTGCAACAGTTTAGTTAATTCTTCTTGTTGTAGTCTTTCCAAGTTTTTGTTAATGTTTAATGTTTTTCCTGGAAAGATTTCAACTGTAGAACTACCAAACTCTTCCATTGAGAAGAGAGACATTTGTCTAGAGGAGAGATATTCAATATCTGCATCTAACTGGAATTGTGAAGAGTCATATTCTAAAGGTGCCTCAAAATTTTCTAATGTATTTAGAATTTGACTGTCCTCACTGATTTCAGAGATGGTTAGAACAGGTTGAAGAGTTTCCTCATCATTAATCCACTCATCTTCTCCTATTTCTGTTATTGCCTTTGCGGGAGGATACAAGTTGAATTTCTTGGTAGAATTACCATCTGATATATACATGTCTCCCGACCTACAACTTATGAAAGCATCAGCTGTGGCCAGCCAAGGTCTTCCTAAAATAAGAGGATGTCCTCCTAGATTGTTCTTGGGAGTTAAAATCATAAAATCAACTGGATACTCCCAAGAGTCTAGTGAGACTGGAATGTCTTCCAATACACCATCAGGTTTAATGATTGATCTGTCTGCAAGTTGCAGCAAAGTAGGTGTAAAGAGAAGATTAGGAAGTTTTAACTGATCCATGGTCTGTCTACTCATAATGTTGATAGCGGCTCCTAAGTCAATCAAAGTATTTGGGATTTCAACCCCATTAATATGAGTTTTAACAATAGGGCTACCGGGATCTACATATTTTTGCATGGTAATTTTACCCATCATAATGTCTGCAATTTTTCCAACTAGATGTATCCTTTTTGTGTCTCTGGTTCTTTTTATTGTTTTTTTCAAACTCATCTCCTTTATTGTCTTTGCTAGAATGGGAATCTCCTTAATGGCTGTTAACAAGGGGATCTTGATACAGACATTTTTTAATTCATCTAGAAAGCTATAGTCAGGCAACCAAATCTGCTTCTCCACTCCTTTATCAATTTGCAATCTTTCAGGAAAAGGAGGAATAGCTGAAGATGTAGGTTGCTCTACTAAAGGAGTTGATTCTTTTTCTTTTTCTTTAATGCTTGGGTTTTGAAGGGATACTTCAGAACCTTTATTGGCTTTGAGAGATTCTTCCTCAGAAATGCTTGGTTGTTGAGTACTTGTAGAAGGTTGGTCTAAGATTCTACCTGATCTGAGTTGGACCTCATTGAGAGGGACAACCATATAGGTAGGGAATGGTTGACCTTCCATAAGTGGTTGACCTTCCATCACATAAGCATTTTGAGGATTCCTATTATTGGGGTTTGGTTGAGGTTGAGAGGGAAGTTGATTTGGCCTCTGCTGAGATTGTAACAAGAGTTGAGAATTTTGATTTTGTGGAGGAGGTTGTTGTTGAGGGAATGGTAATGACAATTGTTGACCTTGATTTGGAAGTTGGGGAGCTTGCTGATTCTGAAAGGATTGAGGATATTGGGCAAATCTCCCATAAGGATTTTGCATTTGCATGCTTTTCAACCATGCTTGGAAAGGATTTTGTGGTTGTGACCAAGGTTGTTGCCAAGGATTCCAATTTGGTGGGGGCTGGAAATTCATAGAGTTGTTAAACCCTTGATTTTGCTGCCCCTGCCAAGGTTTCCTTGCAACAAAACAAAGAGATTCAAGCGTACTTGGATCTTCTTGAAAGACTGCTTTGAGGCCAGGGATTGAAGGACATTCCTTGGTCTCATGGGTTTCTGAGCAAATTACACAGATTTCCACAACTTGTGCTTCCAAGGGACATTCCCTTAAAGCATGCTTCTTTCTACACTTCGGGCAAAAAATGGTCATAGCCTCGGCTTCTGCCTTTTGTTTATTCTGAATCTTAAGGGTATCAATTTGTTCACTAAGACTCCCTAAGATGTCAGTTTTAAATTCATCTAGCATATTACCGATTTCAGCCCTACTCACTGATCCTGTTGCAGATTTATTTGCCCTAAGGAGAGAAGGATCTCTAGGCCCTTTTTGAGTTTTTGATTTGCCTCTTGAGAGATGGGTACATAGTTCTGCTATATCACTGAGAGGAAGTTGAGAAATATCCCCTTTCCCCATCATGTTTAAGATATCTATCCACTCATCCCTAATGGCTTTTAATAAGAGGGCTTTTAAGGTCTCTTCATCCAAGGTGCTCATTTTTGCTCTTTTAAAATTATATTGAAATCTCTCAAGTAAATCTTCTAAGCTCTCATCTTCTTTTTGCATCATTTTAAAAACTTCACCCTTATGATCAGTAGGCATACAATAGTCCAAATACCTATCCAAAAAGGTTTGTTTCATTTCATCCCAGGTCCTAATGGACTGAGTAACTAATCCCATGAACCATTTCAAAGCTTGATCTTTTAATGTTGATGGGAACAGTTTGAGTTTCTGAGTATCATCCATATAGTCATAAGTTCGACACACAACTTCAAATTCAAACAAGAATGTTTCAGGGTCCTCAGTTCTTAATCCATGAAAATTTGGGAGGACGGATGGTGATATGTTTTTCATGGTGGCTCGGGAGTCCTCATCAACAATGGGAAACCCAAATGTGTTATCCCCATCTCTATTTCCTCCAGTGGGACCTCTACCTCCTCCATTGTTATTGTTATTTCCTCCTCCTCCTCTACCTCTACCTCTACCGCCTCCTTCTTCCTCTGCCATGATGATTCTCCTAGGGATTTCAAAATCTTCTGGTTCTTCTACAAAGGGTGAATGAGAAGAGATTTCTCCTTCCTCTTCAGGTGAGTCTATTTCCTCAATTACAATTGGTTGTCTGGTAGGAGAAAGAGAAGAGTCTCTTCCTAGTTCAAACTCAATAGAAGGTATAGGAGAGTCAACTCTTGGTTCTTGAATTTCAGGACTAGGAGTTTCGGTTGGAGATAAGGGAGGTATCTCTTGTCTATCTCTTGAAGCAGATGGACTTGTAAAAATTGAACTTCGAGCTCTAGCTAAAAACCTTCCCCTAGAATCTCTAGCTCTATGCATGTCATTTTTATTTTATCCTCAAGTCAAGTTAAATAGTTCTTTTTCTGATCTTCCAGTTCACTCTAGGTGCAAGAAGAGAGCATACTTAAGAAACTATTAGATTAATAACTTTTCCTTTCTGATCCTCCAGATCACTTCAAAGTGCAAGAGGAGAGCATACTTAGATAGGTTATTAACTTCTTTTCTTGAAGTTGTTGTTTTTTTTTTCTTCTAAGAATATGGCTACTTAATTTCACTTCCCCGGCAATGGCGCCAAAATGTTTAGTCAATTTAGTGTTATTTAAATTGGTAGTATTTATTGTCAACCCGGGGCTCGTAAGCTGATGAAGTGAAGGTGTACTATATGTACTTAAGTATCCTCTTAGAGTTTTTCTTATCGTTGGGGGTGTTGTTGCGGTTTAATTATGTTCCTAAATGGAATGAGAATTTATAAACAAATGAGTGATGGTGTGTGTGTAGAGTGAATTCTAAATGAGTGGAAGTGTGTGTTGAGTGATCTCTAACTATTTGCTTGAAAGGAAATGCTTGGAATGAATAAATGAAATTGAAATGGCTTGAAATAAACTTGAAAGCAAATGACCACTACCAATGGCACTAGACACTGTTCAAGTTGCTGCTAATAAAAGGAAAAGAAAATCACTTTTAAAACCCAAGAATAAAGATTATCTCTCTCTATCTCGATGCCTCAAAGCACATGTACTGTGTAAAGCACGGAAAGAAAGTAGCTTAAGTGGAATTATAAAAGTGAGAAAAATATGCTTGAAAGACTAATGATAATAATTTGCTATTTCTAATTCTCTACTTCAGCCATATGTACTATGGAAAGCATGATTAGAAAGTAGTGAGGAAATAGTCTAGGAAGCACTTTAAAATCAAAAACTTCTACTTTAAAGACTAGTGGTAATGATTTACTCTTTCTAACTCAATACTTCAAAGCACATGTACTGTGTAAAGTACGGAAAGAAAGTAGCTTAAGAACAGTCCAAAAAGCACCCAAACAAGCTGCAAGTTAGTGATATTTTGATCTTAAAAGATAGTAGTTTATGATGAAGATCATTCATGTATGTTAACAACTTTTTGAGAAATAAGATTAAAAACTAACTATAAAGACAAAGGCAGCACTTGAATTGTCAACTTCAAATACCATTAGCTGTAAAGCAAACACAACACATATAAAAATAAATCCCGGGCTAAAAGAAACCTGCAAAGAAATAACACTGATCAGCTGAAAATAAAGGAAAACAAGTAAATAAAACTATACATGCTTAAGGAAACAAATGAGAAAATAATGAAATGCTGCACATGAAATACTTTACAAAGGCTGAGATGAGCAGGGGCCCTCTGTTCATTCAGCCACAAGAGAACTCAAAGATCTGGAAACTTCAAAACAGTGCTATATTGATTTCTCCATTTGCAAAAAGTTTACAAAACAGAGTGTTGGAATAGCACTAGAAAACAGAGTTCACAAACGCTTCTAAATTCAACACGAGTGCAGCAAAATACAACTAATCAAAAGTTCTTTGAGCGTACGCAGACGCATCAATTTATAGGAGCTTCTAAGTTATCCTACGCGTACAACTAGTTAACAGAAAAACAATAAAACAGTATGCGTATTAATGGTCCTTGGACACATCACGGTTGCGTGGACGAGTTCAGTGGTTCTTGTCGACATGGATAATAAATCCCCTGTTGGATTGCGTCCTCTGCCACCCGTAGATCATAGACAGATCACCATTTAAGGTGCCGTGACCAAACAGCTCTCAAACACCGTTTAAACCACCTTGAGTTGACCGTGGCTAAACCAGCTTTGACCATGGGTGAAAGTGACGTGGATGGCTGGAACAAAGGGACAGGAACCTCGAGCACACTGATACCTGAGTGCCCATGTGGCCCATCTAGCAAACCGACACGTGGATCATAGTATTTAACAAAAAGGCTGCAGGATCTTCAGATAGCTGCGGGATCATCAGATAGCTGCGGGATTCCTGCAAGTAAGTCAAAAACTAAACAAATAGTCATCCATTAGCAAAACTTGCTTGATCATGCTTATTGACACTGAATGTAATGATCTGAGAGGTTTTATGGTGAAAATGAGGCAAAAGTGAAGGAAAGATAAGGAAAAGTGGAGGAAAATGGTAGACAAATGGGTGTAAAATAGAGGTTCTACAAAGAGATCTGCACACTTACTTATCAAAACTGACCAAAGAAAGAACTAAAGAAAGAGAGTTTTGTCTAGCTTAACCTAATTCCTGCCCTAAAAACAAAAAATGTTGATCAGTAACCTATGAACAGAAAATCATGTGAGAAAACCATGGTAAATGAATAGGAAATGATCTAAGCATGTGAATCTAAGCTACTATCAACTTTTCCAAATCAAGTTATCACACTAGCAGTTGTATGAAAGAGCAAAAATTATGTTTTTCGTGGCAGCAGTAGTGCCTTGACATCAAATCATAGCCCCAAGAAAGGAGAAAGGAGATCAGGGCCTACTGTGGCCTTTTTGACTCTTATTTTTTCACTATAGCAACCTACTTGCACAACTAATATAAAGACAACTATGCTAATCATCAAAAGCAACCTAAGTTAACAAAGCAATATTAACCTAAGAAATAGAAATTATCTTATGAATGAAAGAAAAAAATATAAATACAAAAAGGAGGTGTTGGATAGCTTGGGTTAGGCCTTAACCCAAGAGCTTCAGCCCTCTAAAAAAGATCATTGCTGGCTCAAAAACCGTTTCATCTTCATTTATCAAAAAAATAGCAGTTACATCACATAAATTGTCTTCAAAAATAACTCGAAACTAAGCTGACCAATGTGCTTCACAATAGTGAAAAAATATACTAACAACTGGCTAACCTACTGAGGCTCGAAGCCTTCTTATTTATACAAGTGGGGACTCCCAATAGTCCTCCTAAAATCAAGGAACTCGGCTTCCTAGAATTGAAGATAACAGTAGTCCTACTTGACTTGCTCGGCTGCCCCTTGGAATCATCAATGTAGGCCTTTGTGCTCTGAGTTTCCGATGGATGATTCTAGGAAAGAGGTCATTAATGAATGAGACACCCTCCCTACAAGTCCTCTTCCCTATTTCCTCGAGTTTGGCTGCCATTTGCTCATAAATTCCTTGTCCTTGTCCAAAATTGCCCAAAAAATCTGCAATAAACACTCGTTAGACTACATGGCAAAGTGACTAACCCAATTCACTCTATTGACATAAATATATTCAAAAAAATGCACAAAACTATTGACAATGGTGGATTAAATCAAAATAAGAGGTAGAATGAGCCCATATAGTTACCCATTTTCATGGCTCATCAATTAGATTGATTGATGCAAGAGCATTCAACTCAACAATATCATTGTATTTTACTAAACATATGGGATCTTGTGTTTTAATGAAGTTGGTTTCCTAAGTGCTGCATTAATGTAACTATTTAGGCTTTTAAGCGATTTTAATGGGAATAGGATTTAATTTAATATTGTGAGACATATTTGTAAATGTTCTCGAATGTAGGAGAACATGACAGAATCAGGATGATTGAGAGATTGAGGGATTTGAGAATTAATTGTAAAACTTATATTAGGAGTTAGTTCATGATTTTGTGGATTAGAGAAGATCCTTAGAGATGAGGAAGATATTTTAGGATTTTGTTGAGAAGCTTATGGATCTAAAGCAGAAATTGGCTGTAGAATCCTTTTGTATAAATGCAAGCCATAAAGGCAGAGAAAAGAGTTAGTTGGTTGGTCAAGTTAGTCAAGTTGTAGTTAGAGGTTTGATTGTAAGCCTATCGGCAGGTAGGAAGACAAAGGCCACTGATTAGAAGATTATAAAAAAGAGGGAGAGAGACTCTTATGTAAATAATTTTTTATTATTGCAAACAACTCGATTTTGAGTTCATATGTGTGTATTGATTAATTGAAATATAGACTATGTATGATCTTGAGAATTTTGTGTAACATAGGTTGTAGGGGCAGAATCCAAAGGAAAAATACAGAGAAGAGTAACAGAGAGGTGTTATGGCTTTACACATACTAACGGTATAGGAGTGACCGTGATTAACAAGAGCACAAAAAGTTAATCTTAGGATGGAGTCACACAACAAAACAAAGAAAGAACGAGAAACCCTGAAGTAACCTGAAACCACAGAGAACATTGAAGAAATGGCGTAAAATCTAAGTAAAGAGACAGAAGAAGAAGTGAAGTGTTGATGCACAGGAGCCGTTGGATATAAAAGATCAATAGATGAGATTTGTTCGTGATTGGCAGCCATGATTAAGTCACATAAGATGGAGCTAAGAAATGAACGGTGGAGGATCACCGACAAACCCTGCATCGCAATATTTATTGTGTGAGGAATGAACCTTGGGCCACAAGAAAGTGCGACGTCCGACATCCGATGCAATCAACGATTAGATCGCATTGCAACATTTAATGGTAGGAGTACCGTGCCCTTAACAACTGTGATATGCGGCATTGCGATGTGCGATGTTAAGTGGACCGAGAAGTCTTGCAACGTGTGATGTTCAAGTTTTGTGATGTGCAATGTAAGAGTGGACCCAATAAGGTATGGATGTGGTTTTATTGATTTGAAGTTTGGTTGTGTTATCTCATATCGGATGCGAAAGGAAGAGTCCTAAGATTCATGTTAGTGTGATCTACAAGATTGTGATTGCAATAAAGGAATCATTGGGTAATGTGCAAAGGTCGAGGGAAATACGAAATGGTAAGTCACGTATGTTTTATGTGGATTTCTATTATAAAAGCATTATAATAAAAATAAACTGCCGATATAAGGTTTTGTGGTTTAAGTCTATATATAACCAAATTAAAGTGCAGGGGTTGGTTATTGTGTGTGCTTAAGGTTTAATGAAGGTTTATGAGGTAAATGAGTCTCGATGAAAGGATATGAATGAAGGGTTAGACTGTGGTTAATAAACAAAGCATTCTACATGATATTAAATAAAGGGGGGCGGGGGCTTAAACCATTAAGTAATGAAGATTTGACTCGGCAGAGAGTCTGAAATTATTGGGGAAAAACAAGCATTTCATTTTATATTCATATTGTTGGTATACGCGAGTTTTCCTATGTCAAAGTGGTATCCGAGCTGAATTGTGGTTGAAACTTTTGGTATTAAGGCAGAACAAAGAAATTCTGTGTGAAAGCTTCTTTGAAAAAAATTTAGAATACAGTTATGTGTTAAGATGTGCATGCAGGCAAGAGGATATCAGATTCTAATCTAACAAACAATAGGCTCACAGAGATAAAATACAGTAAAATATTGGAAGAATTGCAGATGCAAGGGAATAAAGGAGAATCCATTCAAAGTGCAAGTGAATCGTAGGAAAAGATCATGTTGAGATCTTGATGGTGAGATGGTATGTTTTTGTTTTAATCTGATTTGAAGATTGGAGAGTTGTGGCCTTTATAATAATGCACATGTAACAACATAAGGAGGTGATAATATTGCAGCAACCTAGAGCGAGGAGTGCTCAATTGGTTCAAGAGGAAAGAACTAGAGAAATACTAACAGACTGAGCTCAGAGGAGAGAAGCTTAGTGAGGCATGTGTAGCAAGAAATAGACTTGTTGCTTAAGAGGTATTGTTGCAGTTCACAAAGGCAATTCCGCAGAGGATGTGGGTAGAATTGCTAAGTAATGAAGGAAGCTGGTAATACTTTCTAAGTGAAGGAAGAGGTGGTCAGAACCAATTATTTCATTGTGATTGAAATAAAAGAGGACAGTTGTGTTCCTAGAAGGTGCATATGAGTTGATGTCTAAAGGAGCGGAGAGAAGTGGTCAAAGGATGTTCCAGAGATAGAGAACCATAGAGCTTGCCAAAAGGCCAAGTATAGAGGAAAGCTTGGTGAGGTAAGTGGCAACAGGGAGGACTTGTTGTTGCAGAGGCTTTAATGTAGTTCATAGTGAGTGAGTGAGGAGCTCATGAAGATAGATATGGAGAAGAAGATGACTACTGATAGTCATAGTGGAGGTTCTAAGGAAGACCACAGTAGAAGAAAGGTGAAGAAGGAGGATGCCAAGGCATATGGTAAGAGGATGAGTCAAGAGGAAATTGAAAAGGAAATTATAGAGATGAAATAACAACTCGATGTGTTAACAATGCTGCTAGAGGAAAACTAGAGAATAGGTTGGGTATTAAAGAAGAAGCCAGTTAAGTGGCATAAGTTGCAGAGAAGGCTACATCAAAGGCAAGTAAAGTGGCTAATGGAAAAACTTAGAGAAGCTGAGTTGGAAATGGAAGTGTCCATTTGTGAACCAAAGCAGGGTGAAGTTCTGGGTAAAGAGGAAGACTTGAAGATTGAAACGTTGAGTTAGACCAAAGGGTCACATGGTTTTAAATCTGACAATATGTGTATGTTTGCAGCTGAGACATGTGAAGGAGGAAAATTTGCTGATATTGACATAAAGAAGGAAGAAGATAGGAAGAATCTAGATTTTGTTCTAAAAGAAGAAGTAGAGAACGATACCAAGCAATCAAATAAAGGACTTGATGCGATTGAGGAGAAGACCATTGAAATGTTTTTGAGTCATATAAAGGACTTGGAACAGCAGGAGGAATTGGTAATTAAATCATCAAATGAGATCATGAGGTCTTGTGGTTTTACAACTGACAAGTTGTGCATTAATGAAGGTATTGCAGAAGACAAACCATTTTATGGAATTTTCTTGAATGAAGCTTAAAGTTGCCAAGCAAAGTATGATGATGATTGCCTTCCAAATGAAGATCAAGTTGAGTTATTATAGCAGAAGGAGTTCATAAATTCCATGCTTAGTGGAGGAAATATCTTGAGTAGAGATGAGATAGTTATCTCTTATGATAAGAAATTTGCTATTGGTAAGAACATCGAGGAATTGATTTTCTTAAATGACCAAAGGAAGAGTGATGGGTAGACATCTAAAACTATCACAGAGATGGAGGATCAAAATTTTATTCTAATCAAGAAGGAAGAATTAGTGTCAACAAGAGGTTATACTTGTGACAAAGAAAAAGATAGTGAGGGTTGTACAAAAATTTTAGGAGAAATTTCAAGTGAGATGGAAAATTTGTGGCATGAGTTAAGTCTTTTGGAGAAAAGGATAGAAAACCAAAAAGTAAGTGTTTAGGTTGTAAAATCAGAATTGAATGAGAATGAAGAAGTTCACTACAGTGGACAAGGATATAAAGAAATCATTGAAACAAATAGTGTGGAGGAGAGACTAGCTGACAATCTCGTGAATTCTGTTGAGAATTCAAAACAGCATACTGATGTGCTGACAGAGGAGGAAGAATTAGAGTAGAAATCTGAATTGTTTCCAAAGGAAGAAAAGGCACAGAAGCCTTATGATTTTTATTTTGACAATTGTTTTATGATTACAGGTTTTGTTGTGGAATGAGAAAAAATGAGATGTTGCAGAGTAAGATATCTTCAAAGATATTTAGGAAGCTTGGGTGGGAGAAATATCTACAACAGTAACTAAAGTAATATTAAAAGTAATAGCAGAAGATGGAGTAGAAAAGACTGAGGAAAGTAATCAACAATTTAAATACGAATGGACAATGTGCAGTGAGATGCAGAATGTGAAGTGCCAAAGTTAGTGGACAATAACAACAACCTGAAACAAAGAGAAATAGGTAGAAGTAAGTGGCAGAGTATGTAGCAATCCAAGGATGTGTTGGAGATGGAGATTGAAGAATTATGGAAGTTAATGATGAAACAGTCCATGTGGAGGATATTAATAGCAGCAAGAAGGATGATCAATCATAATTTAAACCTGATTGACAAGGAGAGGAAGATGAAACAGAAGACAATAGACTTACAACAACAACAAAGGTGCAGAGCATTCAAACAGCTACAAACTAAAGTTTGGGACCCTGGAGGTTTCCTATTAATATATGAACACACATGATCTGGAGATCATGAATACTTTCTACTTTGGGAGTCTGATGCAGGAGCATTCAACTCAACAATATCATTATATTTTAGTAGACATAGGGTGTCTTGTGTTTTAAGGAAGTTGGTTTCGTAAGTGTTGAATCAATGTAATTATTTAGGCTAATTTTAATGAGAATAGGATTTAATTGAATATTGTGAGACATATTTGTAAATGTTTTCGAATGTAGGAGAACATGAGAGAATCATGATAGATGAGAGATTGAGGGATTTGAGAATTAATTGTAAAACATAGATTAGTAGTTAGTTCATGATTTTGTGGATTAGAGAGGATCCTTAGAGATGAGGAAGTGATTTTAGGATTTTTTTGAGAAGCTTATGGATCTAAACCAGGAATTGGTTGTAGAATCCTTTTGTATAAATGCAAGCCATAAAGGCAGAGAAAAGAGTTAGTTGGTTGGTCAAGTTAGTCAAGTTGTAGTTAGAGGTTTGATTGTAGTTAGTCAATTTAAGATTATAATTTTAAATTTTCATTTAATGCAATCATTTTTATAAGTTATACTAATTACTATCACAACCAACTTAATGCAGGGAAAATAATAAAATTCAAGGGAGTGATTTTTTATCATGAGAATATGAGAGGAGGCACAAGGCAAAATTGACAGAAGGAGCCAAGAAATAATTGGGGTCAAATTGGATGACATTTTCTAAAAATTAAGATGTCTAACGTAACCACATGCAAAAAAAGACAACGACAATGATATGACATGCATGTTCCATTACAAATTTTGTAGACTAATAAAAGCCATGCATAGAGGGAAAAAAACATAAATTTTCATTTCATAAGTATCCACCCGGCATGTTATCATAGCAGGTACCAAAAAAACTATGTTACAAGAAATAAGAAATAAGGAAATTAATGGGTGACTAGATATATAGCGTTAAATTTTGGATTAACATGTTCTTTTCTTAAGTCATGTACTTCATTAACCCATCATTAATTCCATTAATCCATTTTACCAGTCACATTAACCATTTTCTTATAATAGTAATTGATGAAAGAATATCCAACATAAATGCAGAAGACAATCCGAGACAAGATAACATAGAAATTGGCCCAAGCTAAGGAAAATCCCCAAGATGGGGAAACCCTTTATCAATTCTTCTTTCATTAATATCAAATGTTTAGTAGGTAGAGAGAGAGAGAGATAGAGAGAAAGAGAGAGAGAGAGAGAGTATGATAAATATGAGTTTCCAATTGAAGATATAATAATCGTTGTGCATCAACAATATTGGTTAAGGGACACCAGAAACCCTAAACTAATTCTCTAAAGATGGTGTATCCTTCTTCTAGTGTTCTACTCCATTGATTTCCACTTCTAGATATCCATACACTTATCTATGGCTTGAGGTTCCTCAACACACCCTACAAAAACCATATACCAAGAAAAATATGAATAATCCCAAAACTAAGGAAGAATCCCCTATTCAATTTTGTTGTACCTTGTTGTGACTGTGACTTGAAGGGAAGAGCGTCCCTAGGTCTCACAAACAATCAAACATGTGACCTAATATGTTGTTGTATCAGTTCCTTTCATGCAACCTGAAGAAAGAAAAAATACACAAAACTAGCACACAAAGCCTTCTTACCTCTCCTTTGAAATGCGAATTGAGTCATCGGGGAATCCACTACCCTAAATAGCCTTCAATCAGCCCTCCAGGCCTCCTTGCTATCTACTTCATGCCTCACACAACTTCGGCCTCTCTCCCACGATGAAACTACACCCAAACAAAGACAATCCTCTCAAAAAATCAAATCCTTTCTCTTTGGCATCCTAACCTTGGATACACACCCTCTTTTATAAGTAGTTTTCACCTTCATGATGTATAAAATGAGGTTGGGGGCACCTCAATATATAGAAATTGGTGAGGTTCAAGAGGCATGACGTTTGGGATTTATAGAGGTGATGTCGACCTTGGAAATTTGCAAATGAGTGGGAATAAATTCAAAAACACATTTCTCATTAATGAATTTTGATGATCTTTAGGTAGATTTGGTCCTCTCGAAAAGAGGAACTTAATGCCATGATTATGTTCTTGAAAGGAGCTACCGAAAGTGGAATTTTTCCCTAGTCTAGAATTTTAACACTCCCTCTAAACAATGGATAATTACACCTATATATATATGACATTCTATCATCATGAACCATCTCTTCATATGGTCTTAGCTCTCCACTAAACAAAGTCAACCCACATAACTAGGGGTTGAACCTGTTATCACTCAGGTTGTCCTTCTGGTCGACTCAAAAGGATACGGCCGAGGTAACCACAGACCAATCTTTGGACTGCAGGTTCTAGCCCACCTAAAATTAGAGAGGGCTCTCTCTTTCTTATTTAGCTTTGTTGATAAGGTTTTTAGGCTAGTTATTAAGGTCAAGGGGTTTCGTTTGTGTTTTGGTGGGAAGGATGATGCTTTCAAGTAAAGAGGTAGGGATAGCATGAAAGTTTTAGAACCATTGGGCGTGGAGTCAAGGAGTAGGACTGCTGGTGCATTTTCTTGGTCATAAGAAGGAATATGGAGCAAGCTAGTTGCCTATGAAACAATCATTCGAGGTAAAAGAGATGGATTAAAGGCTAAGGAATGAGGGACAATTAAGAATCTCTCATTCAGGTTAGCAGAAAGAAGATAAATGATCCCTATCAGGGAGAAGTTAAGAATTCCTAGATAACAGTCATTCATATGTGAAATAGGGCAAACATGAGCCATAACGGAATTCATATTTATGCCTAATTCAAGAGGAAAACATTAAAAAACCACAGAAATTGAACATAGAGTGCAGCTAAGCAAATTCTAAACCAATCCTTTCTTCTGTGGCTTGAGCATATGTGAAATCGAAATAACAGAGGTAAGGAACACTTATTGATTCATATTGCAGCACAAGAATTCCGCATTCAATTCTTCAAATCATTAGACACAGAGCAGACAGTCATTCCTCCAAATCTTTTCAGCAATCTTTGATTAAGTAAAACATCTCAGATATCCAGTGCGAGTCTCTAATGAAGATTATCAACCAACCAACCCTTTAAACAATACAAAGGGTCGGTATAAATAGGGAAAATTATCCAAAAATTAATCTATTACAGCCGACCTAAACGGGTCTGAAAGAAAAATATTACTTTAACCTAATCTTATCAAGAAATAAATGCATGAAAATATCTTTGAGTTGTGCTGAGGGCAGCCGTATCAAACTGAGTTAATGTCTATCCTGGGTGGCTTGGTGCAATCTTTCTGTAATAACTGTGATTTGTTTTTTACCTCCACCTCTAACTTGGTTCTGCTGTTGTTTGGTGGCATTAATGTGCACTAATCCCGACGAGATAAGTTTTTAAATGGCCTTAATTTCTTTGCTGACTTCGATGAAGGTTTTTAGTTTTCACCTGCTTTGATGTTGCTAAACTGATACTCTTTGGCGCTGAACATGGCCTCTTTAATGTCTTCTGCGTGCTTTAGACTGTCCCATCAACCTTTATGGCAGCTATTCGGCCCTTTGTTGCTTTAAAAACTGTGTTCGCCCCTTTCTGAATGCTTCGCGAAGAAATTTTTGTCATTTTGCGCCTTTTGGGCCTGCTGGAGGCTGAGTCACGAAGGGGCTTTCCATTTCGGCCTATTTCCCATAGCCATGTGCGATTAGCGCTAGGCGCTAATCGCGCATGAAAAATTGCCTCACATTCTGATTCTAGGCTTCTTAGGCTGCGATTTGCGCCTTTCGCACTTTTTGACGGTGACGTCAGCATGTGACGTCTGCAGTACGGCCGGATGACGTGGCTGTACGGAGAGGGAGGTGATGTGGCAGTGACATGGCAGGGATACGGTGGCAGGGAGGCCGACGCGGGATGGTGACGTCAGCATGACGTGGCGGTATCTGGTTTTGGGCGCACCGCCTTTGAGCAGAAGTGGTTTCAGTAGAGGGGGCTCCACCACAGTCAGGAGGGCGACGCATGGCGGGAGTACGGCGGGAAAACCGCCGATCTCCCGGACGCTAACCTTCAGCACATCGGGGCATGAAAACACCCGCCCACCGTAGATCTGTGGCGCGGGAGATCGGATGGCTGGCGGAACAAATGAGGCAGCAGAGGGATAATGGACGGGGCCCGCAACGAATATTCAAGTTTTTATATAGTGCTGCCGGGGGTTTAAAACTTAGGAAATGTGGTTTTTATGGATTTATGAGCGAGCAGGTTAAATATTTACATTTGAGACTTTGGAATAAGGGCGAAACATGGGTTTTGTAGGGCTAGGGTTAGGGGAAAAGGTTGTTAGTCTGTCCGAATATCAGACTAACTCCAGCTAGGACACGGATGGGCTAAAAACAACCCCAGATGGATTGTTACTTCCCAGACTTAGGAAAATATGGCTATAATGTCGGGAAGGGGGTATTATTATTTTTTTTGGTATTTTTTTTTATATAATTTTACATATTAGGGGGTAGGGAAATGATTTAGGGTGATAAATAATAGAGTTAGGAGTTAATGTGAAAATGACACGAAAGCGCTAAGGTGAGAGACCTTAGGCTATTTCAAGGGGAACAGGACTCTCAGAGTGAAACAACAGTGCTCCTAAGCAAAAAGGACCTTTACTTAGGCAAATATAATGGGAGATGATGAACTCAAGAGTTATCAAGCAAATCTTGACCTCTTTAGGGAATTTAGTAAGTGATTTGGGGAAAGAGGAAGAAGGGGAGGTTAGAGATGTCCAGTTTGAGCTCCTCCAAATGGAAAAATGCCTCCAACTTGTGATCTGAATAAATATGACACTTGACAACATGAAATGGATCACAAGCCAAGATTCTGCAACCAGACACCTACCTACCCAGCCTACCTTCCTAACATTTTTTCTTCTTTTTGGGTGGGTGCACTTAGACTTGCAGACCCAACTTTAAAATTTTTCTTTTGACTGCCCTCCTATCTAAATCAAACCTTATTCCTGCCAAGGGCCCAGATTAAGCAGTTGGGCTCCCTTGATTCTCTACCTATCTACAAATCTGCCAAGATTAAGCTCTTTGGACAGATATTCATTCTCTATTTCTAAAGCAAGAAATTGAAACCTAGGGAGGCCAAGATTAAGCTGTTTGGCCTTCCCTTTTACAGAACATTCTTCAAAAATGGTTAAGTCATCAAAATTGGAATACAGCAGTGGCATTTAGACTGGCACACTTTCATGGCCTCTTCTTTGACCTCTTTAGGAAATATGGAGCATTGCAGCATGCAAGGTATGACATATTCTGCATGTAAAACTGTCAATCGTGAAAGATGAACACCTGTTGCAACAAGAGGCTAACAGTGGCTCCACTTGGGGATGGATTTCCTTGTGAAAAGCCAAGAACAGCAGGTCAAACTGCCTTGATTTTCTATTGTTTTTGTGGATTGAAAAACTTCTTTGTGCTGGCTGCTTAGAGTGTGAAACTTTGAAATATGAACAACCCTCTACTCAACTAAATTGTTATGAAAAATGAAGCACAGCTTGCTTTCTTCTGCATGCTTGATATTATATACAATGTTGCTTGAGCATTATCTTTGAAAATAGATCCAAAATATGGATCAAAACTGATGTATTTATCTTAGCCTCTGATCTGGAAACAGTGGATGATGTGAAACCAAAAAAATGCTCCTCTTTTATTGATACTGTTTGACTGAAGACTGCAAGCTGCAAAAAATTTGTTTTTACCATAAATTGCTATGATATGACAGTGCTACTCTTGCTGTTTTGCTGAGATTAATGCAGAGACAGAGCCTAGAAAATGGAACACTGGCATTGGCTGTGTCTTCACAAACATTGTTTCTGCTTCTCTAACAGCCGAACTGCTTATACAAAAAAATAAATAAAGTGCTGATATATACAAATATCAATGTACACAGAGATATGTACAGAGTTGGATTGTATCCCTTTAAAAGGGATCATGGTAATGTTTTAACATTCAGCCGTTAACATGGCCTTCTTCAGCAGTGCTTCCCTCTACAGATTTGAGAAAATATGTGTTATTTCCCTAAACATCAGAAATAACGAATGGCCCTTTCCATAAAAAATCAAATTTTGCATGCTTTCCCTTGTCTTCTCTTCGTGAATCCCACCTTAGAACTTTGTCGCCAATGTAGAAATCCTCAGCCTTAGCTCTCTTATCAAACATCTTTTTGAGCTTTTCTTTCAATATTTGAGCTCTGTCATAGACCTGCTTTCTAGTTTGCTGAAGATGAATGGTGTGATTGATTCTTCGTTGAATGTCATTTGGTTAAGCCTGGATCTCCTGTACCAGTTTGATAGTAGGGATGCCCAAGAATGAAGGAAACTTGGCCTCCATGCCATATACTAGCTCATAAGGGCTCATCCCAATGGATTTCTTTGTTGAAATTATGTTTGCCCATAGGGCATTTGTGAGCTTTTTATGCCAGTTCTTCTTGTTTTCTTCTAAGATCTTCTTGATAATATTAATGAGACTTTTATTTGAGGACTTGGCCAAGCCATTACCTTGAGGGTAATAGGCCATAGAGTTGCCCAAGGAAATATGAAATTTATGGCAAAAGTTGATCATCTTTTTGGATTTGAAAGCAGCGGCGTTGTCAGTAATGATCTTCTCAAGGCAGCCAAATCTAGAAAGGATATTGCACTCAAGGTATTGGATAATGATGGTGTCATTGGCTTGCCTACATGGGATGACTTCAACCCACTTAGTGAAATAGTCGGTGGCTGTTAGAATCCACTTGTGCTGGCCTGAGGAGGAGGGATGGATTTCTCCAATGAAGTCAAGACCCCATTGTTGAAAAGGCTTTTCAGTTGAGATGGGTTTAAGGGGCATGGGCAATAGCTTTCTTTTGCCCTCAAAGATTTGGCATTGTAACATGAAATGGAAAATTTCTTTATATCTGCAAAAAGAGAGGGCCAATAGAAACCAGTCCTTAAAATTTTATCAGCAGTGGACTTCCAATATAGATGTCCTCCACAGTCACCTGAATGGAATTCTTTCATGACATTGTTAGTTTCATTCGTGGTTAAACAATTAAGCAATATGCCTTCATGATTTATCCAAAATAATGCACCATCTACGACACAAAACTTTAAAGCCTTCATTTTCAAAAATATTTTCTTGGTTCTGGACAATCGTGGGGGAGCAAACAGGTTTAACAATACAAAACATATATCAGCATACCATGGGGATTGCAAAAAGGTTTCACTGATCTGTGGAGTCGCCAGCTCCTGTTCATTGTCCAATTGGTTAATGTCTAAGGCTTGAAAGATTGTTTCGGACATCAGTTTGGCTAAACCTTGTCCCTTTATGAGCTTGGTTGGTTTTATTTCTATGTCATACTTAAGGATATTGGCAATCCACTTGCCTCTTTTGCCCTCTAACCCCTCTTGGGTTAATATGTCCTTTACAACAGCATTTGGGACATAAGAAATCACATGTGAATATAAAATGTAGACTCTGAAATCCTTTATGGCTTTAACAAGGGCATAGGCCTGCTTTTCCATGATTTGGTAGTTCAAAGGGGCATCTCTTAAGGCTCGGCTGAAAAATGCAATTGGCCTTTCATTTCCTTGATCATCCTTTTGCAAAAGGACAACAGCTATGGTGTGATCAGATGCAAATGAAAATATGATAAAATCTTTGTCAAACTGTGGACTTGTGAGGACAGGGGCTTGGGTTAAGGCAGATTTGATGCTCTCAAAGGCTTGCTTGGTCTCGAGATACCATTTTACTTTGGCATCCTTTTTTAACATGTTACTTAGCAATCGTATCAGTTCAGCTAGATTTGGAATAAATCTCCTCAGGAAGTTGATTTTTCCAAGGAATGCTTGCAACTCTTTTATGTTTCTTGGATATGGGATTTGGAGGATGGCTTGGATTCTTTCAGGATCATTTCTAATTCCATCCTTTGATATGATATGGCCAAGAAGTTTGCCTTCTTCAAGGCCGAAGATGGACTTTTTTGGGTTCAAGGAAATGCCATATTTCCTGCATGTCATGAATATTTGCCTCAAATGTTTTAGGTGCTCCTGATCAGATTTGGAAAAAGGGGTTAAGTCATCGAGGTAGACAACTAAAAAATCATGTATTTTTTTGGCAAATGCGATATCCATTGCCCTTTGAATGGTGGCACCAGCGTTTTAAGTATGAAAGGCATCTTCACATACTTAAATGTTCCCCACGGTGTGGTAAAGGCTGTCTTGTCTTGGTCATCCGGGTGAACCAGTATTTGATTGAAACCTAAAAAGCCATCTAGCAAAGAGATTCTAGATGACCCCACTACTCTCTGCAAAATATGATCCATTTTGGGCAATGGGTAATGGTCAATTAGGGAGACTTGGTTTAAATTTCTTAGGTCTACACATAGCCTAATCTCACCTGTCTTTTTTCTTTTAGGAACAAGATTGGATACCCATTCAGAAAATCTGATGGGTGTTATGATACCTGCTTCAAACATTCTTTACACTTCCTTTTCAATCAAAGGGAAAAGCATAGGATTGATTCTCCTTAGTTTCTGTTTGAAGGGCTTTTGGTTTGGTTTTAAAGGAATGGTGTGTTGGATCACTGAGGTTTCATAGGACTTCAAGTCCTCATAACTCCAAGAAAATACATCTTGGAATTCTTTGAACAAATCAACATATTTGGGCTTCTGATCAGGTGGCATATTTTTGGATAATTTGACCATTTTGGGCTCCTTTGTTGTTCCAATGTTGTGCTCTTCTATATTAGTGTTTAAGGGTTGCATTTTTGGTTTTTTGGGAACATCATTAGCATCAAACATGTCTTCTAAGGGAGTGACGCCAACAGGGATAAGGTTATCTTTCAGATCAACAATTTCGGCCTATGTTCCGGCTATTTCCTCCCAATGCATTGGTTTCAGCTTTTCTATGTTTGTATTATCAAAGACAGTTGGGCTTAACATTTGTTTGGCTGTTACAGCAGTTACAGCCTCTTGAATTTCATTTGTTTGTTGTTATTTATCCGTCATAGCATCCATGTCAATGTTAATATTTGAAAACTGATGCTCAAGAGTGAGGAAATCGTTAATATGGGCATCATTTTCGAACACTTGCCAATCTTTAACATTATTTGGGACAACAGGCCTATGTTTTATCTCAGCAGTAAAGTGGTGATTGGGCTCAAAGGGAAGCTTGCATGTACTAGCAAAAGTGGCTAGGTTGTGTGCATGAATGTTATGCTCTCTTGAAATCTTGGCAAGCTTGGATTCAGTCAATGCACTGAGTATACTAGTGGAAGTAGTCCTATAGGCCCTCATTCTATTGTCATTGGTAACAAAGTTACCTTTCATCTATTATATGATTAAATCAGAGTCACCTAAAATGGACACTTTTGCAGCTGCTAGAGCTTTGAGCAGTTTAAGGCCTAGGTGGAGAGCCTCATACTCTGCCATGTTATTGGTGCATTTAAAGTTCAATCTGTAGGCATGGCCTTCTACATGATTGTTATGTGTATTGTGAATTCAAACACCTTCCCCACTCCTAGCTTGTTAACGGAGCCATCAAACTCTAAATACCATGTGATTTCTTGCTTGTGGTTAGTGTCAAGAGTTTTAGTCATTCTTGCAGTGGACAGATTTGAATTTTCTATTTGGGGGTGTTCTTGTGGCATGCTAGTTGCATTAACTGTTTTGACAGTTTCATCAGTATGGGCAACCGATTCTTGATTGATGTGTGTGTTCAGTTCTAAAGCCAACGGCTTGCCATCAATGGGAGGACTTGTTTCATTATTAAATAAAATAAAAGAATCCATATCAGAATGGATTGAGTAAATGGGAAAATTTTCAGGCTTGCTCTCACTAGTTACCACATACTTCATCAATGTTTCTCTATATAGTCTCTTTGGTTTCCCAAAGACAGATATAGTGGCATAAGAGAGGTCTAATTGGAGGGACCCTTGGAGTTTTTCTCCCCAAGATCTTGACAAAAGAATGCCATACTTTGGTGGAATGTCAGCAACCACCACATCCATGAGGATTTTCTTGTTAGGAAATTGGACTAAGGAGACACACAAGTCTTTGATGAGGCCTAAACACTTGACTTGACTTGAGTCAAAGGAGAATAGATCTTTGTAGGGTCTTGTAACATCAAGGTTCAGTTTTTCCATTACAGCTTTGGGCATAAGGTTGTGTGAGGCACCTAAGTCAAACATGGCATTGTGGAGGACTTTGTCATGTATATGTAAACTGACATAAAAAGGTAGAACAGATCCATATGTTGATTTTCCATTAACTTCTGGACCAAACAGCAGCTCAGGCTGATCATCAAGAACATTAACATCATCCTTGACTTCTGGCATTTGAAGTGATCTTTGAATTTGTTGCCTATACTTATCATGTTCAGCAAGTTCGGACAAGGGGATGGATATCTTCAACTTACCTATTTCTGCCTCTAAGTCAAATGATTTTTCAGATTGGGTTTTGGTATTGTGAGAGGCAGGTTTCCCTTTTTCCATTGGAGTATCAACAATTTGGTCTTGTTTATCAGTGTTATGGGAAGTGACTGCTTGCAGTTTTTCAGCTTTAGGAGGGCTTTTTGGAACACTGTTCGAGTTCTTTTCCAAGGAAAGAGGTGGCAAAGGCTGGTCAATAGAAGGTTGCATTTCTGTCATGTCCTCTACAATCACTTGATGCGGGTTTGGGACAGGTATATCAGCTGGTTCTATTATGACAGCCTTGCCTTTAATCTTGTTGGGTTGTTTGCCATCCTTTGGTTTGCTAGGTTCAGAAATATCAATGGTCCTAGTTCTCAGTTTATACTGTTTGTGGACCTCATACACAGTAGTATCATAGCCTTGTTTAAAATCAAAAGACTCACCAGACTTAGTCTGAAATTGATTAAAGTCATGCTCATCTTGGTCTAGTTGAGTTAGGAAAATTTGTTTCTCAGCCCTTGAATCCACCAAGTTTAAGTGAGTGTCCTCCGGGGGTTCACTAGATGTAGATGCTTCTGCATAATTTCCATGAAAAGGGGGCCTTATGTCATGGTCTGGGCTAGACCTGCTAGCATTTGCGTTTTGAGTTTTCCTGAAATTTGGGTTCCTTATGGTATTGGGCTGTTGTGCTTCCCATGAAGACTTCCTCTCAACACTTTCTACTCTGTCTCCCAGCCTTTGCATGCCACTGATAATAGCATCAAGTTTCTGATCTAAGGCTGAGGGTTCTTCTTTGAAGGTGGTTCTTCTCTCCATTCTAGCTCTGTTTCTTTTGGCAATTAGGTTGGCCTCTACGCTAACAGCAACATTTTGCATATCTGCAAGGGTTTGAGGAGCTCTTTCTTTTAACTGGTATGCCATATCCGGGTCGAATCCATCAGGGAATTTATACAAGGCAAGGTCAGGTGGAGGTCTTAGGTTCTGTGGTATTGCATTATAGACATTGTTGAATCTTGCACAGTAATCTAGGACAGACTCTTGAGGGCCTCTTTTTATTGTATCATATTCAGCTAGTATGTGCAAGGGGTCTTTCTTTTTCTCCCATCTATTGGTAAAGGATTGATAAAGCTCATCCGGAGTGGTTATAGAATTTGCAGCAAGTGATCTGAACCAAGTTCTTACATCACCTGTTAAACTTTGAACAAAGATTTTCATTCTCACACTATCATCATCTATTTCGTAGTTCTCAAAATAGTCTTGCATCTTTTTGGTATGCTGAAGGGCTGTGCAAGTACCAGTTCCATCAAAATATGTGATTTTAGTTTGATAATCCTGAGGCATAGCCCCAAGATTTGCAGGTAATTGCAGGGGTGCATATCTATTAGCCATATTCACAGGGATAAGTGGAACAACAGGAACAACAGGGACAACTGGAACAGTTGTAACAACAGTAGTGGTAATGGGAGTATGTGCAGTGAATGGAGGTGTGGAAGGAGTGTTTTGGGAAGTAGATGATGAACAAGGGGAAGCAGGGGTTGAACGAAATAAAACTTTGACAGGGGTTGGAATACTGCTTGGGTAAACTACTTCAGGACTATTATCAGTAAAATCTTCTCTTTGTTCTTGCTTCCTAAGGATCTTTGGGATTAAGTTTGGATTTTCAAAAGCAGCCGGGGGATCTGGGTATGGATTTGACCTAGTATAATGAGTTTTCCTCTTTGGAGCCAGATTCTGAATTTGTTTTGGTATTTTTTATGAATGTTTTTAGAATTAGCAAGGAACTCATCAAATTTTTGGAACAACTATCTTTAGTTTAAAACAAGCATGAAGATTGACTGAAGCAGCTTTTATTTACTCTTGTAAATGCAAAGCAAGAACAGTTTCAAAGGCTTCATGGCCGACATTCAGACTTCATCTGTAGTTTTAAGGAATAGACAACACTAATTTTTGTTTCTATGGAGTTTTCCAACTTGATTTGTGAAATTAACTGAGGATGTTCCCCAGTGGAGTCGCCATTATGTTATCACTCAGGTTGTCCTTCTGGTCGGCTCAAAAGGATATGGCCGAGGTAACCACAGACCAATCTTTGGACTGCAGGTTCTAGCCCACCCGCAATCAGAGAGTGCTCTCTCTTTTGATTTAGCTCTGTTGATAAGGTTTTTAGGCTAGTTATTAAGTTCAAGGGGTTTTGTTTATGTTTTGGTGGGAAGGATGGTGCTTTCAAGTAAAGAGGCAGGGATAGCATGAAAGTATTAGAACCATTGGGTGTGGAGTCAAGGAGTAGGACTGCTAGTCTGTTTTCTTGGTCATAAGAAGGAATATGGAGCAAGCTAGTTCCCTATGAAGCAATCATTCGAGGTAAAAGAGATGGATTAAAGGCTTAGGAATGAGGGGCAATTAAGAATCTCTCATTCAGGTTAGCAGAAAGAAGATAAATGAGACCTATCTAGGAGCAGTTAAGAATTCCTAGATAACAGTCATTTATATGTGAAATGGATCAAACATGAGCCATAACAGAATTCATATTTATGCCTAAATCAAGAGGAAAACATTAATAAGACTCAGAAACTGAGCATAGGGTGCAGCTAAGCAAATTCTAAACCAATCCTTTTTTCAGTGACTTGAGTATATGTGAAATTGAAATAACAGAGGTAAGGAACACTTATTGATTCATACTGTAGCACAAGAATTCCACATTCAATTCTTCAAACCATTAGACATAGAGCAGACAGTCATTCCTCCAAAGCTTTTCAGCAATCTTTGATTAAGTAAAACATCTCAGATATCCAGTGCGATTCTCTAATGAAGATTATCAACCAACCAACCCTCTTAACAATGCCCTTGTTAAAGCCATCAAGGATTTCAGAGTCTACATTTTATATTCACATGTGATTTCTTATGTCCCAAATGCTATTGTAAAGGACATATTAACCCAAGAGGGGTTAGAGGGAAAAAGAGGCAAGTGGATTGCCAATATCCTTGAGTATGAAATACAAGTAAAACCAACCAAGCTCATAAAGGGACAAGGTTTAGCCAAACTGTTGTCCGAAAGAAACTTTCAAGCCTTAGACATTAACCAATTGGACAATGAACAGGAGCTGGCGACTCCACAGATCAATGAAACCTTTTTGCAATCCCCATGGTATGCTGATATATGTTTTGTATTGTTAAACCTGTTTGCTGCCCCAGGATTGTCCAGAACCAAGAAAAGATTTTTGAAAATGAAGGCTTTAAAGTTTTGTGTCGTAGATGGTGCATTATTTTGGAGAAATCACGAAGGCATATTGCTTAATTGTTTAACCATGAGTGAAACTAACAATGTCATGAAAGAATTCCATGTCGGTGACTATGGAGGACATCTATATTGGAAGTCCACTGTTGATAAAATTTTAAGGGTTGGTTTCTATTGGCCCTCTCTTTTTGCAAATATAAAGAAATTTTCCATTTCATGTTACAAATGCCAAATCTTTGAGGGCAAAAGAAAGTTGTTGCCCCTACCCCTTAAACCCATCTCAACTGAAAATCCTTTTCAACAATGGGGTCTTGACTTCATTGGAGAAATCCATCTCTCCTCCTTAGGCCAGCACAAGTGGATTCTAATAGCCACCGACTATTTCACTAAGTGGGTTGAAGCCATCCCATGCAGGCAAGCCAATGACACCATCATTATCCAATTCCTTGAGTGAAATATCCTTTCTAGATTTGGCTGCCCTGAGAAGATCATTACTGACAACGCCACTGCTTTCAAATCCAAAAAGATGATCAACTTTTTCCATAAATTTTATATTACCTTGGGCCACTCTACGGCCTATTACCCTCAAGGTAATGGCTTGGCCGAGTCCTCAAATAAAAGTCTCATTAATATTATCAAGAAGATCTTAGAAGAAAACAAGAAGAACTGGCATAAAAAGCTCACAAATGCCCTGTGGGCGGACAGACTTTCAACAAAGAAATCCATTTGGATGAGCCCTTATGAGCTAGTATATGGCATGGAGGCCAGGTTTCCTTCGTCCTTGGGCATCCCTACTATCAGACTGTTATAGGAGATCTAGGCTGAACCAAATGACTTTCAACAAAGAATCAATTAGACCATTCATATTCAGCAAACCAGAGAGCAGGTCTATGACAGAGCTCAAATATTGCAAGAAAAGCTCAAAAAGATGTTTGATAAGAGAGTTGAGGTTGAGGATTTCTACATTGGCACCAAATTTCTAAGGTGGGATTCACGAAGAGAAGACAAGGGAAAACATGCAAAATTTTATTTTTTGTGGAAAGGGCCATTCGTTATTTCTGCTGTTCAGGGAAATAACACATATTTTCTCAAATCTGTAGAGGGCAGCACTGCTAAAGAAGGCCATGTTAATGGCCGAATGTTAAAACATTACCATGATCCCTTTTAAAGGGATACAATCCAGCTCTGTACATATCTCTTTGTACATTGATATTTGTATATATCAGCACTTTATTTATTTTTTGTATAAGCAGTTTGGTTGTTAGAGAAGCAGCAGCAAAGTTTGTAAAGACACAGCCAATGCCAGTATTCCATTTTTAAAGCTCTGTCTCAGCATTAATCTCAGCAAAAAAACAAGAGTAGCACTGTCATATCATAGCAATTTATGGTAAGAATAAACTATTTGCAGCTTGCAGTCTTCAGTCAAACAGTATCAATAAGAGAGGAGAAAATTTTTGGTTTCACATCAGCAACTGTTTCCAGATCAGAGGCTAAGAGAAATACATCAGTTTTGATCCATATTTTGGATCTATTTTCAACGATAATGCTCAAGCAACATTGTATATAATATCAAGCACGCAGAAGAAAGCAGGCAGTGCTATGTATTTCACATTATTTCAGTTAAGGAGAGGGCTGCTCATATTTCAAAATTTCACACTTCTAGCAGCCAGTACAAAGAAAAGTTTCAGTCTACAGCAACCATAGAAGATCAAGGTAGTCTGACCTGCTGTTCTTGGCTTTCCACAAGGAAAGCCATCCCCAAGTGGAGCCATTATTAGCCTCCTGTTGCAACAGGTGTTCATCTTTCATGATTGACAGTTTTACATGCCAAATATGTCATGCTTTCCATGTTGCAATGATCCATATTTCCTAAAGAGGTCAAAGAAGAGGCCATGAAAGTGTGCCAGTCTAAATGCCACTACTGTATTCCAATTTTGATGACTTAACCATTTTTGAAGAATGTTCTGTAAAAGGGAAGGCCAAACAGTTTAATCTTGGCCTCCCTAGGTTTCAATTTCTTGCTTTAGAAATAGAGAATGAATATCTGTCCAAACAGCTTAATCTTGGCAGATTTGTAGATAGGTAGAGAATCAAGGGAGCCCAACTGCTTAATCTCGACCCTTGCCAGGAATAAGGTTTGATTTAGATAGGAGGGCAGTCAAAAGAAAAATTGTAAAGCTGGGTCTACAAGTCTAAGTGCACCCACCCAAAAAGAAGAAAAAATCTTAGGATGGTAGGCTAGGTAGGTAGTTGTGTGGTTGCAGAATCTTGGCTTGTAATCCGTTTCATGTTTTCAAGTGTCATATTTATTCAGATCACAAGTTGGAGGCAGTTTTCCATTTGGAGGAGCTCAAACTGGATATCTCTAACCTCCCCTTCTTCCTCTTTCCCCAAATCACTTACTAACTTCCCTGAAGAGGTCAAGATCTGCTTGATAACTCTTGAGTTCATCATCTCCCATTATATTTACCTAAGTAATGGTCCTCTTTGCTTAGGAGCATTGTTATTTCACTCTGAGAGTCCTGTTCCCCTTCAAATAGCCTAAGGTCTCTCACCTTAGCGCTTTCTTGTCATTTTCACATTAACTCCTAACTCTATTATTTAGCTCCCTAAATCATTTCCCTACCCCCTAATATGTAAAATTATATAAAAAAAATCCAAAAAAAATAATAATAACCCCTTCCCAGCATTATAGCCATATTTTCCTAAGTCTGGGAAATAACAGTCCATTTGGGGCTACTTTTAGCCCATCCGTGTCCTAGCTAGAGTTAGTCTGATATCCGGTCAGACTAACAACCTTTTCCCCTAACCCTAGCCCTACAAAACCCATGCTTCACCCTTATTCCAATGTCTCAATTGTAAATACTTAACCCACTCGCTTATAAATCCATAAAACCCACATTTCCTAAGTTTTAAACCCCCCGCAGCGCTGTATAAAAACTCGAATATTCGTCGCGGGCCCCGTCCATTATCCCTTCACCGCCTCATTTGTTCCGCCAGCCGCTCAGGAACATCCTCAGTTAATTTCACAAATCAAGTTGGAAAACTCCATAGAAATAAAAATCAGTGTTGTCTATTCCTCAAAACTACAGATAAAGTCTGAATGTCGGCCAGGAAGCCTTTGAAACTGCTCTCGCTTTGCATTTACAGGAGTAAATAAATGTTGCTTCAGTCAATCTTCATCCTAGTTTTAAACTACAGATAGTTGTTCCAGAAATTTGATTAGTTCCTTGCTAATTCTAAAAACATTCACAGAAAATACCAAAACAAATTCAGAATCTGGCTCCAAAGAGGAAAACTCGTTATACTAGGTCAAATCTAGACCCAAATCCCCCAGCTGCTTTTGAAAATCCGAACTTAATCCCAAAGATCCTTAGAAGCAAGAAAAAAGAGAAGATTTTACTGATAATAGTCCTGAAGCAGTTCACCCAAGCAGTATTCCAACCCCTGTCAAAGTTTTATTTCGTTCAACCCCTACTTCCCCTTGTTCATCATCTACTTCCAAAAACACTCCTTCCACACCTCCATTCACTGCACATACTCCCATTACCACTACTATTGTTACAATTGTTCCAGTTGTCCCAATTGTTCCTGTTGTTCCACTTATCCCTGTGAATATGGCTAATAGATATGCACCCCTGCAATTACCTGCAAATCCTGGGGCTATGCCTTAGGATTATCAAACTAAAATCACATATTTTGATGGAACTGGTACTTGCACAGCCCTTCAGCATACCAAAAAGATGCAAGACTATTTTGAGAACTACGAAATAGATGATGATAGTGTGAGAATGAAAATCTTCGTTCAAAGTTTAACAGGTGATGTAATAACTTGGTTCAGATCACTCGCTGCAAATTCTATAACCACTCCGGATGAGCTTTATCAATGCTTTACCAACAGATGGGAGAAAAGGAAAGACCCCTTGCACATACTAGCTGAATATGATACAATAAAAAGAGGCCTTCAAGAGTCTATCCTAGATTACTGTGCAAGATTCAACAATGTCTATAATGCAATACCACAGAACCTAAGATCTCCACCTGACCTTGCCTTGTATAAATTCCCTGATGGATTCGACCCAGATATGGCATACTAGTTAAAAGAAAGAGCTCCTTAAACCCTTGCAGATATGAAAAATGTTGTTGTTAGCGTAGAGGCCAACCTAATTTCCAAAAGAAACAAAGCTAGAATGGAGAGAAGAACCACCTTCAAAGAATAACCCTCAGCCTTAGATCAGAAACTTGTTGCTATTATCAGTGGCATGCAAAGGCTGGGAGACAGAGTAGAAAGTGTCGAGAGGAAGTCTTCATGGGAAGCACAACAGCCCAATACCATAAGGAACCCAAATTTAGGAAAACTCAAAACGCAAATGCTGGCAAGTCTAGCCCAGACCATGACATAAGGCCCCCTTTTCATGAAAATTATGTGGAAGCCTCTACATCTAGCAAACCCCCAGAGGACACACATAAAATTGGTGGATTCAAGGGCTGAGCAACAAATTTTCCTAATTCAACAAGACCAAAATGAGCATGACTTTAATCAATTTCAGACAAAGTCTGGTGAGTCTTTTGATTTTAAACAAAGCTATGATACTGTTGTGTATGAGGTCCACAAACAATACAAACTGAGAACTAGGACCAATTATATTTCTGAACCTAGCAAACCAAAGGATGGCAAACAGCCCAGCAAGATTAAACGCAAGGTTGTCATAACAGAACCAGCTGATACACCTGTCCCAAACCCACATCAAGTGATTATAGAGGACATGACAGAAATGCAGCCTTCTATTGACTAGCCTCTGCCACCTCTTTCATTGGAAAAGAACTCGAGCAATGTTCCAAAAAGCCCTCCTAAAGCTGAAAAACTGCAAGCAGTCACTTCCCATAGAACTGATAAACAAGACCAAATTTCTGATACTCCAATGGAAAAAGGGAAACCTGCCTCTCACAATACCAAAACCCAATCTAAAAAATCATTTGACTTAGAGGCAGACATAGGTAAGTTGAAGATATCCATCCCCTTGTCCGAACTTTCTAAACATGTTGTGTATAGGCAACAAATTCAAAGATCACTTCAAATGCCAGAAATCAAGGATGATGTTAATGTTCTTGATGATGAGCCTGAGCTGTTGTTCAGTCCATAAGCTAATGGAAAATCAACATATGGATCTGTTCTACCTTTTTATGTTAGTTTACATATATATGACAAAGTCGTCCACAATGCCATGTTTGACTCAGGTGCCTCACACAACCTTATGCCCAAAGATGTAATGGAAAAACGGAACCTTGATGTTACAAGACCCTACAAAGATCTATTCTCCTTTGACTCAAGTCAAGTCAAGTGTTTAGGCCTCATCAAAGACTTGTGTGTCTCCTTAGTCCAATTTCCTAACAAGACAATCCTCATGGATGTGGTGGTTGTTGACATTCCACCAAAGTATGGCATGCTATTGTCAAGATCTAGGGAGAAAAACTCCAAGGGTACCTCCAATTAGACCTCTCTTATGCCACTATATATGTCTTTGGGCAACCAAAGAGACTATATGGAGAAACACTGATGAAGTATGTGGTAACTAGTGAGAGCAAGCCTGAAATTTTTCCTATTTACTCAATCCATTTTGATATGGATTCTTTTATTTTATTTAATGATGAAACAAGTCCTCCCATTGATGGCACGCTGTTGGCTTTAGAACTGAACGCACACATCAATGAAGAATCGGTTGCCCATACTGATGAAACTGTCAAAACAATTAATGCAACCAGCATGCCACAAGAACACCCCCAAACAGAGAATTCAAATCTGTTCACTGCAAGAATGACTGAAACTCTTGACACTAACAACAAGCAGGAAATCACATGGTATTTAGAGTTTGATGGCTCTATTAACAAGCTAGGAGCGGGGGTAGGTGTTTGGATTCACAATACACATAACAATCATGCAGAAGGCCATGCCTACAGACTGAACTTTAAATGCACCAATAACATGGCAGAGTATGAGGCTCTCCTCCTAGGCCTTAAACTGCTCAAAGCTCTAGCAGCTGCAAAAAGTGTCCATTTTAGGTGACTCGGATTTAATCATATAACAGATGAAAGGTAACTTTGTTACCAATGACAATAGAATGAGGGCCTATAGGACTGCTGCCACTAGTATACTCAATGCATTCACTGAATCCAAGCTTTCCAAGATTTCAAGAGAGCATAACATTCATGCACACATCCTAGCCACTTTTTCTAGTACATGCAAGCTTCCATTTGAGCGAAATCACCACTTTACTGCTGAGATAAAACATAGGCCTGTTGTCCCAAATAATGTTAAAGATTGGCAAGTGTTCGAAAATGATGCCCAGATTAACAATTTCCTCACTCTTGAGCATGAGTTTTCAAATATTAACATTGAAATGGATGCTATGACAGATAAACAACAACAAACAAATGAAATTCAACAGGTTGTAACTGCTGTAACAACCAAACAAATGTTAAGCCCAACTGTCTTTGATAATACAAACATAGAAAAGCTGAAACAGATGCATTGGGAGGAAATAGCCGAAACAGAGGCTGAAATCGTTGATCTGAAAGATAACCTTCTCCCTGCTGGCCTCACTCCCTTAGAAGACATGTTTGATGCTAATGATGTTCCCAAAAAACCAAAAATGCAGCTCTTAAACACTAATATAGAAGAGCACAACATTGGAACAGTAGAGCAGCCCAAAATGGTCAAATTATCCAAAAATCTGCCAACTGATCAGAAGCCCAAATATGTTGATTTGTTCAAGGAATTCCAAGATGTATTTGTTTGGAGTTATGAGGACTTGAAGTCCTATGACACCTCAGTGATCCAACACACCATTCCTTTAAAACCAAACCAAAAGCCCTTCAAACAGAAACTGAGGAGAATCAATCCTATGCTTCTCCCTTTGATTGAAAAGGAAGTGAAAAGAATGTTTGAAGCAGGTATCATAACGCCCATCAGATTTTCTGAATGGGTATCCAATCTTGTTCCTACAAGAAAAAAGACAGGTGAGATTAGGCTATGTGTAGACCTAAGAAATTTAAACCAAGTCTCCCTAAAAGACCACTACCCATTGCCCGAAATGGATAATATTCTGCAGAGAGTAGTGGGGTCATCTAGAATCTCTTTGCTAGATGGCTTTTCAGGTTTCAATCAAATACTGGTTCACCCGGATGACCAAGACAAGAAAGCCTTTACCACACCGTGGGGAACATTTAAGTATGTGAATGCCTTTTGGACTTAAAAACGCTGGTGCCACCTTTCAAAGGGCAATGGATATCGCATTTGCCAAAGAAATACATGATTTTTTAGTTGTCTACCTCGATGACTTAACCCCTTTTTCCAAATTTGATCAAGAGAACCTAAAACATTTGAGGCAAATATTCATGACATGCAGGAAATATGGCATTTCCTTGAACCCCAAAAAGTCCCTCTTCGGCCTTGAAGAAGGCAAACTTCTTGGCCATATCATATCAAAGGACGGAATTAGAATTGATCCTGAAAGAATCCAAGCCATCCTCCAAATCCCATATCCAAGAAACATAAAAGAGTTGCAATCATTCCTTGGAAAAATCAAATTTCTGAGGAGATTTATTCCAAATCTAGCTGAACTGGTACGATTGCTAAGAAACATGTTAAAAAAGGATGCCAAAGTAAAATGGTCTTTCGAGACCAAGCAAGCCTTTGAGAGCATCAAATCTGCCTTAACCCAAGCCCCTGTCCTCAGAAGTCCACAATTTGACAAAGACTTTATCATATTTTCATTTGCATCTGATCACACCATAGCTGTTGTCCTTTTGCAAAAGGATGATCAGGGAAATGAAAGGCCAATTTCATTTTTCAGCCTAGCCTTAAGAGATGCCCCTTTGAACTACCAAATCATGGAAAAGCAGGCCTATGCCCTTTTTAAAGCCATCAAGGATTTCAAAGTCTACATTTTATATTCACATGTGATTGCTTATGTCCCAAATTTTTTTGTAAAGGACATATTAACCCAAGAGGGGTTAGAGGGAAAAGGAGGCAAGTGGATTGCCAATATCCTTTAGTAAGACAAAGAAATAAAACCAACCAAGCTCATAAAGGGACAAGGTTTAGCCAAACTGATATCCGAAACAAACTGTCAAGCCTTAGACATTAACCAATTGGACAATGAACAGGAGCTGGCGACTCCACAGATCAGTGAAACCTTTTTGCAATCCCCATGGTATGTTGATATATGTTTTGTATTGTTAAACCTGTTTGCTCCCCCAGGATTGTCCATAACCAAGAAAAGATTTTTGAAAATGAAGGCTTTAAAGTTTTGTGTCGTAGATGGTGCATTATTTTGGAGAAATCACGAAGGCATATTTCTTAATTGTTTAACCATGAATGAAACTAACAATGTCATGAAAGAATTCCATGCAGGTGACTGTGGAGGACATCTATATTGGAAGTCCACTGTTGATAAAATTTTAAGGGTTGGTTTCTATTGGCGCTCTCTTTTTGCAGATATAAAGAAATTTGCCATTTCATGTCACAAATGCCAAATCTTTGAGGGCAAAAGAAAGTTATTGCCCCTGCCCCTTAAACCCATCTCAACTGAAAATCCTTTTCAACAATGGGGTCTTGACTTCATTGGAGAAATCCATCCCTCCTCCTCAGGCCAGCACAAGTGGATCCTAACAGCCACCAACTATTTCACTAAGTGGGTTGAAGCCATCCCATGCAGGCAAGCCAATGACACCATCATTATCCAATTCCTTGAGTGCAATATCCTTTCTAGATTTGGCTACCCTGAGAAGATCATTACTGACAACGCCGCTACTTTCAAATCCAAAAAGATGATCAACTTTTGCCATAAATTTCATATTACCTTGTGCCACTCTACGGCCTATTACCCTCAAGGTAATGGCTTGGCCGAGTCCTCAAATAGAAGCCTCATTAATATTATCAAGAAGATCTTAGAAGAAAACAAGAAGAATTGGCATAAAAAGCTCACAAATGCCCTGTGGGGAGACAGACTTTCAACAAAGAAATCCATTGGGATGAGCCCTTATGAGCTAGTATATGGCATGGAGGCCAGGTTTCCTTCATCCTTGGGCATCCCAACTATCAGACTGTTACAGGAGATCCAGGGTGAACCAAATGGCATTCAACGAAGAATCAATCAGACCATTCATCTTCAGAAAACCAGAGAGCAGGTCTATGACAGAGCTCAAATATTGCAAGAAAAGCTCAAAAAGATGTTTGATAAGAGAGATAAGGCTAAGGATTTCTATATTGTCGACAAAGTTCTAAGGTGGGATTCATGAAGAGAAGACAAGGGAAAGCATGCAAAATTTGATTTTTTATGGAAAGGGCTATTCAATATTTTTGTTGTTCAGGGAAATAACACATATTTTCTCAAATCTGTAGAGGGCAGCACTACTGAAGAAGGCCCTGTTAATGGCCAAATGTTAAAACATTACCATGATCCCTTTTAAAGGGATACAATCCAGCTTTGTACATATCTCTGTGTACATTGATATTTGTATATATCAGCACTTTATTTATTTTTTTGTATAAGTAGTTCGGTTGTTAGAGAAGCAGCAACAATGTTTGTGAAGACACAACCAATGCCAGTGTTCCATTTTTGAGGCTCTGTCTCTGCATTAATCTCAGCAAAACAGCAAGAGTAGCACTATCATATCATAGCAATTTATGGTAAAAACAAATTGTTTGCAGCTTGTAGTCTTTAGTCAAACAGTATCAATAAAAGAGGAGCAATTTTTTGGTTTCACATCAGCAATTGTTTCCAGATCAGAGGCTAAGAGAAATACATCAGTTTTGATCCATATTTTGGATCTATTTTCAAAGATAATGCTCAAGCAACATTGTATATAATATCAAGCACGCAGAAGAAAGCAGGCAGTGCTTCATTTTTCATAACAATTCAGTTGAGTAGAGGGTTGTTCATATTTCAAAGTTTCACACTCTAAGCAGCCAGCACAAAGAAGTTTTTCAATCCACAATAACAATATAAAATCAAGGCAGTCTGACCTATTTTTCTTGGCTTTTCACAAGGAAAGCCATTCCCAAGTGGAGCCACTGTTAGCCTCCTATTGCAACAGGTGTTCATCTTTCATGATTGACAGTTTTACATGCCAAATATGTCATACCTTGCATGTTGCAATGCTCGATATTTCCTCAAGTGGTCAAAGAAGAGGCCATGCAAGTGTGCAAGTCTAAATGCCACAGTTGTATTCCAATTTTGATGACTTAACCATCTTTGAAGAACGTTTTGTAAAAGGGAAGGCCAAATAGCTTAATCTTGTCATCCCTAGGTTTCAATTTCTTTCTTTCGAAATAGAGAATGAATATCTGTCCAAACAGCTTAATATTGGCAGATTTGTAGATAGGTAGAGAATCAAGGGAGCCCAACTGCTTAATCTAGGCTCTTGGCAGGAATAAGCTTTGATTTAGATAGGAGGGCAGTCAAAAGAAAAATTGTAAAGCTGGGTGTGCAAGTCTAAGTGCACCCACCCAAAAAGAAGAAAAAATGTTAGGAAGGTAGGCTGGGTAGGTAGCTGTGTGGTTGCAGAATCTTGGCTTGTGATCCATTTCATGTTGTCAAGTGTCATATTTATTAGGATCACAAGTTGAAGGCCATTTTCCATTTGGAGGAGCTCAAACTGGACATATCTAAACTCCCCTTCTTCCTCTTTCCCCAAATCACTTACTAACTTCCCTGAAGAGGTCAAGATCTGCTTGATAACTCTTGAGTTCATCATCTCCCATTATATTTGCCTAAGTAAAGGTCCTCTTTGCTTAGGAACACTGTTGTTTAACTCTGAGAGTCTTGTTCCCCTTCAAATAGCCTAAGGTCTCTCACCTTAGCTCTTTCTTGTCATTTTCACATTAACTCCTAACTCTATTATTTAGCTCCCTAAATCATTTCCCTACCCCCTAATATGTAAAATTATATAAAAAAAATTCCCAAAAAAAATAATAATACCCCCTTCCCGGTATTATAGCCATATTTTCCTAAGTCTGGGAAATAACAGTCCATGCAGCGCTATTTTTAGCCCATCCGTGTCCTAGCTGGAGTTAGTCTGATATCCGGTCAGACTAACAACCTTTTCCCCTAACCCTAGCCCTACAAAACCCATGTTTCACCCTTATTCCAAAGTCTCAAATGTAAATATTTAACCCGCTCGCTCATAAATCCATAAAACCCACATTTCCTAAGTTTTAAACCCCCCGCAGCGCTGTATAAAAACTCGAATATTCGCCGCGGGCCCCGTCCATTATCCCTCCGCCGCCTCATTTGTTCCGCCAGCCGTCCGATCGCCCGCGCCACAGATCTACGGTGGGTGGGTGTTTTCATGCCCCGACATGTCGAAGGTTAGCATCTGGGAGATCAACGGTTTTCCCACCGTACTCCCGCCACGCGTCGCCCTCCCAGCTGTGGCGGAGCCCCCTCTGCCGAAACCACTTCTGCTCAAAGGCGGTGTGCCCAAAACCAGATACCGCCTTCCCCCCTCCTGCGTCAGCGCCACGTCATGCTGACGTCACCATCCCACGTCGGCCTCCCTGCCGCCGTGTCCCTGCCATGTCACTGCCACATCACCTCCCCCGCCGTACCACCACGTCATCCGGCCGTACTGCTGACGTCACCCTGATGATGTCACCCTGCCACGTCATCGCCGTATTGGGACCCGCCTGCTGACGTCATGCTGACGTCACTGTCAAAAAGTGCGAAAGGCGCAAATCTAAACCTAAGAAGCCTGGAATCAGAATCTGAGGCAGTTTTTCATGCGCGATTAGCGCCTACATCGCGCATGGCTACTGGAATTAGGCCGAAATGGAAAGCCCCTTCGTGACTTGGCCTCCAGCAGGCCCAAAAGGCGCAAAATGAGAAAAATTTCTTCGCGAAGCATTCAGAAAGGGGCAAACATAGTTTTTAAAGCAACAGAGGGCCGAGTAGTTGCCATGAAAGGTCGATGGGACAGTATAAACCACTCAAAAGACATTAAAGAGGCTAGGTTTAGTGCCAAAGAGTATCAATTCAGCAACATCAAAGCAGGTGAAAATTAAAAACCTTCATCTAAGTCAGCAAAGCAATTAAGGCCATTTAAAAACTTATCTGGTTAGGATTAGTGCACATTAATGCCACCAAACAGCAACAGAACCGAGTTAGAGGTGGAGGTAAAAGAAAAATCATAGTTATTATAGAAAGATTGCACCAAGCCACCCAGGACAGACATTAACTTAGTTTGATACGACTGTCCTCAGCGCAGCGCAAAGATATTCTCATGCATTTATTTCTGGGTAAGATTAGGTTAAAGTAATCATTTTCTTCCAGACCCGTTTAGGTCGGCTGTAATAGATTAATTTTTGGATAATTTTCCCTATTTATACCGACCCTCTGTATTGTTTAAAGGGTTGGTTGGTTGATAATCTTCATTAGAGACTCGCACTGGATATCTGAGATGTTTTACTTAATCAAAGATTGCTGAAAAGCTTTGGAGGAATGAATTTCTACTCTATGTCTAATGGTTTGAAGAATTGAATGTGGAATTCTTGTGTTGCAGTATGAATCAATAAGTGTTCCTTACCTCTGTTATTCCAATTTCAGATATACTCAAGTCACTGAAAAAAGGATTGGTTTAGAATTTGCTTAACTGCACTCTATGCTCAGTTTCTGTGGCTTCTTAATGTTTTCCTCTTGATTTAGGCACAAATATGAATTCTGTTATGGCTCATGTTTGATCTATTTCACATATAAATGACTATTATCTAGGAATTCTTAACTGCTCCTAGATAGGGCTCATTTATCTTCTTTCTGCTAACCTAAATGAGAGATTCTTAATTGCCCCTCATTCCTTAGCCTTTAATCCATCTCTTTTACCTTGAATGATTGTTTCATAGGCAACTAGCTTGCTCCATATTCCTTCTTATGACCAAGAAAATGCACCAGCAGTCCTACTCCTTGACTCCATGCCCAATGGTTCTAAAACTTTCATGCTATCCCTGCCTCTTTACTTGAAAGCATCATCCTTCCCACCAAAACACAAACAAAACCCCTTGAACTTAATAACTAGCCTAAAAACCTTATCAACAAAGCTAAATCAGAAAGAGAGAGCCCTCTCTGATTTTTTTTTTTTTTATAAGCAGTTCGGTTGTTAGAGAAGCAGCAACAATGTTTGTGAAGACACAGCCAATGCCAGTGTTCCATTTTTGAGGCTCTGTCTCTGCATTAATCTCAGCAAAACAACAAGAGTAACACTGTCATATCATAGAAATTTATGGTAAAAACAAATTGTTTGTAGCTTGCAGTCTTCAGTCAAACAGTATCAATAAACGAGGAGCAATTTTTTGGTTTCACATCAGCAACTGTTTCCAGATCAGAGGCTAGGAGAAATACATCAGTTTTGATCCATATTTTGGATCTATTTTCAAAGATAATTCTCAAGCAACATTGTATATAATATCAAGCACGCAGAAGAAAACAGGCAGTGCTTCATTTTTCATAACAATTCAGTTGAGTAGAGGGATGTTCATATTTCAAAGTTTCACACTCTAAGCAACCAGCATAAAGAAGATTTTCAATCCACAGCAACAATAGAAAATCAAGGCAGTCTGACCTGCTGTTCTTGCCTTTTCACAAGGTAAGTCATCCCTAAGTGGAGCCACTTTTAGCCTCTAGTTGCAACAGGTGTTCATCTTTCATGATTGACAGTTTTACATGCCAAATATGTCATACCTTGTATGCTGCAATGCTCCATATTTCCTAAAGAGGTCAAAGAAGAGGCCGTGAAAGTGTGCTAGTCTAAATGCCACTGATGTATTCCAATTTTGACGACTTAACCATTTTTGAAGAATGTTCTGTAAAACGGAATGCCAAACAGCTTAATCTTGGCCTCCCTAGGTTTCAATTTCTTGCTTTAGAAATAGAGAATGAATATCTGTCCAAACAGCTTAATCTTGGCAGATTTGTAGATAGGTAAAGAATCAAGGGAGCCCAACTACTTAATCTGGGCCCTTGGCAGGAATAAGCTTTGATTTAGATAGGAGGGCAGTCAAAAGAAAAATTGTAAAGCTGGGTCTGCAAGTCTAAGTGCACCCACCCAAAAAGAAGAAAAAATGTTAGGAAAGTAGGCTGGGTAGGTAGCTGTGTGGTTGCAGAATCTTGGCTTGTGATCCATTTCATGTTGTCAAGTGTCATATTTATTCAGATCACAAGTTGGAAGTAGTTTTCCATTTAGAGGAGCTCAAAATGGACATCTATAACCTCCCCTTCTTCCTCTTTCCCCAAATCACTTACTAACTTCCCTGAAGAGGTCAAGATCTGCTTGATAACTCTTGAGTTCATCATCTCCCATAATATTTGCCTAAGTAAAGGTCCTCTTTGCTTAGGAGCACTGTTGTTTTACTCTGAGAGTCCTGTTCTCCTTCAAATAGCTTAAGGTCTCTCACCTTAGCGCTTTCTTGTCATTTTCACATTAACTCTTAACTCTATTATTTAGCTCCCTAAATCATTTCCCTACCCCCTAATATGTAAAATTATATAAAAAAATCCCAAAAAAATAATAATACCCCGTTCCCGGCATTATAGCCATATTTTCCTAAGTTCGGGAAATAACAGTTCATCTGGGGTTGTTTTTAGCCCATCCGTGTCCTAGATGGAGTTAGTCTGATATCCGGTCAGACTAACAACATTTTCCCCTAACCCTAGCCCTACAAAACCCATGTTTCGCCCTTATTCCAAAGTCTCAAATGTAAATATTTAACCTGCTCGCTCACAAATCCATCAAACACACATTTCCTAAGTTTCAAACCCCCCGCAGCACTGTATAAAAACTTGAATATTCACCGCGAGCCCCATCCATTATCCCTCTGCCGCCTCATTTGTTCCACCAGCCGTCCGATTGCCCGCGCCACAGATCTACGGTGGGCGGGTGTTTTCATGCCCCGACGTGTCGAAGGTTAGCGTCCGGGAGATCGGCGGTTTTCCCGTCATACTCCCGCCATGCGTCGCCCTCTTGGCTATGGTGGAGCCCCCTCTGTCGAAACCACTTCTGCTCAAAGGCGGTGCGCCCAAAACCAGATACCACCTTCCCCCCTCATGCGTCAGCACCATGTCATGCTGACGTCACCATCCCGCGTCAGCCTCCTTGCCATCATATCCCTGCCATGTCACTGCCACGTCACCTCCCCCGCCGTACCGCCACGTCATCCGGCCATACTGTTGACATCACCCTGATGACGTCACCCTGCCACGTCACCGTCGTACTGGGACCCGCCTGCTGACGTCATGCTGATGTCACCGTCAAAAAGTACGAAAGGTGCAAATCGCAGCCTAGGAAGCCCGGAATCAGAATCTGAGGCAGTTCCTAGCTATTAAGTTATGGTATGTTCTATGCTTATGACAGTTTACTTCTTTTTCTTATTATATTCCACCGATTAGCAATCACATGTACATAAAGTAAAGTGCAGATAGAACATTAAATGATCATCAGAAAACAAGCCAAGACAAGAGACACAAGATGTGGCGGCTAGCCAGGGACAAACCCCACAATGTGTGGGGAAACCCTTTGATCAAATCTTCTTTTATCTTCAATAATTCAGCAGAGAGAAATAGTACAATAAATATGATTCATATCAGCAGTAGAAAACCCTAGATCAGTAGCATCAGCATTAGCGGCTTCATTATCAAACTAGGGCAGACCATATCTCACAAACCGATAGTCGGATTGACTTCATTCCACCACCAAAATTCTTTTCTTCCAGAGTAGGTTCAGATGAACCTACAGCGTAGTTCAGATGAGGATATCATCTAGGCCACGCAAGTCAATCTTTACTTCTGTAGTTGCAGCTTCAGTTTCAGCAGTTTCTGGCTTCAAACTAGGGCAGTCGATATCTTGCAAACTGTTCGTCGGATTGACTTCATTCCACCACCAAAAGTTGCAGCTTCCAAAGGAGGTTTAGATTAACCTAAAACGCAGTTCCAAAGAGGAGATATTCTAGGCCACACAAGTCAATCTTTACTTCTGCAGTTGCAGCATCAGTTTCAGCAGTTTCCAGCTTCAAACTAGGGCAGTGGATATCTTGCAAACCGTTCATCGGATTGACTTCATTCCACCACCCAAAGTTGTGGCTTTCAAAGGAGGTTCAGATGAACCTACAATGCAGTTCCAAAGAGGAGATCTTCTAGGCCATGCAAGTCAATCTTTACTTCTGCAGTTGTAGCTTCAGTTTCAGCAGTTTCTGGCTTCAAACTAGGGCAGTCGATATCTTGCAAACCGTTCGTCGGATTGACTTCATTCCACCACCAAAAGTTGCGGCTTTCAAAGGAAGTTCAGATGAACCTACAGTGTAGTTCAGAAAAGGAGATACTCATATCTGCGTAGTAGAGAGAGAGAGATGTGATGAGATGAGTGAGTCCAAATGAGGAAAAGTCCTCTTATATTTATACACAATGTTGGTGGGTGAATAGATGCGACTGTTGGGCTTCTGAGCCTACATGAGTTGTAGGTCGGCTTGATAATAATTCCATAATCAAAATAAATTCATATCTCCATGAATACTTATTGGAATTGGATGATCTTTATATCAATCCTACACCTCTCGACGAGAGGAATCTAATAAAAATATTATTAGCCATGAATAAGATGACCCACATGAAGTTTTGCCGTGGTTGCCAATTTTAACACTCCCTCTCAACCATGGAGAACTTCATTTGCAATCTATCTATCGGTCGTTACTATTCATCCATCAAATGCACTACCCTGTACAGCCTGACCCTTGCCCTGCTCTGCTCTATTCTGCTTGTTCTGCTTTGTCTTGTTCTGCCCTGCACTGATCTATACTGTTTTGCTCTGTTCTGCTCTGCTTTTGTCTGAATTATGAAGAAGAAGAAATGATCGAGGATGTATCATACTGACTCAAAGTCAGTCTCAGAGTATGTACCACTGGTCCCAGACTAGTCTCAACCAACCCAAAGTCAGCGTCATAGTGAGTACAACTCCACTGGTCCCAGACCAATATCATCCTCCACTAACTCAAAGTCAGTCTCAGAGTATGTACCACTGATCCTAGACCAGTCTCAACCAACCCGAAGTCAGCGTCATAGTATGGTACAACTCCTACCACTGGTCCCAGACCAGTATCAGTGATCCCAGATCAATGGAGGTCATCCTAGCGTAGGGAGTACGGTAGTTACAACGATGCGTCCATCGGTACTACTATGGTCCCTAACTTCATTTCCTTGCTCATTGATCAGATGAGAGGTACTTCCCATGAATCCCAGACAGCATGGGTAGGATGCCTCGAGAGGAGAACTAATCAATCCTATCCTCACAGGAGAACACATCAATCCTGCTACAATTGCCATGGAGAACACATCAATCCAGGCCTCATAGGAGAACACATCAATCCAGGCTGCCATGGAGAACACATCAATCTAGGCCTCACAGGAGAACACATCAATCCTGCTACAATCGCCGTGGAGAACACATCAATCCAGGCTGCCATGGAGAACACATCAATCCAGGCCTCACAGGAGAACTAATCATCCTGCTACACAGGAGAGCGAATCATCCTGTTCCACAAGAGAGCGAATCATCTTGTCCCACAAGAGAGAGAATCATCTTGTTCCAGTGTGCACCACCAGGGGAGGGTGAGTCACCCTGTGGTCATATGTTGCTCCAGTAGGAACCGCAAGCCCTCAGAGCTCCCAGAGCTCAATGTATGCAACATGCAGGACCCTTGTACAAGGGTTTCTTACCGACTCCAAGTCGTTTGGGAAAATCACAGATTAGATCTTTCCTCGGGGCTTTGACAAGATGTATCAACCTGTACATCATCTTAATGTGATGAAGCTTCCTTGCTCATCGACTTACCATATCCCAAATGATGTCTATATGCTGGAGCAATTGACGAATATGGGATTCCTCAATAATCGAATCCCACCTCTGGTTGTTATAGAGAATCACAGTGGTATCCAATGTAAATCTAAACAACACACTGAAGAGCTTTCGCAACCAGACTGCCTCACACGAGGTTATGCTAGCAACAATATATCCTGCTTCGGTGGTGCTCAAAGCCACCGAATTCTTCTTCCTGCTCATCTAGGATATCGAAGCAGATCCCAAGGTGAAGCAATACCCGGAAGTGCTCTTACGGTCCACCACACTGCCTGCCCAATCAACATCAATATATCCAAGTAGTCTCACATCTCCACCAATGTATCTTAATCCATGAGAGATTGTGTCCTGAAGACATCTCAGAAGATTCCTGGCACCAATCCAGTGAGGCTCAACCAAATATGAGCTCACAATGCTAACTGCAAAACATATGTTCGGATGGAGCTTCACCAAGAACATCAATGCGAATGAGTTTTTGAAACTCAGATGCATTTCCCAAGTCTGGTCCGACATCACTACCATATAACTTCTAAAAGTTAAGATCCTCGAGGTAGTCACAAGCTTGCAGTCCATCATACCGAATCTTTCCAATATATTTACCACATATTTTCCTTGAGATAGGAAAATTTCCCTTGGCTTCTGCCACACTTCAAGTCCTTGGTCCTTCATTTCAAATTCAGAAGCCATCTCCCTCTTACATTTGTGAATGAGAGGGTTTGCACCTATTAGAAAGAGGTCATCCACATACAACACCAGTATGAGAGTCTTGTCATCTTCAACCTTAAAGTAAAGGTTAGGATCAGCTTCACTCCTATTGAATCCCAGCTTCATCAAGTAGCTATTGATCCTCTCATACCATGCTCGGGGTGCTTGCTTCAGCCCATAGAGAGCCTTCTTCAACCTGCATACATGAGATTTTCAATCATAAATCTCAAATCCTTCAGGTTGCTCCACATAGACCTCTTCTTTGATAGAACCATGCAAGAACGCAGTCTTAACCTCCATCTGATGTAGGTTCCATCCTTGTGAAGCCACAAGGGCTATGATCAAGCGGATGGTCGTATATCTGGCAATAGGTGCAAATATCTCATCATAGTCTATACCTTCCTTTTGGGAGAAACCTCGAGCAACAAAATGAGCCTTATACTTTTCTGTGCTTCCATCTGCTGCATGCTTTATCTTGTAAAGCCATTTGGAAGTAACAACAGTCTTGTCCTGGGGTCTGGGAACTACTTCCCAAACATCATTCTTTATGATAGACTCATATTCTTCGGTCATAGCATCCTTCCATACTTGATGCCTGACGGCATCTGAGAATGACGAAGGCTCATTTTGTATGATCGTGCTCATGATGGTCAGGTATCCCTGATACCTGTTAATTTTCTTACTTTGATGGAAGGTTCCTCACGGTGCAGCATGTCCTTCAGCATCATCAAGTAACCCCTTAAGCCATGAAGGCCTCTTCCTAGAAGAGGAAGGCTCATATGGAGGAGGATCAATCGGATCCATGGGTTCTTCTACATCAGGCATTGATTCATCATCCTTTTCTTTCGGTTCCCTGGTGTCAGCTTCTTGAGAGCTCCTCAAGGTCGGAATATTGATCACCTTGCTGAGAGCCATATCTTCATCAAAGGGGAAATCATGACTAATTATGACTTCCCTTTGACCGGCTACATAGATTCTATAGCCTTTAGTATTTTCACCATAGCCCACGAAAATTCCCTTCTTTCCAGATGCTCCCAATTTATTTCCTTTCTCTTTCGGCACATGAAAGTATACAGGGCTTCCAAAAATTTTAAAATGAGAAACATCAGGTTTCTTACCGGTGAATTTTTCTTCAGGAGTCTTGGAACCCAATGCTTGATGAGGGCATCGATTTTGTACATATACGGCGGTGATTGTAGCTTCAACCCATAGAAACTTTGGAAGACTTTGATCATGTAGCATGGCCCGGACAACTTCCATCATCGTGTGGTTCTTCCTTCCCACCACACCATTCTGCTCAGGAGTAAGTGGTCTAGTAGTCTCCCTCTTAATGCCAACCTCAGGTATGCCTGAGTAAACCAATTGTAATATATCGGAGGTCTTGCTTTGGCTTGAGGGGAATGGTCCCCTTTTGAGCTTTCCTTTGGCACATCCTGGACATACACCTTCTTTCTCTACTTGGAATTCGAGCATCCCTGTTACCATGTATTACATCGGGTAGAGCTTTGTAATGAAGGTGGGCAGACCTCCGACGCCAAAAGTTTAGACTAAAGAGATGTGTCACAAGACATGACACCTAGCGGACTTCCATCGACCTGATATAATGAATCAACACTAAACCGAAGAGTAAAGGCATCTTTAACATTATTTTTCCATATACATACCTTTCCATTGCTGAAAGTTACCTTGTAGCCTCTGTCTTCCATTGCCAAGATGGACACTAGGTTCCTTTTGAGGTCAGGTGCATTTAATACATCCTAGAATTTCTAGCCTTCTTGAATGCTTGTCCTCTTCCTTGATTCCCAGCTCTCCTCTTACCTTTGTTGTTGAATTTTTCATTCCTTTGATTGCCATCAGAGGGATTTCGAGTTGCACCACTGCATATTGTACCATGCTTCTCTAATCATGATTATCATCATGCTACCCATGTCCATGATTTTATCCATCATAATGCTTCTCAAACTAGTGTGCATCATCATCATGCTATCCTATATGTCCATGATCTCATGTTGCCCTTTATGTCCATGATCTCATTCATCATGATGCTCATGATCTCATACATAGTGACTTGTTTTATCACAAATGTAACATCGTCATTTTCTTCTAGCCTTAGGTCCAGCCTTTCCTTTTGATTTAGTCCCGAAATTATTTCTTTTCTTTGCATGAGAAGAAAAGGCAGTAGGAGGACCTTTAGGCATGGGCATTTCTTGCACTTCTTCCCTTGTTTCTTCTTGAATGCATCTAGCCATTAATTCCTCAAAACCAGGAATTACATTATAGTTTAAAAGAGTAGTCCTGAACACATACCATTCAAATGGCAATCCTCCAAGAGTTGTGAGTGCCATTTCTCTGTCAGTAATAGTTTCCCCAATAGATAGGAAATCGTTCTTGATCTCGGTGATTCTTAAGAAGTATGCTTGCATACTTTCATCTTTGCCCTTCTTGATTTCCCTCAGCTTATTTCTAAGAAAAAAACTTGATTTGCATCATTAACTTTAAATAAAATCACCAGTCTGTTGTAGATTTCCTTGGAGGTGTCTAGATCAGAGATGTAGGCCACCAAGCGCTTTTCAATAGAGTCCCGGATGATCTTCTTTGTTTTGACTTCTCCATTTTTCCATTTATTCCAGGCAGCAGTAGATGCATTTGATGAAGGCTCAACAATATTGCCTCTTACATGGTCCAGCACTCCTTGATCTTCAAGGGTTAGATCGATAGACATCTTCCATCCATGATAGTCAGCTTTCTCACGGAGCTTGTCTTCGGCAGGAAAGAGTGTTGAGGACCCCATAGTTCTTTTAGGATAGCCTTGCCAATCTTCTCTTCAATGATTGCTCTTGCTCTCGCTCGGGCTTTGTCTTCACCTCAGCTCTGATACCATGTTAAGTTATGGTATGTTACATGCTTATGATAGTTTACTTCTGTTTCTTATTATATTCCACCGATTAGCAATCACATGTACATAAAGTAAAGTGCAGATAGAACATTAAAAGATCGACAGAAAACAAGCCAAGACAAGAGACACAAGATGTGGCGGCTAACCAGGGACAAACCCCACAATGTGTGGGGAAACCCTTTGATCAAATATTCTTTTATCTTCAATAATTCAGCAGAGAGAAATAGTACAATAAATCTCATTCATATCAGCAGTAGCAAACCCTAGATCAGTAGCATCAGCGTTAGCGGCTTCATTATCAAACTAGGGCAGACCATATCTCACAAACCAACAGTCAGATTGACTTCATTCCACCACCAAAAGTTTTGGCTTCTAGAGGAGGTTCAGATGAACCTACAACGCAGTTCAGATGAGGAGTTCTTCTAGGCCACGCAAGTCAATCTTTACTTCTGCAGTTGCAGCTTCAGTTTCAGCAGTTTCCGGCTTCAAACTAGGGCACTCGATATCTTACAAACCGTTCGTCGGATTGACTTCATTCCACCACCAAAAGTTGTGGCTTTCAAAGGAGGTTCAGATGAACCTACAGTGCAGTTCCAAAGAGGATATCTTCTAGGCCACGCAAGTCAATCTTTGCTTCTGCAGTTGCAGGTTCAGTTTCAGCAGTTTCCGGCTTCAAACTAGGGCAGTCGATATCTTGCAAACCGTTCGTCGGATTGACTTCATTCCACCACCAAAAGTTGCGGCTTTCAAAGGAGGTTCAGATGAAACTACAATGAAGTTCCAAAGAGGAGATCTTCTAGGCCACGCAAGTCAATCTTTACTTCTGCAGTTGCAGCTTCAGTTTCAGCAGTTTCCGGCTTCAAACTAGGGCAGTCGATATCTTGCTAACTGTTCGTCGGATTGACTTCATTCCACCACCAAAAGTTGCGGCTTTCAAAGTAGGTTCAGATGAACCTACAACGCAGTTCAAAAGAGGAGAGACTCATATCTGCGTAGTAGAGAGAGAGAGAGATGTGATGAGATGAGTGAGTCCAAATGAGGAAAAGTCCTCTTATATTTATCCACAACGTTGGTGGGTGAATATATGCGACTGTTGGGCTTCTAAGCCTACATGAGTTGTAGGTCGACTTGATAATAATTCCATAATCAAAATAAATTCATATATCCATGAATACTTATCGGAATTGGATGATCTTTATATCAATCCTACACCTCTCGACGAGAGGAATCTAATAAAAATATTATTAGCCATGAATATGATGAACCACATGAAGTTTTTCCTTGGTTGCCAATTTTAACACTAGCGCTAATCGTGCATGGCTATGGGAAATAGGCTGAAATGGAAAGCCCCTTCGTGACTCGGCCTCCAGCAGGCCCAAAAGGCGCAAAATGACCAAAATTTCTTCGTGAAGCATTCAGAAAGGGGCAAACATAGTTTTTAAAGCAACAGAGGGTCGAGCAGATGCCATGAAAGGTCGATGGGACAGTCTAAACCACTAAGAAGACATCAAAGAGGTCAGGTTCAGCGCCAAAGAGTATCAGTTCAGCAACATCAAAGCAGGGGAAAATTAAAAACCTTCATTGAAGTCAGCAAAGCAATTAAGGCCATTTAAAAACTTATCTGGTCGGGATTAGTGCACATTAATGCCACCAAACAATAGCAAAACCAAGTTAGAGCTGGAGGTAAAAGACAAATCACAGTTATTACAGAAATACTGCAGGAAGCCACCCAGGACAGACATTAACTCAGTTTGATACGACTGCCCTCAACGCAGCTCAAAGATATTTTCATGCATTTTTTTCTGGATAAGATTAGGTTAAAGTAATCATTTTCTTTTTTGGTCAGCTGTAATAGATTAATTTTGGATAATTTTCCCTATTTATACGACCCTATGCATTGTTAAGAGGGTTGGTTGGTTGATAATCTTCATTAGAGACTCACACTGGATATCTGAGATGTTTTACTTAATCAAAGATTGTTGAAAAACTTTGGAGGAATGACTGTCTGCTATGTCTCTAATGGTTTGAAGAATTGAATGTGGAATTCTTGTGCTACAATATGAATCAATAAGTGTTCCTTATCTCTATTATTTCAATTTCACATATACTCAAGTCACTGAAAAAAGGATTGGTTTAGAATTTGCTTAGCTGCACTCTATGCTCAGTTTCTGTGGCTTCTTAATGTTTTCCTCTTGATTTAGGCATAAATATGAATTCTGTTATGGCTCATGTTTGATCTATTTCACATATAAATGATTGTTTTCTAGGAAATCTTAACTGCTCCTAGATAGGGCTCATTTATCTTCTTTCTCCTAACCTGAATGAAATTGCCCCTCATTCCTTAGCCTTTAATCCATCTCTTTTACCTCGAATGATTATTTCATAGGCAACTAGCTTGCTCCATATTCCTTCTTATGACCAAGGAAACACACAAGTAGTCCTACTCCTTGACTCCACGCCTAATGGTTCTAAAACTTTCATGCTATCCCTGCCTCTTTACTTGAAAGCATCATCCTTCCCACCAAAACACAATCAAAACCCATTGAACGTAATAACTAGACTAAAAAACTTACCAACAAAGCTAAATAAAAAAGAGAGAGCCCTCTCTAATTGCAGGTGGGCTAGAACCTGCAATCCAAAGATTGGTCTGTGGTTACCTCGGTCGTATCCTTTTGAGCCGACCAGAAGGAAACCTGAGTGATAACAGACCCCAATCATACTTGATCCCAAGTGATGAAATTGGTTAACATCATGCATCCCAAACATAGGGAGTATAGTAGTACATGATGCATCCATGAATAGTACTATGGTCCCTATCTACTTTTCCAAACTCATTGGCCAGATGAAAGGTACTTGCCACATGTTCTGGATTACATGAGTAGGATGATGTTGGAGAAACAATAGGGAAATAATAAATCACATCTTCCTCAAAACCACACATAGGGAAAGGATAAACAACATCATACAATCACATGTCACAACCATTATAGGGAAACGATAAACCACATCCTACTCGCATGCAAAAAACTGATAATAGGGAAAGGATGAACACCATCCTACATGCATGCCAACCAAAAATTATAGGAAGGATCCTACACATGAGAAAAGGATGAACCAAATCCCACCGACATATTAACCATTGATTGTAGGGAATGAGAATCCTACTTGTGGGGAAGGATGAACCATGCACCACTGACAAGACCATATGTGACAATTGACATATGCCTATATGCAACTCTCACTTGGGTATCCACAGGAGAAGGTAAACCACTCATCATGCTCATATGCCATAGGATAAGGTGAACCACTCATCCTACTCATATACCATAAGATAAGGTCAACCACTCATCCTATCCATATATAATCAATGATAGAGGAAGGTGAACCACTCACCCTACACACATGTGTCATCAATCATAGGGGAAGTTGAATCACTCACCCTACACACATGTAAACCATCATGGGGTATCATAAGGGAAGGTGAATCACTCACCTTATTCATAGTGTACCTATAGGGAAAGGAGAACCACTCACCCTATTCATAGTGTACCTATAGCAGAAGGTGAAACACTCACCCTGTGGTTTCTCATAGCTCCACGAAGTACCCCAAGTCCATAGGACCTACCAGAGCTCAATTTTCAACCAAAACCCTTATAGTAGCAATTTCCATGACTCCCAACCTCTCTTTGAAGGAAGATAAATTTGAATTTAAAAATGAGCTTCCTCGTATATTTATAAATTAGAGAATCATTATCTGTTGGACATACATTATCAATAAACATCATATCTCCCTTTGAATATTGGGAAAGTAACCTTTCTAAAAACATAACCATTGAGTTATTTGTAACCTGCTATTAATACTCTGGTCCATGTGCTAGAATTATCCAATCATAATCATGCAGCTTCTTTGTAGTTCATCAAAGTCATCAAACTCAGTTTTCATGATTTGCCTCCATAAAAATAATCGAATAATAAAAGTCATGAGGGATTTTATAGATCCCTCTAAAGTCTAGGTTTAGGTGATCATGTATCCTGTAATAATGAGCTTCCCATATGAGAGATGAGATATTTCACAAAGCAAGAACTTTAGGTCAAAGAGGAAACTTCAAAATAATCGTCATAGTCCTTCTTCAAGCAACTAGATTATCCTTCATTGCTAAATTACAACTACCAATGCATCAAATTACAAAATCCATGATGAGGAGGAGCCTTTCTCATTTAGGCATCCACATCTATAGAACCATTCTTCATAAGATCTTGGCTTAAGGATACCAAGATATCAAACTCAGGGTCTTCTACTTATCGTGCTTATCAAGGCATAGAATTTTTCATGCACTTTATTCCAGGCACCTCTATTTTTCATGTCGAGAAGGATTTATATAGAGAGATGTTCCAGAGTTCCATACACTTATTCTCCTAATTTTTCTTCACGAATGAAATATTTAGGTGAGTTGCACCACTTATCAAAGCCAAAGGTGCTGTAATTTTTTTTACTCGAAGATCCCTATAACTTCTTCGTAGTAAATAAGCTTTCAAAATATAAGCTATACAAAATTTACATATATCTTGTTCACAACTTCGTTTGTGAAAAAGGATATCAATCTAATGGGGTTACAACATATCATCATTGCTACTAAACTATAATGATATTGTATATAATGCAGGACTTAAAAGAGGCCGCAAATTATGCTGACATGTATATGCTAAGATGCCATACATAGGGTAGAACCACACATAAAAAAATGGATGCCACATATAATGATGAAATAAATAAGAATCTCTACTGCACATGGCTCTACCATTGACTCGTAGTTTCAAGTATTCATACTTCGAGGAAGGCTATTCCTCCTTGAGGGATTCAAGATCTTATCCTAGAGACATGCCTTTCGAAGAGTTTATGCTTTGCTACTTGAATCTTATTATTAAAATATTTCTTCTCAAAGCTAAAATAGGATTACTTATGTTTCAAAAATAAAATGTTTTCACTACTTGATGCCTGTAGCTATTGTAAGTCAGAAGATATCCAAAAATTGGCTGAACTAATCCAAGTCATGGAGCTCTTATAGAGACATATACTCCCAACATTTATCATTGTAGCAGGTACATATGCATTAATCCTTTTACGTTACTTTCGAAAACTGAAAAGCAAGGCGATGAGCCTTTACAAATGATCCATTTCCTATTTTTCCTTTATGCGTAGGATTGTTGACCCATTTTATTTATGATATGGTCTTGAGTTGAGTTTGTTTTGAAATGAAATTGTTCTTAGAACAATAGTAGAACTATGCTTCTTTTTTTCTATCCTTTATTTGTACTATAAAAAAATTCAAGAGAAGCTAGAAAGATTGACATATATATACAAGATACAAATATATTATCAAAGGTCGCGACTTGATCCCAACTTTTATTAGAATTTATGTACATCAATAAGTTTCCAAAATACCATAATTGTCTTTGGACAACAAGGAAGCCATACATACACCAACAGTTCTTCTAATGTTGCCTCTTGATGCTAATTTGGTTTTCCTACAAATATGATGCCATCCTAATAATACCTACCTCATGTGTGTTGAAGTAAGACTTCCACTATTGTAATTAGAAATTCCTAAAGATATCTTCATTTGTAGCTTGTCTAGGTGAATATTCTACACTTATAATATTGCTTCAGATATTTTTCCTTCAATTTAAGAAATGATACTTCTACCTAAATTGTTGAAGATGGATCCTTGACCTTGAAGACCTCTTACCCTTATTCAATCATAGAAGAGAAGTCAAATGATGTACAAGTTTGACTTGACATAGGAAGAATCCATATATGCCCAACATATACCCTTATTTTGATGTAGAGATTGATGTTTGACACAACTGATTAATATTGATGCCACTGTATTACTGCCCTTTGGAAACCCTCATTAATGTATTATTTAAAAATCAAAACCTCATGGATAGACCCGAACCTTACTTCTTCAGTATAATGTTAATGATGTGTCAGAAACCCTTCACTATATTAGGGACATGTTGACGGTGTTGGACCCACCAACATTCAGGGTATCTCCCAAGTATGAAGTCAAAACTAGACCTCATATCGTTTGGTGTAGGAGTCCCATCTGGTATGATGGCCCAGTTCCCATTGTATTAAAGGTTTGCCTTAGCTCTTGCTTGTTAGCACGTGAGATTGCTTTGATTTGTATTCGAACATCGAGGTTCACGTGTCTTCGAACATCGATTTACACAATAGGACATGTGAAACCTTTGGTATAATAGTCTACACGGATGTGACGGTCACAAACACACAGTGAGTGGATAACACGTACAACACCGAATGGAATAATTCACACAAGTGTGACGATAGTTATAAAAATTTTATGAGAATGGTTATGTCGAGTGTCCAGTGGGATAGCCCCCATGGGTGAGACAATGACAACAACTTATACAACCCATTTTCGTAAGCATATGTATTAGAACAACCAAAATAGTTCAACTTTCTAGATACATGTTAAAGCAACATGCATTACAAGTGTCCAAAGAATAGTCTTAAAAATAAATAAAATACATGTGTGAAAACGTGTTGGCCTGTCATCAGGCTTGTGAATTAAGTGAAATTTCCAAGGCACATCGGTACACCATAAATCACTAACCCTGATAGAAGGGCATTGGATCCACTGCTCACTCCTCAAAGAAAAGACTAAATAATCTCAAGGCTATGTTGGAGCAGCGAAGGTGAAAAATTCCTTTGCATGTACAAATGAGGGGTTTTTATAGCCAAGGGTAAACTGGCCCTTGTGATTGTTCGACTTCCCTCATGACTATTTGACTTACATGAATATTCAAATTTACATCACTCTTTAGATTTAGATGTGGGTCTCTTGTACTTCCAAGTTACATTGCATTTGTTACAATAATATGGCCCACAGTAGTGATGTGGCTAAGATGACTCATGACATGAATCAACACAGTAGAGCTGGTATGTTCATCCTACCGTTGGTGTGCATGTCGAGTTGCAGTGCTACTGAGTGATGTATGTGCTCTTGGTGTATCACAGCTTAACCTTCACATGGAAATATTTGTAGAGTCTTCAATGGTCTTAGTGTTTGCTCAATGTTACACGTGCACGTCTCTCTTTCACTTGTACTTGGCATGCTACATGTGTTCATCCATTAATGAACAAGTCTCCTTGCATTCACTCCTTTTTCATCTCGTTCGTCGTCGTGCCATGTCTCAACCATGTACCTGTATTGGAAATCAATCATGATGAGACGAAATCAAATCCAAAAATTTCCTATTCTACCATGATGTATAGTTTTTCACATTCAGACGCAGGTAACCAGGATAGAGGACAAGGCATTGAAATTGCACAAGCCACATTTCAAGCCACAATGAGGGATCTGGGAACTATCCATGAAGTTTCCGTAGAGGTCACTGGGAGGCTGAGATGGGTAATCTAGATCAATAATGACTTTTTACGGGATCTAGCTTAGCCGGAGGGCAGATCTGTGTAATTTTTTCAGGGACACAATGCAGACAGCGGGGGGAGACTAGTAGTGGGCTACGGGATGCTGCTCACAAAAACTGCATAGGGTTGGGAGGCTACCCTATAAGACATACCTGCGCCATTTTTTGGGTTGAGCAGGATGCTAGGTAGCTAGGACATAACCCATGAAAATTGCTCAATTTTAAGGAGGAGCAATAGGTCGGCTGACAGGGTGACTGCTTAGAAAACCTGCAAAAAGTTTTAGGGCAGTCTAATGATAGGCAGTGGGTGTCTGTCTGACATGTCTGTGCAATTTCTTTAGTCAGCAAAAGTGGTCATGCTTGGAAGATTCTGTAGAATTTTTTAAAGCAGTGAGGCCCCAGGTCACTGCCCGGTCAAGCTCTCTTGTTGACTAGTTGGAGGCCTAGTAGTTTTTCTTATGGGAAGCAAAAATTAAGATGACCTACTGAGAAGCTTCTATGTTGATATGGGTGACAGTCATTCTAGTAGACTCATGATCTCATAGTGTAGACTACCTGGGATGTAGCCTCAAGATCTATGCAATTTTGGGTAGCAGTACATGTTCACTGAGGGTTGAAACTACGCAGTGCAACTCAGCGGAGGTCCAGCTGTTGCAATTGGTCTGATTGACATAGCTTTAGAAAAATGACTAAGTGTGTGAATGAGTGACTTCATAGATGCATGTTGGCTTAAGGGGGCCTGACCCAGTATCAGTGTTGTTCGCACCTACCAACAAAACCCTAACTTCTGGCCCTTTCGGTAACAATCTACGTAGCGTAGGCTACAGTATCACCTTAAGCAGTATTTGGGGATGCTAGAACCAAGTTTCTATATCCAGGGACATGTGATAAGTGGTTCTTAGGCTCATATAGCTCAGGTTTGCCTTCGCGCAGATAGATATCCTTCTAGGGTTTGTTACTATAACTCGGTCAAACCAGCTTCAAGACCTTCGCAAAGGTCTACAATCACTCTTTGCAGACCTTGAATATGAAAATTACCTACATTCACGCATCAATAAATAACCCTAGATTTGATTTCATGTAGATATATCTATTTTCATTAGAAAACATAGCAGAATCAACACTTGACTTTGCGAACATAGGTAATTACTTAAAGCATGCAGAAATAAGATAGATTCAACAGTTTCACATATCATTCATATATTATTTCTGGAAAACATATCATTGAGAAACAAAAAGTAACATAAACAGAATCAACAGAAATGCACAGTAATTCCTCAAAATCAGTCTTTATTGATCTTTAATGTTCAGATTACAGACTCTTCTACACTAGACACTCACTTGCAGGGGCTTGTGCACTCAACTGTGAACTTACCAAGGCCTCTTGCACACTCATCTTCGGGAGCCTTCCCCTTCTTGCCTAAGTAAAAGAAGCATAGCCTTCTTGCCTTAGCACTCACCCAAAACAATCTCAATCTTTTCTTAGCTTACTTAGTTCTCTCCTTCTAGAATCGCTATGACTTAAATATATATCATTCTCAATACAATACCATGGTTCATGGACCATGGGTGAGTCTCAAAACTAACCTATTTACTTATCCAAACAAGGGGCTAAGACCCCTTTGACTCCTATCTACCTATGCGCTTGTTATAGCTCCAAATCTCACTCTTATGGTTTGTGATGCTGCACTTATGGCCTAGGGCAACCCCTCCTTCCAGACCTGGTCCAAAAATTTAAAAAACAGTGTTTTATTCCCTGTACGCGACTTTGCCCTGTGTTAAACGCGTGTACACGCGGGTCTGTCATACCCAACCCGCGTGTATCTATTAAAACACTTAAAAAAATATAATTTCCTCTTTTTCGGGCGGTGATCGCGGGTTTACCTGCTGGATCACCTGTTAGTGCCCGTGGCCCAACTGTTCCCAACCAACTCCTAACTAAAAAACTACTTTGGAGAGGGTATAAAAAGACATCAAAGGGAAGGCCAAGGGGAGAGAGAAAGGAGAGCAAGATTATTATGCTGAGATTTTTCCCTTAGACCAGGTCTGAAGTCCTTGGTGCATCCTGCACTTCCCCCATTTTGCATAGGAAACCCTTGTTTCCATGTGTATTGGTGATCATTCATCCTTGACATCATCATTGAGTAAGACTTGGAAGGAGCTCTTGTTGAAGGCTGGAGGCTGGAACGAATCCGGGAGGAAGCTTGCTTGGAGCCTGCTGAAGGTGTTCAGGTGATATCTTTCCGATATATGTACTTTATTTGCCTTTATATATAAAGAAACACGTCTTTGTTCCCGAATAATCTTTCTTTATGCTTATGAGATTCTTGTGTTGAATTCTTATGAAAGTAGTTACTTAAAGATTATTTATAACTAACTTTATAGCATAAAGATGATTTATACATAAACTTCTATACATGTACTGTTGATTTCTTTGATTTGTTTGTCTTGCAGGTCAGAGAAAGAAGAAGGGAACTCCAAGAAGGGTTTGCACCCTAACGGTCTTCTCGGACGTAGGACCTTAGGTATGTACCCTAAAACATTAGAATTTGCTTAAAAGTAAAAAAGATGGCTGTGTGTGTGTGTTTCTTTGTATAAGCAATTTTCAGTCTGGTAGAGTCTCAGCCCAAAGGACTCTAGGGGTACTTTCCCTTCAACCAGAATTGGCGACTCCACTGGGGACAACATTCTTGTTGTTCCTAGTTTGGGTAGTCCTCAAGCCAATCTAGGCTCAGTGCCTCTGTTTGTTGGTTCTGACTGTTTGATATTTTCTTGAACTCCAAGCTGTTCCAGTTTTTCAGTTTGTGTTTTTTATTTTTCTTGAAACACTTCATATACGCACTTTTTCTGGATTACAGAAGCGTATGTACGCAAGTTGCACTAAGTAAACCCGCGTATACGCAGGTTTCCTTAGTTACAGTCGCGTGTACACGCATTCTGCAAATAATTGCAGGCGCGTATATCACATAATTTTCAAGATTTATAATTTTTCTTTTGGCTGAATGTCTATCTGGTGGTTTGGGTCAGTTTAAAGCAGTCAATTCCCAGTGACAGTTCTCTGTTTAACAGGGGGCATCTTGTTTCGAACTCTCTCTAGGAGTGCTAGTCTTGTTTTTCGTTGATTGCAAGCGTCATTGATTTTTGACACACAAGGTTTCTGTTTAAGAATCTTGATTGCTCTGTTTCGGCAGAGTGGGAAGATTGTCTTAAAATCTTTGTGTCCATTTTGTTTTCATGACATTTGTGTTTGCTTAACGAAATCATTTTTATGACCATTTGCTCCTTCGTTTCGGGAAAGTTGTTTGTTACCATTTCCTTGAAACTTGTCTTTTGATTTCTTGGACTTTCATTGCTGCTTTTGATTGTCAAAAGCGACTTCGAACACATTTTATTTTTGTTGAGTTCTCATCATTTCATTGGTGTCAATTCACAAAAGTGTTTGGTTGTTTGTTTATCAATCATTGGTGTCAGTATTTTTGAGAGTTTTTCCTTTGAAAAAGACTTTTTGGTTTGATTGAAAGAAAATCTTTTGAAAGTTTTTGAGTTTCGCTTTCTTAAACTTGCTTCTCATCTGATTTCCTTTTTTTTGCGAAGTGAAAGTGCTTTGTTTTTTATCTTAAAACTTGTTTTTATTGTTTGGACGAAATGATTAGTAACAAATCATCTTCTATCTAAGCATTTCAGTGGCAAGACAAAATTTGGTAAAGCAGCAACTTTCCTTCTTTGTTTTTAGAGTAGTCTTTGAATTGTGCATCCACATTTAGTTCTTGCATTAGGGAAAGATTTGCATCTCTTTTTAGGCATATTTAGTTTTGTTAGTTTTTGTGAGTGTGGAGTCTGAAAAGAAAAAGGAAAATTTTTTGTTTATATTACAAGTGCCTTCTGAACCTCATAGAAATTGCTATTCATCGAAAACAAAAGTGCATGTGCATGTAGCTAGGTTTTATTAATTTCTTTTGCGTCCATAAAACACCACAAGTTTCACCTACATTACCTTTGACTTAAAGAACAGCCTAATAAAATCAAGCGCTTAATTAAAATCCACTAGAACTTTTTGTTTTAGTTATTACACCAACAAGTTTAGGATTTTAGGGCCTTGGATTAGGCGAGTGGAGAGTTAACTCTCCAAGGCCACACAAAACGTCAAACATAAGAGTCTGATTAAAGAGAGTAAATCCAATAGCGTTAGGGAGACCAGGAAGACTCCGGATCTGGGAGTTAAGCACGAGGGTCTGTGAAGACAGGGAAGAGAGATACCCCCTCTCCTACTTGTCCGAACTTACCTCACGACTGTTCCGCCTGGCTTCTGCGACGAGTTGGTACCCATAGTTGCCTCTCCTAGGGATCTGCATAGGTGGCTGCGGAGGGGAATCCCGTGGCACCTGAGGTCGACGTTGTATCACTCTCGACAGTACTTCCGGAGGGCACCCTTGCGAAGCTTGGGGGCTTGCACCGGCGCAGACTGTTGTTAGGAGGTCAGCGTAACTTCCTCTGATACCTTCGCTGATAGGACTGGGCCCTCATCATCCCAGACTATCCTCGGAAGGCCCTTTGATTCACTTTCTCGTATTTTGGTGTCCGGTCTCAATCACCCGGAGCGGAAATACTTGAAAGTTGTTTGACTGGCTGTATCTTTAGGAACTTTTTAGTGTGTGCTCTGTGCTCCTAGTTGGCCTAGCTTTTAATTTTTTGAGTCTTTAGATAAGATCATAACAAAAAATTCAAAGTGGCTGACCGGTCTCCTAGACGGTCTCGAAGACTTCGTGGTCTCTCGCCACCTAGTTTAGAGCCTTCTCCTAGAAGGCGCAGAGGGAATACTACCGGTGGGGTCCGTCCCACGCCGGCTGACGCATCGGGGATTGATCCTCCTCTCGGGGATATTAGCGGCCAAGCAAGGCCTGGTACTTTTGAACAAGAGAGGGACGCTCCAGTCTTTTCTCAAGTTCGCTTTCAAGCGGAGGATAACGTAGAGGTAGAAGAACTTTCAGAATCATTAGTGATTCCAAATTCTCCACTACCATCTAGTTACCCAGACGTATTGCAATACGTTGGGCCTCCATTATATAGACCAGCGAGTCCAGGTTACGCTACGCGCTTACCATTTATGATCACTACTGGAAGCATGGCTTCCACAAGTGCTGCGACTATGCAAACCCCAACATCGGTGCAAGGGGGAGGAACCATTTCCATCCCCTCCGCTTCCTTGTTCGGATCGTTTGCTAGCACATCTTTGGTTGGGTCTACCTCCATTCCGTCCACGAGTGGAAATGCCCAAACCAATGCTTTTAGTACTGGTTCCTTCCTTTTTGGCACCCAATCACAGGGTATTCCGTCAGTTCCGTTCAATGCCGCTACGTCCATGATGGGCGGATCGGCTTCATTTCAGGGTTTTCCTTTTGGAAGTGGTCATATTCCACATTCCAACCCAACGGTAGGATCCATGCCTTTTTCTTCAATAGGACAAAGCAGCAATCCTTTCCAAGGTTGGAATAACCCTGGGGCTAGTAACGCAGGAACTGCGAATCCATTCATCGGTCAACAAGGAAGTAGGCCGTATTCCACGGTTAGCATGTTTCAAAGTATTCCTCCCCTCGCTTCGGCTTGGAACCCATATCAGGGGTTATCGACTCCTTACAATTCTATAGGAGGAAACTTTGCAAGCTATGGAGCTTATACGGCAGGAGTTGGTCAAACTCCGAATTTTGCTGGACCACAAGGCTTGCCCTTTGGTTCAGCTGGTTCTACTGGTCACTTGGGGCAGCCTGGTGCCTCTCAAATCCCAGGACAATCTTTTCAGAACTTGGGGAGTTCTGCCCAGTCTGGGTGGAATCCCCTAGGTCCTCCTAGGCTTCCATTTCTGGCAACGTTAAACTTGCCAGATCTCACTAAGCTAACGAACGACCCTATCAGATACAATCCAGCCTGGCCTCCGGTCCCAACCAAACTCCCTTCGGACATCCCAAAATTCGAAGGGAAGAGTGGTGAAGATCCGGGCGATCATGTAACCACATTCCATTTGTGGTGCTCATCTAACTCCCTCATCGAAGATTCGGTTAGGTTGAGACTTTTTCAGCGCACCTTGACTGGTAATGCGGCTAAATGGTACATAGAGTTGCCAGGGGGCAGCTTTACATCGTTCGCAGACTTAGCTAATATCTTCTTGAATCACTTTCAGTTGCCTGTCCGCTATGATGCCGGAACTGAACTTCTGGCTACCTTTCGTCAGGATAAGGCAACCCACATTTCTGATCACATACAGGAATGGAGACGGAGAAAAAGGCTCATTAAAGCCGAAATCCCTCCGGAGTACCGTCTAGAGTGGTTTTTGAAGTCTTTGCAACCTGAGATCTCCAAGGATGTCTCCATGTCTGGGGTCTATTCTGAGGAGCAAGCCATTTTCAGGGCCCAGCAGTTAGAACTGATCTACTCTCAGTCTGGGATCCTCCAAAAGTACTTGCCAGATGCTCCTGGATCTAAGGTTGATTTAGCTAAGCCAAAGCCAGGTCCGCATGCGGATGGTATCGTGGGGTCTGTAGACTCAACTACAGTGAACTTGCTAAATCAATTGCAGCAGTTGTCATTACAAACTGCTCCTAACAACCAAGTCACAATGTCTAGTCCTCCTGCTTCCCAAAATTCTTCCATTAACGCCGTCCAATCCAATAACCCCAAAGGAAATCAAAATTCCGATGGGAAAAAGAAAGGACGTGGTAAAAAGAAGAACTCGGATGGGAAGCCCGATGCAAATAAATCCGGCAACAACGCTGGTGGTGGTAAGGGTGAGTCGAGAAAGAAAGTCAAGTTTCCTTGCAAGTTATGCAGTGGAGACCATCTAACTCATCTTTGCCCTAAAATCGAAGACGCTCAGCGCTTGTTAGCACAGCAAGGGACTTCTAGTTCGCAAGCTGTGTTGACTAACCCGTTTCCCCAAGGGCAGCAACTTCTTGCTGGCGCGAATTCGAATCCTGGGACCTCCTCAGGGGGCAACCAGGAAGGGGAAAAAGCATCAAATGTTTTTATGATGGGTTCAAACGTTAACGTGACTACTCGGTCACGTGATTATGGTGAAGCCGAAACATCTAAGGATAAAACGGTTCCCGGAAGTAATGACCTTCATATTGAGCGACCTCCTGTTGAGACTGTACCTAGGATACCGAAAGGTTCCGCCAAACGCGCGACAATTAACCCCAATGCTAGAGCTGCTCAAAATTACTCCATTGTGGAGGATTTGGCTCAAAGCCCATGTGCTATGTCCGCTTTGGAAGTTCTCCAGTCGTGTCCGTCTCAGAGAAGTGCTTTACTCTCCGCCATTGGAGCAGTCGATTCAGCTAACTCTCTAGTGCTCTCTTTTGACATGTCAAATGTCAAAAAGAGACTCCCTCATCATATGGCTTTTCAAGTAAAGTCAACATACCGGAAAATCAATATTTTTCGCACCGTTATAGATGAAGGAGCTTCCACATGCGTCATGTCCATGTCTTGTTGGAAGGCTATCGGTTCACCTTCGGCTGTTCCTTCACCAACCGTCTTAACTGCATTTGATGGCCATTCTCACAAGCCGCATGGGATTATCCCGGCCTTTCCTATATGTGTTGGAGGGAAGGTCGTTAATATCGAAGTTGAAGTCGTAGATGCTAACCTAGACTATAATCTCCTATTAGGAAGGAACTGGGTGTACGAGATGGAAGCCGTTGTTTCGACTTTGTTTCGTGTCATTTGCTTTCCTCATGAGGGGAAAATCGTTAAGGTTGATCAATTGGACTATGCTCCAATCGATCCTCAAGCAACCTCCGACTCTACTGTTCCTTTGGTGGATAACCCTCGCCCGCCGACTGAGAATTTAGGAGTAGGGATGTATTCCTCATTGATGGGTACGTTTGATCTTCCCTCTCCTTTTGCAAGAATCAATGCTATTTCATCATCCAAGGAATCTTCTCGAGAGGGGTTCTTCCGAACTCATCATTTTTCCGACCCTTGGACCTTGCCTTCACCTACGACCACATTAGTTGAAGGGCAAGTTAATGGAATGGCGTTTCCTATATCTGCAGCTGAGCTTAGATATCAGGCTATCGTAGACTCTGCAGATAACCATTCTACTCCCTTTTCCGAAGAGGAGCTAGATGGTCATGTGGCCCCCGCTTGGAGCTTTGATTCTAACTCTGCCTTGGACTGCTTAGATTCGGTTCTACCTTCTGAAGAAGCAATCCTCGAAATTATGATGGGTATAGATCGACCTTGGGAAGACTTACACCATCGCTCATATTTTCTTCCTCCATTGCAGGAAGTAGAATCTAGATTCTCCGAGCTCGTTGGTAGTGATGTTTGTACGGTATCGAACCCTTTGGCTCCAACACACACACGTGCTGAAGGTAATATGTCGGTAATCTCAAAAACGATACCTATAAACATCTCTAAAAATCCTAACATCATCGAGAATATCTTCATCGGAAGTGAGTGTTCCCCTGAAGAAATTCAAATTTACACCGACCTATTCAAGGAATATCGTGATGTATTTGCTTGGTCTTATGAGGAAATGCCCGGCATTGATCCTTCTATAGTCCAACATGAGATCAAGACGTACGAAAACGCAAAACCGATTCGTCAAAGGCTTCGGCCGGTTAACCCTAGGAAAGCAGCGGCTATCAAAGCTGAGGTTGAGAAGCTGCTAAGGGCGAGTTTTATATACCCTGTTCCTCTTACGGATTGGGTTTCGAATCCAGTCCCTGTGGACAAAAAGCAAGGAACAATCCGCGTATGCATCGATTTTAGGGACTTAAACAAGGCTTGTCCAAAAGACAATTACCCCACGCCATTTATTGATCAAATTATTGACGAGTGTGCGGGTAATGCGATTTTCTCCTTTATGGATGGTTTCTCAGGTTATAATCAAATCTCTATTCGTCCTGAGGATCAGCATAAGACTGCCTTCATATGTCCCTGGGGTACCTTTGCATATCGAAAGATGCCCTTCGGTCTTAAAAATGCTGGAGCCACCTTCCAGCGGGCCATGTCTTACGCTTTCCACGACATCAAACATATCATCGAGGCATACTTAGATGATCTCGCTGCTCGTTCTCGAAAGAGAACTGATCATCCTAGTCATCTTCGATTAGTCTTTGAGCGATGTCGTTTTTACAAAATCCGGTTGAATCCTAATAAGTGCGTTTTCGCGGTTACATCAGGTCGGTTGTTAGGGTTTATAGTTTCCAATGAAGGGATTCGGGTTGATCCCTTCAAGGTTGAGGCAATAGTTCAGTTGCCTCCCCCGTCTTCAATTCGTCAACTTCAAAGTCTTCAAGGGAAGGCCAATTTCTTAAGAAGGTTTATAGCAAACTATGCCGAGATCACTAAAGGGTTCATGCGTTTGCTACGGAAAGGAGTTCCATTCCTGTGGGACGACTTTGCGCAGCGGTCGTTTGATGCTTTGAAAAAGGCATTAGTCTCTGCCCCGCTTTTGAGTCCACCGGATTACGGTAGAGACTTCCTTTTATATCTCGCTGCAGCAGAATCTACCATTGGTATGGTTCTAGTTCAGGAAGACGATGCTCTTGTCGAGCACGTGATTTATTATTTGAGCCGAGGCTTGATAGGCCCTGAACTCCGCTATTCTCCTGTTGAGAAGTTGGCCTTGGCAGCAGTCCATGCTGTCCAGAGGCTCCGTCATTACATTTTGCTACGCAAAACTTTTGTCTTAGCGGCGGTCAATCCATTCCAATTTGTCCTCAGTAGGCGAGTGATTGGGGGCAAATATAATAGATGGATAGTCATTTTACAAGAATTCGACCTCGAGTTCTTGTCCGCCAAGTCTAAGAAATCTATGGTTTCGCGGAGCTAATTTCTGAGCTTCCTTGTGGAGAGGATGTTGTTTATGAGGAAAGTTTACCCGACGAACATATATTCCTCATCTCTTCACAAGACCCTTGGTATGGAGATATCATTGTTTATCTCCAGACTTCGAAGTTTCCCTCTACTTCCTCCAAGGATGAACGTCGCAAGTTACGTCACCTGGCTAAAAACTATGTTATCATTGGTGACACTTTATACCGTCGAGGGGTTGATTCAATTCTTCGACGTTGTTTAACCTTAGAGGAAGCAGAGTCTGTTCTTAATGATTGCCACAGTGGAGCTTGTGGTGGTCATCTATCCGGGCTTGCTACAGCCCAGCGCATCTTACGTGCCGGCTACTTTTGGCCTTCACTCTTTAAGGACTGTGTGGAAGCGGTAAAACGCTGTCACCCGTGTCAAATTTTTACTCGCAAGATGCGCGCGCATCCAGCTCCCCTTTTTCCCGTTGTCACCGTCGGTCCCTTTACTAAGTGGGGTATTGATTTTACGACTTGTAATCCGCCTTCAGCGGCAAATCACAAGTACATTATCGTGGCTGTAGACTACTTCACGAAGTGGGCTGAAGCCATGCCTACTTATAAGAACGACAGTGACACGGCAGCTTTGTTTCTTTTCAATCAAGTTATCTCAAGATTCGGTATCCCAAGAGAGATTGTCACTGACCATGGCAGTCATTTCCAAAATCAGCTAATGTCCGAATTGGCTTTTAAATTAGGTTTCCGTCAAGAGCATTCGTCTCCTTACTATCCTCAGGCCAATGGACAGGTCGAGGCGGTCAATAAAACTCTTAAGACGATACTCCAACGGACAATCGATAAAAATCGGTCCAATTGGCACATTATGTTGTATCCGGCTCTTTGGGCATACCGAACCTCCGTTAAAACGGCTACTGGTTTTACTCCTTTTCAGTTAGTTTACGGGGTGGAATCTATCTTTCCGGTCGAATGTGAAATTCCATCTCTGAAATTGGCTGTCGAGCTTCTTCCTGAGACTTCGAGTCTCGAGGAGCGCCTAGTTCATCTGGAACATCTCGATGAGCAGCGTCGAGATGCCGCCACGACGAATGAGGCCCATAAGAAAAGGGTCAAAACTCAGTATGATAAGTCTGTCAGACCTCGTGTTTTTTCTGAAGGTGACCTTGTCTTGGTCTATGACCAAGATAAGGACGCCTTGGGGGCAGGCAAATTCAAGCCTATGTGGTACGGTCCTTTCATTATCAAACGAGTCTTAGAAAAAGGATCGTATGAGTTAATTGATTTCGAAGGAAACAAGCTGGCGGAGCCCCGAAATGGGCTCTATTTAAAGAAGTATTTTGCTTAGTTTTACCAGGCAATGGCTTCTTTGTATTTTATGTATATTTGTACATATCTTATCGAGCGTTTTTCTGATATCAGCACTTTTGGTCTGCTTTGGCAGGTGTTGATGGATGATTTGGTTTATTTTGGATTCGCCGATGGTGCTAGTCGGCACACTCGGAATCTTGCTTCCGCAGCTTGGGTACTTTATTACCCAACTGGTCAGTTGATGACATCGAGAGGCGTGTGTATCGGTCCTGCTTCAAACAATATGGCCGAGTATACAGCTGTTATCAATTTATTATCCGAGGCAATCTCTTACGGGATCGACTCGTTGGTAGTGTATCTTGATTCTCAATTGATAGTGTCTCAGTTAAATAACATTTATCGGGTTAGAGATCCATCATTATATCGCCAATATTTAAGGGTGAGGTTGTTGCAAAGATCATTTATTTACATTAATTATTTGCACATTCCAAGATCTCAAAATTGGTTAGCTGATTCTATCGCTAATCAAGCATTAGACTGGCATATCAATCATTCATCATCATAAAATCATGCATCAAAAAGTCAAACTGTATATATATATATATCACAAAGCGTCTCGAGTGTACATATGTGTGTCCAAAAATATACAAAATTGGGACTCAAATGCCCATAATCATGTCAGGCATATCTAATGCCTCGGCTCTGGATGAGCAGCTAAATAACTAACTATAGCATTGGCCACGCGCCGAAAAACGCGAACCCAGTCACGTGGCATCCCAACCACATGACGCTGCATATCTGGAGGAAGGTCCTCTATCTCGGCCATCGGTACTTGATAGCTCAATCTCGCCAAGTGTCGCTGCACGTTGGCGAGGGTCCTTTCCGCATCCGCAGCCGCCTCTTCGGCTCCTCGGCCACGCCGTCCGTGCCGTGGGAATCCATCTGGTCGCACAGGCCCAATGTCTGAAACATGATCATCATATCAGTCATTTGAATCTCATCAAAAAAATATATTTTTCAAAGTTCATCATTATGCTTGAAAAATCCTAAAAATCATAAAATCATAAAAAATCAAAAAATCTTACCGATCTCGCCCCATGCTGCATCTGGTGGCAGTACTAGGTCAGGATCTCCTCGGAAATCCAGTCCAGCATAGGGGTAGTCGTCTATGGCGATGATCTGTTGCTCCCACCAAGCAAAAAAGTCGTCGTCGAATGCATTCCTGGGCACTTCCCCACCCCCCAGACGTTTCATCAAGTCAGCCCACCGGCCCATACGTGGATCACGTGGACTACTGATGGGAACTGCTACCCTGGGACGGAGTGCAGGAACCTTCTCGAAGAAAAATGTGCATAAAATGGTCCCATACCCAAAGTTCTTGGTCTGTCCCTTCCTGATAGAAGCAAGCTGCTCCTTCATGTTGGCAAGTAGGGGAGTACACCAGTCAAACACCGTGGTGAGACAGTCCACTGCTACGCTCATGTTTACTCGTGATGCCTGATGTAGCGAAGATGACCCGTTCACTCGAGCTATGGTGAACAGGATTATCCGCAGTGACAAACTCGCCACGTGTGGGATCGAGATCTGACTCCCGACCTTCCGATGACCTGGGCAGTAAAGTTGTACATAGTCGTCTACGCTGAGACTATTCCGGGTCCTGCCCCGGGAGTGGACTACCTCTCCCCTTCGGGAAAGGCCCGTGATGAAATATATATCTTCCACTTCTATCCTGAGTGGCATTTGATCAATCATAAAAGCTTCTTCCTCGACATCCCAGTAATCAATAAGTCTCTCGAGCAGACGCACATTTGCTTTCATATTCGGCAACTTAAAGAATTTTAACAATCCGCATCCCCGTAAGGCATCTAATGCCTCATCATTCTCCATAACTTCATTATCTACAGCTGAGTGCTCTCTTTCACGCCATGTGAGAGTCATCCTGGAAGAAAAAATCAATTTCATCCATTAGTTTTTTATATAAAAATTTTTCGCTGCGCACACGCGGTTTACCCTATACACAGTCGCGTGTAGGGCCGTCGTATACGCGATTTATATACATCCAACCCGCGTGTACGCCGCAGAGCAATTTTTTGCAAAAATCTAACGGTGAAACATTAATTAAACTTCCTAAAAACTATCACAATTGATTGCAAGACAAGTTTAGTGCTTACCTGGAAGTTTTCGGCAAGTTTGAACGGTTGAATAAGTCACGGGGAAAGTTTGCTCCTTTTGCTCCACAATTTGCTCTCCAAGTCAAACGGTGAAAATGGTAAGTCCAAAATTTCTTTTTATAAGTTTTGAAAATGCAAAATTTTTTCAAAATTTTATTTTGTTTGGTTTCATGTCACTTTTAACTTGGGAGCTTGGAATGTCGAGATTGAGTTGTTTTTCAGGACATTTTGGACATTTTTCGACGGTTCGAGGCGGTTCCATGACTGCTGACCCGTCATGGCAGGTATCGTGTTCTCACTGGCATATAGGTTAGGGACACCATTTTTCCGTTGCATTATGCATACTAGCCTCCATTTGACCGATACATCTGCCGTAGGGTCGACCCCATCATGTTATGGTTCGCAAGCCATTTTCACTCGCCGATTCTTTAAATCATGACATGATGGTAGAGCCATCCTTTTACATGGGCATCCTAGTTAGCACCTCACTGACATTTGTTGCCCATGCTGCTTCGTTTTGAGTAGGCTCGGGAGTCCTCTGTAGTCCCGCCATGACTTATGCGTTGAAGACTCATTCTTCCTTGCTTCTTCGCTTCGTTCTGGCCTTATACCCTAGAGGCTCCTATGTGTGTTGAGTTGTACTTCTGCATTGCATGTTGACCATTTGCACCTTTTGGCCTATAGCCGGCTTCACTTGGACTCGTGTTTAAGCCCACTTTTGACCATGACGTCTGCAAAAAATCAACCTTGCATACCCTTGACCTCTGCAGCTTGACATACCCAGATCCGTGGAAGGGACATACCTCTGAGTGTCACTGACCAGTTTTTCACCTCCCTGCATTGAGCATAGGAACGTTCCTTTCCCAGGAACTAGAGCATCTGTTTCACCGACACTCGTTCTTTCCACTGTACCATAGCATTCTTTTATTCTTTTTCCGGCTTATCAGAAAAAGACAAAAAAAATAAATATTCCAAAAAGAGCGGGAACAGGGACATTATTTCCATTTATTGTTGGCAGCTAGAGTCAGTCGTGTCGCCCTTGAACAAAGCACTCAAAACAAAGTCTCCTCCGCATGGGTGGGATTTAGTTTGACTTAGGTAAGCCATAACCTTGTTATCGAGTCAGTTCTCCCCCGATTGGTTATCTCTTCCAATCATATGGAGGGTTCGTTCGTGCCTCCTGCATGACGAACTTATACAGATTCATTATATGCTGCCACATAGTCACATTGAGTCGTGCTTTTGTTCAAGGGAAGTTAGCCTGAGTCGGCCTTTCTGCGGTGTCTCTTGACTCATTTTTCAGTCGGCCATCCCTGGTTGTCAGTGTCATGTCTATCATCACATCAGTTATATTGGTCCTTCACTCGTGCCGGTTTGAGAAGGTCCCCATTGACTTCTTGCTGGCGGGTCTTGTCCTTATCGACGACGACACATTGCTCTGAGGGCAGACCTAGAGACCGCACCCTGGCCCTATTTTCATTATTGATAGGTCACCTTGTGCTCAGCATCGATCAGTATCATGGGTCTTTGACTGAGTGGTTTCCCTTGTGTTCGACATCAGCATACATTATCACACATTGGGATTCGTGCAGTACCTTGGTTTCCATTTGACCCTATTGGTGGATACCTCGCCTCTGTGTCAGCTTTCATTATTGGTTGGTTCAGAGGGTTTCTGCCGTGCGCTAGCCACATCTTGTGTACGCCGGAAACGTACTTTCGGTTGGGTTACTACATCTTTTTCGTCCGATTCCTTCCACATTATTGGCCTACGGGTTACACTCGCGCTAGATTGATGGAGGATGCCTTAATGCCTTCCTTCTAGCGGATCTTTCCCTATCGACTCCGACTCATTGCTCTGGGGCAAAGATCTAGAGTCCATTTGGCAGTACCTTGGGGTTTGCAGTCATTAGTGGCAGATTCCTCGCTATCGACAGTGGGAAACCATCATTGTCTCCTGATTGATAGATTCTTACAGGTGTTCGACTTCAGCTCATCTATTCACACTTGTTAGATTGTACTGGGTACCTTGACGCTCATTATCATTATCGGTGAGTAGTCTCGCGTTTGTTAACGGTATACATCAATGACCGGTAATCAAACGATTTCTCACATGGTCGACTTCAGATCATTTATTCCCATGGTGTAGAAATGTACCACGGCGGTCGGTGAAGACCTCAGGTTGTATCAGCATTCATTGGTTCACTTGACAGTTGCTCCTGTTGCTGCTAGTTGATACCATTCCACCTTATATGTTGCAGTCAGTCATGGCGACATTCTATATGCTGGCACCTGAGTTTGCAGTGTAGTACCATCCTATTCCATCATGTTCAGTTGGTACCTTATGGGATCAGTCTTTGATTTCAGTGATCCGTTGCATCTTTCAGCATCATTGACAGTTTTATATGTGATATTCAGACATGTACTTACTCATTATGATCAGATGATCCATTATGTATTTTTACAGTCATTTATACTTGTATACTTAGTGGATCCGCTTGTACTTGATATGCGGACATGCTTTACTTTTCCTGAGCATGGGTATGCCCGCCTCAGACAGTGTTTCTTTCTGATCTCCTTTCGGTGGCTTGGCAGGCTGAATTCTGGTGAAGTCCTCCTCGGTTTTTCGGCAGAGTTCCTTTCCTTGTACTTACTTAATGTATTTCGGCCATCATGTTCCCCTTCTGACCTCATACATTAGGGGGCATCTGTTATAGCTCCAAATCTCACTCTTATGGTTTGTGATGCTGCACTTATGGCCTAGGGCAACCCCTCCTTCCAGACCTGGTCCAAAAATTTAAAAAACAGTGTTTTATTCCCTGTACGCGACTTTGCCCTGTGTTAAACGCGTGTACACGCGGGTCTGTCATACCCAACCCGCGTGTATCTATTAAAACACTTAAAAAAATATAATTTCCTCTTTTTCGGGCGGTGATCGCGGGTTTACCTGCTGGATCACCTGTTAGTGCCCGTGGCCCAACTGTTCCCAACCAACTCCTAACTAAAAAACTACTTTGGAGAGGGTATAAAAAGACATCAAAGGGAAGGCCAAGGGGAGAGAGAAAGGAGAGCAAGATTATTATGCTGAGATTTTTCCCTTAGACCAGGTCTGAAGTCCTTGGTGCATCCTGCACTTCCCCCATTTTGCATAGGAAACCCTTGTTTCCATGTGTATTGGTGATCATTCATCCTTGACATCATCATTGAGTAAGACTTGGAAGGAGCTCTTGTTGAAGGCTGGAGGCTGGAACGAATCCGGGAGGAAGCTTGCTTGGAGCCTGCTGAAGGTGTTCAGGTGATATCTTTCCGATATATGTACTTTATTTGCCTTTATATATAAAGAAACACGTCTTTGTTCCCGAATAATCTTTCTTTATGCTTATGAGATTCTTGTGTTGAATTCTTATGAAAGTAGTTACTTAAAGATTATTTATAACTAACTTTATAGCATAAAGATGATTTATACATAAACTTCTATACATGTACTGTTGATTTCTTTGATTTGTTTGTCTTGCAGGTCAGAGAAAGAAGAAGGGAACTCCAAGAAGGGTTTGCACCCTAACGGTCTTCTCGGACGTAGGACCTTAGGTATGTACCCTAAAACATTAGAATTTGCTTAAAAGTAAAAAAGATGGCTGTGTGTGTGTGTTTCTTTGTATAAGCAATTTTCAGTCTGGTAGAGTCTCAGCCCAAAGGACTCTAGGGGTACTTTCCCTTCAACCAGCGCTCTGCACCCACATTTCGCAAATACTTTACATATTTTACAAAAAATTCTACAAAACTTGGGTTAACTAACCCCAAAAATGACCCTTGGGACCTTATCCCAACAAGCTCCCAACACAAAGGTCGTGACTCGCCCTCGAGTCACTCACCTGGCACCTAGATATTGTTGTGCAAGCCACTAAGCTCAACCTATAACACTGCAACTTTGACAATGCTCTGTGCCACAACCTCCTGTACTTATTTGACCAATTTCTCTGTTGTTAGGCCCTCCACTGCTAGGCGCATTGTCCTCTGTGTCTTCTATAGCAACTTTAGCTTTTCTTGAATTGATAGAGTAAGATGACAAGCTTCTTCTAGACATGGTTGCAATCTGGCCTTTACCAAGGCCTCCAACCTCTATAATTCTTCCACCTATGCTTGCAGTTCCTTTCCCTCCTATATCTTTCCAAGGCATTGCGATAGTGCCAAAGTGAGAAATGTCGCTTGGACCTCATCATACTTCCATTATGTCTCTCGAACATCAATGTTCAACTTTTGTAGGTTCGGATCCTCCTGCAGATTTGTCCATAATTCCATAGCTGCATCAAACATCGTTTCATAGTCTGTGACTATGGTATCTAATGTTTTCATACCACCCTTGATTGTTACTCCATGTTGCTCCTGAACCTCTCCCGGAGTCGTTGGCTGCAACTTCAATTGCAACTCTAATATCTTCATCTGGAAGTCAAAAGTCACCATGCTCACTTCCTGTTTTAATGCACGTAGTGTAGACACCAATTTCCTTACTTTCGTTGAAGCTTCGACATCTTCTGGTATGTTCAATTAGGTATTATTTTGGAAGCATGTTCTATCGTTGTCTCCAAGCTATGAGATCTTGTCTGCAACTCCTCCTTTTCCTTTAGCGTGTGAGTTTTCTCCATGAAGCTCTATTCATTGTTGACTTTAAAATCACTTATGATAGTGAGGGTGTAATGTTGTCATCCATGATGGTGTGCATGCACCTCATGGTGATATCTTACTGAAGCGAACTCTTGCCTCTGTTGCTACTGGTGCATTAGTTTGTCACCTTCATCCAACTCGTCTGCTAACATGTGCATGGTATTCTTGGGTATGGTTGAACCAACAAGACATTGATGCATAGTGTCTGTGGTGATCTTCAAGTGTGTGTTGGTGGTCATGCGCGTCAACTTTCCAAAGTACATGTTTAGCCCTAGTTAGACTTGCTTCTTTTATTTGCCTTGGTGAGTGTGTTGAATGGGTTGGATTACATGTGTGCGCTCAACGACATGCATGTTGCTAGATCCTTTGCATAAGATCAGCAACACTGTTCACCATGTTTTCTCTGTGTCAGCTACTGAGATGGATCCTTAACTTGTACTAGTGGAGTTTCATCCGTGAGTGCATGTTGCACCAACTGTTGTTCATGTTCCCGCTGCAACTCATTGGACTATCTGTGCACCTTCATGTTCTTCTTGAGTTGCTACTTTAGCACATGCAACTCCTTCTTTCTTCCATCTTCTACCTTCGCGCGATCTTCATGATTTCTCATCACTTCATAGCCTGAGTCTCCAAAGTTGCTTTCATTATTAGTGGATCTACTTGATCTTGCAACTTTCCTCTGCCTCTATGTTGTCAACAACCTTCCTCTTGCATTCGCTACATTTGTTGCATTTAGTATGATGCCTTCATCTTCTGTTCATGATGGTTCTCACTGTGATGTTGCTGCTTAATGTCCTTGTCCACAAACAACTTGATGTCTTCGTGAGTAGGTAAGCCTATGGACACTTGATCAAATACATCCCCAAGTGTGCTCTGCATGGTGTCTTCGTCTCTACTCTCTTCGACACCATTGTACCTGTACTGTTGGGAGGCAGATGAACACCTATGATACCTAGAGACATGGAAACACTCATAATAAGCAATCTATCAGTCGAAAACCAAAATGAATGTGAGAACTAACTTGCAACATACATGGGTGAATGATCATGAAGGTTGCGCGATTCCGACTAGGAGGTTGAGAGACTGACTGCCAAGACTGCACAAGGCACAGTCTGGGCTGCTGGGAGACTAAAAAACTACTGGAATTTCAAAATGTACAATCTAGTTCGGTAGTTGGCTATTGGGATTGCATAATGTGCGATTCCAACTAGGAAATATTGTTTGCCCAGGGACAAATTTGCACAAATGTTTGGGCCAAGTAGCCATTGACCTCAAGAAATTCCCAATTCAGTCAAGGAGGCTAGTGTTGAGTTAGAATGCAAAAATCTGGAGAGGAAGGTGAGCCTTCCTTCTCCAGATTGCGCAATGCAACCATGGTGAAGGCAGAGACTGGGCCAAGGTTGGCCTGACTCACCAATGGGAAGTTGAAAGCAAGTAAGTCGATGAAATGCATGGCGACACTAAGTGATAGCAGCAGTGATTAACAGTGCATGCAAAACATGAATGAAAGATTTAGTAAATAGATCAACATGCATTTGGGTGAGGCAGTTTGCCGGTTGGGTGAACATATGTGAAGAATAGTTTCATGCATGCCACAACATTGAGAAAGCAACAAAAACTGAAACAGAGCTAGGAAAAGCTATTATACATGTAAATGAAAGCAAGCATTTAAATAAATCAAGCAAACAACACTCACACAAGAGAATACACAAAAAGAAACATAATTGCAGCACAAGACATGGGAAGCGAGCTTACCTGAAAATAGATGAGTTGAATGTGCTAACTACTACTGCATATGATGTGGAATGTCAGAGCTACAAGGATGAGGTGAGTAATGAGCTTTGCACTGTTCGGTTGATGATTTTTGATAAAATTGAGGTTATGACGCGCATGCCACAAACCTAGGGGAAGCGACACTTGGAGGAAGGTTTCTGAATTGTTCCTTGCATGTAACCTCCAATTGCTAAACATAGATCACTAAAAAAGAGGATGCCTTTGCATGCTTACTTGGGAGAGACAACCCATGCATGCAAGTCTATTTTTCTTAGTCCCAGAGCGAATTGTCAACTCAGCTGCACATGCAAGAGACTGTTTGACTGCTGGTGAAAAATGTACATTCTTCACTATAATCTAGGTAGACTACCCAAGGGGATTGTACAATTTCTAGGCCCAACAGCTGACTGATGCCCAGATTTGCGCAAATCCTAGGTTGAACTTCTTGTTGATGGGAAAAATTGTGCAAATCCTACTGGGAGGTTTGGCTGGCAGGATTGCGTAATCTTGGAGCCCAGCAGCCTGTTAGAGGGAATTGCAGAATTTATGGCGGAAAGGCTAGCTTCCCTCAAAAAATGCACAAATTTCATTGGGAAGCTACTCAGCCTACTGTTGTGCCAAGTCTAGGTGAGTAGCTTGTGAAGGAAAAAGATCAAACTGTGATCAACAGGTTGCCTTTGAGCAAGAAAGATACTGAAGCTTGAGGACTTTACGAAGCAAGGCAAGCTGCTGTGAAGGTTGGTAGAGAGGCTCCAAAATAGGCTAAGGAAAAATTTTGGAGGGTGGTTGTAGCCGCTATAGAACTTGGAGACACACTGGTAGAACTCCATCTCTTTGAGCGTACCTTGTTCTTGAAAAGAAAGTCTAACACATCTGCAAGTATTGTTCACCTCTCAACTCGTCTTGGCTTAACACTAGCTTGATTTTAAGATGTAACATATGCCAGACTCTTGGCTGTTTGACACACATTCCAAGCCAAGGAAACACAATCTTTTCAATTGGTGTTGAGGGGTATATAAGTGCACAAGAAATATAGTCGTCAAAGTCTAAGTTTCATCTCTAGTGTTGCTCCATTGCCGGTAGGCCTGGATAGTAACCCGATGGAGTCACATAGGAGCACAAGCATGGCTCTACTGCGAGCGAGCCTAGTTAGTACCCTAGTAGAGTTACTTGCATCAAATCCCTATGCAAGAAGCCTTTCTCTTCTTTTCCCCTCACCTTACTCTACTTGACTGCGCTAATAAGGGTTAACCCAAAAAAATCGACTAGAGAAGGTGACACTAGTTAGCACACAAGTGTTATGTTTACACCAAGGTTCACTTCGAAGAGTACGTATTTTCCTTCAACGTATCATGGAATAAGAGTAACATGTTCATCATATAGAGGCAATATGACAGATATCCAAGTAGTGATAACTGTACAAACCATCTTGTACTTTACCCAGCTCGTTTCATGATCACACACGGTTTCATGCAAACTATCCTATGAATGAAACAAGTGAACTAACTAAGAATCAACAAAGCAAAGCAAGAGCAGAAGAGAAAATGAAAGCGAAAGAAGTAAACGAACAAGTAAGAAAACAAAGCATGTAAGAAAACAAGCGTGCAAGCAAACAATTGAAAGAAAGCACTACTCCTACTCCTACACTAACGGTGCAAGGGCATGATCACATGAAGTGATACTTCCAATGCAACCACCCACGCATTGGTAGACCCATGTGGGTGAAGGCTTGATCCATGAGTAACCCATTTGTGTGGACCAACATACAAGAAATATATAATAGTGAAGACAACCACACTTCATGTTTCAATGTGCCCGTGGGACATAAGTGAGTGCATGTGCATGATGGACACTCCGTGGACTTATCATTGTGTTGTGTGACACTACATGCAACTTTGAAGCATAAGCACACTCTTGACTGTGACATGTATGAAAACGAAAGAAACAAATATAACTTGCATCGTGTAGGAGTGCTTGCAATATAAGACTCCTCCAATGCATGAGCAATAGGATCATGTAGTTCGAGTGGAGGAAGTGTGATCTGAGTGTTTTATTGATCTTGAGTGAATAAAGATGAGTGATGAGGAGCCTTAAGTGTTTGAAAAATTTCTTGATCAGAGGTGAAACCAACCTCAGGATGACGAGGGCTTGATATAACCATTAGCTCGGGCTAAAGTGCCTCAACAGTCTGTGGGGTTTCGACTTCGTTGACAGATGGATCTTTATAGACCAATGGCTTAGACAGATTAGCAATGAGTGAATCAACATCGTGATTGGATGATGAGGTGAAGAGATCACGAAAACCAAGATCTAAAAATTCAGGATGTTGGTCGGCATCCTCATGATTTGACGAATCACATAAAGGGGTGTACAAGAAGGAAGGATGTTCACCCTCTGCATTTCCAAAAAGAGCAGATGAAAGATCAAGTGGATTTTCAATGGATGATTGGTCCTCTCCACTGTCAGATGATGGGTTAACACAAGGTGTGTCCTACAAAATATCAACAATGGGTGCATCCGTAGATGAAGACACACATGCAAAATCATGGATGGAAGGTTCACCAATGATGTTAGGGAAGAACAGAGGGGGCTTGAATGGAAGGGAGTCATCATTTGATGAGTGTTCATGCTCAAGCTCCCACTCATACTCTTCATGAATGACAATGCATGTTGGTTTTCCAACACCAACTCCGTCAGTGAGTTGTTTGTCACTCACAACGAGTGGGGAGCTTGGAATGGACGAACACAAGACAACATCATCCAGAGAAACACCGGGGTGGGAAGACAGAGGTCGAAAAAAGGAATTCATATGAGAACTCGAAGGACTCACAACCAAATCTGCAAGAACATTGTGTGGTTGGGAGGGTGTGAAGGTTGAATAGGTGTGCGAACATGATCCTCAACATCACTGGGCGATGGTGGAACTGTTGAATGAGAGGGAGGTAGACAACCCATTGAGACAGTGCCTGCTTCCACATGAGATTGTGCAGTTCCATCAATGAAGAATTTTGAGCAAGGCTTGATATCAAGCTTCCTCTTGGGACGGGCTGACTTCTTAAGATAGTACTCAAACTAGTCATAGAGATAAGTTAACTTCATATGGCTCCTCAAAGCTTGAAACTATAAGTCATGGAAGCATTGCCAAAAATCAATAACAGATTCATGCAGAGCCCTCTGTTTTTGTAACAGTTTACGGACAAGATAGTCTGAATCAAAATGATGGAATGTGCCTTCAGTAAGATCATAGAAGTGCTCACATGAGTGCACGATGTCAGCTGGTAGGCTGAGAACCTAATGAAATTTAGATTTTCGAAGTGTGTATGCGAGCAGCAACCCAGCCTATTTGTCAATAAACTCATCTTCCTCATAAATCATGGAAAGAAAGTTATGTAACTGCTTAGGCCAGGCCACTTTACCTTCACAATCTTATGTGTGAGTGGACAAGAGATTTAAAATCTTCCCAAAATGGAGACATATTTGGGAGAAGAAGAATGCAAGACTCCATGAAAGATATGCAAAGCTTCAAAACTAGATGAGAGGACACTACATGTCATCAGGCCCTCCTTCTAGTGCCAGAAATGTTGACGGTGTTGGACCCACCAACATGTCAAGGGGATCTCCCCGGTAAAAAGTCCCAATTAGACCATAGACCATTTGGTGTAGGAGTCCCAGGAGTGGGTCGTAAGGTAATGCATTGATCGTGATGTCGCACAAAGACAAGTAAGATAACTCTGTCAATAGCTAGGGTGTGATTAATGAATTGAGTCAAGGAATGAGTATCAGAGATTCCAACACTTCAAAGGAGAGGAAGATGAAGGTGAGTTCCAGGTTGAAGGGGATCAGTCCCAACTCGGCTAAGAACACACAACACAAAGGACATACATAGCTTCTAACAGAATAGTCAACACAGATGCGACAGTCACAACATATAAGGGAAGATAACACAAAGAGCACTCACGGATCAGCTCGAGACAAGTGTGACAGTTGATATAACAAGGTTCAAAGGGGTCTGTCTGATGTCCAGTAGAGCACTCGACACAGACGATGGCAACATTAACAACATATGCAACGCATTAACAACAAGATTCATATAATTGCATACAAATCAATTCATATATAAGTACATAAGTTAAACAACATATATCATCGACGCAACCAGATCAGTCCAACTACAATAACAACATATGCATGAAAATGTGTTGGCTTTTATTATATAAATAAGTGTAAGTCACAATCATACAATACACCATGTAAACCTACTAGCCCCATCTTTGGAACGTTACAAGAACATCTGCCTACTCCTCCAAAGAGATGTACTCACTTCGTGCAGTGGAGAAGCCAAGGCGCATTACAATATTGTCCAAGTCTTCTTCAAGATGGTCTTGGTAGAAGCTTGGGTGACCATAAGCCCCATACAATGAGTGATGAGGGACTATTTATAGCAAAGGGTGGGGTGACCCTTGACATTCCCCTTTGTGATAGTTCAACTACCCTCATGACTCTTGACCTACTATATGACTGTTACATCCAACTGTTGACACTCGACTTACACTTGACATGACTCAACATTACAATGTACATGTACTAAAGTGAGACAACATGGCTTGGGCAAGCCTTGCAGGGCATCACTGACACTAAGTCCACTATGGTGAGACCAACTCTTTGACATGCTTTTGATGGTGAAGTTGGTGAGATGATGCAAAGCTTGGTCGTCTATGATGGTCTGCATGCACCTCATGGTGACATCTTGATGAAACGAACTCTTGCCTTCATTGCAACCGGGGCTTGGTTTGGCCCCTTCATCCAACTCATCTGCTAACATGCGCATTGTCTTCTTCGGTACAGTTGAACCAGAAACACACTGATGCATAGTGTCTTTGCTAATATTCAAGTGTGTGTTGGTGGTCATGCACATCAATTTGCTGAAGTGCATGCTCAGCCCCAGTTGGATTTGCTTCTTGTCTTTGCCTTGGTGAGTGTGTTGAATGGGTTGGATTGCATGTGTGCGCTCAAAGACATGCATGTTGTTGGATCCTTTGCATGAGATCAACAACACTACTCACGATGTTTTCTCTGTGTCAATTGCTAGGATGGATCCTTAACTTGTACTAGCGTAGTTTCATCCGTGAGTGCATGATGCACCCACTTCTATTCCTGTTTGTGTTTCAACTCATTGGATTATCTGTACAACTTCATGTTCTTCCTTAGTTGCTACTTTAGCACATGAAACTCCTTCTTTGTTCCATCTTCTACCTTCGCGTGATCTTCATGATGCATCATCAGTTCATAGCTCGAGTCTCCAAAGTTTCTTTCAATATCGATGGATTTTCTTGATCTTGCAACTTTGCTCACCTCTATGTTGTCAACCACACTCCTCTTGCATTTGTTGTGTTCCCTGCATTCAGTATGTTGCCTTCAGTTGTTGTTCATGATGCTTCTCATTGTGATGTTGTTGCTTGATGTCCTTGTCCACGAACAACTTGATTTCTTCATGAGTAGGTAATCCCATGGACACTTGATTGACTGCATCCCCAAGCATGCTTTGAATCGTGTCTTCATCTCTGCTCTCTTGGAGACCATTATACCTGTACTAATGATAGGAATATGAACACCTGTGGTACCTGGAGACATGGAAACACTCGTAGAAAGAAATATGTCAGTCGCAAACCAAAATGAACATGAGAACTAACTTGCAACATACCTGGGTGAATGATCATGAAGGTTGCGCAATTTCAGTCAGGAGGTCGGCAGACCAACTGCCAAGACTGCACAAGGCATCGTTCATGCTGCTGGGAGATTGACTGAATTATAGAACTGCAAAATGCGCAATCCAATTGGGGAGTTGGTTGCTTGATTGCGTAATGCCTGATTCCAACTGGGAAATACTACTAGCCTAGGGAAAAATTTACATAAATGTTTGGACCAAGGAGCCATTGACCTCCAAAAATGTGTAATTCATTCTAGGAGGCTAGTTTCGAGACATAATGCGCAAATCTGGAGAGGAGGGTGAAACTTGCTCCTCCAGATTGAACAATGTAGCCTTGGTGAAGGCAGAGACCAAGCCAAGGCTAGCCTAAGTTGCCGACAGGAAACTCAAAGCAAGTAAGTCGATGAAATGCATGGCGACACTAAGTGATAGAAGAAGTGATTACCAGTGCATGCAAAACATGAATGAAAGATTCATCAAATAGATCAACATGCATGTGGGTGAGGGAATTGCGAGTTGGGCGAACATCTGTGCAAAACAATTTCATGGATGCGACATCAGTGAGATAGCAATGAAAACTGGAACAAGGCTAGGAAAAGCTAGTATACATATAAACGACATCAACGTGTTCATAGAAATCAAGAAAAAATACACACACAAGCGAATACACAAAAAGCGACAGAAATGTAGCACAAGGCATGGGAAACGATCTTACCCCAAAATAGTTGAGCTGAGTGTGCCAACTACTCCTAGATGTGATGTGGGATGTTAGAGCTACAAGGGGTAGATGAGGAATGAGCTCTACAACATCCAGTTGATGAGTTTTGATAACATTGAGGTTGTGACTCGCATGCCATAAATTTAAGTGATGTGACACTTGGAGGGAGGTTTCTGAATTGTTCCTTGCATGTAACCTCCAACTACTAAACATAGATCCCTGAAACAAGGAATGCCTTTGCATGTTGCCTTGGGAGAGATAGCCCATGCATTCAAGTCTATTTTTCTTAGTCCCGGAGGGAACCGTCAACTCAGCTGTACATGCAAGAGACTGCTTGATTGCTGGAGAAAAATGCACATTCCTGACTGTAAGCTGGGCTGACTGCCCAAGGATATTGCGCAATTTTTGGACCCAACATCTGAATGTTTCCGAGATCTGTGCAAATCCTGGGTTGAACTACCTATTGATGGGAAAAATTATGCAAATCCTACTGGGAGGGTTGGTTGGTAGGATTGCGCAATCCTAGATCCCAGCAGGCTGTCAGAGGGAGTTGTACAATTCCTGGAGGGAAGGTTGGTTTCCCTCCAGAAATGCACAAATTTCAGTAAGAAGTTGTTCAGCCTGTAGCTGGACCAAGTCTAGGTGAACAGCCTATGAAGGGAAAAGACCAAATTGTGATTGACATGCTACTTTTAAGAAAGAAAGATATTGAAGCTTGAGGACTTGACGAAGCATGACAAACTACTGTGAAGGTTGGTAGGGAGGCTCCGAGAAATTTTGGAGAGTGATTGTAGCCGCTACAACAGATTGATACATATTTGACTTGGTTATTGTATTTATACATGAATTTCCGTCATGGTTTTGAATATTAATAAAGTTTCAATGACTTTGAGTAATTCATATTTCGTATATAGGCAAAACCAACAACCTGAAAGACAATTTTGGGTTGAATTTGTTAAAGATATGAGGCAGAAGTTCAGTCATGTTTTTCGATTTTCAAATTTTCAATGAAGTTATGACATCAAAATTAGTGTTATAGATAGTAATAAATTTCTATGGTCTAATGGAAATTTAAATTAGTTTTTTTTTTAATATTCTTTTATAATTCGTTATGTCATATCCACGCCATCAATTATGATCATCCTCACTTCATCACAACTGCGCCCACTCTCTCGGGGTTTTCCTAATTCCATTTCACCACGAATTCCTTATATGTCTTTTTGTGTTCCATTTCTCACTTCATCACAACTGCGCCCACTCTCTCGGGCTTTCCTAATTCTATTTAGCCACGAATTATTTATATGTCTTTTTGCGATCCATTTTCCTAATTCAACGAATAAACCCACTCTCTCGGGCTTTCCTAATTCTATTTAGCCACGAATTATTTATATGTCTTTTTGCGATCCATTTTCCTAATTCAACGAATAAACCATGACTTCAATGTATAAATCCCCAACAAGTTCAAAATACACTGAATTATATTTAGATAGCCTACCCATCTTTATTTATGTCATTATTTTTCTATTTCGACACGTTGTTCTAATGGTACCCTTAGTAGAAGTGACTTTTATGAAGGTGAGAAATAATGTTCGTTAATCTGGCGGATCTTATTAGTATGTAAATTACGCTGATCTTATCTTGGTTTCACATTTTTTGGGCTTGTCGACGTGGCAAGCAGGCCCTCTCCGTCTCAGTTGATGCCTATTCGCATAAACGAATAAACCCATCTGGCTACCGAAGTCAGGAAACTAGTGGATTGCAATACAGAGCGCGGTCCGCCTTGTGTCTCTTCAGTACACTGCATAGCCTGTATCCATTCAACCTCAGTTCGAGATTTTCGCCAACTCCCTTGTAACTCAATTAAAGCGCCCAGTAACCTCTCATTTGAAATTTGAAATTTGAACACCCCGTGCGCCACATGAATACTTGGTAGGCTGGCTATTAAAGCACGTAGTACCTCTCCTTTGAACTTTGAAGACCCCACGCACCACATGAATTACTGGCTAGTTGGCCTTATAGCACTATGTTTTTGAGCTAGTCCGTAACCATAGTATGAAGATATTTTGGGTTTTATTGCAGAATATTGGGCAAGTTCTTTCATTATTGCCAACAATTTCAAATACAACATGTGGCCTAAATAATCCGAATAAGGGTTGCCAGTTCGTCCAGCAGGCTTCCAGTGAAAATGAAAGTGCTTCTTCACACCAAAAAATTTATATGGTGGAAACATATTTGAGAAGTTGGTGTTTCAATTGTTGAGGAGAGAGATTTGGCTATGTAGCAGGAATCCTCCAGACTGTTCATATGTTTGATATAACTATTATGCCCACCCTGTGGACCTGCAAAGATGCATGCAAGGAAAGTACTCAATACAAACTCTCCGAGGAAATTTTCATATACAACCAGAAGTGAGTCCTCTCATGGCGCCTCTGCTAATGGATCTCAGAGTTGTAACAAAACACACTGGACAATGCAACCGTGGCTCATTTCTATCGTGATACTATGAATACGATGAGGCATTTCCATGGAGGATGTCAGGTTGGGGATATGGTTAACCAAAACTATATGTAATTGATAGTCTAAGGATCATGGATAGCTCAACACTTAAAAGAAGTCCTCGAACCAACACACGCCACCACCATGATGCTTTCATTTATAATTTTCTTAATATTTTTTTATATATAACAAGGTTAACCATAACGTTTTATTTTTATTGTTACAAATTGTGATATGTATGTAGATATATGGGAATGAAGGTTCTAAGGTTCTTCAAGAAATATTCTAAACAGAGGGACATTCGAATTCCTTCATGTAATTGCCTTAGTTAAGGCTTTGGAAAATTTTGTGAGGTGTAGTCATCGGCGACTTACTTGGGTAGTAGGTCGATATAATGTTAGAAAAGTTAGACTATAAATAGCGTTACTGTGTATGGTAGCGTTAACTATAAATAACATTACTGTGTATTGTATCATTAACTATAAATAACTTTATTATATGTCTTTTATTTCTTTTTAATCTCGTAGTTATAGAAATTTTATTATGTTTATTGTTTTTTCAAATTTTTCATAAATTAATATTGACGTTATTGAAATTTTATCAAAATTTTTATAATGTTCATATTTTCTAGAGAAATCATATAGAGAACAAAGGGTCGACGCTATCATTAGGACCAAGATGAGGAGCAAGATCAACTAACCAAAATATATAAAAATCTCAAGATCAAGTGACCAAAATATATAAAAATCTCAGAGATACAATAGTAAATTCCCAATGATTAAATATTTCATTTCATTTTTTTTTTTTTAATTTATGAACCTTAAAGGGCCAAATTAAAATTTCTTAATTTTGAATTTTAACTTAATTTAATTTTGTAAAAAAATAGAAGAGGAAAAGACATATATATATATATATATATATATATATATATATATATATATTATTTGAATTTGAATTGTTTTATTTTTTTTAAGATTCTAATATTTTGTTATTAAGTAATTTTATATTATAATTGATTTATTATGTTAAAAAAAAAAAATTCAAGATAGAAGAAGGAAACTAATGAGGGAAAGAATAAAAGGAAGGGATCCATGGGCTACTTAACTTCCCTCCATCATCTCTATTAAGAGATTTACTCCTCTTTTCAATTTCAATGGCTTCTTTTAATCTTGGGTGATGGAATTATCAACTCTTGCGAGGACCTTAAAATCCTCTAAGTAAATATGGTGTTTCATTAGTTCAACATGTTCAGAGCAGAGGAGCGGGTCCTATAGTGCCTAAAGTCCGTTGCGTGCTCCTGAAGCCTTTGTGAAATGGAATGACCAGTCTCACCGATGTAGGGGGTTCCACAAGAACACAAAATTAAATAAGCACCTTTCATGCATTTGGGATCAATAATGTCTAACAGATCTTAAAGAGCTAGGAATGGTTTTAAAAGGTCTAAAGGTGGAGCCAATCTTTTGCTTCTTAAATATTTTAGCAATCTTTTCAATTGTCCCTTGGATAAAGGGAAGTTGGACATTAGAAGTTGGACATTAGAGACCACCCTAATAGTAAATAAATTATAATATAAAATTTCTTAATAACAAAATGTTAGAATCTTACAAAAAAAAATTCAAATTCAAATTCAAATTCTCTCTCTCTCTCTCTCTATATATATATATATATATATATATTTTATTCTCTTTTCCTTTATTTTTTTACAAAATTAAATTAAATTGAAATTCAAAATTAACAAATTTGACTTTGGTCCTTTAACATTCATAAAAATAAAAAAATAAAATAAACTAAAATAAAATGAAATATTTAACCATTGGGACATTACCGTTGCATCTCCTAGATTTTTATATATTTTAGTCAGTTGATCTTGCTCCTCATCTTGGTTCTCATGATGAACCTAGATCTATGTCCGAAATGTGTCAACCCTTTATTGGGACATATATATATATATATATATATATATATATATATATATATATATATATTTATTTATTTATTTTATTCTCTTTTCCTTTATTTTCTTACAAAATTAAATTAAATTGAAATTCAAAATTAACAAATTTGACTTTCGTCCTTTAACATTCATAAAAATAAAAAAATAAAATAAACTAAAATAAAATGAAATATTTAACCATTGGGACATTACCGTTGCATCTCCGAGATTTTTATATATTTTAGTCAGTTGATCTTGCTCCTCATCTTGGTTCTCATGATGAACCTAGATCTATGTCCGAAATGTGTCAACCCTTTGTTCTCTATGTTTCAGTCCAAGTATCCCTGTGATATTCTACGCCACTTTCACATGGAAGACTGTAAGCCAGCCCCTTCTCCCTTTCAGTCTGGAGTCAAACTTTCAATCACTTGTACTTCTCCTGAAGTTGATGCTACCTTATACTGTCAACTTGTAGGAAAACTTTTGTATCTAACCCATACTCTTCCTGACCTTTCCTTTGTTGTTGGCCTTGTTGCGCGGTTTATGCAAAACCCACGTGAAAGTCATTGGAAAGCAGCTAAAAGAATACTTCGTTATGTTCGAGGTTATGTGTTCACTCTTGGTTCAAGACCTATTACATGGGCTTGCAAGAAACAAGGTGCCATTTCTCTTTCTTCAGCAGAAGCAGAATATCGTGGTGTCGTAGAAGCTAGTAAGGAAGCCTTGTGGCTTCGTCAGATCCTGTCAGAGTTTGGCTTTCAGTAGCAGCATCTGACTACACTTTGGTGTGATAATCAAAGTGTCATTCAGCTATGCAAAGGTCCAGTCCAACATCAGCGCAACAAACACATTAAACTGCACATACACTTCATCAGAAAGCTCATTCATGACCATGTTCTTGAAGTGCAATATTGTTCAACAGATGATCAAGTTGCAGACATCTTTACAAAGGCTCTCACAGAGGCGAAGTTCACTAAACTTCGATTTATGGTTGGAGTTCAGGAAGTTGTCACTAGGGGGGGATAGGCTCTAGTGCCTCCTTCCTTCTCCTATTCTGTCATATTTGTAAATCCTTCAATCCTATCCCAAGTTGTTCTTAAGGGGGGATGTTAGGATATTCTGACACATAGGAAATAGTTAAGTACAACTTGGTCTAGTATAGAGTTAGGTATAGAGTTAGGTAAAGTGTGTTTCTTTACCTTGTACATTTTGTAACTTCACGATATGTAGTGGTCCGATGATTCATTCTCTCCTCGGTATTACCGACACTTGATCCGTGGCTTAACACCCGATTGGTCCATGATTTCTATTTAAAGCGCATGGAGGGTCATTTGTAGGGTAATCCGTCTATGAGAGAAACTTATGTAAATTTTCATTATTTTATTAATAAATTGCCTGAAGTGGCCGCGTTGGCTCAGGCTGTGGACTGTTTCCCTCTTTGAGGGTTTTAACCACGTCAAAAATACTGGTGTATTGATCTGCGATGTGGTTGTGAGCAGTGTCCTTTGGTGTTATGTCTGAGGAACTTACCCTGTAAATTCCTACAGATTTGTCAGGAAAATATGATCATTATATCATGAATCACAAAAGCATAAAATCTATAAAAAAAATTCATAAATTAACATTGAAATCTTATCAAAAAACTTATTTCTTTTCATTTTCTAAATATTTAAAAATGTTTTTGAAATTACATCAATATTATAAAATATAATATTATATTATTTTATAAAATCTATTATTTTCATATTTTCCATATAAAATATCATAATATATTGTTTTATAAAATCTATTATTTTCATTTTCTCTATTAACATAGAGTATATAATATTTTTTAATAATTTGTTATTAAAAATATTTTCCATTTTCCATTTTTAGAAAGTTAATACTTATATATATATATATATATATAATTTTTTTATGTTATTTTGATGTTTAAAACGAAATGTAAATTTTTAAGCAAAATTAATAGAAAAGGGAAATCAATTTTTTCAATTCATTATTGACAATGAGGTTAAATGTTATTTTAAAAGTACATGATTCTAATATGTTATTGTAACATAAAATTATATTTTCACAATAAGATGGACTTAGTGCTTGGGGGTTATGCGTGGAATAAAGTTGAATATCATTTAAAGACACATGGTTCCATTACTTTAAATTAAGATAAAATTATTTGTTGTTTTTGAAGGTTTATTTAATTTTTCATTAAAAAATTGGCTTTCATATATATATATATATATATAAATAATTAAAAATTTGGATTTTCAAAATGTGAATAAATAACTTAATAAAAAATAAATATCTACTTATAAATAGAGTATATAATATTTTTTAACAATTTGTTATTAAAAATATTTTTCATTTTCCAATTTTAGAAAGTTAATACTCATATATATATATATATATATATATATAAATATATAAATATATATATAATTATAATTATAATTATAATTTTTTTATATTATTTTGATGTTTAAAACGAAATGTAAATTTTTAAGCAAAATTAATAGAAAAGGGAAATCAATTTTTTCAATTCATTATTGACAATGAGGTTAAATCTTATTTTAAAAGTACATGATTCTAATATGTTATTGTAACATAAAATTATATTTTCACAATAAGATGGACTTAGTGCTTGGGGTTATGCGTGGGATAAAGTTGAATGTCATTTAAAGGCACATGGTTCCATTACTTTAAATTAAGATAAAATTATTTGTTGTTTTTAAAGGTTTATTTAATTTTTCATTAAAAAATTGGCTTTCTAAATATATATATATATATATATATATATATAAATAATTAAAAATTTGGATTTTCAAAATGTGAATAAATAACTTAATAAAAAATAAATATCTACTTATAAATCAATTTTTTTTTGACACGTACGTACATACATATATATACTATTTTTATTATAAATTAATAGATTATATAAGCTAAAAAAATATCACCTATTATAAAAATAGGTAAATGAACAGCACATGTGAAAATAAAATTATAAATAAATGTTTTTATAAATAAGTCAAAAAACTTATTTACAAATAAAATTATAAATAAATATTTTTATAAAATAGTAAATAATATATTTTTATATATAAATTAAAAAATATCTGTAATATATTTACAAATAAAATTTTACACGGTTGTTACTTTGCTTCACCATTGTAAAGTGGTGAAGAGGGGTGTGTTAAGATATGCAGACAAGTGTAAAATTTAATTCTTTAATTTAAAAAATAGAATATTTTTTAGTCAAATTATTATTGTTTTGTTCAAATAAATTTTTAGATAAATAAATATATTTAGTATTTTTAAAAAATAATTTATATAAGTTCATTTAATATAGAATAGAAGTTTCTTTGTATTTTTTAGAATGTGATACAATTTTTGGTAAAATTATCAATTCTATTTATTTGTTTAAAATATGTTCCAGATATGTAAAAATGTTTAGCACTCTAAAACACCTATAAAGCACATGTAAAACACTCAAATTATACAAATTACATAAATAATTGAAAAAAAATATAGAGGGTGGTAATAGGCTTGTGGGTAGTGCACCCAGGGTTGGAATTTGGATTCTTCTTTACCCATGAGACAATTTTTTTTTGGCATTTCGAGTTTGTATACTTCCCATCAACTTTATGTTTAACATTTTTTCCTTCCAAAGTGATGTTTTCATAATAAATTAACCCTTCAGCAATAAGGGTTTGATTAAAACCTTACCTTTTAATACCATGGGTATGTTAAAAATTTTCACATATTTATCACAAGGAAAATAAAATAAAATCACTATAACACACAAATTACTTAATTGAATCCTAAATCTTAATTTGGGATTGAATAAGTTATGTTTCCATAATAAATTTACCCTTCAGCAATAAAGGTTTGATTAGAACATTACATTTCAATACCATGGGTATGTTAAAAATTTTCACATATTTATCACAAGGAAAATAAAAATAAAATTACTATAACATACAAGTTACTTAATTGAATCCTAAATCTCGATTTGGGATTGCCTGGAACACTTAATGAAAGTTCCATAACTCTGAAATCAAATGTCCTTGATCGAGACATACCATAGCATTTGTATATATGAGATATGACTAAGGAGATCGAATGGGACATAAAAGATGATTAATAAAGTCAAAATGAAATAGATGATGCATGAAATGGTATTGATTTATACCTTAAGCTTGGGTTTGAAGATTATTTTCCATGTATTCCTCTTAAGTCATTAGCTTTGACATGCTTTGGAGCAAGGCTTTTTGGCACACAAAATTACCTGCCATGAATAAGTTTGTTTATCTAACCTTTGTATAGAAGCCTAGAAAATAAGAGGTCATTCTATGTATTATACAACAAATGTAGTAAAAGAAAGGTAGTAGAGATACAATCTATAATATGTTTTTAAGAAAAATTCACTAAGACAATACAAATTTTACATTTTTATTTATAAATATCATTTTAGCAAATTTTGGATTTTCCATATGTATTTTTCATAAAGTCAACGTTAGTTTTACATTTTGTTTTTTTTAAGAATCAAAGTAATATTATTTATTATGTTTGATTTATATTAAAATATAATTAAGTTAGTGAAATGATTTAATATAATGATTTAATTTCAAGTTATTTATAGTTTATATAATTATTATGTAAAAATATATTAAAAATGAAAATTAATCTATATTTAGAAAAACAATTAAATTAAGATATATTTAAAATTATTGAAATTGACTAAGTCATATATATTTTAAATAATAATATGATTATAAATGATTTCTAATTAATGATTCAAAATTTAAAAATATTTATATTTTTTCAAATTAGCTTTTATATTGCATTAAAAATTCTTAGCTTTGGTAAATTTGGGGTTCTCGAATACTAATTCCTAAACATAAGTGGATGCGTCAAGTAACATAAGTGGATGCGTCAAGTATCTCCACCAGAATGACATACAAGGATGTGCATATAAATTGAAATACACATATGTCAAAATAATGAAAAATGTTGCATATAAACCAAAAACATACATAGATCTGTAAATTTTGAAAAACTATAGTTTAAAATTTATACACATGTACCAAATTTGTCAAAAGCCTCTTTTTGTGCCTCGAATTTTGAATGCTACAAGAAACCCAAACCTTGTAACATTCCTTGTTATGGCTTCTTCTAGTTTGCTCCTATCATTTTTATGCTCACTTCCCATTTTTGCACCTTCAAAAATTCTTACAAAGGGATTGATATTTTTATTTCTCTTGCTAGTTTTTTATTTTGTAAGTGTTCGGTTAATAATGTAACACCCTCCTCCCACATTTACCAAAGTTAACTGGTGCATTTGGGTAAACATGTGACAAGATGCTACTATGAGCCGATTCAACTCCCTATGTATAGTTAAGGAAGTGGAACCGATAAAACACAACCAATCTGACCTTATGCACATGTTAGAGAACCTTTAGGAACCAACCAACCCTTCCAGGTGACTAACCCCTGAGGTAACTTGACTTTTTACTGACCTAAAGCATCAACCGGTCCCATGACATGGGCATGCATGCGTTTGGGACCCTTCAGTCGCTCCCACAACAAGGGCATGTCAACAACTAGGGACCTTTTCAGCTAGTTCTGAGCTCGTGACCCTAGATTCTGTGCCACTTTTTTAGGGCTAAGTCTAAAGCCACTGCCTAAAACTTCATGAGAATTTCACAATTGAAATTAACATCAAAACAATGATGCTAATTAAAATACTTGAACAAATACTTAACATGACCCCTACTAGCAATGACATACATCTAGTCAGATATGTCACAAATATAAATTCTAAATGTTATAACAACATATTTGGGCATAGGGGTCTCATACTTATGTGATAATTGGTAAGAAGCATTGTTTCCTTATGCACACACACACACATACATAGATACATACATACATGCATATACATACTTGATATTTATGTATATATGTACAAAATAACTAGAAACAATGTAGAGACTAAGAATAGTGAACAATGCAATTACTTCTAGAAATTTCAACTACAGTTCTATTATCTTTATAGACAAAACCCTTTTCAAAGATAAATATGAGTATTCAATCAAAAAGGGAAATACACAAACATTCATCAAGGTAAGCATCAGTAGAAAGACTATATACCATATCCATTTATTGTATTATCAATGGCATCAATTATATGCATATTGAAAATAAGGAATAATTGTAGGAAATATATCTATATACAAACATATTGATACATATCAAAGAGTTTCAACAAAACGTTACTATCTTGGAAAAGAAATAGCTGTTTATATTAGTCCTCAAGAAAGTTTTTATGTAAATAACAACTGTGGCTGGTGTTTAAGGCCAAGTATCAATTTAATCAAAGTTACATGGAAATATTGTAACGACAACGGAAAGGAAACTATATGAAAATCTTTTAAGCCTTCTTTTAAACATATTCACTTAGAAATTGTTGATACCGGGGCTGATTGGACTTATACATTAAAAGAACAAGACTCAAAAGTACACATATTTCTCTAAATTTTGTAAGAGTTTGGGCCAAATGGAGATCTCATTGGATAAATATTCATTGTTGATATAGAACCTAAGTATTAAATAAGCCCAGAAAAGGGTCATGGCCATCACGGTCGAGTACCCCGGACATGAATAAAGTCTACATAAGAACTTGGTATATTGAAAAGTTGAGTAGAGGCGCCATAAAAAAACCCATAAAAAAGACAACCACACCTAGGATTCTCTGCGTGGGAGGGGAAACCTACAAAGGCAAAGGAATATTATTAGAACCCTTAGAAAAAAGAAATGTGAAAAAAGGGGTTTAATGAGAAATCCATAATAACATTGATGGTGCCTCCAAAGGCGACTTGGGAACTGTTGGGTATGGAGGAGTTTTAAGGGATGAAGAGGGCAATATTTATCTTCCACTGTCATTTAGGAAGAGCTACCAATAACATGGCGGAAGTGATGGCTCTAGAGTAATGTATAGAGTTTCTAACACAGAACCATCGCTCAAATATCATTGTAGAAGCAGACTCTGAGATAACAATCAACGCTGTGAAAAGAATCAGTGGGGGTTCGCTGTTGGAAAAAGTCTCAAATCATTGGAAATTTATCTAGGTTTATCAAAGAATCCAACTTCATCTACAGGGCCTTCGAACCATAAGTTTCAACCATGTTCGTCATAATGCCAATAAGCCTGCGAACTTACTGGCCAATCAAAGTCTGGGCAGTGCAGAATGTGGGATGGCCAAAAAGTGGCAAGATATTCCTCCAATTCGTATAAAGGCTATCTGTGAGGATCAAGCTGCCGAGGATAGGGAGGTTTTTCGATTTCGTGCTAGATTGAATAACTCGAATTAATGTCGCAAGATTGTTCAACCTTAGCCCAACAGGATGAACCAGGAAGGTTGGAGAGTCAATTTAGGTCTCACCTTTTCCCAGAGCATTTAGGTTTCTGGTTGGCTGTCGGCGGAATCAGCTCCCAAATAATCTCGGGATCGGGTTCAGGCTTCACGGAAGGAATAGGCAGTACGAGCAGTTAATGGTGTATAGCAGTTGGCTTACTCCCTCTTTCCACTTTCGGACTAGAACTCCTAGCAATAGGCAGGTTTCCGGTGATCGCATGTCTGCAAAGTGGAAAGTGGTTTCGTAGTCTCGGGAGCAATCCCATAGGTCTCTGACATGTGGCATGTTGGTATTTTTGGAAACCGCCCTTCATCGCTCATTAAGGTTCTGTTGGGTGTGGTGAAGCGATATGACTCCTGGCCATAGGATTTGGCAACATGGACGGACGGTTGGGATTTTCCACACTATTTAGTGGGGCCCGATGGGTCTATTTTTCATTTCCTGATGGCGCATCTCCATCCTTTGTGTTCTTTGGGTGGTTGGGGGTTTCCACCGACATTGGTCAGCTCCGGGGGGTGTTTTGTCTGGTTTGTTGTAGTTCTTTGGGATTTTTCCCATGGGTTTTAGGCTTTCGGGTATTAGTCGAAGGGTCTTATTCTTTGGCAGGATTACCTATTCTCCTGTGTTTGTCTAATTTGACAGGTGTCTGTACACTTTGTAAATTATCTTTTTGACTTAATGAAATATAAGGTTCGGCTCTTGCTTCAGCAAAAAAGAGAAACCCATAAATTAGATATAATGAGTAATAGGAGTCCAAATGAGAACATTATCATATCGTATAGGGTACAAGATGTGACATCCTACTCCTGAAGCCACAATGTATTACTAATTAAAGAAAAAAAAGAAAACTTGCAAATTAAATTGAAAGAGAGAAAAAATGAGCTAGGGTTTATTCGAGAGGAATTTTTCATTTGTTATGTGGAATGGAAACAATCTTGCATCAGTTAATTGAACATGGGAAAACCTAGTGCCAAGAGCTACCTCCTATTGTTGTACCCATCTGGAAAATATTAATTGAGAAATTAAATTGAAACAAGGGTCTAAATCATTGTATTTACGTGAACGGAAATTGAAATAGAAATATAACTTCAATGAGTTGATAAAGAATTAAACCATGCAAGTTGCTGCAGAATGTCAGAAAATAGCCTAAACTATAGAAGTCCAAAATCATGTAGTCGCTACCATATTTTCCCAACAAAGCCATGGAATCCCAGCGTACTTAAAAATACAAAGACTCGACTCTCATCAAGGTATAGAATCATATAAGAGCATACTAGAGGAAATGGGGTTGCAAAGCTCGGTTTGGAACACAAGAGCGTGCAAATGGAATTGGAGTGCCGAACAGGGTGTAGGTAGTTAATCCAAACTAACCCCAAATCCCCTCTGCTATTGATCAAAAACCTAAAAATCATGGACTGTTGATTCTAAGACATGTCATAAGGCATAGTGACAAATGAACAACCCTTCAATTACGTGGTCTTCACATGGGCTAAAATCCAACATGTCACCACTCATGTACAACATCACATGATGCCATTTAATATCTAGACACTTTGGAGTGATCACATTGATATGTAATATCCGGTTCTGTGAACTCGGGTGATGTATAATATAGCATATCGAACCTTATATATGTTTTTGTGTGAACCCTTAATACCTTTTGGTAGACCATATGATAGGTCAATGAAACTATGAATGCAACCATGGTAATACGAGGACGTCGTGAGGAAGTGACAATGTTAACAATCATTTGGAACGTAAAGAATTTTTTGTAACCAAAGACAAGAGAAATGTACTAAGTGTTAAAAGTGAGTCCCCTTGTAACATACAATTTTTAAGAGGTCTACAAGGCCAATCTTTTAAATACAAACAAATAGATCTATGTTATTGAATCTGTTGAGAAGGTATATATCTATATTAACAAAAAAAGGATATATATATATATATAGTCACGAGAAAAAGTCCAACTTGGAAATAAGATAAATAGATCTGGATGACATCTAATGAAAATTTTCCGGTAAGGAAAATTACAGCCTCATGAATTATTCTGAATGAAAATATAAAAAAATTAAGAGCTTTCCATTCCTTAATTTTTCTCGAGACAAAATTGGATATTTCCTTATAAGATTCCTTGTTTGCAACAATTTAAAAGAAATACATGTCCTTTTGCTCTATTATTAAAAAAAAAAAGGAAATTTTATGAGGGATAGTACAAGTGGTATCCATGAATCACTCAGTGATTTTTTTGTGTCGATATATAACTCTCACGCAAAAAAAACAATTTTGGAACAACAAATTGACAATAAAGGAAAAATTATTAGGATTTTATGCCTTTAAATAGGCTACATTAGAGAAGAATATGATGGAAAAAATCCATGGTTTGTGAAAATTGTGAGCCAAAATGTTTACATAATTTTTTTTATTATTATCCCAGAGGAACTCAATAGCCCGCATGACACGTAGCTACTAGTAAACCTTTGGGGGTCTACGACCTATCCCCCTCTTCATAAACCATGACATAATCAGGGGGATATGAACCTTGGATTCGACAAGTTACTATAACTAGGCAAAGGCTTACTGACCACATAACGGATATTGATTACAAAGGAGGAAATGGTCAACTTGTTTAAAATTGTTGGATATTCCATAGCCACCATCAAAGCCATGAATGCTTTGTGGTGCCAGAGGGAAAGAACTTGACAAACATCGTAATTTGGATAAAAAAGGATTCCAATTTCCTTTCACATTCCTCATCTTTGTAAGTCAAAATGCACCTTAACTATGTGGTATACAAGTAGACTAGCATAGCTTTAGACATTGAGATTGGAATAATATTGAAAAATGGGAGTAACACTGCATGTTATATCCCATAGTTCTGAGTTTAAATTCATGTTTTCACATATCATTTATTCTCTCATGGGTGAGAAAATGGTTCATCATTCCATTTGCATCAGTTTGGGAGATTGAAGGATTCTTTGTAGTACCTTAAGCATGTGTTCATTAATTTTGCTTGTGGCTATTGAAGGATCACATTATATTATGTGTTTCATCAATGGGATAATAGAGTGCATAGGTGTTATAATTTGGCAACAACAAATCCTAGTTTTGGTGGGGTTAACAACCTTGGTATGCTTGTTAATTCTCTTAGACATCCCATCAACATTGTCTATGCAAGCTTAGGGATGAACTACATCCATAAAGATTTTGTATAAGGGGATTTTTCTATCTTTTTGGGAATCAATGATAACTTATATAATATATGTCTCCATTCATTGATTCTTTACTCTCTGTTCCCTTTCACAAACATATAATTTGTCATTTTGGGGTAGGCACATCACTCGATTGGTTTGGTAAAGCTTAAGTGAAGGAGTTGGTCCATATTAAACTAGCACCTTCCCTTCTCTCAATCACTTATTTTCATTTGTTTGATATCTTTAATTTTCATCCCTTCTGGTTTTTCCATCCTTTATTTTATATCTTTTGAAGCCTAGAATCATTAGGAAACATGTGGTAAAGGCTACTTCAGTAAACTTGTGTATAAATGCAAATAATGAGATTGGTTTATATTGAGACTTCTCTAATTTATCATAAGTCTAAATATTTTGTGTATTCAAATATTTTTATATATTTTTTGTTTGGTTCTATCTGAAATTCGTCCTTAGATTCATGAACTATTAAAACTTTTAATGAAATTTCATGGAAGTATATAAGCTTGTAGTCCTTAACCTTGTTCAATTTCTTTCCTACTCTATAGATCCCAAAAAAGGTTTCTCTTTAGAAAACATAATCAAAAGGGTTTCCTTATTAGGGACTCAAGTCATCTCTATTGGATAGAAAACCATCCCAACATGAACAAAAGTTATATAAATGAATCCAAAAGAATTTTGATAAGTTTTAAAGAGCTAATTCATTTTAATAAGAAGACTCTTCTACGAGACTACTCTAAGATCAATGAATTGGAGCACTATTGTATCATGTAGCATGATGCAATTATGAGTTTCTTGATTTAATAGAATCAAAGGATAAGTTGAGGGTTTGGTTAGAAAGTTGGCATTGAAACTTCAAAAATACATTATGTCATTAGTCTCGTATAATCAAGTCAAGAATATTAGACCATGTACTTAATGGGGGAGAGAATTACTTCTATGAGGAGGATAGGATAGGGTGTACTTTCTTTCTTTATTTTAATTTTAATTTATAGGAATCGACAACTGGGCTAGTCTCGCACTTGCGTGACATGGGGTTGATTTCAACCGCTACCACTATGACCTCAAGGTGAACCACACTGCCTCCACCATGTGGCACATGAGTAAACTTGGTGGATTTGAACCTGGAACCTCTTGCAACAGAATGCTTCACTTTCACAACAATTTCCAATTGAGTTGTCTCAGCAAGGGGTGGTGATAGGGTCTACACTTTTAATATTGATAATTTTTTGGATTTGATCTATCATTCTTCAATATTCTCTAGAGATAATTTGTCACTAATTTTTATGTCTGTATATGATAAAAAGAGCGATGGGAGTATTAAATAAGAGTTTTTTTTTTAAATAATTTTTTCTTCACCCTTTAACTTTATTATTATAATTTATCTTCTTACATGTTTATAACTCATTCATCCTCTAGCTTTTTCTAGATGTTTTTTTATAATGTTAATTTTATTGTTGATTTTAATATAAATTTTAAGTTTAATATAACATTCTAATTTATTATAATATTATTTCATTTCATAACCTTCTGAAATTTACTATTTCATCTCTACTATAATTATGTGGTTTGTTTATCTCACTATCCATGTTTTTTCCTTTTTCTGATGATGAACATGAGTAGGGGTTTGAAACTCGTCGATCCTAAAATATTGATGTGATTTATCCGGAAGATTTTTTCTTTAATCATGAATCACAAAGCCTCCATTATGATGATTTTTTCTTTTATTATCCCATAATCGAAGGTTTACTAATTACACATGTTTGAAATCCCATGGTTGGCTTACATTTAACAGAAGATCCATTGCATCAACTTCAGTATCTATAGTAAGAAAATTGATTCTTGGATTGGCATGGATACATTGCATCAACTTCAGTATGTATAGTAAGAAAATTGATTCTTGGATTAGCATGGACACAGAGCATGTGAGGAAGTGAAATTGGAGGAAATTATGAAGAGTTAAATACTTGGTAGGACAATAAGGCCACAAGAGCAATAGTGTTGAGATCTACAACAATATGAGATAGCGTAGGGGATGACTATTTGGGAACCAAATGGCTTACGATTAGTTTACACTGGTGTTCTATGTTTAATCCATGAGCACTTTAGTGGTGACCAACTTGTTTAGAAGTCGTAACTTTGTTGAACTACTATCATTGTTTTGAGTGGGTTTTAACATCCATGGGTTCTCACTATAAAATTGTTTTGTTCTATTATTATTTGGTTAGTTTTCTCACTTGTTGCGCAAAAAGGATCTCTACAACCGAGTATGGAGTAGATCTCACGTAAACATGTAAACTAAACATTTAAAATGTAATGTCTAACATTTAACATTTAACATTTTAAATTTAGCTCTATTTAAAAATCAATCTAATTATTATTATGTATAAACACAATATAAATTTAAAATATAAAGATGATTACGAACACTCAAGAGGTATGGTACATAAATAAAACCTCTTTTTATATTTACTCCATAAACCTCTTTATATCTAAGATAACTCAAAAAAGAGGTTTTATTTATGGGCCAAATACCATTTCAACACCATGGGCTAAATACCATGGGCCAAATGCCATATTTGTAAAAGATGTATTGTAAATAAAAAAATACAAAAGAGGTATAAAGATGTATAGTAAATAAATAAAAATATATCAAATAAGGCTAGAGATCAACATCTAATTATATACCAAGGCTATGGACCAAATACCATGGTAAATAAAATAGGTATGGTAAATAAATAAAAATCTAAATAAACCAGAGGTATTGTAAATGCATAAAACCTCTTTTTATATTTACTCCATAATTGACTTTATATTTAAGACCATTTAAAAAAGAGGTTTTATTTTAGGTGAAGCCTATGAGCCAAACACCATGCGCCAAATTATTGTTAACACCATCCAAAAAAAACATTATTAACCCTAATAATAATATTAGAAGATTATTATTATTATTATTATTATTATTAAATCTAATATTAATATGAATATATTATAATATTAATATTATTAAATTTAATAACTTTGGATTAATACAATATTAAATTTGTTATATTATAATATACATTAATATATCATGATATATATTAACTCTAGATATATATGGGGGGGAAGAGCAAAGACATAAAGTGATAGAGGTGGAGAGATAGGGGGAGTGACAAGGGAGAGATAGCCATAAAATGAAAGAGAGGGGAGAGGAGTGAAGAGAGAGGGAGGGAGAGGAGTGATTTTCACCTCCGGAGATTTGATCCCTCTGGACGCTTAGTAGATCCAATGTTAATATGGATCTAGGCTGGATACATGTAGTGTTCCATAACCCATAGATCTAAAATGTAAGTTTTTTTTACAAATATTATAAATAAATTAAATTAAAGAGACAAGTAAGATGAGACATGTGAAATATACCCTTATATTATGATAATCATGGATGTGTTTGCAACATATTTTTTATCCATTTTGAGGAACCTATTTGGATTTAACTTTTGTTATTCACCCAATATTGCATGAGGACCTGCAGAGTACTAGGGTGAGGGAGAGATCCAACCTTCATTTTGAGCCTTTACTACTCTCAGAAGTGTATATTTTTTCCCTTTCTACTTCCTCTTAGAGCCTATTATCATTCCCCTTTTGTCATAGTCATTTCCATTATGGTCATCACATGCATTATAAGCGACACTGTTTTTTATTTAGATAATATTTAATTTTAATTTGAAAAGGGACACATGTCAACTAGATACACATTTAGCTCAAATTGTGTTCTAGAATGCGCCTTTCCATGCAATGATATATTTTTTTACTTTTAGTTACTTCATCTTTTTTAAAGTTGATATAAAATTAAGTTATTTCACATAAACATCCAAATATTTTATTTATGTTTCAGAGTGAGAATAAAATATTTTTACCACATTTTCTGAGTTATGATGTGAACACCCAATCCACCAAGCATAATGAGAGGAGTGAGATTATTGATATTTATAATTCTTTTAATTAAAACTAACAAAATATGTATTTCAATTTTGTTTTTAATTATAGCCAACATTATTGTGCATTTAAAAAATAATTGACAATTTATATTTAAAAAAATATGTATCAACTTTAAATTGAGCACAGAAAAAATTACACATCTCCCTCATAAAAAAATACAAAATACAGATTTAAATACAACAACAATTTTTAAACCATTCATAAAACAAATTTCAAATTTTATAAAAAACTAATATTTAAAATAATATTAACTTTGTAAATTAATAATTATATATTTATTTTTAAAATATAAAAATAACTTAAATAAAATTTCTAAAATCATTATTAACCCATTTCAATATTAAAAACAAATAAATTTATAAATAATACTAATGTTTATAACTTCATTTTCAAATCTAATTTTTTCGAGCAATATTAATCATTCGTTATTTCAATTTTGAATAAAATTCCAATCAATAAAAAGTTGTGCCTTTATGGGTTTTCACACGGGAGGACCCTCTATGTCATGCCCCTACACTAGCGGTAGTCTTTCAACCACTTATAGTAAGGTGCGGCACCACCAAACACTTTCTTTTCACCAATACTTATGTTCATGGACTACGCTTTAACATTCGATACTTAGTTTATTTTTCGTTACCAAGTATTAAGATTAACCTTTATACTAATAAACACCCATACACATTCATTATCCACAAAAATTAACACATACACACAATTGTAACAATATAAACTGAGGGGCAACTCCTTGATATGAGTCTGCCCGAGCTTAATATATATTTTCCACTTTCATAAAAATACAAGTAATACCTTGGAAACCTCAAGTTTCATACTTCGACAAATACTAGCTCGTGACCTTTGTCACCGGGCTCCCACCTCATGCACACCTTGCACAGTGGTCACCTTACAATCCACAATTCAACTTTGCCAACTCGTGTGCACAGGTGCCCTCACCGGGTTCCCACCTCATGCATGACTCATTTGGGCGGGCATGCCTTCGTGTGGCCCTCCACCCAACTTGCCTTCACTCGAGCTGTTAACTCGCTGGGCAGACGCGCCTTCGTGTGCCCCTCCACCTGAACTTCACATGACCATCGGGCAGGTGCACCTTCATGTGGCCCTCCACCTGAACTCGCCTTCACCCGTGTTGCACAACTATCGGTCGGGAGTTCCTTCGTGCGTCCCTCCACCCGAACTTGCCTTCACCCAAGTTGCACGACTATCGGGCAGGCGCGACTTCATGCGGCCCTCCACGCGAACTCGCCTTCACCGAAGTTGCACAACCATCGGGCGGGCGCGCCTTCATGCAACCCTCCACTCGAGTCACCCTTGTTCACCAAAACTCCGTCAAGTCCTGTGTAGGGACCACCCCCTCATGTTAGCCCAACACACGTTCTTTACTCGGTCGGCTCATGGAACGAGCTCATGACTCGCCCACGTATAAACGTGTGACAACACCTTGCCAACATAACCTTGTCTCGCCCGTTTCGGTCGCTTGCCTTCAGTTATGTTCACCTCAACCATTCAGTGGGTCTGCCCAGGCGACTCGCAAGCCGCAAGGCATTACATCCTCCCCCACCTGAAGTCATTTTCATCCTCGACAATACCTCACCTTGGTAACCATCTGCCACCAAGATAACCATATCCGAACAGTCTTATCCTAATCCATGATATCACTTGGTCCCTATACTACAAACATCCCTGCAACATATGCAAAATGACCCTCTCCACCTTGTGTCATTCCATCCTATAAATTGTCATCAAGATACTCCAACATAATGCCAACACATCTCTGCACACTGGTACCCCTCATGACTCAAACTAGTTGGGTAGCTAATCCAACTGTCACGTCCAAACCATAAGAATGCACATCCTTATGTCACCATCAGTCTTTCTCTGACTTCTGCTACATCTTGGACTCATCAAGAATCTTCTCTAATCCCATGCTCAAGTCCATGGAATCTCCATCTCATCTGCAACATGTCCATCCCATCCATGGTCTTGTTATACAAGAGTGCACAACCTCTCCATCGGCACATACACATCTCCATGTCACATCAACATCTGCACAACATCCTTGCCTCGACACTCTCCATAGGATGCCTAGTGGGCTCCAGTATTGCAGCAATAATGTTGCAACTCCTGGGACTCCCTTCTTTACTTTTATCAACCCGGTAGTTCGTAACAAACTTGGAAGCGATGGTGCTATATGCACAAGTACTAGCTCTTGCCACGGCTGTCACTTGGTCAGCTGGCACAAGTCCGCTAGGAGCTTAAGCCAACTTCTATGAGCTCTTAGAAGAAGCTTTTTAACTGATGTATGAAAGCAAACTCAAAGAAGGCTAATCTACTTGTAGAAAGAAACTAGAAAGCTGAAAGGAAACGCAAACCCTAGCAAACCCTAATTTTATCAGCTAGCCCTACTGATGCAAGAAAGAGGATGCAAGCTACTGAAAGAGATGCCATTGACTTCTAGGAAGGTAAAATGCATGTGTATAAACTACATCTACAGTGACATCTGAAAAACAAACATCTCTTTTTATTTTTGAATAAGTTGTCAGAATTATCATGCATGTGGTTTGACTGTTTTGACTGTGTAGAGGTGGATTGGTGAGAGGAAATGCTTGCAGATAGTTGGGAAGGTTCAAAGTGGGCCTAAGGGGTCCCTAGCACCCTTCCAGAGAGTTTCACCAAGTTTGGCTATCAAGAAACCGTGTTCGTGAGCTTCTACAGGAAGTCTGCAGGGGTTCTACAGGATGTTCTGTATTTTCTACAGGATGTTCAGAAATGGGATTTTGGATGGTGGATGGAGGGAAAAAGGTGAAGAAGTGAGTATGGAGGTAGGATAAGGATGTGAGGGGGTCTAGGACTTGGTGGATGGAGCAGATGGGATTGATGGAGTATGGGCAGATAGAGAAGTGGTACGAGTGCTCTGCAAGTTGTTTGTCCAACTGAACCAACGAAGACTTGGAAAATCAGAGACCTAGTTACATTAACCTAATTTGATCTAGCTAATAGTAAAGAGAATGGACAGAAGTTTATTTGCAATGAAACCATATATAACAACTATGCAATGAAGCAATCAAGAATCTGAACATGTAACCAACTTCTGCAAATAAAAATCAAACACTAATGATTGCATGGCAAAGCAAAGATAGTGTTTTTGGTGGCAGCAAGGTCACCTTGATCCCAGCTCCTGATCCCACTGAGGGAGAGGTGAAATCAGAGGTGCTTGATGGCCTTTTTCTGAAGCTCTTCCCTGTTAATAACCTATCAACTCAATCTGAACATCAAAAGCCTTTCTAATCATCAACAATGACCTAGGTAATCAACAAGATTTTAATCTACTTTACAGAAATTATTTTGCAAAGACATAAAAAGCAAATAACAGTGGGTAAAGGAAGCCTTGGCACTTGGGTTGGGCCCAACCCCAAGAGCTACAGGCTCCGAAATAAAACTCAGAACTGATTCCAAGTAAAGTTGCTCTTCATTCCTCAAAGATAATCATGTCACAAGAAAGTTATACAGTAGTGGCTACAAAAATGAGCTGAAACAATGATAGCACTATAGTGCAAAACCCAATAGTTTCAAAAGTAAACTACGAAGGTTGAGGCCTTCCTATTTATGCACTACGAGGGTCCTAGCAGCCATCCTTAACTCAAGGGACTCGACTGTTAAAACTGCCAGTAAACAGTCACTCTTCACAAAGTTGCTCGGCTGCCTTTAGGATTCGTTTTGGTGGCCTGCTGAGCTCCGAGTTGAGGGTGGAGATTTCGAGGAAGGGCCATTTAATGCAAGAGACAACCTCCCTACGAATCCTCACCCTTGCTCCCTCATGCTTGGCTGTCACCTGGCTCATAATTGCTTGGCTTTGCTCCAAAATTTGTCCAAAAAACCTGAAATAGCCACGTATTAGCCTCCTTGGTAAAGTGACCACCTTTATTCGTTCAAATAACATAAAAATACTCAAAAACATGCATAATATATGAAAAATGGTGGATTGATGAAGAACAGTAGGTAAAATGAGCCAAATAAGTTACCCATTTTTTGGTTTCATCAATGCCCATGAGTGACACCTCTACACATGCTCCTGCATAATGTCCCTACATAAACTGCCATGCTCCATGTCTCCAACCTAATGTCCATGACTCTAGTTTTCCATGATATCCAACCAAGTAGCCCTCATCCCGACATGTGGTCATCCGCATCCAAGTTTGCAAATCTGTCATAAAGAAGCCCTTCTCCAAGGCCCCTTGTTAAGTTGGTGCAGCCCCTTCCAAATAAGGTCCCTGCACCAACCCATCTCCAAGGTTGTCTACCGAGAAAGGAGGGCTAGGAATTTTCCTCCCTAACTCTCATCCACCAGTGTATCAGATTGGTGTTGTGTCCTCAAGTATCTGTGCACGGCCTCAACCTCTTCACATGTACACCCAAGCTCACCAAGCTTGTCTTTCGTCAACTGAAAGTCATATATGCCCATAGCATACCTGAAAAACTCCACTATGCCAGCCAGATCTCTACCTGCATAACCTTCTCCAACCCCTACTTCTGAAGTAGAACTCAGACTTCCTTCATTTGCAACTTCATTGTGAAGATCTTCAATAGAAGATGCCTCTGCCAAGTGCTTCAAGATTCGTGAAATTGATCTTCCACTTCCTGCCTTCTTCCTCGCTCTTGCAATGAAGTCAAACAACTTCCATTCCTTTGTTGTTTGAGTCATACTCCTAAGTCCTCTTTACTCCACATCCTCATGCTTCACATTTGAGTCTTTGGGGTACAAAGTCATAGAATTCATCCTCGGTCTATACCCCAAGCAACTCCTTCTATTCATTGGAACCAACATAGTTCTCTCTTTAGTTGTGATCAAGAGAATGTCCCAGTCCACCATCGGTATGGCTTGTGAAAGCTTCATGAAATCTTGCCCCAACACCATAGAATGATCATCCATGTCCACAATCCTCAAGTCCAACTTTCCACACCACAAGCCCACTCTCACCTGAGTGTTCTCCATCACACCAGTAATAGCCTTCATGGTAGAGTTCACTGCTCTAAAAGCACTCCACTCTTTCTCCATCTCAGCTTTCTTCCCAAAGACTTTGCTACCTTCTTTCTTAAGAAGCTATGAGTAGCCCCCGTATCTACCAAAGCTGCAAATCTCTTGCCTTTCACGGTCACCTGCATAAAACTCAGCTTCAAGGCATCACCTCCTTCTGTCGGCTTTATCTTGTGCCTTACATCAGCAACCTTCTTCAAAAACTCGACCTCAGAAGTGTCCACTGGCTTATGTTCCAATTTGACATTCCTCCTAAGGTACTTTACTTCCTTGCTTGGCTCTTCTAAGTAATTTGATCCTGGTTCAACTTGATTTCCCTCAAGCTTGTCCTTCATTGCATTCTGCTCAAGTGCACCAACCAAGTGTCCATTGACTACCTCCATAAAACTAAGCTTCCGAAGATCCTGTGGATTGTCATGATAGTAAGTCCCCAACTTGTTAATGTAGTCGAACTCATCATGCTCAATTACAACAACCTTCTTACCAAGAAGCTTTTTATTTATCTCCTCCTCAAGTTGCTTGATTTCGGTCTCCACCATGGCACTTTTCTCCCTTAACCAAGATTTCTCATCCAAGAGCTATCGAAGACTAAGACCACTCTGTTGGATCTCCTAATAAAGTTCCTTGAGTTCACCATCCATCGTATTTCCGCATTGGCTGTTGAGTTCTTCAAGTTCCTTCCTTAGCTCTGAATAGTGTTCCTGAATTTTCATGTTCTCGGCTTTCATTGCCACCCAGTCAAAACTCCATCTACTCACTTGTTCCAACACTTTGTACCAGAAGACTTCACTTGCATTATGGCTAGATTCACCTGTCATAGGTTTCTCTACCATCTTCGCCATTCAGCGTTCTTCACTATTCACCAGGTACCTGCACAATTGAACCAACCCTTGATTCCACTTGTTAGTGAGATCAGCTTCCTTCGATAGTACTTCACCTGTCACCACTGTTACTTTACCAAGCTTTCTGCAAACTCGAACCAGCTTATGCAAAACTTGAAATTCCTTTCTAGTCTTCAGCCTTGCTCTGATATCAACTATCACGAAGTGCAATTGTGTATCAGCTTCAACACTTCAACACCAGCACTAGCGCACCAACACTAGCTCTGATACCAACTGTCACGCTCCTACACTAATGGTAGTCTTTCAACCACTTATAGCGAGGTGTGGCACCACCAAACACTTTCTTTTCACCAATAATTATGTTCATGGACTACGCCTTAACATTCGATACTTAGTTTATTTTTCGTTACCAAGTATTAAGATTAGCCTTTACACTGATGAACACCCATGCACATTCATTATCCACAGCGATTAACACACATACCCAATTGCAACAGTATAAAGGGAGGGCCAACTCCATGATATGAGTCTGCCCGAGTTCAATATATATTTTCCGCATTCATAAAAATATAAGTAATACCTTGGAAACCCCAAGTTTCATATTTAGACAAATACCAGCTCGTGTCATTTTTCACCAGGCTCCCACCTCGTGCACACCTTGCACCTCGTGCACACCTTGCACGGTGGTCACTTTACAATCCACACTTTGCCTTTGCCAACTCGTGTGCATGGGCGCCCTCACCGGGTACCCACCTCGTGCATGACTCGTTTGGGCGGGCGCGCCTTCGTGCGGCCCTCCACCCAACTCGCCTTCACCAGAGTTACTAACTCGCCGGATGGGCGCGCCTTCATGCAGCCCTCCACCCAAGCTTCACAAGACCATCATGCGGGCGCACCTTCGTGGAGCCCTCCACCCGAACTCGCCTTCACTCGAGTTTCTCATTAAATGGCGCCGGGACAATAACAAATGTCAGAAATAATACACTTCGTTTTGCAAAAATTTTTCCGACAAAAAATTTGATTGTCAACGTCTGTCTCTATAAACGGAGAATGAGAGGTGGGCCCAAACAGCCACGTAAGTAAGCTGGGAGAACCTGCAAATCGGGATAAGGGTTTCCCGTAAATTATGTGACATAAAATTTAATTTGGAAATTACCCTCAAAAAAAACGTTTATTGGACTGGCAAATAATAACTCGGTTTCGCAAAAGATACAATGGACTAGAACGTTTAGGCCCCAAGGGCATCAACATCGTCCCATTGGCCAACATCGTCCCATTGGCCAAACGGTGTTTGACTCAATTATATTTGCGACGTTGAAAAGAGTAACTGGGTGGGCACGATTACATAACTATTTTTTGGTCAACTGTTTATTTGGGGCAAAGGAACAAAGTAATAAAGGCAGCTGTCTGGTGTGTTTATTTGGGGGCAAAAGTTTATTTGGGGTAAAAGTATAGAGTAAAATAGTGGAATGAAGCATATATGAGACTGTAATTCTAAGAGAGTGTAGAGGATGTTTGTAAAGTTTTATATAAAATTTAGAATACTTATGAAAAAAGGTATTTGTATAAAACAAAGTTGTATAAATGTGATATTATGTGATATTTTAAATTTGGTGGCTTTGCTAAAAGTATAAAAGTATAAATGGTGTGGTCATATTCAAGATTTGTCTAATAATGATATATAATGACTGATAACTAATAATAATATATAATGACAGATAGTGACTTTCAAGGTACAATGAAATTGGACTACTAACTTCTTACTTGTAAAATAAAATAAATGTTCTTCCATTGAATTATCACATTTAAAAAAAATTAAACTTAAAAACATTATAAATAGTAAGTTCTATTAATTTTAATTAATTATAAAAAAGTGTAAATAAAGTATCATAAATGGTTAAGTATAGTAAAATATATGTTGTTCCAAAGTGCAAGAAGTGCTTAGGTATAAGCCATGGTTGTATGTGGAGTTTATGTACCAGCATTGGGGTGTTGATGATTGTGAATTGATCACAATAGCACATTAAAGTTTTTGTCATTCATATATATGCAACCTGTCTGCTGTCGTTTTTGTCTTCTGAATGCAACCTGTTTACTTTTCAGCTACTTTTCTCGTTATATAACAGAAACTGTATGTGCTTCTGTTTATTTAACCGGAATACAAAAAAGAGTCCTCCTGTTTAAAAGAAACAACTTTCAAACCAAAAGAGAATCCCAGTTAGTGCATGAATTGTACAGATAAAATATTTATCGTCTGCCTTGGTAACTAAGTTGTTTCTAAACCATAACAGAATACCGCGTAGAACGTGAACTACACGGCTAAAATATTTACCATTAGCGTTGTGAAATACGTTGTTTTGTATATTAGTGGTGTAGCAATAATAGCTATCAAAATACTTTCAAACATTAACATCATAAAGTAGGAGACATACACGGTAAAGTCGACACAGCACACAAAGTACTCAATAGTAGCCTAATTGTATTAAAAATATAATAAATCAACTGTGATTACATCATGACTTCTCAATATATTTTGGTGGAGACAGCGTGATTACTGGTAGGTATCCTAACTATATCAACAATGCAATAAACTAAACCTGAGATATATGAGCTTGCTTCATATATTTCGGTTCAGAAGCAAACTAATTTTCTGCGATAAATAAACTGTAGGAATATATCTAAACATTTAGGACTTGATTGCTTCAATAACTTTAGTTAAAGTGCCGTTCCTCCCCACGATTTTAGAGATAGAAAAACCGGCAGCTTGGAGTAGATCATTCCATTGTTTTCGGGTCCTTTCACCACCTCCCGGTAAACAATTCAACATAACAGAATCTAAAACATTGGCAGATCCTATCATGTCAGAGCCTTCCGTTAAATCCAAGATAGCCTCAGATAATATTAACTTTCCTTTGTCCGGAAGAGCGAGGTGGCAGTTGTTCAGTAGCTTGATGCAGTCTTCGTCGTTCCAACTATGTAGAAAATTCTTTCATGGGCAAATCCAAAATAAACTCTTATAAGTAAATAAAGTACCAATATGTTGCATATATACTGTACCAAATAATTAACGTCCAAATAAAGTCCATCACAACAGCCAAGAGTATTACTCACCTTCATAAAAATCGCATCTGCAGAGGGTGCGCTCTCAAACAGGTTTCCGCTCATGTGCTGTACGCCTGCGTGAATTAGAATAGGATTAACGAATAGATAAGGAACACGCTATCCTCATAATAAAATTCAGGAGGTGGAGTTTGATTTGATTTAGATATAAATGTTTATATGCATGTGGGAAAAAGTATATCTATAAGCTATAAGCAGCTGCAGTCTAACTAGATTGATTTTTTCCTTAGGATTTTGATAAAATTTGGGTAGAGATTTTTGTAAATTTGAATTATAGTTATTAAATTTCAAAATTTTGTGTGATTATGGGATTTTAATGATGTTAATTTATTTTCATCATAAAAATAATTCAAACACTAGGAACTACAAAATTTCTTCAAATATTTTTATCCAAATTCTTTTGACCGTTTGGGAAACGACTCCTATTTATAATTTAAATTTAAATTATAAATAATGATAATATCTATGAATGAGGCAGCGAAATTGGACATAAATAACCATATAAAGATTAACAGAAGCGAAATAGAAATACCGGGGATAGTTGGTGCAGTTGCGATGACTTGAGGAAGATCAAAGTTGATAGCGCGAATATGAGGATGCGCTTCAGTTATGAGACTCAACGCTTCCCCGCGCCCTCCGCCCATGTCCACCAGCGTGTTGATGTCTTTGAAGCCGTCGTAAACAGCTAAGACATATGTGATAGTGGCCTTTGTTACGGAGACCATGCCTGCGTTGAAGATGGCATTGAACTCCGGCTCGCCGGCTGCGAAATTCCAGAAGTCTTTGCCATTGCCACTAGAATTCTTGAAATTATCGCCGCCATGAAGCACACGTTCGTGAATATGGTCCCAGGCGGTAACGTAAAGTGGGTGTGTCTGCAAAAGAACGAAGGGAACAAGGCTTCGCGAACTAATATCCTCGGAGGTGAAGTAGGTTTTGGTGCGATTGGTAAGGCCATATTTTATGTTCATGGGGGCATTAACTCCCTCCGGTGGCACGATTGCCTGCAAGATTCCCATAGTGGAAAGGTAAGTAAGAATGCGGGAAAGGGCGCCCAAGTCGGGATCTTCAGAGGGGAGTTGGGCGGCGATCTGGTGCACGGAGAGAGAAACATCGGGGCCGGCTTTCGAGATGATGTCAGGGATTTTAAGACGAATTGCACATTTTAGGAGAAAGGGGGTCTGTAAGGAAAATGCCAGACTTAGGGCCGAAGCCCGAAGCGCCTCTTCGTCCTTCACAGATTGCATATTCATATCCGGAGCCTGAACCAGAAACCCTTAGTTGTTCACAGCTTGGATGTTCATACAACTCCTTTTAACTCACCACAGGCTCACTTGGATAGCAAAAGAAGAGGGATGCCAAATATATAGTATTTGGTGGTAGGTTCTTGTCGCCTGCTACGTCACACTTTGAATTGTCATTCAATTTCCGTGAGCTTGATTTAACAGCAGGGCCCAAACTACTGATCGTCATATATTTTGCTTCGAGTTTCGATTTATGGCCCACACAAATTAAGAGTGTCAGCTTAAAATTGACGGTTTATCATTTATGATAATAAGTTGCGCCGAGCTTATTTCGATTGCAGGTTGCCCAGACCGGTTTACGTGGCTCACTGGGTCCCTCCATCTCCGTTATGAATCCCAGTCAAAATAGTGTCTCAACCATAATCAGAATTCCATCTGAATCGATTCACGTTTACGTGAACGGTACGTCTACCAGAAAGAAAAGAAAATGTAAACTGGTCAGTAAGATTTCTCATGGAGAAGATGAGAATTCACCGGATCAACCGTCCATGAGAAGCAGAAGCGGCGGGAGGACTCATGTGAATGGGCAGCCATCTATTTGATGTTGTGAAGTTGTGATGATAAGTTGGGTTCATTTCTATATAATATTTTCACCTTTCTACATATGCTGTAGCTACTTTATATACGACCAACGAAACACTCTAACCTTGACATGATGATGTCATTTCTATATAATAATTTGACCTTTCTACCTATGCTGTAGCTACTTTATATACGACAAACTAAACACTCTACCGACTGACTATTTATTGGTGCCAAAAACCTTGACATGATTTCAGGGACGGAGCATTCAAGTTAAACACTACACCTGCTGAACATTTATCGGTGCTGAGAACCATGACTTGATTTGAAACCAAACTTTCTCTGATGTAAAGACCCTGCCGAAAACCATGACTTGAGTTCGGTGGTATTGACCTTGTTTTGTCGGTATCGAACCACGACTTCACTCACGTGCCGTATGAATATAATGCAACGCAACACAATAATCATATATCACCATATATAATAATAATAATATCGCATCATATAATATAATATAATATAATATAATATAATATATTATATTATATTATATTATATAATAATATAAAATTTGATTAGTATATATATTATTATATATTTTAAATAATAACAGTTTAGTAAATTAAATTTTATTATTATATTAAAAATTAACATATTAGCTATTATTTAAAATATATATTTCTCACCACTATATTATTGTTAATAATAATTATATTATTGTTAATATCTTTTTATATTTACCTGGAGTATATTAATAATATCAACTAGATTATATATATTTATCATTATATTTTGAAATTCAAAAAATATTATATAAGGAAGGATTAATATATCTCATTTATTATTAATATTATAAATTTAAGGGAATAATAAATTCAGCAAATAAACATTATAAACACGAGAGATTACTATAACAAATCCTTAGGATTAATATTATAAACTGAAAGGATTAATAAACCCAAGTCATCAATATGATAAACCCAAGGGATAAACCAAAACAATGTATTATTAACATTATAAACCCAAGGGATTACTATTAAGCGACTACTTGCTTCTAAAAAGAATAATCTTCTCTCCTATTTCGAGCTTGAGAAGCCAAGGTAAAAAGTCCTTTGCTTGATCTATGAGGGTGCATATATAACAAATGAAGTGACTTTCCACCTCCCTTGTGGCTCTTGACCTTCCTTGATGACTCTTTGGCTCACATATGTTTTTTCTAATTCCTAAGAGATATTTGAGCTTCTACATAACATTCTGTGTATGACCCTTAGGCTTCCACACATTTTACATTTTCACATTTTTCCAAAATACAATATTACTAGTAGTGCGTAGTTATAGAAGGAGAGGGTCAATGCATTACGTAATTAAGCACTGCAGAGGCTAAGAAATGGCATGACGACTAATTGAAAGTGTGCAGTATGTAGTGGGGGAAAGACTGGGCAAGGAGTGTGTAGTGGGAAAGTGCAGCTGACATTGACTGAGCACTGAGATTGCGTAATACATAGTTGATGGAGGTAGTTTGTTGTAACTGCATGGTATGAAGTTCCAAGAGGAAGATGATGCTTGACTGTGGCTTATGACTATAGAGTACATAGTTCTAGGAGGTAGAAATATATGTACTTGGTCGAGAAAGTTGCGGAGATGAGAAAACTCCAATAGTGACTAAGTGTGGGATCAGTAAGGAAGAAAGATGAGACCAGATCATGTGACGAGACTTGAACATGATCACACAAAAAAGTTACCAACTACACACCCAAAATCAACATGTATCCATTGAAACGATGATAAAACAACACTTACCTCCAAGTGCGACACTTAGGATACAGCTTTTGACATAATTGTCGACTGTAATAAGAAAGTGTGCAATACCTTGAAAGTGAGTCCAATGCATATCACTATGATACATAGAATCCATTAACATAAAAGAAAGCACTAAATATACCTCTTAAAGGTGTGCCATAACTACCTTTGAGAAGGAATGACACTTCCCCTAACATAAGACAACACTTGAAATTCCTTAAAAAATGGACTTATAAACTTAAGAAGAAATCATGGGATAATTCTAACAACTAGAAATGACAACTCACATGATCAAAGCGAGGCTCCAAAGTTTGAATATAGGGAAAAAAATTGAGGGCGTTGTAGCAACAACAACAGAGAGCTGAGTGGGACCCAACATAAATATGTGACCCAATAAAACCTTGTATATGAATAGAGGGAAGTGGAAGATAGGAAAAATAAACAAAACAACTAAGGGGATTGATTGGTCCATGAGAATAAAAATGAACCATGGTGTGGCAAAAATGAGAAAAATATAAAAGAAAAGAGAAATTTCATTTTCCATGATAAAAAAATATTTAAGGTTATTGAATGGTTTCGGTTAACCTTGAAAATCTTTGGGAAATGCATGCTTGGCATGACCAAGACACCTCCATATGCATTCTCTATATCATAAAGTGGATAAGAAATGAAAGATGTCCTTCAAACCTATAGGTATGTGATAGAGAACCATCATAGTAGCAAGATAAGCTACCTATATTTAAAAATATTATGGTTGTGTAATGGCACATAAACAACATAAGTGAAGAAAATGTTGAGTTTAAATACACTATTGAATATGGAAGTGTTGAAGCCCTGAAAATCGAATCAACAACAAGGGGGATACCTGCCCGGTCCGGACCTTGGTTGGCAGCTCCTTTTCCGTTTGGTATAGCGGGTCCGATTGGGGATGTGGGACCAGTTTCCCAATTTAAGTGTGTGTGTGAGAAAGATTGATATTTCTAGTCTAACAGTTCCTAATTGAGATGCTCTAATTCTAACTTTAATCTAATGACATGCAGTTGTATTCTAATAAACAGAAATGTATAAGTCTATACTAACCCAGGGTGTAATCTTTTTGTTATGCGATCTAAAATGATTTCAGATAAAAATCGGTAATAAAGATCATTCAACTGTTATGAGAAAATAATTCAATATAGATGAACCACTTCGCATAAAAATTTAGATGAAACAGTTGTGAAAAACATATCGCATAATAAGATACTCATACATTAAGCATAAATAAATAGCTATCACGGTACAAAAGTGCCAAATGATAACTCAGGCATTCATGCATTAATATATAAACAACTGAACTTGAATATCACTTTAACACAAAAGATAGAAACAGTTAAGAGATAGAAGTACCATTTATAACTAGTTCTACTCATGAGCTTCAAGCGATAACGATTTATCTCTTCTTAATCCAACATCCACTAAGAGTACAGAAGTGCAACATCAGTAGCAGATATTAAATGCAAAAATCAATAAATCTTGTTCCATTCATTCATCAAAACCTCCTCGGAGGGTGAAAAAGTGCATGTTCTGAGGACACGTTTTTGCTAAATTTCTGGAACCTTCTATAAATGCATGAGAAGGGTTTAAATACTACTAACTAAGACTAAAAATAACTTATTACAAAAATATAGGATACGGTTTAAATGACCATCCTTTTTCTAGTCAAAGATAAAGCAAAACTATTTCTAAAATTAAATCTAACATCTAACTATTTCTGTATTTAATCCTTAACGTCGCAAGCATTCAACATTTGCTTGAGAAGAGTCGGTTGGCCGACTTCAGCCTTTAATTGTCCTGTGAAAACGGAATCAGCAAGAGCTAGCGCCACCTTTTCGGCAGAATTATTGATGCATTTGAGAGTCATACACTGGCTGTGTGGTTTCACTAAATATGCCCAGTAAGAATCCCAATTCAGCTTAGTCAATATTTTAATGGATTCTGCCTTCTCTTGAGCCTTCTGTCTCCAGCCTGCTTGTAAGTGTTGTACCTGTACACATACTACTTTTGAGGATATTTCTGACCATTACCACTGATTTTTGGATTCAAGTTTTACATTTTACCTTCAGTGTTTTTCCCACAAATTTTTGGGTTTACAGGAAACTGAGCAATTAGAGGCTTTTCCCTTTCAAGAAGTTTCGCCCAGCGATGCGCAAAATTTCCGAGGCTAATCGCTCATCGGAAACTGCCTCCGTTTCTTGATCCGGGCTTCCTTGGTGCGATTTTCGTCTCTTGCGTGTTTTCTTTTAGCAAATGTGAAGCTCACATTTTGTGAAAATAATGATCCCATAAGTTCTTGACCTAGAGTTTTGAGTTTTCTGTTTTTTGATGTCAGCGTTGTCCATAACCCATTTAACAATATCTGTGTAGGGGGGAATTTTGGGCCTTGCCGCTATTCGGTGCAAGAACGAACAAGGTAAATCTACAACTGATGCCTCGGAATAATTCTGTGAGCCTGCAGTAGCTGTAAACTCCATTACCTTGGGATTCTATTCCTCAAGTAGATTATACATGCCTTCCCAAGTGGTAATACCCGCGTCTCTGTTACAGGCGGTGTCTGTGTACAAGGGCGCCATTTCTTTATCATCAGACATCAGAGCCTTGCCTTTATTCCCCATAGTTTCTTGTATACTGCTTTGTATAGTCCTTTGTTCTTCGTTCCTGCAGTTTATAAGTGAGGTGAGAGTAATGATAAGTAACAGTGATGGGAAAGCTTTAAATGCCGAAGACATGCAAAAGTATATCACCTTACGTGAACTGGCACTTCGATCAACACAAAACCATATTTCATTAACAACTGACAACTAACTCATTAATTAGCATTAAAGCGCATAACGAGGTCTCGTTTTATGAAAAAAGTTTTCTCGAATAGTGAGCCAACATATTTTGCGATGGAGTGATTTTGCGATTTGCTTTGCAATATCGCAAATCACTGTATCGCATTATCGCAACATCGCTGTATCGTTTATCACAACATCGCAATATCGTATTATCGCAACATCACAATATCGCAACATCGCAACATCGCAATATCGCAAGATCGCATGGTCGCAATATTGCATAATCATAGTATGTGCCCATTTCGTGTTAATGCATTTCTTGTGAGGTGCGATTTTGTGATATGCGCCGTCGCATATCGGCGTTTTCTATGGTTTTCCAGCGTAAGTGCATTTTAAGGCATGCGATGTGATATTTCTTAAGGAGTGGTTTATCCTTCCTCATCATGAAACTTTAGATTTTTCAAGGATATTTTCCTAAGTTTATGATGGTAAGTTTTATTAAAAAGGAAATACAAGAACTAATTCATTTTTTTAATTTTTCGACTAAGGGTCCCCACTTATTTAGTATTAGTAATAACAGTGAATAAGAAGGGGGGGTTGTTGGTGGCCACAACAATTGGCGATTCACTTGGAAGAACCAGTTATCTCTGTCTTTCTTTTGAATTTTCTAAACATCCAAAACAGAAAATTTTCGAGAAAGTTAAACTTTATTATAGAAAGATAAAGTACATTATGCTTTAACCTGTCAATTATATTTTGTTTCATCTATTTTCAACTTTGATTATTTGCTCCCTCAAGCTAGTCCTTGTATTTACATCAGTCATTACTTGGTTTATAAATATGAAACAAAGCCTTCTCTGTAAATTAGTTTTAAATATGCTCATTTGTCGTAGGTAGAGCCTCTGCTGCCAGCAGGCGTTCATAGCCTCGACAGGGTTACCTGTTACCCAACAATGATCTTGTATCCTTCTAGAGAAACATACAATTTTTCAAAGAAGAATCCATATCCACACTTATTGATTTCACTTTATTTTTTACCCTTAAAGAACAATGTCTTGGTTTGATAGCCAATTTATGACACAATCATTCACTTGATTTATAACTTTGTTGAACAAGCTGGCTCATGATGAGACCCCTTGCCTTTTTATTGCGACAATCTTGAGTCATTGCCCTGTTGTGGTATGCAGTATTGGCAAAGTCAGCAAGTTATAATATCTGTGATTATGATAAGCCGACTCGTGATGAGACCTCCTACTCTTTAAGATAAAGTGTATCCTTGGATTGTTTCTCTGAAAGTTGTATTTCCTCAATAGGGAGGAAGTCATTGTTTCCTTAAGATAGCTGTGGATGACAATAGTAGAGTTTTTGGAAAGAGTTGTTCTACAAAGAATCTTTGTTTTGTTATTGATACATTTCATTGCACTGATACAAAACAATTTCTCACTAAAGGTTGTTTTCATCAAATTTTACGAAGTTGAAACTAGTATCATTTCTAGGCTAGAGTCTTTAACTGTATCTTTCAATAATAAAGATCAATTTTCTAAAAGATTTGTTATTTATACAAGCGAAAAATCAAAATCTGAAAGAGAATTGGTGTCTTTTTCGTAAATCCCTAATGTAACCATTCACAACTGGTTTTATTATAAAAACTAATTTACAAAATAGAAGAATGATCTTCTAAGGAAAATATTTCTTAAGGATCTGTCCGTTAACAGGTAAAGAATCTTTCTTTCCTGTTAAATCCTGCAACATAAAAGTGGACGGACCTATGACTTCTATGATTTGGAAAGGGCCAAGCCATATTCGTTGAAATTTTGTATGTTTCCCTTTTTCCTCATGGGCCTTGTCCCATTTTAAAACTAGATCTCCCATCTGAAAACATTTTTTGGTCATCATGTTTGAATCAAAAGAGGATTTCACTAATGCTTGGTGATGAGCGTGAGTTCTTTTGGCCTGTTATCGTTGTTCTTCTAACATAATTATTTCCATTTTCCTTAGTTGTAAGGAGGAAGTTGGTACTTCATCAATATATTGAACTAAAGACAGAGAGGGAATTGCTAAATGAGTCGGAAGAACCACTTCTTTTCCATAAACTAAATTGAACGGAGAAGTGCAGTTGGAGGCTTTTTGCGTTATCCGATCTGCCCATAAAGCATATGTTAAAGACTTATGCCAATTTTTATGATTTTGGTCAACTATTTGTTTGATAATCCTGATTAGGTTTTTATCTGTAGATTCACCTAAACCATTCCCCTATGGGTAATAATTCGCAGAATATTTGAGTTTGAAACCTCTTTTAAATGCAAATTCAGTCATTGCATTTCTAGAAAAGTGTGATGCGTTGTCAAACATTAAAGCGGAAGGCAATCCAAACCTGGTGATTATAAATTGATCTATGAACTCAATGATATGTTCAGCATTAGCCGTCTTGAGTGGAATTTCTTCTACACATTTAGTAAAGTAATCTGTTGTTGTAAGGATATATCTATGCTGTTTAGAAGAGTGAGGAACGATCTCACCTATTATGTCCAATCCTGACTGATCAAAAGGTTGTTCAATGTTGACTGGCTGATTCAACTCCCCATGTATAGTTAAGGAAGTGGAATTGATAAAACATAACCAATTTGACCTTATGCAAATGTTAGAGAACCTTTAGGAGCCAACCAACCCTTCCAGGTGACTAACCCCTAAGGTAACTTAACTTTTTACTGACCTAGAGCATCAACCACTCCCATGACATGAGCATGCATGCGTTTGGGACCCTTCAATCGCTCCCACAACAAGGGCATGTCAGCAACTGGAGACCTTTTTAGCTAGTTCTGAGCTTGCGACCCTAGATGTGCCACTTTTCAGGGCTAAGTCTAAAGCCACTACCCAGAAATTCATGAAACTTCTGCAATTGAAATTAACATCAAAACAATGATGCTAATGTAAATACTTGAACAAATACTTAACATAACCCCTGCTAGCAATGACACGCATCTAGTCAAATATGTCACAAATATGCATTCTAAATGTTATAACAACATATCTGAGCATAGGGGTCTCATACTTATGTGACAATCACTAAGAAGCATTGTTGCCTTATACACACACACACATATACCTACATACATACATACATACATACATACATACATGCATATACATACTTGACGTTTACGTATATATATGTACAAAATAACTAGAAACAATGCAGAGACAGAGAATAGTGAACAATACAATTATTTCTAGAAATTTCAACTATAGTTCTATTATCTTTATAGACAAAACCCTTTTAAGAGAGAAATATGTGTATTCAAACAAAAAGGGAAATACACAAACATTCATCAAGGTAAGCATCAATAGAAAGACTATAGACTGTATCCATTTATTGTATTATCAATGACATCAATTATATGCATATCGAAAATAAGGAATAATTGTAAGAAATATATCTATATATAAACATATTGATACATATCAAAGAGTTTCAACAAATTCCTAATAGTAATATCTTCGAAAAGAAAGACCTTTTTATATTAGTCCTCAAAAAAGTTTTTTCTGTAAATAACAATTGTGGCTGGTGTTTAAGGCCAAGTATTAATTTAATCAAAGTTACATGGAAATATTGTAATGACAACAGAAAGGAAACTAAGTGAAAATTTTTGAAGCCTTATTTTAAACATATTCACTTAGAAATTGTCGATACCAAGGCCGATTGGACTTATACATTAAAAAAAAGACTCAAAAGTACACATATTTCTCTAAATTTTGTAAGAGTCTGGGCCGAATGGAGATCTCGTTGGGTAAATCTTCATTGTTGACATAAAACCTAAGTATTAAATAAGCCTAGAAAAGGGTCATGGACATCACGGTCGAGTACCCCAGACATGAATAAACTTTACATAAGAACTTGGTATATTGAAAAGTCGAGCAGAGGCGCCATAAAAAACCCATAAAAAAGACAACCACACCTAGGATTCTTTGTGTGGGAGGGAAAAACCTGGAAAGGCAAAGGAATATTATTAGAACCCTTAGAAACAAGAAATGTGAAAAAAGGGGTTTAATGAGAAACCCATAAATTAGATATAATGAGTAAGAGGAGTCCAAATGAGAACATTACCTTATCACAAAGGGTACAATATGCGACATCCTACTCCTGAAGCCACAACGTATTACAGATTAAAGAAAAAAAGAAAACTTGCAAATTAAATGGGAAGAGAGAAAAATTGAGCTAGGGTTTATTCGAGAGGAATTTTTTACTTGTTATGTGGAATGGAAACAATCTTGCATGAGTTAATTAAACATGGGAAAACCTAGTGCCAGGAGCTACCTCCTATTGTTGTACCCTTCTGGAAAAGATTAATCGAGAAATTAAATGTGAAACAAGGGTCTGAATCATTGTATTTACATGAACGAAAATTGAAATAGAAATATAACTTCAATGAGTTGATAAAGAATTAAACCATGCAAGTTGTTGCAGAAAGTCAAAAAATAGCCTAAACTATAGAAGTCCAAAATCATGTGGTCGCTACCATATTTTCCCAACAAAGCCATGGATTCCCAACATACTAAAAAATACAAAGAGTTGACTCTCATCAAGGTATAGAATCATATAAGAGCATACCAGAGGAAATGGGGTTGTAAAGCTCCATTTGGAACATAAGAGCATACAAATGGAATTGGAGTGATGAATAGGGTGTAGGTAGTTAATCCAAACTAACCCCAAATCCCCTCTGCTATTGATCAAAAACCTAAAAATCATGGACTGTTGATGCTAAGACATGTCATAAGGCATAGTGACAGATGACCAACCCTTCAATTATGTGGTCTTCACATGGGCTGAAAGCCAACGTGTCACCACTCATATACAACGTCACGTGACGCCCTTTAATATCTAGACACTTTGGAGCGATCACATTGATATGTAATATCAAGTTCTGTGAATTGGGGTGATGTATAATATGGCATATCGAACCTTATATATGTTTTTGTGTGAACCCTTAATACCTTCTGGTAGACCATATGATAGGTCAATGAAACTGTTATCACAAAATCACTACTAAGGGCTGCAACCAAGTAAGATTTTATGTAACTCTTTCAACCAGACTTTAGACTAGGAATTAGCCTTCCTAGTCAGAGAGGGCTCTCTCACAGACTTATAATAGAAATCAATCACAACAAAAGATGGCTAACTCTTCACTCATTCATGAAAACAACAGCTGGTTGAACACATATCAAATTGGTCTTCATTGGGCTATGGAGTCTTACACATTTAATAAACAAAAGCACAGTCATTTCATGGAAGTCAAGGCTCTTTGCATTAGATGTTCAAACATATTTCACACAAACCACAGCTTGCCAAACATACAGGAAGTCAGAGCATTAGAAATGAATTCTGAGTGATTATGTTATAACAAGGTTGTACAAGAACATATAAGATAAAACACCACCATCATATTTGAACAAAATAATCCATTGAGAATCTTGAGAAGAAATAACCACTGTTTTACTATTACTGTAACAAGTCTTACATTGGCCCAAATAACTCTGTTTTTGTATAAAATGTCCAACCCCTATTACATCCTAATTTCATCCATTTATAGGAATACATTCCTCCCTTTCTAGAGGGAGCTCGAAAGCCCTATTAACTACTCCTACATGCTATTTAACTAATGCATTAATTACAAAGTGCTGAACTGTAATTGCACACAATCCTAATCAAACTAAAATACTAATTCCATTCTCCTCGTATGCTTGATTCTTCTCGGATCTTTGACAGCTGTCCTCCTTCAGTTAGGCTGAGATGGCTGAGCTACGGATGCAATGAATGCTGACTTTGGATGCTTGAAAGCGCTGATGGCTCATTAATTGACCAAAAGATGTGCTCCTATTTTAACGGTCTCTGTCTCCCAACATTCTCCGAAAGTTCAGCAACATGTCTCAGCTCTTTTAATAACCCCAGGTATGAAATGCTGCCATGTTTCTGATGTGCTGTAGGTGGTATTGATAGACAGGTGTTTCTCTTCCTCAACTCCCGCTCACAGTATCACACTAGCTGCTCTGCGCTTAAAATCATCACCTACAGCAGTTTCGTAGCGCGCTACGAAACTGCTGTGTGATTCAAAAAAAACACAGTCTTCCTTTCATTCAAACCAAACTCACAATTGTCTGCCTGAGAAGTAAAACTTGGCTCCTCAGTGCTCTTAACAGGCAATAGTACATGACTCTGACCATCTACTGACTTTTGATTATTATCGGACTTCAAAATTGCATCCGAAATATCCCCTGCCTTCTCTTCAATCCTATTTAAAATTCCTGTGACCAGCTTCAAACAATAACACTTCCTGATTAATACATTCTAAAGTGGATCATATAGAGCTCCAGCTTGTTTCCATACTGCTCCAATACCGCTATAGCAAGCCAACGAGCAATTGGAGAAACATCCTCTTTTCCTCTGCCCATGCAAACTAACACCACCGCTAATAACTACTCTGGATTATCTACACTCTCATTTGTCTTCTGACATGCTTCTTACAATGCTTGAAATGTCTTGAAGTTCTTTGTCAGTAGTGATAAGTTAGCCTTTCGCCTAAAGGTCACCCCTAAAATCTTATTCTTACAATTAAAACAGAGGCGAACTATGCCATTCCATTCATATAATATGACCGAGTATAGTTCTGAACATTTCCTGTAGGAGTAAGGTCAAATCTCATATGTAGCCTTCCATCCACAGCTAAGTGTTGCTTGACCACATTTATATGTTCACGGTGGAGATCCTCGAAAACTTGTAACCGTTTTCTACTGCACACATCACACAGAACAACATGTTTTGAATATCCACTAGCAAGGAAATAATTATCTGTTTCATTAATATGGACAGATGTTAATTTCTCAAACTATTCATATGTGTAAGTGGCATGGTTTCTACAGCTGCTGCCTGCACCATATCTGAAAAAACAGTTGAGCGCATTCGGTTCACATCATGCAGTCGTAATGTGCCATTGTCAGAACCAGCAATGAGCTTGGAAGGGTCCTTGTTGAACCAACAGAGACCAAGAATACTATGATTTGCTCCAACTGACTGAACGTGGCCGACAATTTTACCACTTTCATGGTTGATCACAACCACTTCCCATCCAAAGTCTCGAAGACCATCAAACTAGCATCAGATGGATGATACTCAAATTGTCTGGGCTGAAACTTCTTGTTAATTTCTGTAGAATTTTCAGTAGAGTTCCTTTTCAATTTGGAAATAGGGTAAATGGCTGGCCATGCACAAGAGGCCATTTTGGCTGCACAAATAAATCTGGAAAATGAAATAACATTACCATTGCTTGTGCCTAGTCGCTTTCGCTTGCATGACAAAAATATTCCAAAGCCTATGTCAAAGCGATTAATCCATGAAAACTTTCCACTCTTTGAAGAAGTTTCTTCTCCCACGAGCTGCCTGCAATTTTCAGTTGTCATGCTAAGAATTACGATGCCTGCCATGAACAGCAGAAGCCGCATTCTTCTTTTCTGTATATCCATCATGCCTTTGTCCCCGCTTGATAAATTCCGGCAAAACAGTCCCAACAACGCAAATCAGAGGCGAAAAAGAAAGAGTTGAGATATCTTGTGTCGATGGTTCAAATTTGTCTTCCTCCATTTGCGCATGAACGGAATGATCTATAACACCCAGCAATTCCACGAACATAATCCCAAAATCCAGCGCGCTGTTGTAGAGGCCATGTGTCATAAAGAACTACAGGTAGGCAAAGAAAAGCTACGAGGGATAAAACTTCATAAGGTTCAGCAAAACGCTTTAAAGGAATACGATCAAGTAACACAAACTCTTTGTCTTCCAAGAGCTTCTCCAAGAGTGATGTCTTGGTACGCCATGGTGCCATACAGTTAACACGTATGTTGTCACTTGTCCACGCACATGCAAGACTTTTTGTGAGTTGGCTCATTACTCCTTTGCTGGCCGCATACATGGTACCAGAAAATAGATTATTAATCAACATATTGAGTTTCCCATTGCAAAATGAAAAAACATCTTTCAATCAACTCCTCTTGTGCTGAACGAGATGATAAAACATAGACTATACCATCAAACTGCAGCCCAGATTCCTTTTACTGAGTCAAACATTCATTGAAATCCTTCTCTGTACGCGAACATGTCATTAGCAGTGGAAATCCTTTGTTCATTTATCTTGAAAATGTATATAGAATGATTGCTTCTTCGCTCCATCCTTTTTCCACTCGTAAAATCCTTCAACTGACACAAGGTAATGATAACTTGGAATAAGTCAACGAACAGAAGCCTTCTCATAACCGATTCTGATCAAGCATTGATTTCAAAAAGGACCACGGTTTTGAGACTTGAGTATGAAACAGAGTTTTGATGGAACTTCGTTGGTGATCATGAGAACCTGCCACAACAACTGTGAGCGCAAAGCAAAATTACCACTGGAATGTTCCCCTTCAATGGAGTACAAGCCCACATAAAACAGCTTGACAAACCTCGTTTCCTGCAGTGTTTCCATCAATTCACTTTAAATATCCGTCATTTCCCAATTTCGCAGCGCAGCCAGTGCAAGGTCAGTGTTTTCGCTACGAAATCACTAAAACAGATGGCGCTGCGAAACTGCTAACGGATTTATGTGCTGCGAAAACACCCTGTCTTTAAGCTAGGCAAAAAAAATTTTGGCAACAGAATTATCAGTGATAACAGAAACTATGAATGCAACCATGGTAATACGAGGATGTCGTGAGGAAGTGACAATGTTAACAATCATTTGGAATGTAAAGAATTTTTTGTAACCAAAGACAAGAGAGATGTGCTAAGTGTTAAAAGTGTGTCCCCTTGTAACATGCATTTTTTAAGAGGTCTACAAGGCCAATCTTTTAAATACAAAAAAATAGATCTATGTTATTAAATATGTTGAGAAGGTATATATCTATATTAACGAAAAAAAGGATATATATATATATATATATATATATATATATATATATATATATATATATATATATACAGTCACGAGAAAAAGTCCAACTTGGAAATAAGATAAATAGATCTAGATGACATCTGGTGGATATTTTATGGCAAGGAAAATTATAGCCTCATGATTTATTCTGAATGCAAATATAAAAAAAATTAAGAGCTTTCCATTCCTTAGTTTTTCTTGAGAAAAAATTGGATATGTCCTTGTAAGACTCCTTGTTTGCAAAAATTAAAAAAAAGGTACATGTCCTTTTGCTCTATTATAAAGAAAAGGAAATTTTATGACGGATAGTACAAGTGGTATCCATGAATCACTCAGTGAATTTTTTGTGTCGATATATAACTCTCACACAAAAGGAATCAATTTTGGAACAAAAAATTGACGATAAAGGAAAAATTATTAGGATTTTATGCCTTTAAATAGGCTACATTAGAGAAGAATATGATGGAAAAAATCCATGGTTTTGAAAATCGTGAGTAAAAATGTTTGCATAATTTTTTTTTTTATTATCCCAAAGGAACTCAATAGCCCACATGACACATAGCTACTAGTAAACCTCTAGGGGTCTACGACCTATCCTCCTCTTCATAAACCACGACATAATCAGGGGGATTTGAACCTTGGATTTGACATGTTACTATAACTAGGAAAAGGCTTACTCACCACATAATGGATATTGATTGCAAAGGATGAAATGGTCAACTTGTTTAAAATTGTTGGATATTCCATAGCCACCATCAAACCCATGAATGCTTTGTGGTGCCAGAGGGAAAGAACTTGACAAACATTGTAATTTGGATTAAAAAGGATTCCAATTTCCTTTCAAATTCCTCAAATTTCCAAGTCAAAATGTGTTGAGTCCCAAACTTGCATCTTCCCTATACACCTTTTCAGCCTTCTTTCCCATTTACTTGACCCACCAAGCTGTCAAATCATTGCATATTAGTTTAAAAAGAGCTTATAAAATGGTTTCCTAACTATGTTTTGTGACTGTTGTTTGAATTAGATTTTTGTTCAATCAGCTGCGGAAACTTGTCACTTTCCACAGCCAGCTCAAGTTTCCGCAGCCATTTGGTTGAAGTCCATGTTACAGTTGTCTACTTGAGAATTCGGCCACATGGGCAAGCTGCAAATGATGTGTACATGGAGTGTGTCCCCTTGTTTCAGCCAAATCACTCACAAACAACCATGGTCAATGACAGTCAAAGTAGTGGTCAACCTAAGAGTTTTGCGGTGGCACGACTCTGTGTTTACCACGTGAAGATTTGCGTGGCAAGTTCCTCAATCTCTGGAGGTGTGCTAACAACTGTTGATCGATCTGTGAACCAAATTGAACAATCACCACTCCATAGATTTAATTGTCACGGCTACCATACTGCTAGATCTCAGGACGTGGATATTCACGTGTCTGTTTGGCAGCACAGAAATTAGGAATTAGTTGTATCATCCTCAGTTATAAATAACGCGTTGTCATACCCTTGATAGTTAGATTTTTATATGTAATCTTGACTGTTTTTACGAGCCCACTGTGTCGTGCTCTATCTTTATCTTATGCTTGCATTTTAATATATGAGAAGACAGTGTTCTTAAGTTCAATTCGTGATTGAATATTGATTGGCCGAGGTTGCAGAGGGCCCCTGTACACCAAGGCTCTGTAACTACTGTATAGTTTCTCGCTTTCTTTCATTATTTTACTTCTTTCATAATCGTTTGCTTGTATATATTACACGGTTCTGATATTCATGTTAACTGTTGTCCATAGTTTCTTTTATGCTTTCTCATGATTGTTAACTGATCAATGTTTTTCTTTCAGGTTCTTTTAGACATCCTGGGCAATTTACATAGTTTTAATGACTAATGACATGAAATCATCTTGTCCTTCTGCTGATTTATGTTCTGAGTTTTAGTTCCAGCATTGTCATTTCTTTCAGTTCTGTTTTGCTCATTTACTTTCATGCAATTTAGATATCATACTACTCCATTTGTTTATGATTACCTCCTATAGCCAAGTGACTCAAATAGTGAGGAATCATAATATTAGTTGGTGTAGTATGATTTAGTTTACTTTTCTGCAAGTTAGTGATTAGATTACTCATGCCATTTTCAGGGATTGAAATATGAATGCGTAGTTTAATCTTAGTTTCATTTTATGCAATTTCATTTCATGCAATTTAAATATCAGATTACTTAATTTGTTTATGATTACCTCCTATATCCAGAGCAAGTTGAATGGTGAGGGGTTAGAATATGAGTTGAAGTAGTGTGATTTAGTTTGCTTTGCTTACAGTCTTTGAATTTCTTTGAGTTCAGTTTTTTTTCTCTTTTTATACAGCAGCAAGGATACTGAGCTTCATTGTCACTAGCTCACTGTTTTGGTACATTTTTATTTTCTCTTAGGAATTGATTTCATCATAACAAGTTTTGAAACCTTTTTGAGAACTTTAAAGTTTGGAAAATCATTGTAGAAGTCACCATTGCCATCCATACTTGACTTTCAACTCTGCCATCTCACATTAGGGAATCAACATAAGATAAACCCAAAAACAAACCAAAAACTCAAAAATGACAATGAAATAAGAAATCGATTATCTTGCATATACAGTGCATTTCACGTCAGCAGTTTATGACTCTCGGATTGACATTTTAAAATAACAATTTAGGACACACTAAATTTACCAAACATTTTGGCTCCGTTGCCGGGGAAGTGAAACTATGTAGCCAATTTCTTTAAAAAAAAAACAAGAAACTTCAAGGAAGGTAAAAATTGGTAACTTCTCAAAGTATGCTCTCCTCTTGCACCTAGTGTGATTTGGAGGATCGGAAAAGAGAGTTATTGGTTTAATAATTTCTTGAGTATTCTCTCTTCTTGCACCTAGAGTGACCTAGAAGATCAGAAAGAGAATTATTAGCTCGACTCGAAGAAAAATAAAAAATGACATGCACAGAGCAAGAGATTCTAGGGGAAAGTTTTTAGCTAGGGCCAAGAGTTTGATTCTTACAACTCCATCTACTTCAAGGAATAGACAAGAAACACCTCCATCATCTCCAACTCACACTCCTAGCCTTAGGATTCCTGGAATTCAAGAGTCAGTAGTTGAATTAGGAGACTCTCCCACACTATCCACCGAATCTGAGTTAGAAAAAGACCCTTTCTTTACTTCTATAGGAAAACACATTGTAATTGAGGAAGTAGAATCACCTAAAGAAGAAGAGGTAGAAAATCCTCCTCATTCGCCATTGGTATAAGAACCATAGGACCCTGAGGTCTTTGAGGAAACTATCATGACAGAGGAAGTAGTAAACGGATTTGGTAGAGGTAGAGGTAGAGGAGGAGGAGGAAACAATGGAGGAGGTAGAGGTAACAATGGGGGAAATAGGGATGGAGATAACTCATTTAGATTTCCTATAGTTGATGAGGATTCTCGAGCAACAATGAAAAACATCTCACCATCTGTCCTCCCAAACTTTCATGGGTTACGAAACGAGGATCCTGAAACATTTCTATTTGAGTTTGAAGTTGTGTGTCGAACTTATGATTATCTGGAAGACTCTCAAAAACTCAAATTGTTTCCTTCAACATTGAAGGGAGCTGCTTTGAAATGGTTCATGGGATTAGTCACTCAATCCATTAGGACTTGGAATGATATGAAACAAACATTTTTGGATATATACTTGGACTATTGTATGCCCACCAATCACAAGGATGAGGTATTCAAAATGGTGCAAAGAGAAGATGAAAACTTGGAGGATTTACTTGAAAGATTTCAATACAACCTGAAAAGAGCAAAAATGAATAACTTAGGCGAGGAAACCTTGAAATCCCTTCTATTAAAAGCCATTATAGATGAATGGATAGATATTTTGAACATGATGGGAAAAGGAGATATATCTCAACTTCCACTTCATGATATAACAGAGCTATGTGGCCTTCTCTCAAGGGGAAAATCTAAAACTGGAAAAGGGCCTAGAGATCCTTCTCTCATTAGAGCAAACAAATCTGCAATTGGATCAGTAAGTAGGGCTAAGATTGGCAACATGCTGGATGAATTCAAAACTGATATTTTAGGGAGTCTTAGTGAGCAACTAGACACCCTTAAGATACAAAACAAGCAGAAAGTGGAAACTGAAGCTTTGGCCATTTTTTGTCCAAAATGTAGGAAGAAACATGCTCTAAGGGAATGTCCCTTGGATGCAAAAGTTGTAGAAACATGTGTGATTTGCTCAGAAAACCATGAGACCAAGTATTGTCCTTCAATTCCTGGGCTCAAAGCGGTCTTTCAAGAAGATCCAAATTCAATTGAGTCTCTCTGTTTTGTTGCAAGGAGACCTTGGCAGGGGCAACAAAATCAAGGGTTTAACAACTCTATGAACTTTCAACCCCCACCAAATTGGAATCCTTGGCAACAACCTTGGTCCCAACCTCAAAATCCATTTCAATCATGGGTACAAGGTATGCAAAATCCTTATGGGAGATTTGCTCAATTTTATCAATATCCTCCATCTTTTCAAAATCAACAAGATCCACAACTTCCAAATCAAAATCCACAATTATCATTGCCATTTCCACAACAACAACAACCTTCTCAGCAGAATCCAAATTCTTAACTCTTGCTTCCATTCCAATAGAAGACAAATCAACTACCTTCCCAGCCATTGCCGAACCCCAACAATAAAAACCCTCAAAATGCTTACATGGTAGAAGGAAAACAATTTCCTACCTATATGATTGCTCCTCTTAATGATGTACAACTCAGATCTGGTAGAGTTTTAGACAAGCCTTCTATAGATGCTCAAAAGCAAAGCATTTCTGAGGAAGATTCTCTTGAAGCCAATAAAGGTTCTGAAGCACCTCTTCAAAACCCAAGCACTCAAAAAGAAAAATAAAAAGAGTCAACCCCCACAACTCCTATAGTCGAGCAACCTGCATCTTCATCCACACCTCCTTTTCCTGAAAGATTACAAACTGACAAAGGGGTGGAAAAACAAATCTTGTTGCCTGACTATGATTTTCTAGATGAATTAAAGAATGTCTGTATCAAGATTCCCTTGTTACAAGCCATTAGAGAGATTCCTATTCTAGCAAAAACAATAAAGGATTTGAGTCTTAAAAGACCAGGAAGGAAACCAAGAGATACAAGAAGAATTCACCTAGTAGGAAAAATTGCAGATATCATGATGGGGAAAATTACTATGCAGAAGTATGTAGATCCCGGTAGTCCAATTGTCAAAACACATATCAATGGGGTAGAGATTCCAAATACTTTTATTGATTTAGGGGCTTCTATCAACATTATGAGTAGACAAACTATGCAACAACTAAAACTTCCTAATCTTCTTTTTACACCTACTTTACTGCAACTTGCAGATCGATCAATTATTAAACCAGATGGTGTATTAGAAGACATTTTGGTCTCCTTAGATTCTTGGGAATATCTAGTAGATTTCATTATTTTAACTCCCAAGAGTAATCTAGGAGGACACCCACTCATTTTAGGAAGACCTTGGCTAGCCACAGCTGATGCTTTTATCAGTTGTATATCTGGGGATATGTATATTTCTGATGGTAATTCGACAAAGAAATTCAATTTGTATACTCCAGCAAAAGCAATTACAGAAGTAGGAGATAATGAATGGATTGACGATGGGGACACTATACAACCTGTCTTTACCATTTCTGAAATCAGTGAAGATAGTCAAATTCTGAACACATTAGAAAACTTTGAAACATCTTCAGAATATGACCACACACAACTTCAGTTAGATTTTGAAAATGGGTATCTATCATCTAGACAAATGTCTCTTTACTCTATGGAAGAGTTTGGTAGTTCTGCCATTGAGATCTTTCCAGGTAAAACATTGAATATCAATAAAAACTTGGAAAAATCACAACAAGGAGAGCTAACCAAAATCTTGCAAAAACATTTTACTGCATTTGCATGGGAGTATACTGATATGAAAGGTATTGACCCTAAGACTTGCATTCATCACATATACATTGAGGAAAACAGTAGACCAATCAGACAACCTCAGAGAAGGATGAATCCAAACCTTAGGGAGATAGTGAAAGAAGTTCTCCAAAAACTACTCAATGTAAACTTCATTTATCGAACTTCAGATAGCTGATGGGTTTCTCCTTTGGTTAAGTACCTAAAAAGAGTGGTAAATGGAGGGTATGCATTGATTACAAGGAATTGAAAAAAGCAACTTTGAAGGATCATTTTCCTTTACCCTTTATCGATCAGGTATTAGATACTCTACCAGGAAAAAAGTACTTTTCATGTTTGGATGGTTTTAGTGGCTATAATCAGATTCAGGTAGCACCTGAAGATCAAGATAAGACCACATTTACCTATCCATGGGGAAATTTTGCCTACCGAGTGCTTCCTTTTCGATTATGTAATTCACTGGCAACATTTCAAAGGATAGTACTAGAATCTTTTCTGATTTAATCCATGATTGTGTAGAGGTTTATATGGATGATTTTATAGTTTATGGTGATTCATTTGAAGAGGCATTAGAGAATTTGGAAAAAGTCCTTATAAGATGTAAAGAAACAAACCTTTCATTGAGTCATGAAAAATGCTTTATGATGTTTACTGAAGGTATTATTTTGGGACATCATATTTCAGGGGATGGGATTAAAGTTGATAGATCAAAAGTTGAAGTCATCTCCAAGTTTCCTATTCCAAATTGTCAAAAAGATGTTAGAAGTTTTCTAGGGTTTACTGGGTACTATAGAAGATTTATAGAAAACTTTACCAAAATAGCATCTCCCCTCTTCGAATTACTTACAAAAGATTGTGAATTCAAATGGGATCCTGATTGTCAATCAACATTTGAAACTTTAAAAACAAGAATATCTGAAGCACCCATTTTGACAGGACAAAATTGGAAACTTCCTTTCCAAATTTCTACAGATGCTTCAGATACAGCTCTAGGATCTGTGTTGGGTCAAAAGGATTTAGTTCCTTATGCCATTTACTATACCAGTAAAAATTTGACTCCCACTGAGTTGAACTATACTATGACTGAAAAAGAGTTCTTAGCTGTTGTTCATGCAATCAATAAGTTTAGACATTATATCACAGGCTATGAAACTTTTGTCCATACTGATCATTCTGCAATTAGATATCTAATGAACAAACCTGTTACTAATGTCAGAGTTACAAGATGGCTCTTACTTTTATAATAATTCAATATTACTGTATTGGATAGACCAGGGAAACAAAATACAGTAGTTGATTTCTTGTCTAGGATCCAAAATACTAACGAAGATTCTCCTGTAGAGGATAAGTTTCCATATGAATATTTATTTGCGGTAACTACTAAGACTCCTTGGTATGCAGATATTGCTAACTATTTGGTTACAGGGAAGCTACCTCTACATTTATTTCCTAGTTAACAAAGAAGAATTATTCAGGAGAGTTCAAATTATTCATGGATTTCTAACGAATTGTTTAAAACACGGCTAGATTGTGTGATCAGAAGATGTGTTCGGGAAGATGAAATGCCTGACATTCTCAAGGCATGTCATGATGAACCATGCGGTGGACACTTTGCTGACAAAAGAACAGCCTATAAAATCCTTTCCTTAGGATATTATTGGCCTTCCCTCTTCAAAGATACAAAACAATATGTCAGAAGGTGTGACAGCTGCCAAAGAGTAGGGAAACTGACTCTTTCAAATGAAATTCCATTACAACCATAGGTACTCATCGAACCCTTTGAAAAATGGGCTTTAGATTTCATTGGACCCATGAATCCACCATTTAAATAGAATAAGTATATATTGGTATGCATTGATTATGTCACTAAATGGGTAGAAGCCAAAGCATTACTTTCTGCTACTGAAGATTCAGTTGTTAATTTTCTTTATGAGGATATTTTTACTCATTTTGGTGTCCCAAGAGAAATTGTGACAGATCAGGGAAGTCAATTTACATCTAACTTGATGGAGAAGCTCATGGAAGAATACAAAATCAAGCACAGAAAATCTACTCCTTACCATCCGCAAGCAAATGGCCAAGTGGAGTCTACTAAGGGCAGAACCAGAAGGACCTAAGTACTTAGAAGGTTACCCTCAAGCAAAAGATTTGCTGAAGAAAGCAAAATGGTTACGCTTCATCCAACAATTCAAGGGCCATAATAAAGAGGTAACAAAAGCCTTTGCACGGTCTTTCGATGGCCAGATGGTGGAAATTGGAGACTTGAAGTTCACAGTCACTGAAGCAACAGTGGCAGCTACCACAGACTTGCCCCAGGAAGGTGAGCGTTGGTTCAAAAACAAAAGTGTGGACGAGCAGGCATGGAGAATCATGTTACGTAACCCAGGTATGGGCATTACTGTATTTACAAAAGGAATTCCTGTTCATGCATTGAAAGAAGAATGGGCCAGCTTACTGTTAATCATCCAAAAGTTTATCACTTGCAAAGGACGCTTTGGAGAAATGTACATGTATCATGCTAGGCTATTGATGAACTTCTTAGAGAGTCAAACTCTTAATTTGCCTTATTTCTTACTGTTGAGTTTGAAAAAGATGAGTACCACAATCCAAAAGAACATAGGAAATATAGAACCTCATTTATACCATCATGGACTTGTAAGGATTCTCATTGAACACCAACTAAAGAAAAACAAAGATACTTGGGGACGGTTCTTAGTAAGAAATTACTTTCAAGAGCCATCTGAGGCACCTGAAAGTAGTACACCAAAGACACCGAGAAGGAGTAGGAGAAAAGAAAAGAGTGCCATAATCCAAGACTTTCCTATTACCAAAACTCAAGAAGTTGGTCAAAAAGAAAGGGAGAAAAGAACTAAGGACAAGAAACAGAGAAAATTGAAAGGCAAAAGAAACATAGAAGAAGTCTACCAATCACCTGAGCCATCTATAGAGGAAGACTATCAAACATTGTCTGAGAGACTAGTGCATCTTCAAAAACAAGCTTCTACAACAAAGAAGAAGGAAAAAGGAAAACAGAGCATAGAAGAAGGGAGTACTAGCCCACAGTGTTTAAGAAGAAGCACCAGGCTTAAAGGAAGGGAGAGGAAAACACAAGTAAAAGGACCCCACTTCATCGATTTGAGTGGGGAAACACCCGAGAAACCTCCAGCTGGCCATAGTCCACCTCGTCCTCAGCCAAGTATTGAAACTAGTCCTCCACATGTTGGTGAAAGCCCTTCTCGGCCAGAGCTAGAAAGCAGTCCTCCTCCTCAACAAGACTTTGAAGTCAGTCCAAGAAAAACACCCGAAATAGATCCAAGTCAACAGGAGGTGTATGATTACCTCAAATCTTTAGAAAAGATAGCTACAGGCCCGAGTACATCAACTACTCTGCCCCACATGACAAAAGATGCACAAGTCCAATCCTTAAAGCAAGAAGTGTTGGAATTAGAGGTTCTAAACATGCATATTAAGCAAGAAAATGAAGCACTTAAGGAGCAGAGCAAAGTGGACAAAATTATTCATGATAATACTATGCTTCATTTGGGACTATGGCAAAAGAAGAACAAGAAACTAAAGAAAAAGTGCAGAAAGTTGAGCAGAGAATTAATCAATCTCAAATTCAGATGTCTGATAAGGAAACCCAGGATGGTGGTAGCACCAAGAAAGAAGAGAAGAGGACTGGATGTACTAGCAGCGGCTTCAGAACATATGGATTAAAGGGGAATAGCTAAAATTTTGGTTGCATGAGGACATGCAACACCTTCACAGTGGGGGTATGTTGAGTCCCAAACTTGCATCTTCCCTATACACCTTTTTAACCTTCTTTTCCATTTACTTGACCCACCAAGCTGTCAAATAATTGCATATTAGTTTAAAAAGAGCTTATAAAATGGTTTCCTAACTATGTCTTGTGGCTGCTGTTTGATTTAGATTTTTGTTCAATCAGCTGTGGAAACTTGTCACTTTCCACAGCCAGCTCAAGTTTCCACAGCCATTTTGTTGAAGTCCATGTTACAGATGTCTACTGGAGAATTCGGCCACATGGGCAAGCTGCAAATGATGTGTACATGGAGTGTGTCCCCTTGGTTCAGCCGAATCACTCACAAACAGCCATGGTCAAGGACAATCAAAGCAGTGGTCAAACTAAGAGTTTTGTGGTGGCACGACTCTGTTTTTACCACGTGAAGATTTGCGTGGCAAGTTCCTCAATCTCCGGAGGTGTGCTAACACCTGTGGATTGATCCGTGAACCAAATCGAACAGCCACCACTCCATAGATTTAATTGTCACGGCTACCATACTACTAGATCTCAGGACGTGGATATTCACGTGTCTGTTTGGCAGTGCAGAAATTAGGAATTAGTTGTAGCATCCTCTGTTATAAATAACGTGTTATCATACGCTTGATAGCCAGCTTTTTATATGTAATTTTGACTGTTTTTACAAGCCCACTGTGCCGTGCTCTATCTTTATCTTATGACTGCATTTTAATATATGAGAAGACAGTGTTCTTAAGTTCAATTTGTGATTGAGTATTGATTGGCCGAGGTTGCAGAGGGCCCCTGTACACCAAGGCACTGTAACTACTGTATAGTTTCTCGCTTTCTTTCGTTATGTTACTTCTTTCATAATCGTTTGCTTGTATATATTACACTGTTCTGATATTCATGTTAACTGCTATCCATATTTTCTTTTATGATTTCTCATGATTGTTAACTGATCAGTGTTTTTCTTTCAGGTTCTTGTAGACAGCCCGGGAAATTTACATAGTTTTTAATGACTAATGACATGAAATCATCTTGTCCTTCTACTGATTTATGTTTTGAGTTTTAATTCCAGCATTGTCATTTCTTTCAGTTTTGTTTTGCTCATTTACTTTCATGCAATTTAGATATCATATTACTCCATTTGTTTATGGTTACCTCCTATAGCCAAGCGACTCAAATAGTGAGGAATCAGAATATTAGTTGATGTAGTATGAATTATTTTACTTTTCTACAAGTTAGTGATTAGATTACTCATGTCATTTTCATGGATTGAAATATGAATGCATAGTTTAATCTTAGTTTCATTTTATGCAATTTAAATATCATATTACTCAATTTATTTATGATTACCTCCTATAGCCAGAGCGAGTCGAATGGTGAGGGGTCAGAATATGAGTTGAAGTAGTGTGATTTAGTTTGCTTTGCTTACAGTCTTTGAACTGCTTTGAGTTCAGTTTTTTTTCTCTTTTTATACAGCAACAAGGATACTGGGCTTCATTGTCACTAGCTCACTGTTTTGTTACATTTTTATTTTCTCTTAGGAATTGATTTCATCACAGCAAGTTTTGAAACCTTTTTGAGAACTTTAAAGTTTTGAAAGTCATTGTAGAAGTCACCATTGCCATCCATACTTGACTTTCAATTATGCCATCTCACATTAGGGAATCAATAGAAGATAAACCCAAAAGCAAACCAAAAACTCAAAAACGACAAAGAAATAAGAAATCGGTTATTTTTCATATACACTGCACTTCACTTCAACAGTTTACGGCTCTCAGATTGACATTTTAAAATAGCAATTTAGGACAGACTAAATTGACCAGACAAAATGCACCTTAACTGTGTGGTATACAAGTAGACTAGCATAGCTTCAGACATTGAGATTGGAATAATATTGAAAAATGGGAGTAACAGTACATGTTATATCCCATAGTTATAAGTTTAAATTCATGTTTTCACATATCAGTTATTCTCTCCTGAGTGAGAAAATGGTTCATCATTCCATTTGCATTAGTTTGGGAGATTGAAGGATTCTTTGTAGTACCTTAAGCATGTGTTCATTAGTTTTTCTTATGGCTATTGAAGGATCCCATTATATTATGTGTTTCATCAATGGAATAATAGAGTGCGTAGGTGTTAGAATTCGGAAACAATAAATCCTAGTTTTGGTGGGGTTAGAAACCTTGGTATGCTTGTTAATTCTCTTAGACATCCCATCAACATTGTCTATGCAAGCTTAGGGATGAACTACATCCATAAAGATTTTGTATAAGGGGATTTTTCTATCTTTTTGGGAATCAATGATAACTTATATAATATATGTCTCCATTCATTGATTCTTTACTCTCCGATCCCTTTCATAAACATAGAATTTGTCATTTTTGGGTAAGCACATCACTCGATTGGTTTGATAAAGTTTAAGTGAAGGAGTTTGTCCATATCAAACTAGCACCTTCCCTTCTCTCAATCACTTATTTTCATTTGTTTGATATCTTTAATTTTCATCCCTTCTGGTTTTCCCATCCTTTATTTTATATCTTTTGAAGCCTAGAATCATTAGGAAACATGTGGTGAAGGCTACTTCAGTAAACTTGTGTACAAATGCACATAATGAGATTGGTTTATATTGAGACTTCTCTAGTTTATCATAAGTCTAAATATTTCTTGTATTCAAATATTTTTATATATTTTTTGTTTGGTTCTATTTTGTAATTTGTCCTTAGATTCATGAACTATTAAAACTTTTAATGAAATTTCATGGAAGTATATAAGTTTGTAGTCCTTAACCCCGTTAAATTTCTTTCCTACTCTACAGATCCCAAAAAAGGTTTCTCTTTAGAAACCATAATCAAAAGGGTTTCCTTATTAGGGACTTGGGTCATCTCTATTGGATAGAAAATCATCCGAGCATGAACAAAACTTATATAAATGAATCCAAAAGAATTTTGATAAGTTTCAAAGAGCTAATTCATTTTAATAAGAAGACTCTTCTGCGAGACTACTCTAAGATCAATGAATTGGAGCATTATTGTATCACGTAGCATGATGCAATTATGAGTTTCTTGATTTAATAGAATCAAAGGATAAGTTGAGGACTTGGTTAGAAAGTTGGCATTGAAACTTCAAAAATACATTATGTCATTAGTCTCGGATAATCAAGTCAATCATATTAGACAATGTACTCAATGGGGAACAGACTTGATTCTATGAGGAGGATAGGATAGGGTGTAATCTCTTTCTTTATTTTAATTTTAATTTATAGGAATCGACAACTGGGCTAGTTTCGCACTTGCATGACATGGGGTTGATTTCAACCGCTACCATTATGACCTCAAGGTGAACCAGACTGCCCCCAACATGCAGCACATGAGTAAACTTGGGGGATTTGAACCTGGAACCTCTTGGAACATAATACTTCACTTTCACAACAATTTCCAATTGAGTTGTCTCAGCGGGGGGTGGTGATAGGGTGTACACTTTTAATATTAATATTATCAGCAAAAAAATTCTTTTGGATTTGATCTATCATTCTTCAATATTCTCTAGAGATACTTCATCACTAAACTTCACGTTCGTATAGGATAAAAAGAGCGATGGGAGTATTAAATAAGAGTTTTTTTTTAAATAATTTTTTCTTCACCCTTTAACTTTATTATTATAATTTATCTTCTTACTTGTTTATAGCTCACTCATCCTCTAGCTTTTTCTAGATGTTTTTTATAATATTAATTTATTGTTGATTTTAATATAAATTTTAAGTTTAATATAACATTCTAATTTATTATAATATTATTTAATTTCATAACTGTCTGAAATTTACTATTTCATCTCTACTATGATTATGTGGTTTGTTGATCTCACTATCCATGTTTTTACCTTTTTCTGATGATGAACATGAGTAGGGGTTTGAAACTCGTCGATCCTAAAATATTGATGTGATTTATCGGGAAGAGTTTTTCTTTAATCATGAATCAGAAAACCTCCATTACGAGGAATTTTTCTTTTATTATCCCATAATCGAAGGTTTACTAATTACACATGTTTGAAATCCCATGGTTGGATTACATTTAACACAAGATCCATTGCATCTACTTCAATACGTATAGTAAGAAAATTGATTCTTGGATTGGCATGGATACAGAGCATGTGAGGAAGTGAAATTAGAGGAAATTATGAAGAGTTAAATACATGGTAGGACAATAAGGCCACAAGAACAATAGTGTTGAGATCTGAAAATGTAAACTGCTCAGTAAGATTTCTCAAGGAGAAGATGAGAATTCACCGGATCAAGAAGCGGCGGGAGGACTCATGTGAAAGGGGAGCCATTTATTTCATGTTGTGAAGTTGTGATGATAAGTTGTGTTCATTTCTATATAATATTTTCACCTTTCTACATATGCTGTAGGTACTTTATATACGACCAACGAAACACTCTAACCTTGACATGATGATGTCATTTCTATATAATATTTCTACATGTGCTGTATCTACTTTATATACGACAAACTAAACACTCTACCGACTGACTATTTATAGGGACGGAGCATTCAAGTTAAACACTACACTTGAAACCAAACTTTCTCTGATGTAAAGACCCTGCCGAAAACCATGACTTGAGTTCGGTGGTATTGACTTTGGTTTGTCGGTATCGAACCACGACTTCACTTACGTGCCGTATGAATATAATGCAACGCAACACAATAATCATATATCACCATATATAATAATAATAATATCGCATCATATAATATAATATAATAAAATATCTTATATAATAATATAAAATTTGATTAGTATATATATTATTATATATTTAAATAATAATAGTTTAGTAAATTAAATTTATTATTATATTAAAAATTAACATATTAGCTATTATTTAAAATATATATTTCTCACCACTATATTATTGTTAATAATAATTATATATTTATTAGTAAAATTGTTAGTAACTTTTTTATATTTATTTGGAGTATATTAGTAATATCAACTAGATTATATATATTTATCATTATATTTTTAAACTCAAAAAAATATTATATACGGAAGGATTAATAAATCTCATTTATTATTAATCTTATAAACTTAAGGGAATAATAAATTCAGCAAATAAACATTATAAACACGAGAGATTATTATAACAAATCCTTAGGATTAATATTATAAACTGAAAGGATTAATAAACCCAAGTCATCAATATGATAAACCCAAGGGATAAACCAAAACAATGTATTATTAATATTATAAACCCAAGGGATTACTATTAAGCGACTACTTGCTTCTAAAAAGACTAATCTTCTCTCCTATTTCGAGCTTGAGAAGCCAAGGTGAAAAGTCCTTTGCTTGAGCTATGAGGGTGCATATATAACAAATGAAGTGACTTTCCACCTCCCTTGTGGCTCTTGACCTTCCTTGATTACTCTTCGGCTCCCATATGTTTTTTCTAATTCCTAAGAGATATTTCAGCTTCTACATAAGTCTTCACATTTTGTGTATGACCCTTAGGCTTCCACACATTTTACATTTTCACATTTTTCCAAAATACAATATTACTAGTAGTGCGTAGTTATAGAAGGAGAGGGTCAATGCATTACATAATTAAGCACTGCAGAGGCTAAGAAATGGCATGACGACTAATTGAAAGTGTGCAGTATGTAGTGGGGGAAAGACTGGGCAAGGAGTGTGTAGTGGGAAAGTGCGGCTGACATTGACTGAGCACTGAGATTGCGCAATACATAGTTGATGGAGGTAGGTTGTTGTAACTGCATGGTATGAAGTTCCAAGAGGAAGATGATGCTTGACTGTGGCTTATGACTATAGAGTACATAGTTCTAGGAGGTAGAAATATATGTACTTGGTCGAGAAAGTTCGGAGATGAGAAAACTCCAATAGTGACTAAGTGTGGGATCAGTAAGGAAGAAAGATGAGACCAGATCATGTGACGAGACTTGAACATGATCACACAAAAAAGTGACCAACTACATGATGATGAAACACTCAACACCCAAAATAAACATGTATCCATTGAAACGATGATAAAACAACACTTACCTCCAAGTGCGACACTTAGGATACACCTTTCGACATAATTGTCGGTTGTAATAAGAAAGTGTGCAATACCTTGAAAGTGAGTCCAATGCATATCGCTATGATACATAGAATCCATTAACATAAAAGAAAGCACTAAATATACCTCTTAAAGGTGTGCCATAACTACCTTTGAGAAGGAATGACACTTCCCCTAACATAAGACAACACTTGAAATTCCTTAAAAAATGGACTTATAAACTTAAGAAGAAATCATGGGATAATTCTAACAATTAGAAATGACAACTCACATGATCAAAGGGAGGCTCCAAAGTTTGAATATAGGAAAAAAAATTGAGGGCGTTGTAGCAACAACAATAGAGAGCTGAGTAGGACCCAACATAAATATGTGACCCAATAAAAGCTTGTATATGAATAGTGGGAAGTGGAAGATAGGAAAAATAAACAAAACAACTAGGGGGATTGATTGGTCCATGAGAATAAAAATGAACCATGGTGTGGCAAAAATGAGAAAAACATAAAAGAAAAGAGAAATTTCATTTTCCATGATAAAAAAATATTTAAGGTTATTGAATGGTTTCGGGTAACCATGAAAATATTTGGGAAATGCATGCTTGGCATGACCAAGACACCTCCATATGCATTCTCTATATCATAATGTGGATAAGAAATGAAAGATGTCCTTCAAACCTATACGTATGTGATAGAGAACCATCATAGTAGCAAGATAAGCTACCTATATTTAAAAATATTATGGTTGTGTAATGGCACATAAACAACATAAGTGAAGAAAATGTTGAGTTTAAATACACTATTGAATATGGAAGTGTTGAAGCCCTGAAAATCGAATCAACAACAAGGGGGATACCCGCCCGGTCCGGACCTTGGTTGGCAGCTCCTTTTCCGTTTGGTATAGCGGTCTGACTGGGAATATGGGACCAGTTTCCCAATTTAAGTGTGTGTGTGTGAAAGATTGATATTTCTAGTCTAACAGATCCTAATTGAGATGATCTAATTCTAACTTTAATATAATGACATGCAGTTGTATTCTAATAAACAGAAATATATAAGTCTATACTAACCCGGGGTGTAATCTTTTTGTTATGCGATCTAAAATGATTTCAGAAAAAAATCGGTAATAAAGATCATTCAACTGTTATGAGAAAATAACTCAATATAGATGAACCACTTCGGATAAAAAGTTAGATGAAACAGTTGTGAAAAACATATCGCATAATAAGCTACTCATACATTAAGCATAAATAAATAGCTATCACCATACAAAAGTGCCAAATGATAACTCAAGCATTCACGCATTAATATATAAACAACTGAACTTGAATATCACTTTAACACAAAAGATAGAAACAATTAAGAGATAGAAGTACCATTTATAACTAGTTCTACTCATGAGCTTCAAGCGATAACGATTTATCTCTTCTTAGTCCAACATCCACTAAGAGTACAGAAGTGCAACATCAGTAGCAGATATTAAATGCAAAAATCAATAAATCCTGTTCCATTCATTCATTAAAACCTCCTCAGAGGGTGCAAAAGTGCATGTTCTGACGACACGTTTTTGATAAATTTCTGGAACCTTCTCTAAATGCATGAGAAGGGTTTAAATACTACAAAGTAAGACTAAAAATAACTTATTACAAAAATATAGGATACGGTTTATAGACCGTCCTTTTTCTAGGCAAAGATAAAGCAAAACAATTTCTAAAATTAAATCGAACATCTAACTATTTCTATATTTACTCCTTAATGTCGCAAGCATTCAACATTTGCTTGAGAAGATTCGGTTGGCCGACTTCAGCCTTTAATTGTCCTGTGAAAACGGAATCAACAAGAGTTGGCGCCACCTTTTCGGCAGAATTATTGATGCATTTGAGAGTCATACACTGGCTGTGTGGTTTCACTAAATATGCCCAGTAAGAATCCCAATTCAGCTCAGTTAATCTTTTAATGGATTCTGCCTTTTCTTGAGCCTTATGTCTCCAGCCTACTTGTAAGTGTTGTACCTGTACGCATACTACTTTTGAGGATATTTCTGACCATTACCACTGATTTTTGGATTCAAGTTTTACATTTTACCTTGAGTGTTTTTCCCACAAATTTTTGGGTTGACAGGAAACTGAGCAATTAGAGGCTTTTCCCTTTCAAGAAGTTTCGCCCAGTGATGTGAGAAATTTCTGAGGCTAATCGCGCATCGGAAATTTCCTCCGTTTCTTGATCCAGGCTTCCTTGGTGCGATTTTCCTCTCTTGTGTGTTTTCTTTTAGCGGATGTGAAGCTCACATTTTGTGAAAATAATGATCCCATAAGTTCTTGACCCTGAGTTTTGAGTTGTCTGTTTTTTTATGTCAGCGTTGTCCAGTACCCATTTAACCATATCTGTGTAGGGGGGAATTTTAGGCCTTGCGCTATCCGGTGCAAGAACGAACATGCTAAATCTACAACTGATGCCTCAGAATAATTCTGTGAGCCCACAGTAGCTGTAAACTCCATTACCTTGGGATTCTCTTCCTCACGTAGATTATACATGCCTTCCCAAGTGGTAATACCCGCGTCTCTGTTATAAGCGATGTCTGTGTACAAGGGCGCCATTTCTTTATCTTCAGACATCAGAGCCTTGCCTTTCATCCCCATAGTTTCTTGTATACTGCCTTGTATATTCCTTTGTTCTTTGTTCCTGCAGTTTATAAGTGAGGTGAGAGTAATGATAAGTAACAGTAATGGGAGAGCTTTAAATGTCGAAGACATGCAAAAGTATATCACCTTATGTGAACTGGCACTTCGATCAACACAAAACCATATTTCATTAACAACTGACAACTAACTCATTAATTAGCATTAAAGCGCATAACGAGGTCTCGTTTTATGAAAAAAAGTTTTCTCGAATAGTGAGCCAAAATATTTTGTGATGGAGTGATTTTGCGATTTGCTTTGTAATATCGCAAATCACTGTATCGCATTATCGCAACAACGTTGTATCGTATTATCGCAATATCGTATTATCGCAACATCACAATATCGCAAGATCACAACATCGCAATATTGCAAGATCACATGGTCGCAATATCGCATAATCATAGTATGTGCCCATTTCATGTTAATGTATTTCTTGCGAGGTGCGATTTTGCGATATGCACCATCGCATATCGGCGTTTTCTACGGTTTTCCAGCGTAAGTGCATTTTAAGGCATGCGATGCGATATTTCTTAAGGAGTGGTTTATCTTTCCTCATCATGAAACTTAAGCTTCTTAGATTTTTCAAGGATATTTTCCTAAGTTTATGATGGTAAGTTTTATTAAAAAGGAAATACAAGCACTAATTCATTTTTTAAATTTTTTGACTAAGGATCCCCACTTATTTAGTATTAGTAATAACACTAAATAAGAAGGGGCGGTTGTTAGTGGCCACAACAATTGGCGATTCACTTAGAAGAACCAGTTACCTCTGTCTTTCTTTTGAATTTTCTAAACATCCAAAACAGAAAATTTTCCAGAAAGTTAAACTTTATTATAGAAAGATAAAGAACATTATGCTTTAACCTGTCAATTATATTTTGTTTCATCTATTTTCAACTTTGATTATTTGCTCCCTCAAGCTAGTCCTTGTATTTACATCAGTCATTACTTGGTTTATAAAGATGAAACAAAGCCTTCTCTGTAAATTAGTTTTCAATATGTTCATTTTTTGTAGGTAGAGACTCTGCTTCCAGCAAGAATTCATAGGCTCAACAGGGTTACCTGTTACCCAGCAATGATCTTGTATCCTTCTTAAAGAAACATACAATTTTTCAAAGAAGAATCCATATCCACCCTTATTGATTTCACTTTATTTTTTACCCTCAAAGAACAATGTCTTGGTTTGATAGCCAATTTATGACACAGTCATTCACGTGATTTATAACTTTGCTGAACAAGCTGGCTCGTGATGAGACCCCTTGCCTTTTGATTTCGACAATCTTAAGTCATTGCCCTGTTGTGGTATGCAGTATTGTCAAAGTCAGCAAGTTATAATATCTGTGATTATGATAAGCCGGATCATGATGAGACCTCCCACTCTTTAAGATAAAGTGTATCCTTGGATTGTTTCTCTGAAAGTTGTAATTTCCTCAGTAGGGAGGAAGTCATTGTTTCCTTAAGATAGCTGTGGATGACAATAGTAGAGTTTTTGGAAAGAGCTGTTCTACAGAGAATCTTTGTTTTGTTATCGATACCTTTCATTGCACTGATACAAAACAATTTCTCACTAAAGGTTGTTTTCATCAAATTTTACAAAGTTGAAACTAGTATCATTTCTAGGCTAGAGTCTTTAACTGTATCTTTCAATAATAAAGATCAATTTCCCAAAAGATTTGTTATTTAACAAGCGAAAAACAAAATTTGAAAGAGAATTGGTGTCTTTTTCGTAAATCCCTGATGTAACCATTCACAACTGGTTTTATTAAAAAAAAATCTAATCTAAAAAATAGAAGAATAATCTTCTAAGGAAAATATTTCTTAAGGATCTGCCTGTTAATAGGTAAACAATCTCTTTTCCCTATCAAATCCTACAACATAAAAGTGGACGGACCTATGAATTCTATGATTTGGAAAGGGCCAAGCCACATTCGTTGAAATTTTGTATGTTTCCCTTTTTCCTCATGGGCCTTGTCCCATTTTAAAACTAGATCTCCCATCTGAAAATCTTTTTTGGTCATCATGTTTGAATCAAAAGAGGATTTCACTAATGCTTGGTGATGAGCGTGAGTTCTTTTGGCCTGTTCTCGTTGTTCTTCTAACATAATTATTTCCATTTGCCTTAGTTGTAAGGAGGAAGTTGGTACTTCATCAATATATTGAACTAAAGAAAGAGAGGGAATTGCTAAATGAGTCGGAAGAACCACTTCTTTTCCATAAACTAAATTGAACGGAGAAGTGCTGATGGAGGCTTTTTGCGTTATTCGATCTGCCCATAAAGCATATGTTAAAGACTTATGCCAATTTTTATGATTTTGGTCAACTATTCATTTGATGATCCTAATTAGGTTTTTATTTGTAGATTCAACTAACCCATTCCCTTGTGGGTATAATTGAAAAAATATTTGAGTTTGAAACCTCTTTTAAATGCAAATTCAGTCATTGTGTTTCCAGAAAAGTATGATGCGTTGTCAAACATTAAAGCGGAAGGCAGTCCAAACCTGGTGATTATAAATTGATCTATGAACTCCATGATATGTTCAGCATTAGTCGTCTTGAGTGGAATTGCTTCTACCCATTTAGTAAAGTAATCTGTTGCTGTGAGGATATATCTATGCTGTTTAGAAGAGTGAGGAACGATCTCACCTATTATGTCCAATCCCGACTGATCAAAAGGTTGTTCAATGTTGACTAGCTGATTCAACTCCCCATGTATAGTTAAGGAAGTGGAACTGATAAAACATAACCAATTTGACCTTATTCACATGTTAGAGAACCTTTAGGAGCCAACCAACCCTTCCAGGTGACTAACCCCTAAGGTAACTTAACTTTTAACTGACCTAGAGCATCAACCACTCCCATGACATGAGCATGCATGTGTTTGAAACCCTTCAGTCCCTCCCACAACAAGGGCATGTCAGCAACTCGAGACCTTTTCAGCTAGTTCTGAGCTTGCGACCCTAGATGTGCCACTTTTTCAGGGCTAAGTCTAAAGCCACTACCTAGAAACTCATGAGACTTCTGCAATTGAAATTAACATCAAAACAATGATGCTAATGTAAATACTTGAACAAATACTTAACATAACCCCGACTAGCAATGACAGGCATCTAGTCAAATATGTCACAAATATGCATTCTAAATGTTATAACAACATATCTGAGCATATGGGTCTCATACTTATGTGAGAATCGCTAAGAAGCATTGTTGCCTTATACACACACACACACACACACATACATACATACATACATAAATTCATATACATACTTGACGTTTATGTATATATATGTACAAAATAACTAGAAACAATGCGGAGACAGAGAATAGTGAACAATACAATTATTTCTAGAAATTTCAACTACAGTTCTATTATCTTTATAGACAAAACCCTTTTCAGAGAGAAATATGTGTTTTTCAAACAAAAAGGGAAATACACAAACATTCATCAAGGTAAGCATCAATAGAAAGACTATAGACCGTATCCATTTATTGTACTATCAATGACATCAATTATATGCATATCGAAAATAAGGAATAATTGTAGGAAATATTTCTATATATAAACATATTGATACATATCAAAGAGTTTGAACAAATTCCTAACAGTAGTATCTTCGAAAAGAAAGACCTGTTTATATTAGACCTCAAGAAAGTTTTTTCTGTAAATAACAATTGTGGTTGGTGTTTAAGCCCAAGTATTAATTTAATCAAAGTTACATAGAAATATTGTAATGACAACAGAAAGGAAACTAAGTGAAAATTTTTGAAGCCTTATTTTAAACATATTCACTTAGAAATTGTTGATACCAAGGCCGATTAGACTTATACATTAAAAAAAAAAAAGACTCAAAAGTACATATATTTCTCTAAATTTTGTAAGAGTCTGGGCCGAATGGAGATCTCGTTGGATAAATCTTCATTGTTGATATAAAACCTAAGTATTAAATAAGCCTAGAAAAGGGTCATGGCCATCACGGTCGAGTACCCCAGACATGAATAAACATTACATAAGAACTTGGTATATTGAAAAGTCGAGCAGAGGCGCCATAAAAAACCCATAAAAAAGACAACCACACCTAGGATTCTCTGTGTGGGAGGGAAAAACTTGGAAAGGCAAAGGAATATTATTAGAACCTTTAGAAACAAGAAATGTGAAAAAAGGGGTTTAATGAGAAACCCATAAATTAGATATAATGAACAAGAGGAGTCCAAATGAGAACAATACCTTATCATAGAGGGTACAATATGTGACATCCTACTCCTGAAGCCACAACGTATTACTGATTAAAGAAAAAAAGAAAACTTGCAAATTAAATGGAAAGAGAGAAAAATTGAGCTAGGGTTTATTCGAGAGGAATTTTTTACCTGTTATGTGGAATGGAAACAATCTTGCATGAGTTAATTAAACATGGGAAAACCTAGTGCCAGGAGCTACCTCCTCTTGTTGTACCCTTCTGGAAAAGATTAATCGAGAAATTAAATGTGAAACAAGGGTCTGAATCATTGTATTTACGTGAACGAAAATTGAAATGGAAATATAACTTCAATGAGTTGATAAAGAATTAAACCATGCAAGTTGCTGCAGAAAGTCAAAAAATAGCCTAAACTATAGAAGTCCATAATCATGTGGTCGCTACCATATTTTCCCAACAAAGCCATGGATTCCCAACGTACTAAAAAGTACAAAGAGTTGACTCTCATCAAGGTATAGAATCATATAAGAGCATACCAGAGGAAATGGGGTTGCAAATCTCGGTTTGGAACAAAAGAGCATGCAAATGGAATTAGAGTGACGAACAGGATGTAGGTAGTTAATCCAAACTAACCCCAAATCCCCTCTGCTATTGATAAAAAACCTAAAAATCATGGACTGTTGATGCTAAGACATGTCATAAGGCATAGTGACATATGACCAACCCTTCAATTACATGGTCTTCACATGGGTTGAAAGCCAACGTGTCACCACTCATTTACAACATCACGTGATGCCCTTTAATATTTGGACACTTTGGAGCGATCACATTGATATGTAATATCAAGTTCTGTGAACTGGGGTGATGTATAATATAGCATATCGAACCGTATATATGTTTTTGTGTGAACCCTTAATACCTTCTGGTAGACCATATGATAGGTCAATGAAACTATGAATGCAACCATGGCAATACGAGAATGTCGTGAGGAAGTGACAATGTTAACAATCATTTGGAATGTAAAGAATTTTTTGTAACCAAAGACAAGAGAGATGTGCTAAGTGTTAAAAGTGTGTCCCCTTGTAACATGCATTTTTTAAGAGATCTACAAGGCCAATCTTTTAAATACAAAAAAATAGATCTATGTTACTGAATATGTTGAGAAGGTATATAGCTATATTAACGAAAAAAGGGATATATATATATATATATATATATATATATATATATAGATATACAGTCACGAGAAAAAGTCCAACTTGGAAATAAGATAAATAGATCTAGATGACATCTGGTGGATATTTTATGGTAAGGAAAATTACAGCCTCATGATTTATTTTGAATGCAAATATAAAAAAAAAATTAAGAGCTTTCCATTCCTTAGTTTTTCTTGAGACAAAGTTGGATATGTCCTTGTAAGACTCCTTGTTTGCAAAAATTTAAAAAAACGTGCATGTCCTTTTGCTCTATTATAAAGAAAAAGGAAACTTTATGAGGGATAGTACAAGTGGTATCCATGAATCACTCAGTGAATTTTTTGTGTCGATATATAACTCTCACACAAAAGGAATCAATTTTGGAACAAAAAATTGACAATAAAGGAAAAATTATTAGGATTTTATGCCTTTAAATAGGCTACATTAGAGAAGAATATGATGGAAAAAATCCATGGTTTTTGAAAATCGTGAGTCAAAATGTTTACATAATTTTTTTTATTATTATCCTAGAGGAACTCAATAGCCCGCATGACACATAGCTACTAGTAAACCTCTGGGGGTCTACGACCTATCCTCCTCTTCATAAACCATGACATAATCAGGGGGATTTGAACCTTGGATTTGAAAAGTTACTATAACTAGGCAAAGGCTTACTGACCACATAACGGATATTGATTGCAAAGATGAAATGGTCAACTTGTTTAAAATTGTTGGATATTCCATAGCCACCATCAAACCCATGAATGCTTTGTGGTGCCAGAGGGAAAGAACTTGACAAACATTGTAATTTTGATTAAAAAGGATTCCAATTTCCTTTCACATTCCTCAAATTTCCAAGTCAAAATGTGTTGAGTCCCAAACTTGCATCTTCCCTATACACCTTTTCAACCTTATTTTCCATTTACTTGACCCACCAAGCTGTCAAATCATTGAATATTAGTTTAAAAAGAGCTTATAAAATGGTTTCCTAACTATGTCTTGTGACTGCTGTTTGATTTAGATTTTTCTTCAATCAGCTGCGGAAACTTGTCACTTTCCGCAGCCAGCTCAAGTTTCCGCAGCCATTTTGTTGAAGTCCATGTTACAGGTGCCTACTGGAGAATCCGGCCACATGGGCAAGCTTGAAATGATGTGTACATGGAGCATGCCCCCTTGGTTCAGCCAAATCACTCACAAACAGCCATGGTCAAGGACAGTCAAAGCAGTGGTCAACCTAAGAGTTTTGCGGTGGCACGACTATGTTTTTACCACGTGAAGATTTGCGTGGCAAGTTCCTCAATCTCCAGAGGTGTGCTAACACCTGTGGATCGATCCGTGAAGCAAATCGAACAGCCACCACTCCATAGATTTAATTGTCACGACTACCATACTCCTAGATCTCAGGGCGTGGATATTCATGTGTCTGTTTGGCAGCATAGAAATTAGGAATTAGTTGTAGCATCCTCAGTTATAAATAACGCGTTATCATACGCTTGATAGCTAGCTTTTTATATGTAATCTTGACTGTTTCTACGAGCCCACTGTGTCGTGCTCTATCTTTATCTTATGACTGCATTTTAATATATGAGAAGACAGTGTTCTTAAGTTCAATTCGTGATTGAGTACTGATTGGCCGAGGTTGCAGAGGGCCCCTGTACACCAAGGCTCTGTAACTATTGTATATTTTCTCGCTTTCTATCATTATGTTACTTCTTTCATAATCGTTTTCTTGTATATATTACATTGTTCTAATATTCATGCTAACTGATGTCCATTTTTTCTTTTATGCTTTCTCATGATTGTTAACTGATCAGTGTTTTTCTTTCAGGTTCTTGCAGACATCCCACGCAATTTACATAGTTTTTAATGACTAATGACATGAAATCATCTTGTCCTTCTGCTGATTTATGTTTTGAGTTTTAATTCCAGCATTGTTATTTGTTTTAGTTATGTTTTGCTCATTTACTTTCATGCAATTTAGATATCATATTACTCCATTTGTTTATGATTACCTCCTATAGCCAAGCGACTCAAATAGTGAGGAATCAGAATGTTAGTTGATGTAGTATGATTTAGTTTACTTTTCTGCAAGTTAGTGATTATATTGCTCATGTCATTTTTATGGATTGAAATATGAATCCGTAGTTTAATCTTAGTTTCATTTTATGAAATTTCATTTCATGCAATTTAAATATTAAATTACTCAATTTGTTTATGATTATCTCCTATAGCCAGAGCGAGTCGAATGGTGAGGGGTCAGAATATGAGTTGAAGTAGTGTGATTTAGTTTGTTGTGCTTACAGTCTTTGAATTGCTTTGAGTTCAATTTTTTTTCTCTTTTTATATAGCAGCAAGGATAGTGGGCTTCATTGTCACTAGCTCACTATTTTGGTACATTTTTATTTTCTCTTAGGAATTGATTTCATCACAGCAAGTTTTGAAACCTTTTTGAGAACTTTAAAGTTTGGAAAATCATTGTAGAAGTCACCATTGCCATCCATACTTGACTTTCAATTCTGCCATCTCACATTAGGGAATCAACAGAAGATAAACCCAAAAACAAACCAAAAACTCAAAAACGACAAATAAATAAGAAATCGGTTATCTTGCATATACAGTGCATTTCACTTCAGCAGTTTACGACTCTCGGATTGACATTTTAAAATAGCAATTTAGGACACACTAAATTGACAAAACATTTTGGCGCCGTTGCCGGGGAAGTGAAACTAGGTAGCCAATCTCTTAAAAAAAAACAAGAAAATTTCAAGGAAGGTAAAAATTGGTAACTTCTCAAAGTATGCTCTCCTCTTGCACCCAGTGTGATCTGGAGGATCAAAAAAGAGAGTTATTGGTTTAATAATTTCTTGAAAATGCTCTCTTCTTGCGCCTAGAGTGACCTGGAAGATCAGAAAGAGAGTTATTAGCCCGACTTGAAGAAAAATAAAAAATGACATGCATAGAGCAAGATATTCTAGGGGAAGCTTTTTAGCTAGGGCCAAGAGTTCGATTTTTACAACTCCATCTACTTCAAGGAATAGATAAGAAACACCTCCATCATCTCCAACTCACACTCCTAGCCTTAGGATTCTTGGAATTCAAGAGGTAGTAGTTGAATTAGGAGACTCTCCCACACTATCCACCGAATCTGAGTTAGAAAGAGGCCCTTTCTTTACTTCTATAGGAAAACACATTGTAATTGAGGAAGTAGAATCACCTGAAGAAGAAGACGTAGAAATTCCTCCTCGTGCGCCATTGGTAGAAGAACCAGAGGAATCTGAGGTCTTTGAGGAAACTATCATGACAGAGGAAGTAGTAAACAGATTTGGTAGAGGTAGAGGTAGAGGAGTAGGAGGAAACAATGGAGGAGGTAGAGGTAACAATGGGGGAAATAGGGATGGAGATAACTCATTCGGATTTCCTATAGCTCATGAGGATTCTCAAGCAACAATGAAAAAAATCTCACCATCTGTCCTCCCAAAATTTCATGGGTTACGAAACGAGGATCCTGAAACATTTCTATTCGAGTTTGAAGTCGTGTGTCGAACTTATGATTATCTGGAAGACTCTCAAAAACTCAAATTGTTTCCTTCAACATTGAAGGGAGTTGCTTTGAAATGGTTCATGGGATTAGTCACTCAATCCATTAGGACTTGGAATGATATGAAACAAACATTTTTGGATAGATACTTGGACTATTGTATGCCCACCAATCACAAGGATGAGGTATTCAAAATGGTGCAAAGAGAAGATGAAAACTTGGAGGATTTACTTGAAAGATTTCAATACAACCTGAAAAGAGAAAAAATGAATAACTTAGATGAGGAAACCTTGAAAGCCCTTCTATTAAAAGCCACTAGAGATGAATGGATAGATATTTTGAACATGATGGGAAAAGGAGATATATCTCAACTTCCACTTCATGATATAGCAGAGCTATGTGTCCATCTCTCAAGGGGAAAATCTAAAACGGGAAAAGGGCCTAGAGATCCTTCTCTCATCAGAGCAAACAAATCTGCAACTGGATCAGTAAGTAGGGTTGAGATTGGCAACATGCTTAATGAATTCAAAACTTATATTTTAGGGAGTCTTAGTGAGCAACTAGACACCCTTAAGATACAAAACAAGCAGAAAGCGAAAACTGAAGCTTTGGCCATCTTTTGTCGAAATGTAGGAAGAAACATGCTCTAAGGGAATGTCCCTTGGATGAAAAAGTTGTAGAAACATGTGTGATTTTCTCAGAAAACCATGAGACCAAGGATTGTCCTTCAATTCCTGGGCTCAAAGCTGTCTTTCAAGAAGATCCAAATTCAATTGAGTCTCTCTGTTTTGTTGCAAGGAGACCTTGGCAGGGGCAACAAAATAAAGGGTTTAACAACTCTATGAACTTTCAACCCCCACCAAATTGGAATCCTTGGCAACAACCTTGGTCCCAACCTCAAAATCCTTTTCAATCATGGGTACAAGGTATGCAAAATCCTTATGGGAGATTTGCTCAACTTTATCAATATCCTCCATCTTTTCAAAATCAACAAGCTCCACAACTTCCAAATCAAAATCCACAATTATCATTGCCATTTCCACAACAACAACAACCTTCTCAACAGAATCCAAATTCTCAACTCTTGCTTCCATTCCAACAGAAGACAAATCAACTACCTTTCGAGCCATTGCCGAACCCCAACAATAAAAACCCTCAAAATGCTTACATGGTAGAAGGACAACAATTTCCTACCTATATGATTGTTCCTCTTAATGATGTACAACTCAGATCTGGTAGAGTTTTAGACAAGCCTTCTATAGATGCTCAAAAGCAAAGCATTTCTGAGGAATATTCTCTTGAAGCCAATAAAGGTTCTGAAGCACCTCTTCAAAACCCAAGCACTCAAAAAGAAAAAGAAAAAGAGTCGACCCCCACAACTCGTATAGTCGACCAACCTGCATCTTCATCCACACCTCCTTTTCCTGAAGGATTACAAATTGACAAAGGGGTGGAAAAACAAATCTTGTTGCATGACTATGATGTTCTAAATGAATTAAAGAATGTCTCTATCAAGATTCCCTTGTTACATTCCATTAGCGAGATTTCTATTCTAGCAAAAACAATAAAGGAGTTGAGTCTTAAAAGACCAGGAAGGAAACCAAGAGATACAAGAAGAATCCACCTGGTAGGAAAAATTGCAGATATCATGATGGGAAAAATTACTATGCAGAAGTATGTAGATCCCGGTAGTCGAATTGTCAAAACACATATCAATGGGGTAGAGATTCCAAATACTTTGATTGATTTAGGGGCTGCTATCAACATTATGAGTAGACAGACTATGGAACAGCTAAAACTTCCTAATCTTCTTTTTACACCTACTTTACTGCAACTTGCAGATCGATCAATTATTAAACCAGATGGTGTATTAGAAGACATTTCAGTCTCCTTAGATTCTTGGGAATATCCAGTAGATTTCATGATTTTAACTCCCAAGAGTAATCTAGGAGGACACCCACTCATTTTAGGAAGACCTTGGCTAGCCATAGCTGATGCTTTTATCAGTTGTAGATCTGGGGATATGAATATATCTGCTGGTAATTCGACAAAGAAATTCAATTTGTATCCTCCAGCAAAAGTAATTACAGAAGTAGGAGATAATGAATGGATTGACAATGAGGACACTATACAACCTGTCTTTACCATTTCTAAAATCAGTGAAGATAGTCAAATTCTGAACACATTAGAAAACTTCGAAACATCTTCAGAATATGACCACACACAATTTCAGTTAGATTCTGACATTGAGTATCTATCATCTAGACAAATGTCTTTTTACTCGATGGAAGAGTTTGGTAGTTCCGCCATTGAGATCTTTCCAGGTAAAACATTGAATATCAATAAAAACTTGGAAAAATCACAACAAGGAGAGCTAACCAAAATCTTGCAAAAACATTCTACTGCATTTGCATGGGAGTATACTGATATGAAAGGTATTGACCCTAAGACTTGCATTCATCACATCTACATTGAGGAAAACAGTAGACCAATCAGACAACCTCAGAGAAGGATGAATTCAAACCTTAGGGAGATAGTGAAAGAAGAGATCCAAAAACTACTTAATGTAAACTTCATTTATCCAATTTCAGATAGCCGATGGGTTTCTCCTTTGGTTATAATTACCTAAAAAGAATGGTAAATGGAGGGTATGCATTGATTATAGGGAATTGAACAAAGGAACTTTGAAGGATCACTTCCCTTTACCCTTTATCGATCAGGTATTAGATACTCTAGCAGGAAAAAAGTACTTTTCATTTTTGGATGGTTTTAGTGGCTATAATCAGATTCAGGTAGCACCTGAAGATCAAGATAAGACCACATTTACCTCTCCATGGGGAACTTTTGCCTACCGAGTGCTTCCTTTTGGATTATGTAATGCACCCGAACATTTCAAAGGGGAGTACTAGGAATCTTTTCTGATATAATCCATGATTGTGTAGAGGTTTATATGAATGATTTTATAGTTTATGGTGATTCATTTGAAGAGGCATTAGAGAATTTGGAAAAAGTCCTTATAAGATGTAAAGAAACAAACCTTTCATTGAGTCATGAAAAATGCTTTATGATTTTTACTGAAGGTATTGTTTTGGGACATCATATTTCAGGGGACGAGATTAAAGTTGATAGATCAAAATTTGAAGTCATCTCCAAGTTGCCTATTCCAAATTGTCAAAAAGATGTTAGAAGTTTTCTAGGGTTTACTGGGTACTATAGAAGATTTATAGAAAACTTTACCAAAATAGCATCTCCCCTCTTCAAATTACTTACAAAAGTCTATGAATTCAAATGGGATCCTGATTGTCAATCAACATTTGAAACTTTGAAAACAAGAATATCTGAAGCACCCATTTTGAGAGGACCAAATTGGAAACTTCCTTTCCATATTTCTACAGATGCTTCAGATACAACTCTAGGAGCTGTGTTGGGTCAAAAGGATTTAGTTCCTTATGCCATTTACTATACCAGTAAAAATTTGACTCCCACTAAGTTGAACTATACTGTGACTGAAAAAGAGTTCTTAGTTATTGTTCATGCAATCAATAAGTTTAGACATTATATCACAGGCTATGAAACTTTTGTCCATACTAATAATTCTACAATTAGATATCTAATCAACAAACCTGTTACTAATGGCAGAGTTACAAGATGGCTCTTACTTTTACAAGAATTCAATATTACTGTATTGGATAGACCAGGGAAACAAAATACAGTAGCTGATTTCTTGTCTAGGATCCAAAATACTAATGAAGATTCTCCTGTAGAGGATAAGTTTCCAGATGAATATTTATTTGCAGTAACTACTACGACTCCTTGGTATGCAGATATTGCTAACTATTTGGTTACAGGGAAGCTACCTCCACATTTATTTCCTAGTGAAAAAATAAGAATTATTCAGGAGAGTTCAAATTATTGATGGATTTCTAACGAATTGTTTAAAACAGGGCTAGATTGTGTGATCAGAAGATGTATTCGGGAAGATGAAATTCCTGACATTCTCAAGGCATGTCATGATGAACCATGCGGTGGACACTTTGCTGACAAAAGGACGGCCTATAAAATCCTTTCCTTAGGATATTATTGGCCTTCCCTCTTCAAAGATACAAAACAATATGTCAGAAGGTGTGACAGCTGCCAAAGAGTAGGGAAACTGACTCTTTCAAATGAAATTCCATTACAACCACAGGTACTCATCGAACCCTTTGAAAAATGGGCTTTAGATTTCATTGGACCCATTAATCCACCATCTAAATAGAGAAGTATATATTGGTATGCACTCATTATGTCACTAAATGGGTAGAAGCCAAAGCATTGCTTTCTGCTACTGAAAATTCAGTTGTTAATTTTCTTTGTGAGGATTTTTTTACTCGTTTTGGTGTCCCAAGAGAAATTGTGACAGATCAGGGAAGTCAATTTACATCTAACTTGATGGACAAGCTAATGGAAGAATACAAATCAAGCACAGAAAATCTACTCCTTACCATCCGCAAGCAAATGGCCAAGTGGAGTCTACAAACAAAGTTATTGAGAACATCATCACCAAAACTGTTCATCTACATAGAAGAGAGTGGGCAGAAAGGCTCCCTGAAGCCCTGTGGGCCTATAGAACTACATGGAGTAATACAATAGGACATTCTCCCTATGAGCTTGTTTATGGGAAAGAAGTCCTGCTACCCATTGAGTTTCAAGTCAAGACTTTCAAGATGGCAGTTCGATTGGGGATGAACCTATCAGAAGCCCAAAAGCACAGAATGGAGCAGCTGAATGAGCTAGATGAGATTAGACAAGAAGCAATCTTAAGAATTGATCTACTTCAACATCAAAGAGCTAAGTGGCATGACAGATACATCAAAGAGAAAAAGTTTCAAGAGGGAGATTGGGCACTACTGTTTGATTCTAAGTTTAAAGACTTCAAAGGTAAATTTCAGACCATTGGCTTGGGCCATATGAGATTGACAAAGTCTTTAGTAATGGAGCAGTAAGGACCAAGACCATTGATGAATTTAAAACTCCTCTTATTATGAATGGCCACAAATTGAAAATTTATCATAAGCCACTCTCAAAAGAGGAATTTGTCAAAATGTTTCAAGAGAATTCTACAATAAGGCTGGTGAAGAAGAATCCTTCTTCCCCACCAGCCTAACCTTTGTTTCTTTTAGTTCAAAAAAAAAAATTGTATAAGCCTGAAAACCAATCACTAATTGGCAGTATTATACAGAAAATGTAGAGTGAAAATCAGGGACACCTGAAACTCTATATTTTCCAAAAAAATTCTCCCCTTCTTTTTCATTCTCACTCCATTTCATTTTCCATTTCATTTTCATTTCACTTCACTCCGCTTCATCTCACTCCATTTCATTCATTTCATTCCATTTCGTCAATAAATGTCTCTTTCAGGACAATTTCCACTCAGTTAGTTATTATCTAACTATCTTTGTTTAGCCAAGTGGGTGCTCTGTCAGTTTCCGTAGCTGGAAGCAGTTTCCGCAGCCAAAAGCAGTTTCCACAGCCACCACTCTATGTTTCAAATTTATAGTCAAAATGTTAGTGCAATAATCATAAAAATGCAGGTGTGATTGAGCATATGCTATGAAGACATGGATCATCTCTAGATATCAATAAAGAGCAGTTGATTAAAGGCCAGTGGACAACAAATGACAAGGATTCCAAAGGTATGAGCACAAATTTCTTTCAAATAGCAATTAAAGGCACAATTTTTCATAGTTGTCAAACCATAAAAGCTCTACTATGCGCAATGATTATCACGATAGCTCCATTACCCATTATCATCCCACGACATTATTCCATAAACCATACATTTATTCCTTAACGGTCGCATGATTGATTTTCAGGTTTAACTCATAGTCGACTACACTTTCATACCCCACTTGTAATCATGAGATGTGACCTATTTCATTATGGCTCCTTTCCACCGCATTTTCCGTAGCCATTCATTAAATGTGTAACATTTCGTACGCAGTCGTTCAATTAAAAATCCCGACTCCACTCCATTTCCTTACCATTCAGTTAAAACCATCTCCTTCACATACATCTGCACTTCATTTTGTGAACTCACCTCGGTTGTTCATCCTTTGTTTCTGCTTGCAGTTCCGGAACATTCTCGTTACCTGTTATCTACCAATTGCAACCACTATTTTTTTTGCCATAAACCCTACAACCAAGTCATCTTACCTCTGCTAAACCCTCACACGCAATTGAATTTTCAGTTGAATTTCAAAATAGAGGAAAGAATAGGACGATTACTAAGGGCAGAACCAGAAGGACCTAAGTACTTAGAAGGTTACCCTCAAGCAGAAGATTTGCTGAAGAAAGCAAAATGGTTACGCTTCATCCAAAAATTTAAGGGCCATAATAAAGAGGTAACAAAAGCCTTTGCACGGTCTTTCAACGACCAGATGGTGGAAATTGGAGAGTTGAAGATCACAGTCACTGAAGCAATAGTAGCAGCTGCCACAGACTTGCCTCAGGAAGGTGAGCATTGGTTCAAAAACAAAAGTGTGGATGAGCAGGCATGGAGAATCATGTTATGTAACCCAGGTATGGACATTACTGTATTTACAAAAGGAATTCTTGTTCATGCATTGAAAGAAGAATGGGGCAGCTTACTGTTAATCATCCAAAAGTTTATCACTTGCGAAGGACGCTTTGGAGCAATGTACATGTATCATGCTAGGCTATTGATGAACTTCTTAGAGACTCAAACTCTTAATTTGCCTTATTTCTTACTCTTGAGTTTGAAAAAGATGAGTACCACAGTCCAAAAGAACATAGGAAATATAAAACCTCATTTATACCATCATGGACTTGTAAGGATTCTCATTGAAGACCAACTGAAGAAAAACAAAGATACCTAGGAACGGTTCTTAGTAAGAAATTACTTTCAAGAACCATCTGAGGCACCTGAAAGCAGTACACCAAAGACACCGAGAAGGAGTAGGAGAAAAGAAAAGAGTGCCATAATCCAAGACTCTCCTATTACCAAAACTCAAGAAGTTGGTCAAGAAGAAAAGGAGAAAAGAACTAAGGATAAGAAACAGAGAAAATTGAAAGGCAAAAGAAACATAGAAGAAGTCTACCAATCACCTGAGCCATCTATAGAGGAAGACTATCAAACATTGTTTGAGAGACTAGTGCATCTTCAAAAACAATCTGCTACAGCAAAGAAGAAGGAAAAAGGAAAACAGAGCATAGAATAAGGGAGTACTAGCCCACAGTATTTAAGAAGAAGCACCAGGCTTAAAGGAAGGGAGAGGAAAACACAAGTAAAAGGACCCCACTTCATCGACTTGGGTGGGGAAACACCCGAGAAACCTCCAGCTGGCCATAGTCCACCTCGTCCTCAGCCAAGTATTGAAACTAGTCCTCCACATGTTGGTGAAAGCCCTTCTCGGCCAGAGCTAGAAAGCAGCCCTCTTCCTCAACAAGACTTTGAAGTCAGTCCAAGAAAAACACCCGAAATAGATCCAAGTCAACAGGAGGTGTATGATTACCTCGAATCTTTAGAAAAGACATATGCAGGCCCGAGTACATCAGCTACTGTACCCCACATGACACAAGATGCACAAGTCCAATCCTTAAAGCAAGAAGTGTTTGAATTAGAGGTTCTAAATAGGCATATTAAGCAAGAAAATGAAGCACTTAAGGAGCAAAGCAAAGTGGACAAAATTATTCATGATAATACTATGCTTCATTTGGGACTATCGCAAAAGAAGAACAAGAAACTAAAGAAAAAGTGTAGAAAGTTGAGCAGAGAATTAATCAATCTCAAATTCAGATGTCTGATAATGAAACCCAAGATGGTGGTAGCACCAAGGGATAAGAGAAGAGGACTGGATGTACTAGCAGAGGCTTCAGAACATATGGATTAAAAGGGAATAACTAAAATTTTGGTTGCATGAGGACATGCAACACCTTCACAGTGGGGGTATGTTGAGTCCCAAACTTGCATCTTCCCTATACACCTTTTTAGCCTTCTTTTCCATTTACTGGACCCAACAAGCTGTCAAATAATTGCATATTAGTTTAAAAAGAGCTTATAAAATGGTTTCCTAACTATGTCTTGTGACTCTTGTTTGATTTAGATTTTTGTTCAATCAGCTGCGGAAACTTTTCACTTTCCGCAGCCAGCTCAAGTTTCCGCAACCATTTTGTTGAAGTCCATGTTACAGGTGTCTACTAGAGAATCTGGCCACATGGGCAAGCTGCAAATGATGTGTACATGGAGCGTGTCCCCTTGGTTCAGCCGAATCACTCACAAACAGCCATGGTCAGGACAGTCAAAGAAATGGTCAACCTAAGAGTTTTGCGGTGGCACAACTCTGTTTTTACCACGTGAAGATTTGTGTGGCAAGTTCCTCAATCTTCAGAGGTATGCTAACACCTGTGGATCGATCCGTGAACCAAATCGAACAGCCACCACTCCATATATTTAATTGTCACGGCTACCATACTGCTAGATCTCAGGACGTGGATATTCACATGTTTGTTTGGCAGCACAGAAATTAGGAATTAGTTGTAGCATCCTCAGTTATAAATAACGCGTTATCATACGCTTGATAACTAGCCTTTTATATGTAATCTTGACTGTTTTTATGAGCCCACTGTGCCGTGCTCTATCTTTATCTTATGACTGGATTTTAATATATGAGAAGACAGTGTTCTTAAGTTCAATTCGTGATTGAGTATTGATTGGCCGAGGTTGCAGAGGGCCCCTGTACACCAAGGCTCTGTAACTACTGTATAGTTTCTCGCTTTCTTTCATTATGTTACTTCTTTCATAATTGTTTTCTTGTATATATTACATTGTTCTGATATTCATGTCAACTGTTGTCCATATTTTCTTGTATGCTTTCTCATGATTGTTAACTGATCAGTGTTTTTCTTTCAGGTTCTTGTAGACAGCCCGGGCAATTTACATAGTTTTTAGTGACTAATGACATGAAATCATCTTGTCCTTCTGCTGATTTATGTTCTGAGTTTTAATTCCAGCATTGTCATTTCTTTCAGTTCTGTTTTGCTCATTTACTTTCATGCAATTTAGATATCATATTACTCCATTTGTTTATGATTACCTCCTATATCCAAGCGACTCAAATAGTGAGGAATCAGAATATTAGTTGATGTAGTATGATTTAGTTTACTTTTCTGCAAGTCACTGATTAGATTACTCATGTCATTTTCAGGGATTGAAATATGAATGCATAGTTTAATCTTAGTTTCGTTTTATGCAATTCCATTTCATGCAATTTAAATATTAGATTACTCAATTTGTTTATGATTACCTCCTATAGCCAGAGCGAGTCGAATGGTGATGGGTCCCAATATGAGTTGAAGTAGTGTGATTTAGTTTGCTTTTCTTACAGTCTTTGAATTGCTTTGAGTTCAGTTTTTTTTCTCTTTTTATACAGCAGCAAGGATACTGGGCTTCATTGTAATTAGCTCACTGTTTTGGTACATTTTTATTTTCTCTTAGGAATTGATTTCATCACAGCAAGTTTTGAAACCTTTTTGAGAACTTTAAAGTTTGGAAATCATTGTAGAAGTCACCATTGCCATCCATACTTGACTTTCAATTTTGCCATCTCACATTAGGGAATCAACAGAAGATAAACCCAAAAACAAACCAAAAACTCAAAAGCGACAAAGAAATAAGAAATCGGTTATCTTGCATATACAATGCACTTCACTTCAGCAGTTTACGACTCTCAGATTGACATTTTAAGATAGCAATTTAGGACACACTAAATTGACCAAACAAAATGCACCTTAACTGTGTGGTATACAAGTAGACTAGCATAGCTTCAGACATTGAGATTGGAATAATATTGAAAAATGGGAGTAACACTACATGTTATATCCCACAGTTCTAAGTTTAAATTCATGTTTTCACATATCATTTATTCTCTCATGAGTGAGAAAATGGTTCATCATTCCATTTGAATTAGTTTGGGAGATTGAAGGATTCTTTGTAGTACCTTAAGCATGCGTTCATTAGTTTTTCTTGTGGCTATTGAAGGATCCCATTATATTATGTGTTTCATCAATGGGATAATAGAGTGCGTAGGTGTTAGAATTCGGCAACAACAAATCCTAGTTTTGGTGGGGTTAGAAATCTTGGTATGCTTGTTAATTCTCTTAGACATCCCATCAACATTGTCTATGCAATCTTAGGGATGAAATACATCGATAAATATTTTGTATAAGGGGATTTTTCTATCTTTTTAGGAATCAATGATAACTTATATAATATATGTCTCCATTCATTGATTCTTTACTCTCCATTCCCTTTCATAAACATAGAATTTGTCATTTTTGGGTAGGCACATCACTCGATTGGTTTGATAAAGTTTAAGTGAAGGAGTTTGTCCATATTAAACTAGCACCTTCCCTTCTCTCAATCACTTATTTTCATTTGTTTGATATCTTTAATTTTCATCCCTTCTGGTTTTTCCATCCTTTATTTTATATCTTTTGAAGCCTAGAATCATTAGGAAACATGTGGTGAAGGCTACTTCAGTAAACTTGTGTACAAATGCACATAATGAGATTGGTTTATATTGAGACTTCTCTAGTTTATCATAAGTCTAAATATTTCTTGTATTCAAATATTTTTATATATTTTTTGTTTGGTTCTATTTTGTAATTCGTCCTTAGATTCATGAACTATTAAAACTTTTAATGAAACTTCATGGAAGTATATAAGTTTGTAGTCCTTAACCGTGTTAAATTTCTTTCCTACTCTACAGATCCCAAAAAAGGTTTCTCTTTAGAAACCATAATCAAACGGGTTTCCTTATTAGGGACTCGGGTCACCTCTATTGGATAGAAAATCATTCCAACATGAACAAAAGTTATATAAATGAATCCAAAAGAATTTTGATAAGTTTCAAAGAGCTAATTCATTTTAATAAGAAGACTCTTCTGCGAGACTACTCTAAGATCAATGAATTGGTATAAAGAGGTATAAAGAGGTATAGTAAATAAAGAGGTATACAAAAGAGGTATAAAGAGGTATAGTAAATAAATAAAAATATATCAAATAAGGCTAGAAATCAACATCTAATTATATACCAAGGCTATGGACCAAATACCATGGTAAATAAAAGAGGTATGGTAAATAAAAAAAATATAAATAAACCAGAGGTATGGTAAATCCATAAAACCACTTTTTATATTTACTCCATAATCGACTTTATATTTAAGAACACTTAAAAAAGAGGTTTTATTTTAGGTGAAGCCTGTAGGAATTTACAGGGTAAGTTTCTCAGAAAGAACACCAAAAGGACACCGCTCACAACCAGATCTCAAATCAATACACCAGTATTTTTGACGTGGTTAAAACCCTCAAAGTGCAAGGAGGGAAACAGTCCACAGCCTGTCCCAACGTGGGTACTACAGGCAATTTATTAATCAAAGAATGAAAATTTACATAAGCTTCTCTCATGCACGGATTACCCGAACAATGACCCTCCATGCGCTTTAAATAGAACTCATGGACCAATCGAGTGTCAAGCCACGGATCAAGTGTCGGTAATACCAAGGTGAGAGTGAACCGTCGGATCACTACATATCGTGACCGTCGGATTGTAAGTTACAAAATGTACAACGGTAAAGAAACACACTTTACTAACTCTAACCTAACTCTATACTAGACCAAGTTGAACTTAACTATATCCTATGTGTCGGAATATCCTAACATCCCCCCTTAAGAACAACTTGGGATAGGATTGAAGGATTTACAAATATGACACAATAGGAGAAGGAAGGAGGCACTAGAGCCTATCCCCCCTTAGTGACAACTTCCTGAACTCCAAGCATATATCGAAGTTTAGTGAACTTCGCCTCTGTGAGAGCCTTTGTGAAGATGTCTGCAACCTGATCATCTGTTGGACAATATTGCACTTCAAGAACATGGTCATGAATGAGCTTTCTGATGAAGTGCATGTGTAGTTCAATGTGTTTTCTGCGCTGATGCTGGACTGGATCTTTGCATAGCTGAATGGCACTTTGATTATCACACCAAAGTGTGGTTGGATGCTGCTGCTCAAAGCCAAACTCTGATAGGATCTGACGAAGCCACAAGGCTTCCTTACTAGCTTCCACGGCACCACGATACTCTGCTTCTGCTGACGAAAGAGAAATGGCAGCCTGTTTCTTACAAGCCCATGTAATAGGTCCTGAACCAAGAGTGAAGACATAACCGGCAGTAGACTTCCGATCATCAGGGTCACCAGCCCAATCAGAATCAGTGAAACCAACTAACAGAGGAGCTGCTTTGGCACTGTAATGAATCCCAAACTGTACTGTACCTCGAACATAACGAAGTATTCTTTTAGCTGCTTTCCAATGACTTTCACGGGGGTTTTGCATAAAACGAGCAACAAGGCCAACAGCAAAGGAAAGATCAGGACGAGTATGGGTTAAATACAAGAGTTTTCCGACAAGTTGACGGTATAAGGTAGCATCAACTTCAGGAGAAGTACAAGAGACTGAAAGTTTGACTCCAGACTGAAAGGGAGAAGGGGCTGGCTTACAGTCTTCCATGTGAAAATGACGAAGAATATCACAAGCATACTTGGACTGGGAAAGGAAAATACCCTCCTGGGATTGCAAGACTTGAAGACCGAGAAAATAGTGTAAGTGTCCTAAGTCTGTCATTTCAAATTTCTTTTTAAGGCTGGACTTCACATGGTTTATAAGGTTGGGATCACTACCAGTAAGAATAAGATCATCAACATAAAGAACAAGGATGATAAGAGAGTTGCCCACTTTCTTGGTGTAGACAGTATTGTCAGAATGACACCTAGAAAAGCCAGATTCTAAAAGAAAGCTATCCATTTTGGCATACCAAGCCCGAGGAGCTTGCTTGAGGCCATAAAGGATTTCTTAAGTCGACAAACAAGGCTGGAGTCTGTTTGTATGAAGCCAATGGGTTGTTCCATATAGATTTCTTCCTGCAAGTCCCCATGCAAGAAGGCAGATTTAACATCCATCTGATGGACTTCCCATTTTAAAGAGGCAGCAAGGGAAAGAACAAGGCGGATAGAGTTCATTTTGGCAACAGGGGAGAAGGTTTCAGTGTAGTCAATGCCTTCAACCTGTGAAAAGCCCTTAGCAACGAGACGAGCTTTATGTTTATCAACTTTCCCATCTGGTCCATACTTGGTTCTGTAAACCCATTTACATCTAACAAGTTTGCGTCCCTTTGGTAGAGGAACAAGATCCCATGTATCATTTGTCATCAATGAATGATATTCTTCATTCATAGCTGCTTCCCAATGTGGATGGCCTGAAGCTTCTGCAAAAGTGTCAGGATCATGATTTACTGGAGCTTGAGCCAGTAAAGAAGAGGCTCTTTCAAACTGAGAACGTGTACGTCGCTGATCTGTAGGATCACCGGCAAGATCACCTGCTGCATCCCGAGTAGCACGGACCCATCTTGGAAGTTGAGGATCCTGAGAAGGTGGGGGAGGATTATCATCCTCGCTTTCATCATCTGAAGAAGAAATGTTTTCAAAAGTAGAAGAGATAGGAAGAGGTGGCACATCCGCCGGACTAGGCTCGCAGGCCGATTTATTTTCATCAAATTTTACATCTCTTCTAATGATAACATTTTTGGACTTAAATGGAATAAGTCTATAACCTTTTACATCTTCAGAATATCCAACAAAAGTACATTTCTCACTCTTAGGTTCTAAAGCTTTATGCTTTTCATCTGGAATATGGGCCCATGCTTCACTTCCAAACACACGAAAGTGACTTACATCTGGTTTAATGGAACTCCAAGCTTCTTCTGGAGTGATATTCTCTAGAACCTTAGTAGGAGTGCGATTGATTATATAATTTGCACAATTAATTGCTTCGGCCCAAAAACTAAGACTGAGTCCTTTAGATTGCAGCATACAATTAGCCATTTCCTTTAAGGTGCGATTTTTCCTTTCAGCTACACCATTTTGTTGTGGAGTGTATGGAACAGTATGTTGCATTTGAATTCCATTTTCGGTGCAAAAGTTGATGAATGTGTTTTTAACATATTCTCCACCATTATCAGTTCTTAGCTTAAGAATTTGATGTCCAGATTGTTTTTCAACAAAGGCTTTGAAGGCCAAAAAAGTGTTAAATACTTCGCTCTTGAGTTTTAAGAAGTATACCCAAGTGCGTCTGGAGAAATCATCAATGAAAGTTAAGAAGTACTTGCAGCCAGAGAATGAAGCAACAGGAAGAGGACCACATAAATCACTGTGCACAAGCTGTAAAGGGGCTGAGGCGTGCCAAGAGGCACGTTTGTCAAAACTGTCCCGATGATGTTTTCCGAGTACACATCCGGAACAAACACCATCTCTGCAAGATACCATAGGAAGACCTGTCACCATATTTTCTTTACATAGATGCTGAAGGGAGCGATAGTTTAAGTGACCAAATCGCTCATGCCAAAGTTTGCTCACTTCATCATTATGAGCAACAAATACTGAGGGAAGATTTGATGACCCAAAGTTGTGAAACTTATACAACCTTTTGGAATCATCAGCAAGACCAGTAGCTAGAATCTGTTTAGGATCTTTTAGATCCTTGATTACAACATCATGAGGTGAAAATTCAACAATTTTACCTTCACCTGAATGAGTTATCTGATAGACAGATAGAAGGTTGCAGGATAAGGTTGGAACACATAATACATCATTAAACTGACCATTGTCTAGATGAACAGTTCCAGTCCCTACAACATTAAGAGATCTATCATCACCAACATATATATTTTTGGTGTTACAATCATTTAAAGAAGAAAACATGGCTTGGTTTTTGGCCATGTGACAAGAGGCTCCAGAATCAATGAGCCACTCATGAGAATGAGAAGAAGAAGAAGATACATTTAATGCATAACCAGACTGAGATGATTGACAATGACATGCAGAAAGTGCCATTCCGGAAGTTGAAGTTGAAGTAGGCTCCACATGGATGTTATGTTTCTTCATTGCGGCTTCCAAGGCTTCCATCTTCTTAAAGCATTTAGATTCTAAGTGGCCATCTCGATTACAAAAGTTACAATGTCTATCAGTCTTCTTCCATTTGTTTTTATTGGTCTTATCATTTTGCTGAAATGATCTTTCATTTTGAGGCTGAGATGGTTTAGGACCATTCTTTTGAGGATATGACTTCTTAGGATTCTTTGAATTTGGTTGCTGCTGGGCGGCTAACGCTTTCGTGGAAGAGTTTCCAAGATTAAGAAGACCAAGGTGTAAGAGTTTTTCTTGTTCTCTTATTAAGGAATCACAAAAGGAGTCAAAGGAAGGGGCCTTGTAGTCTTTTCCTTGACAAATGAAAGCTTCCCTTGTAGAATGGAAAGTGGAAACAAATACAGAGTAGGCTGGTCCCAACTTAGTAAGGATGGAATAAATAAGGTTACCATCTTCTTTCTTAACTTTAACACCTTCCAAGAGATATCTAAGGGTCTTGAATTTGGACAAGAAATCTTCAATGCAAGAAAAATTATTAGGATCCAAAGTAAGCAGCTCATTTTCAAGTTGATGGGCTCTAATTTCATTTTTAATCCCAAAAACTTTAGCAAGTTTTTCTAATGCTTCATGAGGAGTCTCAAGTTCTGCAATGTGGAATCTAAGATCAGGAGAAATAGACATCCCTATCAAACCACGTGCTTGATCTTGTCTATTTTCCCATTTTGCAGCCTTGTCTTCATCTTTTGGTTTCTTCTCTTGGTCTGTGGCTATTCTGAAGAGACCTTTACTTCTAAGTAAATCTTCCATGTAGGCTACCCATTGGAAGTAGTTAGTGCTGTCAAGAATGACTTGGCATGGACTTTCCATTTTTTTTTAAAAACTGAAGCTGAAGATGCTGAAAGTAAGTGTTCCAATGGATAGATCTCGAAAAAATAGGCGGTTTTAAAAAAAACGGCTCTGAAAAAGGCTTCCGGATGAAGAAGTTATGGCTTTTTGAAAAAAAAATTGTTGACGTTGCCGGCAAAGTGCGCGAATGTGCGGGAATGAAAAAAAATCCGCCCCCACAAAATGGAGACTTGAACCCAAGACCTCTACTCTCTTAAAATAGCTTTGAACCAATTGATCTATACAAAAAATTTGAGAGAGAGAGAGAGAGAGAGAGAGAGAGGGGGGGGGGGGGCCTTGGTTTGCGTGCTTGCCTTGAGAAAGCTCTTTTTCCCTACAAAACACAAAACACAAAACCCAACACGAATATGCAAAGAAAAACGAACCTTGCGGCTCGAAGTTAGCTTTAGCCAAAAAACTAGAAATTTTAAAAAAATCTCAAAGTTAGCTTTAGCCGAAAAACTAAATATTTTTCTCAATGTTTCTGATTTTCCGAGATCACACTAAGGTGCAGGGAAAAGAGCATACGCATGAGAAAAATCCTTCCTTTCTGTTTCTGATTTGCCCAGATCGCACAGAGTCGCAGGGCAAAGAGCATACGCAGAAATGAAAGGTATAGATCCGGTTAAAAAAAAAGGCTAAATAAACCGAGACCGAAATAAGCAGAGAGAAAATAACAGTAAACTGCAAAAAAAACACTGTATACCTCCCGATCTGAAAAATGACGCAGCTAGGGCTACCGGAAACCTTTTCGCGTGAAACGAAAGGGGTTCCTCACTGGAACAGATGCTCCGAACGCAACAGAGCAGTCCTCTCGGCCGAAAGCAGTCAGAAACAACAGATCTAGGAAACGACAGCCGCATGCAGTTCTACCGGCTTCAGATTTGGATCACCAACGGACGCGGCCCTCAAATAGCTCCGATACCATGTAGGAATTTACAGGGTAAGTTCCTCAGAAAGAACACCAAAAGGACACCGCTCACAACCAGATCTCAAATCAATACACCAGTATTTTTGACGTGGTTAAAACCCTCAAAGTGCAAGGAGGGAAACAGTCCACGGCCTGTCCCAACGTGGGTACTACAGGCAATTTATTAATCAAAGAATGAAAATTTACATAAGCTTCTCTCATGCACGGATTACCCGAACAATGACCCTCCATGCGCTTTAAATAGAACTCATGGACCAATCGGGTGTCAAGCCACGGATCAAGTGTCGGTAATACCGAGGTGAGAGTGAACCGTCGGATCACTACATATCGTGACCGTCAGATTGTAAGTTACAAAATGTACAACGGTAAAGAAACACACTTTACCTAACTCTAACCTAACTCTATACTAGACCAAGTTGAACTTAACTATATCCTATGTGTCGGAATATCCTAACAAAGCCTATGAGCCAAAAACCACGGGCCAAATTATTATTAATACCATAAAAAAAATCATTATTAACCCTAATAATAATATTAAAAGATTATTATTATTATTATTATTATTAAATCTAATATAAATATTAATATATTATAATATTAATATTATTAAATTTAATAACTTTAGATTAATACAATATTACATTTGTTATATTATAATATACATTAATATATCATGATATTTATTAACTCTAGATATATATGGGAGGGAAGAGTAAAGACATAGAGTGATAAAGGTGGAGAGATAGGGGAGTGACAAGGGAGAGATGGCGATAAAATGAAAGAGAGAGGGGAGGAGGAATGAAGAGAGAGAGAGAGAGAGGGAGAGGAGTGATTTTCACCTCGAGAGATTTGATCCTTATCGACGCTTAATAGATCCAGAGTTAAGATGGATGTAGGTTGGTTACATGTAGTGTTCCATAACCCATAGATCTAAAATGTAATTTATTTTTACAAATATTATAAATAAATTAAATTAAAGAGACAAGTAAGATTAGATGTGTGAAATATACCGTTATATTATGATAATCATGGATGTGTTGGCAACATAGTTTTTATCCATTTTGAGGAACCTATTTGGATTTAACTTTTGTTATTCACCCAAGAGTATTAGGTGTGAGGGAGGGAGAGATCTGACCTTCATTTTGAGCCTTTACTACTCTCAGAAGTGTAGATTTTTTCCCTTTCTACTCCCTCTTAGAGCCTATTATCATTCCCCTTTTGTCACAATCATTTGCATTATGGTCATCACATGCATTATAAGTGACATTGTTTTTTATTTAGATAATATTTTATTTTAATTTTAAAAGGGACACACTTCAACTAGATACACATCTAGCTCAAATTGTGTTATAGAATGCGCCTTTCCATACAATAATATCTTTGTTTACTTTTAGTTACTTCATCTTTTTTAGAGTTGATATAAAATTAAGTTATTTCACATAAACATCCAAATATTTTATTTATGTTTTAGAGTGAGAATAAAATATTTTTACCACGTCTGAGTTATGATATGAACACCCAATCCACCAAGCATAATGAGAGGAGTGAAATTATTGATACTTATAATGCTTTTAATTAAAACCAACCAAATAAGTATTTCAATTTTGTTTTTAATTATAGCCAACATTATTGTGTATTTAAAAAATAATTATCAATTTTTATTTTAAAAAATATGTATCAACTTTAAATTGAATACAGGAAAAATTACACATCTCCCTTATAAAAAAATAAAAAATACACATTTAAATACAACAATAATTTTTGAACTATTCATAAAACAAATTTCAAATTTTATAAAAAATTAATATTTAAAATAATATTAACTTTCTAAATCAATAGTTATATATGTATTTTCAAATCATAAAAATAACTTAAATAAAATTTCTAAAATCATTATTAACCCATTTCAATATTAATAACAAATAAATTTATAAATAATACTAATATTTATAACTTTATTTTCAAATCTGAGTGGCACTACTTATCTATTGAATTTAAAAGGGGGAGTTTTCTTCCAATCTATGAAATTAGTAAAGGCAGTTTTCTAGTGTGTTTATTTGGGGCAAAGGAACAAAGTAATAAAGGCATCTTTCTAGTGTATTTATTGGGGGCAAAGGAATAAAGTAAAATAGTGCAATGAAGCATATATGAAACTATGTAATTCTAAGAGAGTGTTAGAGGATATTTGTGAAGTTTTACATAAAATTTAGAAAACCAAATAAATTTATGAAAAAAGATATTTGAATAAAACAAAGTTGTATAAATGTGATATTATGTGATATTTTAATTTCAGTGGCTTTGCTAAAAGTATAAGTGGGATGGTCACATTCAAGATTTGTCACTAATAATGATATATAATGACAGATAACTAATAATGATATATAATGAAAGATATTTACTTTCAAGGACCAATGAAATTGGACTACTAACTTCTTACTTGTAAAATAAGTGTTCTTCTATTAAATTAACACATTTAAAAAAATTAAACTTAAAAACTGTATAAATGGTAAATTCTATTAATTTTAATTAACTATAAAAAACAACTTTCAAACCAAAAGAGAATCCCAGTTAGTGCATGAATTGCACCGATTAAATATATATCGTCTGCCTTGGTAACTAGGTTGTTTCTAAACCATAACAGAATACCGCGTAGAACGTGAACTACACGGCTAAAATATTTACCATTAGCGTTGTGAAATACGTTGTTTTGTATATGAGTGGTGTAGCAATAATAGCCATCAAAATACTTTCAAACATTAACATGATAAAGTAGGAGACATACACGGTAAAGTCGACACAGCACAAGTACTCAATAGTAGCCTAATTGTATTAAAAATATAATAAATCAACTGTGATTACATCATGACTTCTCAATATATTTTGGTGGAGACAGCGTGATTACTGGTAGGTATCCTAACTATATCAACAATGCAATAAACTAAACCTGAGATATATGAACTTGCTTCATATATTTCGGTTGACAAGCAAACTAATTTTCTGCGATAAATAAACTGTAGGGATATATCTAAACATTTAGGACTTGATTGCTTCAATAACTTTAGTTAAAGTGCCGTTCCTCCCCACGATTTTAGAGATAGAAAAACCGGCAGCTTGGAGTAGATCATTCCATTGTTTTCGGGTCCTTTCACCCCTCCCGGTAAACAATTCAACATAACAGAATCTAAAACATTGGCAGATCCTATCATGTCAGAGCCTTCCGTTAAATCCAAGATAGCCTCAGATAATATTAACTTTCCTTTGTCCGGAAGAGCCTGGTGGCAGTTGTTCAGTAGCTTGATGCAGTCTTCGTCGTTCCAACTATGTAGAAAATTCTTTCATGGGCAAATCCAAAATAAACTCTTATAAGTAAATAAAGTACCAATATGTTGCATATATACTGTACCAAATAATTAACGTCCAAATAAAGTCCATCACAACAGCCAAGAGTATTACTCACATTCATAAAAATCGCATCTGCAGAGGGTGCGCTCTCAAACAGGTTTCCGCTCATGTGCTGTACGCCTGCGTGAATTAGAATAGGATTAACGAATAGATAAGGAACACGGTATCCTCATAATAAAATTCAGGAGGTGGAGTTTGATTTAGATATAAATGTTTATATGCAAGTGGGAAAAAGTATATCTATAAGCTATAAGCTGCAGTCTAACTTATTTTGATAAAATTTGGGTAGAGATTTTTGTAAATTTGAGTTATAGTTATTAAATTTCAAAATTTTGTGTGGTTATGAGATTTTTGATGATGTTAATCTATTTTCATCATAAAAATAATTCAAACAGTAGGAATTACAAAATTTCTTCAAATATTTTTATCCAAATTCTTTTGACCGTTTGGGAAACGAGTCATATTTATAATTTAAATTTAAATTATAAATAATGATAATATCTTTGTTAAGATAGTCTTCGGCAAAATCACATAACCAATCTTTTGTCGACGCGTTTCGAACCAACCAGTGTGGTTCATCGTCAGGACAAGTTGAAGAACCAATCTGGCTTAGCTCGATTAAATATAGTGTGCAGAGACTCCAACGGCTAAAATTCTAACGGCTAATTTGACCTAATGAACTTGGTCAAATCACTAAAATAGTTAATTAATATTTCTAGAAATAGTTAAAACTAGTAAAAAGGAATTCATTTGTTAATTTAAAATAAATAGATATATTATTAATATTATTTCTATTATTTCTTAACAATGTTATGGATCACAGAAGTCTAAATTCCTTAATGATAATATCTATGAATGAGGCAGCGAAATTGGACATAAATAACCATATAAAGATTAACAGAAGCGATATAGAAATACCGGGGATAGTTGGTGCAGTTGCGATGACTTGAGGAAGATCAAAGTTGATAGCGCGAATATGAGGATGCACTTCAGTTATGAGACTCAACGCTTCTTGGTCATTTCAAATATTTTCAAAAAGGCCGGCCCGCTCTTTTGCATATTGATTCCCTGTTCAGTGTTGTTTTGTCGATGAAGTTGCAGACGATAGAATATCATGACCTCGCCCTTCAAATTCGGTCTGCACCTGGAGTACTCATCTGTTTTCTTTATAGGTTTTATGTTGCGGCAAATTCTTCAATGGAATTCGCCCTATACTGGCCTCAATGCCTAGGTTCTGGGTTATATTATTTTTGCAAGTCTAATTTACATAGTTAAAAGACAGCAGAGTGATGAATGTGAACATCAGGGTTTAAGTTTTTGTGAGCTTGTCATGTTGAATGGATTTCTAAATCTAATTTGAAGTTAAATGTTTACTTTCAGCAAGAAATTATAATCAAATGTATTTGTTGGAGAAAGCAGTAGCTCAGTTAAAGAAGAAAATTCAGATCTACACATTGGACAAGAATTTCTGCGGTGAAGCCATAAGAGAATGCACTTCGAGTGATAGAGGTGTTGGCATGGCAATTCTTTTGCAGGCTCTTCACTGGAAAACGTTTCGTGACAAATTGAGCACATGTCTCCATCACTGCTTTCACTTTCTTCGCTAACCACAGCTAATGATGGCAACGCATCCACTACTACACGAATGCTATTACGCACTTCTTCCTCCGCGGGACTACTTATTTCTCCTTCCTGTGTAATGTCACCCATGCCAATATGAATAATTTCAGATCTGAAATGGAAGTTATACGTATAGTCCTCAAGATGTTGTTTGATCTCACGCCATGTGAATCTGGAATTCCATATAATTTGACCATGAATGAAAAAATCCAGTCCTCGGTTGGGTTGGCGATGATCATGTATGTATCGAAAAACAATAGTATTATCAGGAAATGTAAATGTTGTTAGATAGTCTTCGCTCTTGTCATATTCACCTTCATTGCTTATGAAACGATTAACAATAGCTTCACGCCATTCAAAATCTAATTCACGTATATCAATATTCTCTAATAAACTCTCGATCTGAGTACTGACTCTGAGGAGAACAGTATTCTCTTGATGCAGTTGGTCATTTAATTCGCGTATACCAATATTCTCTGATGAACTCTCACCCGAAAGTTGGTGCTTGACATATGTCGACATCACCTTATGAAACCTCACAGTCGACACCAAATGGTCATTTTCAATTCTTGTTGTAGCAACTGTTGAGGTTTGCAGAGCAGCAGGAAGAATGCCTGCATTTTCCTCGCGGGCTTCTGCTTCCACAGATCGCATAACATCGAGAACCTTTTCTCTCAGATACTCGTTATGGGAATTTGTAGAACTGTTTCGATTTTCTCCTTCCATGGTTCCCAAACTAATTCAAAAATAAAATAATAGCTTTATACTTGTGTGGATGAAAGACCTCGCGTGTGAAAGATTTGATACGAAATGAGAGTATTGATTTCGAAATTGCATTAGTAACATGTCTAAATAGTGTTTCCATTGGTTAGGGTTGTGATGGTTTTTTAAGCCGACGATGGTGCATTTCGTTATACATGCCGACACGTTAATCTTCACAGTGGCTATATGTGTTTTGCTTTTTCAACGAGATATGGAGGCATTTTATCAAATGTATAATTATATAATGAGAGATCAATTAGTTATATAATGAGATATCAATTAGTGCAATTTTTATAAAAAATACGTAATTTATTAAAAGTTTAAAATAATAAGTGTCATCTCAATTTATGGATGTACTTTCTTACTTACATTTGCACAAAATTATTTATGATTAACACTTATTTTAAACAGTATTTATTTTGAAATATTAATTTTAAAAATTTATTTTAATTATCAACTATATCGCTAATAGCTCTGAAATAAGCATTAAATACATTTTATCAATACTTTATCAAGCTGGTTTTTGATAATAAAATTTATATTGTTAGTCTTTGAATTCCTGTGGTTATCATTTTTGAGAAAGATGGTTAGGATTCTCCACGCTATAGTATGAATCGGGTTTACTTTCTAACCTTGATCCGTTTTCACTACAATGAATGAATGAATAAAGGAAGACTCAAAGAGTCAACAGAAATGAATAAATACTAAATGAACAAAATTCAAGAGAGCTAATTTAAATCTTAAATTAAAAACTAAACCTAAAATAACAATAAATAAAATAAATAATAATTATTAATTATTAATAATGGATTAATAATAACAAATAAAATAAAGGATAATAATTAATTATTAATAATAGTTTTATTTGTTTCATGAATAATCACAAAAGATGGTTCAAAGTGATATGGTTTGAGATTTGGGAAAATAATTTAGAAATATATTCATATTAAGAGTTAATTTAATTATTCATATTAATTTAATTAGTATAATTTTTTATCTCTACATTTATTTTACAAAGTACTTGATACTTCTTTATACTCTACTTTAATTTTCTTGCACATGGCCTTGTGTTATTGCTTAGGATGTCATTTAATTTAACTGAATTTATGGTAAAGGTATAAATTTTGCTTTTAGTTCTTCAATACTAATTTGTTTTAGTCAGATTGTAAATTTTAGTCAAATTATTTCTAGTATAGTATCATTTATAAAATACGTTGTTCTTTAATCATATAAGTTTAAATTTAGAACATTGATAATGCATATTTCTTATAATCATTCTCACTCTTAATATCTATAATTTGGCTTAACACTTATCATTTTCTTGCAGATTGACACACGGTTCGCTCACTTGTGCAGAGCCTAACCCCACAGTTTACAAAGAACAAAAACAATCATTGTAATTTTTCTTTCGTGGGTGACTGGCAACCTTTAGTGAATTGCCTTCACCTCTGCAATTTTTTTTCCATATAGTTCAGATTGTTTTAATAATCAGTATTAGAAGGGAAATTACTTAGCCTTTACTTTAAATTTTTTACATTTCACACATAGCTTAATTAAGGGGAAAAGTAAGTGGCCATATACGGAAAAGTAAGTACACATTCCTCTCCTCACAACAAAAGTGACACACATTCCATTTTAAGAATACATAAATACTTTACTTTTTCATATTAAGAATAACAAGACAATGCTACACAAAACATTCCAATTCTTGTTTCACCTGAATATACATTAAAATAAATTCTACAAATAAAAATTGAAATGAAACATTTTTTTTAACTGATTTAAAATGAATTATTGGATAACTTGTTATTTATTTTGATATTTTTTGGGTAGAAAAATTGGAGGAATTATCTTTTGTGACATATTTTATGATATGTCTTAATTTTGAGATTTAGAATTTAAAGCCCTCTAAAGTTATTTTGGGATATGAAATGAGTGAAACCTTTGTGAGCATAGCTCTCTGCCTCTTGATGTTGTTTTACACACCAATTCTAGCTTTCAAACAATGTGAAAATCACCTTAATCAAATTTCATATGCAGAAGCTATGCCTCCCACAAGTTCAGCTAACTTGTTCATATGGTGGTACCAAGTGGACGCTGCATCAACACCATTACTTAGATATGTGGAGTTAGTCACGTGTGGACATTCAAGAAGATCCTAAAAGGTCCAAAACCGTAACACTAATAGTGGCTTGAAAAATGTGAAAACCCTAAACCTTAAATAGTTTCCAAGCTATGTTAAATACTACGTCACTAGGAAGAGAAGGGGTTCCATCTTTTTAGGATTGTATTAAAACATAGTTGAGCACAACATCTAGGAGTGGGATTTGAGATCAAAACAAAGGAGAAAGATAATTTGCAACAACCATATAGACAACAATGTCATAGGCAAATCGATCGTAAATACCCCTTTCTTTGTATTTGTATTTCCATAATTAAATAAAAAAGAGTAGAGTATAAGCCTCACCTTCTAATTAGGTTTTCTTTTATATGATATCCCTTGAGTTATATCTTGTATTAAATTATATGATTTTTATATTCACTTACATTTTTTTCTTTTATGGGTTTAAATATTTATATGTATTTAACACTAACGAAGTGTTGAGACATGTGAAAACCCTAATCTGAAATCATTATCAAACTATGTTAAACACCAGGTCACTAGAAAGAGGGGGTTCCATCTTTCTAGCATTGTATTGTCTCGTGGTAGAGTAGAGCATCTAAGAGTTAGATTTAAGAGCATAACATAAGAACCATTTAGAATACAATGTCAAAAAAAACTCTGTAAGGTCCTCCTTCAAAAACTCTTTGATCAATATATATGCAAATCAATGCCACCCTTTATTCTTCAAGGACGATGGTTATAGGCTTTGGCTTTTTAGCTAGAGGAACTAGATTGCAAATTGAGGTGTGGTTTGGTGAGTCTTGTCTTTTCGAGCTAGTTGATCCTATTATATCCTAGTTGAGTCCCTATCCTACTCTATAACATTACTAAGTCACCACCACCGTGTATTTTTTTCTCAAAGAAGATTTAATAGAGGGGATTTCCTCTTGTCTTAATTCACAAAATTTTTTAGTGGTTTTACTCTTGATATTGGGGGGTTTGTTGGGGACAGGTTTTATGTCTCTCCCTTTCATCCCTATTTGAAGGGACCCATTAACGCACCATCTTATGTGTCAGTGTTAGGCAGTTCCCTTTCACCAATTCCAGCTCAGCGACTCATCACAAGTCGCCCCTCGACAATAACATGGTGGCCCCACCTCCAGAAAGAATTCATATGTCATACATGGGTTAGTCTAAATTTGTCAGAGATATTTAAGCTTATTAATGAACCAATTTCTTATGATCTTAGTTATCGTACAATTTCATCTAAGATCCCCTGAATATTACTTAATCCCAAAGTGGTTTACGTGAAAAGTATAAAATATTTACTAAAAAATGAGACTTCCATGCTTAGTACGCTATGCATTGATCAAGACCATATTATTTACTCAAACTAAATTATTTTCAATGCAATTTGTACAGGTATTTTAAGAATGAATAAGTGGGGGAGGATTAACGAGTTGGAAGTTGAAGACCCGGAAGATATGATACAATTTTCAGCAGAAAACTTAACATGGATAGAGATTGAGGGGGACCAAGTTGCAATTATTCCATATTGTCGACTTGATGATTTCATAAGTGGAGAGGAATCAAATGAAAGTGCACCCACTCAATTTCTTCTTAGGAATCATCGAAGTAACAAAATAGAGGATATCAAACACACCAATTACTCAACATTCCTGGAGTACAGTGTGTGAGTCTCTATATGCTTTTTCAAGATACGTATAATTTTTTCAATATGCATAAATATTATATCTAATTTGTAGTAATTTTTTTACGTACAGTTATTGGTGTTCATATGGTCCACAGTCGACAAGGAGAATTAGGAGTGCATCATCAGATCCAAAGACAACCCGCAATCGACATGAAAGTATTAAAGTTGGTTGCCAATGTCACTTCTTTGTGCGACGACTTCAAATGAGACCAGATGATGCTGTAATAATATATACTGCATGTAGACATATTGATAAATCCAATGTTATTTTTCATGGGACAGATGCAATCGGTAGGTCCATGAGATTCAATTATGCACCACATTTAAGTTGGGATATGCGATCTAGTGTCCAACATTTCGTTAAAAGAGGTTTTAATGTTACAATGATATGGGACAAGTTCATCTCTGATGTGAAGGATGGATCTGGTGAGTTATACACAGGGATACCTCGAGATACCTACATGACAAAAAAAGATATAAGTAACATTTACAATGATATCATAAGGCTAGAGTATGTTAAAGATCAAAGTGATCCAAAGAGTGTGGAGTGCTGGTATAAGGAAAACCCAGAGAGTTTTTTCTTCTACCAAAAACAAGATCTTGTTGAAAATATCCCTTTTATCATAGGCATACAAACAAAGTGGATGTGTTCAATGATGCTGAAATACTCTCACAATAATATTATCTCAATGGATTCAACCTTTAGTACAAATAAGTACGGGGTGAGTACATATTTATCCTAAATCCAATTCATTTATTTAACCTCATATTAATGCATGTATCTTATATAAATATAACTATGCACATTTTTTGTAATGCAGTATCAACTTTACACCTTAATGGTTTTCGACGAACATCACAATGGGGTTCCAGTAGCTTGGGTGATATCATCACGCAATACTATAGCTGATCTTTCTAAATGGATGTTGGCCTTACTTGCAATTGGAAACAAAGAGCGACCAGATTGGCATGTTCTTGCCTTCATCACAGATGATGCTACTGCCGAAATTGAAGCATTGAGGTGATGTGTTTATTATTTTTATAAGAGGCATAAAAAATATTGTTAATGTATAATCTCTCTAAAAATTATGTTATTGCAGGTCTTCAATCAAGTGCAAAGTATTATTATGTGTGTGGCATGTTCGTCGTGCATGGTTGAAAAATGTTGGAAACAAGGTCAAAGGGAGGGAAAACCAAATACGCATTTTTCGCGGTTTAGGAGAAATCATGCACATGTGTAAAGATGATGAATCTGTGAGAAAGAAAGTTGAAAGCTTATTTGAAGAATTCAGTGAACAAAAAAGATTTTTGGAATATTTTAGAAATACTTGGTTGTCCAACAACAAAATATGTAAGCTTCTTATTGGTGGTTTTAATGACTCTATTTTTCATGTCATATGTATACTTATTAATATATAACTAATAAATTTCTTTCTACAGATATGTGGGCAAAAGCATACAGAAATTTTCCACATTCAAATCAAGATACGAACAATGCCATTGAATCTTACCATCGGTATATCAAGGAAAGGTACCTATGTGAGAAGAACAATGCATGCCACAGAAGGGTTGATTGGTTAATCTATGTTTTGTTGAAAAAGGTTGTATTATTTTACAATCATATGCACCGTTTAAAAGAAGCTGGTTTTGTATGACCCAGAAAAATACATGAACAATTGAATTCATCCAAGTGTAGAGCTAAGAAATTCCCAAATGAATATTGTGTGCCTGATGAAAAGAGTAATGACTACTGGGTTCGTAGCCAAAATAAGGATACTCGTGACATTTGGTACAATGTCATATATAAGGGTTCTAATCTACACTTCTGCAATTGCAATTGGGCCCTAAATGGAAATATCTGTAAACATGTATTGAAAGTTGAGATGTTAGTGAGTAACACAATTTTGGGTGAAAATGTAGCACCTGGTGTCACTGATCCCATGATAGAAAGGCCTAGAATTTTATTTGATTTGAATGAAACACCTATATTGGTCCCAGAAATCCAAACAGAGATTTCGCCATGCTTTGATTCTCCTCCCAATCTGAATTATCATAATGAAACAAGCATTGATAATTTAGAGAATTTCTCATAAAATGTTGAATCGACCAATGTACGATAAGATAGTGCATTCTTTGAACATGATGAGATGAAACGTGTTAACTCATCAACTCTTGAGAAATTGAGATCCATAATACCTACAAATTTGGAACAGACATATGCATTGAACAACTTGGTAGACAAAGCATGTCAAGAATACAACAAAATGTTTTTCAATACTATAACTCCATCCAAGATCACTACCAAGAGAAAACATAGTTTCTTGAGTCCAGTAAGTAAAAAGAGGCGATGTGGTCACAAGTCAAAATCAGGGACAGATATACTACAATTTGAAAGGGTTGGACAAGTTCATGCAAGGAAAAAAAGAATGGATGAAAAATTGGAGTCATCTTCTCAAAAACAAAGAAATGTGGACCACACGCCTGAGATAATGCAATATTCTATTATACCCAATATTGGTATGGAAATTTCAGGCTATGCATTGTTTTATGTTAAATGCGATACATTAGCATGTTCAACACATTTGCATGACTATATGAACTATTTTTATTGTTACAGATGAGGGATCCACATCTCACAACATTCCAAATTGTCGAATTCGTTTATTTGATGAAGACGCTATTGAAAAAAGATCCAGCATTGGGAACACTGCTTCAGCCATTAACACCCCAATATCCTCCCCAAGGGTGCTCCCCCCTATTGTTGAACCAATTAGGATGTATCATCGCCCACACCCACCACCTTTTTCCTCCATAAATTCTTCCATGCCTATAACCACATCTGTAATACCTTCCCAATGCTCACCCTTACCCTTCAATCATCCACCATTCTCATTGTTTCAATCGTCCACCCTTAACATTCCAATTTCCCCCCTAGGTTAATCCCCCGGCCTACAATGATTCCCACTATCGTACAACCGGTGGGGGTGTATCGTTGCCCGCACCGACTACCTTTTCCCTATTTCACATCCACCATGCCTTTATCCAGCGCCCTTGAACCATGCCTATATCCGTCACCAAGTGCTCCACCATCTACCCAGGAAGGGTTGTCTTCTCCATTGCCTCAAATCCTCACGGTGAGAATGAGTATTTGATCAAAATATCATCATGAATTAATGAAATTGATTATACGCCTTTCAATTTTTACAACTAATTGATTATTGTAATCTTTTGCAGAGATATCAATTTGGAAATCCACCTGGGAGTGTCCAGAGGGACGAGGGTGACTTATAGACCCATACTTTAAATCGATCATGATGTTGTTTTTCCATTATGTCATTTATGGGCATGAGATTCCATTATTTATGTTGGAAATGAAGTTCTATTTTGTAAAAAAGAAACATGTATAGTTGGACCTATTTTGAATAAAAATACATAAATTTATATTTGTGTTTATGACAACATCTTCATTGAATTTTAAATCCTTATGTGGATGCGATGTTGTATTCTATCAATGTTACATTACTTTTGATGAATAGTTGTAACGGATTTTGTTTTTATTATTTACAAATTATCAAGTTTATAAGTTAAGTTACTTTTATATTTATATCTTATTTGATGTTTAAAATGTAATCTTAAGACTTATACCTCGCACCTCAAGATTAATCTGTCTAAAAATACATATGCCTTTCAAACTTGATACTAGATAAAAAAACAATAACCACACATTACAATCCAATATCACTTTAAAAATATTCTTACCAAGTCTCTTAACAAATATGTAACCGTAGATATTTTTATCATAAGCTACCATACAACAACGACTCTTAAGTATAAACAAAATATATATCGAAAAAATATGAAAGCTTAAATATATTTTCACATCCTCAGCCCTAGAATATTCATTTATTTCTTTACATATGAATTATAGTTTATAGTTTATGTTCATATTCCATAGATTTTACATGTGAGAATCAACCTATTTAATAAGCATATACTTGTTATTTAACCTCTTTAAACTTTATTGATTTTCTTTTGTTTTATGGGGTTAAGGGTGTGATTGGAGAAGAGGGAATATTAAGATTACCAAAATAAAATTACAATTGAAATAGTAAGGAAGTATAAAGTTAAAAGTTGTAAATTTAAATTTTGAAATGGTTAATATTCTAAAGTGAAATGTTGATTTTTGAGAGTGGAAATATCGATGGATAAAAGTATGTATTTGGAATCCAAAAATGTGAATTCCATTAATTTCAAACCTCTAAACCGTGAATTTTGATTTCTAAAGCGTTAAGTGTCATGTTTTGGTTTCAAAAATATAAATTTTGATTTCAAAGTTGTTAATTTAAATTAAAAAATAGTGAATTTCACTATCAAAAATAAGTTTTTCAATTCCAAAAGTGTCCATGGTAATTATGAAGTTGTGAATTTTGATATAAAAATATTTATTAATTTCCAAAATTTAATTATGAAGTTGTGAATTTTGATTTCAAAAATAATTATTAATTTTAAAACTTTAATTTTATTAAATTTGAAATAATAAGTAAAATCTAAAGTAAAACATTGTGAGTTTTTATTTTAAATGTTAATATTAGCTGTTTTGAAGTGTAAATTTGGATTTTCAAAATAGTGATATTGGTTTTCAAAATGCCAATTTTTAAAATAATTCCATATACAAAAATTGTGCATATACGGAAGATATGCGCATATACGGAAAATGCGCATATACGGAAGATATGCGCATGTCTTCCGTATATCCCTAACTTTCCTGTATGTGCATATCTTCCGAATATGCACGTCGTTCATGTATCTGCATCGTAGATGCACAGATTCCGTATATAGGAATTACGCATATACGGAAACTGTGCATATACGGAAGATGTGCGCATATACGGAAATTGGGCATATACGGAAGATATGCGCATGTCTTCCGTATATGTCTAACTTTCCTGTATGTGCACATCTTCCGTATATGCACGTCGTTCATATATCTGCATTGCAGATGCGCAAATTCCATATACAGGAATTGCGCATATACAGAAACTGTGCATATACGGAAGATGTGCGCATATACAAAAATTGGGCATATACGGAAGATATGCGCATGCCTTCCTTATATGCCTAACTTTCCTGTATTTACACATCTTCCGTATATGCACGTCGTTCATGTATCTGCATCGCAGATGCGCAGATTCCATATACAGAAATTGCGCATATACTGAAATTGGGCATATACGGAAGATATGCGCATATCTTCTGTATATGCCTAATTTACGTATATGTGCAATTTCTGTATATGGAATCTGCGCATCTGCGATGCAGATACATGAACGACATGCATATACAGAAGATGTGCAAATACAGGAAAGTTAGGCATATACGGAAGACATGCGCATATCTTCCGTATATGCCCAATTTCCGTATATGCGCACATCTTCCGTATATGCACAGTTTCCGTATATGCGCAATTCCTGTATATGGAATCTGCGCATCTGCGATGCAGATACATGAACGACGTGCATATACGGAAGATGTGCACATACAGGAAAGTTAGGCATATACGGAAGACATGCGCATATCTTCCGTATATGCCCAATTTCTGTATATGCGCACATCTTCTGTATATGCACAGTTTCCGTATATGCGCAATTCTTGTATACAGAAATTGGGCATATACGAAAATTGGGCATATACGGAAGATATGCGCATATCTTTCGTATATGCCAGTTTCCATATATGCACAATTTCTGTATATGGAATTTGCGGATATACGATGCAGATACCTAAACGACGTGCATATACGGAAGATATGCACATACAGAAAAGTTAGGGATATACAGAAGATATGCGCATATCTTCCGTATATGCGCAATTTCCATATATGCGCATATCTTCCGTATATGCATACATCTTCCGTATATGCACAGTTTCCATATATGCGCAATTCTTGTATATAAAAATTGTACATATCTTCGTTTATGTATCTGTACATATACGGAAATTATGCATATACGGAAGATATGCACATATATGGAAAATGGGCATATACGGAAGATATGCGCATGTCTTTCGTATATCTCTAACTTTCCTGTATATGCATATTTTTCGTATATGCACATCGTTCATGTATCTTCATCGCATATGCATAAATTCCATATACAGGAATTGCGCATATACAGAAACTATGCATATACGGAATATATGCGCATATACGGAAATTGGGCATATACGGAAGATATGCGCATGTCTTCCGTATATCCCTAACTTTCTTGTATGTGCACATCTTCCGTATATGCATGTCGTTCATGTATCTGCATTGCAGATGCGCAGATTCCATATACAGGAATTGCGCATATACGGAAACTGTGCATATACAGAAGATGTGCGCATATACGGAAATTGGGCATATACGAAAAATATGCGCATGTCTTCCGTATATGCCTAACTTTCCATATACAAGAATTGCGCATATACAGAAACTGTGCATATACGGAAGATGTGCGCATATACGGAAATTGGGCATATACGGAAGATATGCACATGTCTTCTGTATATCCCTCACTTTCCTGTATGTGCACATATTCCATATATGCACGTCGTTCATGTATCTGCATTGTAGATGCACAGATTCCGTATACAGAAATTGTGCATATACGGAAACTGTGGATATACGGAAGATGTGCGCATATACGGAAATTGGGCATATACGGAAAATATGCGCATGTCTTCCGTATATGCCTAACTTTTCTGTATGTGCACATCTTCCGTATATGGACATCGTTCATGTATCTGCATCGCAGATACGCAGATTCTATATACAGGAATTACGCATATACGGAAACTGTGCATATACAGAAGATGTGCGCATATACGGAAGATATGCGCATGTCTTTCGTATATGCCTAACTTTCATGTATGTGCACATCTTCCGTATATGCACGTCGTTCATGTATCTGCATCGCAGATGCGCAGATTCCATATACAATAATTGCGCATATACGGAAACTGTGCATATACGGAAGATGTGCGCATATACGGAAATTGGGCATATATGGAAGATATGCGCATGTCTTCTGTATATCCCTAACTTTCCTGTATGTGCACATCTTCTGTATATGCACATCGTTCATGTATCTGCATTGCAGATGGACAGATTCTATATACAAGAATTGCACATATACAGAAACTGTGCATATACGGAAGATGTGCGCATATACGGAAATTTGGCATATACGGAAGATATGCGCATGTTCTCCGTATATGCCTAACTTTCCTGTATGTGCACATCTTCCGTATATGTACGTCGTTCAAGTATCTGCATCGTAGATGCCCAGATTCCATATACAAGAATTGCGCATATACGGAAACTATGCATATACGGAAGATGTGCACACATATGGAAATTGAGCATATACGGAAGATATGCACATGTCTTCCGTATATCCCTAACTTTCCTGTACGTGCACATCTTCCGTATATGCACGTCGTTCATGTATCTGCATCGCAGATGCGCAAATTCCGTATACAGTAATTGCCCATATACGGAAACTGTGCATATACGGAAGATATGCACATATACAGAAATTAGGCATATACGAAAGATATGCGCATATCTTCCGTATATCCCTAACTTCCCTGTATGTGCACATCTTCTGTATATGCACGTCGTTCATGTATCTGCATTGCAGATATGCAGATTCCATATACAGGAATTGCGCATATTCGGAAACTGTGCATATACGGAAGATATGCGCATATACGGAAATTGGGCATATACGGAAGATATGCACATGTCCTCTGTATATGCCTAACTTTCCAGGATGTTCACATCTTCCGTATATGCATGTCGTTCATGTATCTGCATCGCAGATGCGCAGATTCCATAAACAGGAATTGCGCATATACAGAACCTGTGCATATACGGAAGATGTGCGCATATACGGAAATTGAGCATATACGGAAGATATGCGCATGTCTTCTGTATATCCCTAACTTTCCTCTATGTTCATATCTTCCATATATGCACGTCGTTCATGTATCTGCATCGCAGATGCGCAGATTCCGTATACAGAAATTGCGCATATACGGAAATTGGGCATATACGGAAGATATGCGCATATACGGAAATTGGGCATATACGGAAAGACATGCGCATATCTTCCGTATATCCCTAACTTTCCTGTATGTGCATATCTTCCGTATATGCCCAATTTCCGTATACAGGAATTGCGCATATACGGAAACTGTGCATATACGGAAGATGTGCGCATATACGGAAATTGGGCATATACGGAAGATATGCGCATGTCTTCCGTATATGCCTAATTTTCCTGTATGTGCACATCTTCCGTATATGCACGTCGTTCATGTATCTGCATCGCAGATGCATAGATTCCATATACAGAAATTGCGCATATACGGAAATTGGGCATATACGGAAGACATGCGCATATCTTCCGTATATGCCCAATTTCCATATATGCGCACATCTTCCGTATATGCACAGTTTCAGAAATTGTGTATATACGGAGGATATGCGCATATACGGAAATTGGGCATATACGGAAGATATGCGCATATCTTCCGTATATGCCTAGTTTCTGTATATGCACAATTTATGTATATGGAATCTGCGCATATACGATGCAGATACATGAACAACGTGCATATACGGAAGATATGCACATACAGGAAAATTAGGGATATACAGAAGATATGCGCATATCTTCCGTATATGCGCAATTTCCGTATATGCGCATATCTTCCGTATATGCGCAATTTCCGTATATGCGCACATCTTCCGTATATGCACAGTTTCCGTATATGCGCAATTCCTGTATATAGAAATTGTACATATCTTCGTTTATGTATCTGCGCATATACGGAAACTGTGCATATACGGAAGATGTGCGCATATACGGAAATTGGGCATATACGGAAGATATGCGCATGTCTTCCGTATATCCCTAACTTTCTTGTATGTGCATATCTTCCGTATATGCACGTCGTTGATGTATCTTCATCACAGATGCGCAGATTCCATATACAGGAATTGCGCATATACGGAAACTGTGCATATACGGAAGTTCCGTATATACAGAAGATATGCGTATGTCTTCCGTATATCCCTAACTTTCCTGTATGTGCACATCTTCCGTATATGCATGCCATTCATGTATCTGCATTGTAGATACGTAGATTCCATATACAGGAATTGCGCATATACGGAAACTGTGCATATACGAAAGATGTGCGCATATACGGAAATTGGGCATATACGGAAGATATGCGCATGTCTTCTGTATATGCCTAACTTTCTTGTATGTGCACATCTTCCGTATATGCACGTCATTCATGTATCTGCATCGCAGATGCGCAGATTCCATATACAGGAATTGCGCATATACGGAAACTGTGCATATACGGAAGATGTGCGCACATCTTCCGTATATGCACAGTTTCCGTATATGCGCAATTCTTGTATATGGAATCTGCGCATCTGCGATGCAGATACATGAATGACGTGCATATACGGAAGATGTGCACATACAGGAAAGTTAGGCATATACGGAAGACATGCGCATATCTTCCGTATATTCTCAATTTCCGTATAAGCACAGTTTCCGTATAAGCGCAATTCCTGTATATGGAATCTGCGCATCTGCAATGCAGATACATGAACGACGTGCATATACGGAAGATGTGCACATACAGGAAAGTTACGGATATACGGAAGACATGCGCATATCTTCCGTATATGCCCATTTTCAGTATATGTGCACATCTTTCGTATATGCACAGTTTGCGTATATGCGTAATTCTTGGATACAGAATCTGCGCATCTGCGATTGAGATACATGAACGACGTGCATATACGGAAGATATGCATATACAGGAAAGTTAGGGATATACGGAAGACATGCGCATATCTCCCGTATATGCCCAATTTTTGTATATGCGCATATCTTCTGTATATGCACAGTTTCCGTATATGCACAATTTCTGTATATGGAATTTGTACATATCTTCATTTATGTATCTGCGTCGTATACGTGCAAATTTCATATACAGAAATTGCGCATATACGGAAATTGTGCGTATACGGAAGATATGCGCATATACGGAAATTGCGCATATACGGAAGATATGCGCATGTCTTCCGTATATCCCTAACTTCCCTGTATGTGCATATACGGAAAATGTGTATATACGGAAGATATGCGCATATACGGAAGATATGCGCATATACGGAAATTGGGCATATACGGAAGATATGCCCATATCTTCCGTATATGCCCAATTTCCGTATATGCACAATTTTTGTATATGGAATCTGCACATATACGATGCAGATACATGAACGACGTGCATATACGGAAGATATGCACATACAGGAAAGTTAGGGATATACGGAAGACATGCACATATCTTCCGTATATGCCCAATTTCCGTATATGCGCACATCTTCCGTATATGCACAGTTTCCGTATATGCGCAATTTCTGTATATGGAAATTGTACATATCTTCGTTTATGTATCTGCATCGTATATGCGCAAATTCAATATACAGAAATTGCGCATATACGGAAACTGTGCATATACGGAAGATATGCGCATATACGGAAATTGCGCATATACGGAAGATATGCGCATATCTTCTGTATATCCCTAACTTTCCTGTATGTGCATATCTTCCGTATATGCACGTCGTTTATTTATCTGCATCGTATATGCGCAAATTCAATATGCAGAAATTGCGCATATACGGAAACTGTGCATATACGGAAGATATGCGCATATACGGAAGATATGCGCATGTCTTCCGTATATCCCTAACTTTCCTGTATGTGCATATCTTCCGTATATGCACGTCGTTCATGTATCTGCATCGTAGACGCACAAATTCCATATACAGAAATTGCGCATATACGGAAATTGGGCATATACGGAAGATGTGCGTATATACGGAAATTGGGCATATACGAAAGATATGTGCATGTCTTATGTATATCCCTAACTTTCCTGTATGTGCATATACGGAAACTGTGCATATGCGGAAGATATGCGCATATACGGAAACTGGGCATATACGGAAGATATGCGCATATCTTCCGTATATGCCCAGTTTCCGTATATGCGCATATCTTCCGCATATGGAATCTGCGCATATACAATGCAGATACATGAACGACGTGCATATACGGAAGATATGCACATACAGGAAAGTTAGGGATATACGGAAGACATGCGCATATCTTCCGTATATGTCCAATTTCCGTATATGCGCACATACTAAAATCAACAGGGCATTGTTTCACATACTAAGTTATTTTTCTCTTAGTGCTCGTGGCTAACTGTACTAGCCATGCATTCCTTAATTTTTTTGCTTTCAGATTGAACCTTTCTACAGTTTGGGGACTAATATAGTTTAAGGTAGCTCCTGGATCTATTAAAATAGAAAGAGTCTGGTTTGAGATTTTACCTTCTATTTCCAGCATAGTAGCTTGATGTTCAACTTGCCGATTTTCCAGGGCAACGCTGATTTACTGTAGTGGCCTCCCGAACTATCTGTATATTGTGCATTGATCGAGAGTTATGTGGGAAATCTCTCATCATATGAGGTCCCCAACACCTTAGTAATTCTTTGGTGGTGTCATACGTTTTGCTATTCTATTCTGTTACTCTTGAACCTGTGTGAGACTCAGCTCGCAAGAGTGTCTCTTCTCTGATTCCTTTCTTCTTTCAATGATCTCTACCAAAATTTCTCAAATAAGGTTGTTTTTGTTTCTTCATTCCCCCACCAGTTCTTCCACCATCCTTGTTCTCCCACACTTTTCCACCTTCACTTTTAATTTTAAACAGTTGATATCATAGCCTCTCTTTCCTGATTACTTCATCCATTGTCTTTGGGTTATCATCTCCTTGTAAGGGATCGGTAAACAATTTAGGAAACACTGAATTTATTTACAAATTCGTCCATAGTTAGCTGCCCCAGTTTCAACTCATGAAATTCCTTAGCCTTGTCATCATAATACCTCTCACTCAGGAATCTAGAATTGAATTGCTACTGAAATTCTTCCCACGATACTATTTTTTCTTCCAGCGCTTGAACACTCTTACGTTCCTCCCACTATAGAGTGGCTTTACCTTGGAATTGGTAAATTGCCAATCATGCCTTCAAGTTTCTTTCATGTCCATATACTTGAAAATATTTTGTCATATTCAGAAGCCATGCCTCTGCATCCTCCTGCTTCTTGCCATCAAACACTGGTGGTTTGATATTTCTAAATTCTCCTTGTAATTCGGCCTTCCTTCGTTTCTTATATGTTTTTTATGATTCAAGATCAGTTTCTTCTCTACTTCCTGACTTGTCATATCCTATATTCTCGGTACCTTCCTGATTTACACTCTTATGATTGGACTTCTCTGTCCATTCTCGGATTAGATTCTCCTGATCTTCACTAGCTTTTATCAACTTTTCGTTATTGCCATGGAGTTGAACTAACTCGGATTGCAGTGTCCTTACTGTTTCCACCAACTGAGAGCTTATGACAGAAGCACTGCCAACTTCCCCCAAATCCACATACAATTCCTCATTTCCCGTATTTGGCGGCAGAAATCCTTCCATCATTGTTAAATCCTTCCTTCTTTTACTAATGTTTATGCAATTGTTCTTAAGATCCTTCGATTATATCGTAGTAGTCGCTGTAGCTTTTCACTTAAGGTAATATAGTTGTTGAATGGATCGATTTTAATAACTAGGGTTTGTCTTATTCATATTTTCATTTTAATAAACAATGGGGCTATGACTCTGATGCTATTATTGTTCGTTCAATTGGATATTTGGGTAGATTCTGAATTCTCAGTTCTAATTTGTTGTTGTTCATTATATACATGTATATACTCATTCTGTCTGATATTAGCGTTATTTTTTTCTCATGTTACACTTCTTCAGATTTAAATTTTCATTTCTCGCAGAAGTTCTGCAAAGAAAGGAGTCCAGATGTTTAGTTCACATATTTTTTTCTTTTTTACAGTTCACAACTGTGGGACACAATCTCCGTCCGGAGCACCTACATGCCCGAATTTAGAGTCTTCCCCTAACTTAGTAGTACAAAATTACGTTTTTTTTCTTTTGAACAATAACCATTAAAATTTTACTATTTTTTCATCCTTACATATACCCGACACCTAACCTGTTACCATATGGATCAATGGACTCAAATTCCCATGGTTTATGGGGCTTGTGATTCTTTATTTATTTTTTTACTTCACCAATATAGGAGCCTACCAGCTCCGCTCAGAAAGTCACCTACACTTTTAATGAGCTCTGTGTTGATCAATAGCCATTATCTTCCACAAATGTTACTCTTAATTGACATTCATATGTTATAACATGACATGCAACTATATGACTAATAAGAAATATCATCCCTACGCTAGATAATCATCAACCTGCATCAAATACTAATTATCGTTCCTCCAAAAGCTAGGTAATCACATCATGCATTAATTTATTAGTTAAAGTATAGCTCTACAACTCATAAGAAGATTCACCCACATAAGGTAACAATCATCAACATGCAGTCAAATTAATAATGACTTACACTCCTATAACTAAAGAAAAATGGTTACCTACAGATGATAATAGATTGTTGGTATACAACTAATGTAATTAACCACCAAATTTGTACAGATAAGGAACAATACCCAACGTGAGTAACAAACCATAACTTTCAGTCTATGTAACGTAACATGCATCTAACTTAATTCATTTGAATACGGTAAGAATTTTCTGACCAATAATCTTGAACTTGGAAAATCAATGGTTGTCTACACCAGAACTCCCAACCATGAATCCTTTGATTTCCCCTGAGATATGACAACTTTCCAGGCATCAGTAACCTCTACTCTGCTTTGATAATTCTTAGATATCATTTTTGGGATTCAACTGCGTTAAGTAAGTCATTCAAAGTATGACCATTTCCATGAGAGGTAGTCGTAAAGTGACTAATTTCTCATGATTTTTGAATAGTTCACTTAGCACTCATTGCATCGGGTGATGCTCACAGGGGTGAAGAAGTGGGATTGAAACTAGTGAAATGTGGAGAATGAATCACATAGCATCAATCATCACTTCCGGGGCTTGCACCCGGTAACCAGGACTTCCCAGGAGGTCACCCATCCCAGAACTCCTCTGGCTCAAGCGCGCTTAACTGTGGAGTTTTTCCCCACAATCAAGCCCACTTAGCTTGCTACCCAATTTGCAAAACCTTAGCAAGTATTGTGCCTCATGAACCATTCAGGTAGAGATCCCTTGACTCTTTTTGAATTTAAGTATGGGGGATTTTCGCAGTGCATTATATTAGATATCATTTTTGGGATTCAACTGCGTTAAGTAAGTCATTCAAAGTATGACCATTTCCATGAGAGGTAGTCGTAAAGTGACTAATTTTTCATGATTTTTGAATAGTTCACTTAGCACTCATTGCATCGGGTGATGCTCACAGGGGTGAAGAAGTGGGATTGAAACTAGTGAAATGTGGAGAACGAATCACATAAATCATCACTTCCGGGGCTTGCACCCGGTAACCAGGACTTCCCAGGAGGTCACCCATCCCAGAACTCCTCTGGCTCAAGCGCGCTTAACTGTGGAGTTTTTCCCCACAATCAAGCCCACTTAGCTTGCTACCCCATTTGCAAAACCTTAGCAAGTATTGTGCCTCATGAACCATTCAGGTAGAGATCCCTTGACTCTTTTTGAATTTAAGTATGGGGGATTTTCGCAGTGCATTATATTAGATATCATTTTTGGGATTCAACTGCGTTAAGTAAGTCATTCAAAGTATGACCATTTCCATGAGAGGTAGTCGTAAAGTGACTAATTTCTCATGATTTTTGAATAGTTCACTTAGCACTCATTGCATCGGGTGATGCTCACAGGGGTGAAGAAGTGGGATTGAAACTAGTGAAATGTGGAGAACGAATCACATAGCATCAATCATCACTTCCGGGGCTTGCACCCGGTAACCAGGACTTCCCAGGAGGTCCACCATCCCAGAACTCCTCTGGCTCAAGCGCGCTTAACTGTGGAGTTTTTCCCCACAATCAAGCCCACTTAGCTTGCTACCCCATTTGCAAAACCTTAGCAAGTATTGTGCCTCATGAACCATTCAGGTAGAGATCCCTTGACTCTTTTTGAATTTAAGTGTGGGGGATTTTCGCAGTGCATTATATTAGATATCATTTTTGGGATTCAACTGCGTTAAGTAAGTCATTCAAAGTATGACCATTTCCATGAGAGGTAGTCGTAAAGTGACTAATTTCTCATGATTTTTGAATAGTTCACTTAGCACTCATTGCATCGGGTGATGCTCACAGGGGTGAAGAAGTGGGATTGAAACTAGTGAAATGTGGAGAACGAATCACATAGCATCAATCATCACTTCCGGGTCTTGCACCCGGTAACCAGGACTTCCTAGGAGGTCACCCATCCCAGAACTCCTCTGGCTCAAGCGCGCTTAACTGTGGAGTTTTTCCCCACAATCAAGCCCACTTAGCTTGCTACCCCATTTGCAAAACCTTAGCAAGTATTGTGCCTCATGAACCATTCAGGTAGAGATCCCTTGACTCTTTTTGAATTTAAGTATGGGGGATTTTCGCAGTGCATTATATTAGATATCATTTTTGGGATTCAACTGCGTTAAGTAAGTCATTCAAAGTATGACCATTTCCATGAGAGGTGGTCGTAAAGTGACTAATTTCTCATGATTTTTGAATAGTTCACTTAGCACTCATTGCATCGGGTGATGCTCACAGGGGTGAAGAAGTGGGATTGAAACTAGTGAAATGTGGAGAACGAATCACATAGCATCAATCATCACTTCTGGGGCTTGCACCCGGTAACCAGGACTTCCCAGGAGGTCCACCATCCTAGAACTCCTCTGGCTCAAGCGCGCTTAACTGTGGAGTTTTTCCCCACAATCAAGCCCACTTAGCTTGCTACCCCATTTGCAAAACCTTAGCAAGTATTGTGCCTCATGAACCATTCAGGTAGAGATCCCTTGACTCTTTTTGAATTTAAGTATGGGGGATTTTCGCAGTGCATTATATTAGATATCATTTTTGGGATTCAACTGCGTTAAGTAAGTCATTCAAAGTATGACCATTTCCATGAGAGGTAGTCGTAAAGTGACTAATTTCTCATGATTTTTGAATAGTTCACTTAGCACTCATTGCATCGGGTGATGCTCACAGGGGTGAAGAAGTGGGATTGAAACTAGTGAAATGTGGAGAAAGAATCACATAGCATCAATCATCACTTCCGGGGCTTGCACCCGGTAACCAGGACTTCCCAGGAGGTCAACCATCCCAGAACTCCTCTGGCTCAAGCGCGCTTAACTGTGGAGTTTTTCCCCACAATCAAGCCCACTTAGCTTGCTACCCCATTTGCAAAACCTTAGCAAGTATTGTGCCTCATGAACCGTTCAGGTAGAGATCCCTTGACTCTTTTTGAATTTAAGTATGGGGGATTTTCGCAGTGCATTATATTAGATATCATTTTTGGGATTCAACTGCGTTAAGTAAGTCATTCAAAGTATGACCATTTCCATGAGAGGTAGTCGTAAAGTGACTAATTTCTCATGATTTTTGAATAGTTCACTTAGCACTCATTGCATCAGGTGATGCTCACAGGGGTGAAGAAGTGGGATTGAAACTAGTGAAATGTGGAGAACGAATCACATAGCATCAATCATCACTTCCGGGGCTTGCACCCGGTAACCAGGACTTCCCAGGAGGTCACCCATCCCAGAACTCCTCTGGCTCAAGCGCGCTTAACTGTGGAGTTTTTCCCCACAATCAAGCCCACTTAGCTTGCTACCCCATTTGCAAAACCTTAGCAAGTATTGTGCCTCATGAACCATTCAGGTAGAGATCCCTTGACTCTTTTTGAATTTAAGTATGGGGGATTTTCGCAGTGCATTATATTAGATATCATTTTTGGGATTCAACTGCGTTAAGTAAGTCATTCAAAGTATGACCATTTCCATGAGAGGTAGTCGTAAAGTGACTAATTTCTCATGATTTTTGAATAGTTCACTTAGCACTCATTGCATCGGGTGATGCTCACAGGGGTGATAATTCTTGTTTATCATTATCATGTTCCCAGATTTTTCCTGGGCAACGTCCCGCCTTCAAGGGTTTTGTTTCCCCTCAACCTAGGATTTTTCCATGTTTTTCTTTAAAGCTAAAAGCCTACTTTTCCACTTGCAGTGCTTTTATTACCAGTCTTTATCTCCCACTCGATTAACACATATATATTTTTCTATATATTTTTCGCTTTAGGAAAAATCATGACGAATCTGATCCCTCTCAGAAATACACCTCTTAGTGTAGCTTAAAAGATTGCCTATCATTGTCATATCATATTGTCTTCAATGACATGCATGGTTGCAAGAACTGAAATTCATTCCATGTGTTTCCTCTATGTGTCTTTCTCCCTTTCACTTGTTTATTACATAGCTTAGAAGATGAAGAGTATTACCACTTGTTTATTTAAGCTATAGAGGTTGTGACCAACATGACCTTATGACTAACCAAGCACGATGCAAGGCATCCTAAGTTGGATGAAAGATGTTTGGTGATTTGTATATAGTCAGTACACTCCTTTGCATTAGTCCTTGCTTTGTATCTTGCATGTACCCTCACTTCTTGTTAGATTTGGCTACCTGCTACTAGTAGTCCCTTAGCTCTTTCCTAACAAAGCAGGGGAAGGAATTTCCTTCAACCTGATTTCTTCAAGGTTCTTCATAGAAAGTATAGAGCTAAGAGAAGGAGATGTGTAATCTCACTATCAAACTGTTGAAAATACTTTGCATGTTCGAATCTATCAAAACAATTAAGCTGCCACTCAACAACATTGTCAATCTTGGAAGGCTCAAGAAAGATAACATCTCTAGATATTATAAACTTCTTATTCACTTCATCATAGGGATGGTATTCTTTGGAGGTATGAGTACCCAAAGAAGATACATTTGTGACTCCTTGCACTGAGTTTTTTAATCTGTTCCTTAGGTATGAAGGCATAACAGGAGGAACCAAAAACCCTGAGATGCCTCACTGAAGGAATGTGGCCATACCACATTTCATAGGGAGTTTTGTTTCTAATAGCATGAGATGGACACCTATTCTTTATATACACAACACATAGAACCACATCAACCCAAAACCTTATTAACTTAACATGTGAACAATGCCAAGCTCATAGTGAAAGTAATACATTCTAGTGAACTATGTGTTGAAAAATGAAGCAACAAATTCTCAATTTGATTTTTCCTTGATTAAATTGAAAAAATTCAAATTTCCACATCAACAGACAACTTCGATGATGTTAACTTGTGTGAGATGGCTTGTGTCACCTAGTTTACTCAGTAAATTTGAGTTGGAGGAGTTAGAGTTCAGTTCTACATATGTTATTGCTAATTTATAGAAATAAGGGTCAATTATCTGAGGTTGTTGTTAGTTAAACTAGTTATAATTTTTGGAGGAACTAGTGGAAGGTCATTTAAGGAGTGGGACTTCAGTCAAACTCAGTGATCATCTAGTTAATTGATCAATCAACCCAAAATAGTTAGGTCATGCAGAGAATTCGAGTTCCCTAAGATTGGTGGAGATTCCAAGGCAGTTTTAATTTCTTGTACCTCACACATTTGCAAGAACTTAATATAGCCATAGTGGAGGAGGTAACTTGAGTAGGAGATTCTTGTGAAATTGGAAAGGGAATGATTGCTGGTTGCATTAATAGCGTACCAACAATTTGTTTTGCACCGCACTTCAATGTTTTTTGGGTAGGGATTTTGAGGGTGGATAATTTTTTTTGATGCTTTTTGGTCATGCACGTCCTCACTAACTATCTTGGGAGGTCTGTAATAGTTCCTTTCATGCACGTCCTTGATTCAAGTTAGAATTTTTGGCGTTGTCATCATTTAAAGTATGATTATGGAAAGTTTTAGGAAATTCTGGGCAGTGGTCTAAAGGATGGCCTAAAAAATTTGGCATAGATCCTCTGACCGCATGCTCGGAATTGAGGAATTTATGCCATAACTGGATGGAAACAGGCTTATGCATGCAATTGGAGCCTTGTAACTGAACCTTGCCTTTTTTATGCATGTGATTGGGGTGTTAGGTCTAAGAGACAAGGTTCCATCTCAGGGATTGACCACCTCGGGTGTTTCTTTAGCTCTTGGTTAATCTGTAGTTCCTATAGGATGTTCGTAAGTGTCGGTGTGTCGACCCCACTTCCATAACTGGAAATTGGAGGTCAGGTCATGTCATAGTGACACTCGTCTCATGTTTACCATGATGAGATTGTGAAATTGGGTAAATGTGGGAGGGTTGGTTACACACGTAAAATGAAAAATATAAATTTATAAATTTTCTTTTTCTGATATTCTTGAAAGTTGTCAGCGACAAGTCCTACGCATTATACAAGATTTTAGAGTTAGTAATTAAATGTAATCAGTAACTTCTACCTTTTTTAAAGATTATTTTTATTTATTTATAAGAATTAAAATATTAAATATTTTATATAATGAGTTGTTTGATATATTTATGCCTATAGGCATGTCTTTTTCACACTAGGTTGTGGATAATTTTAATTTAATTATTAGTAATTATCTTTTAAAAGAGTAATTTCTTTTATAAGTATTAAAATATTAGATATTTTATATAATGAGGTGGTTGATATTTTTATGGTTATAGACATGTCTATTTCATAATAGGCCTTCCAAAATTGCATAGATGATGGAGATTTAACCTCCATGGAATATGCCAGAATATTCATAGTAGTATACATTAATAAAGGGTTGAGATTTATCTCAAGTTATTTATGCTCTTTTAATTAAGTCATCTCACATAAATTAAGGAAAAATGTTATATCAACACATGTCATATTGGTTATGTTGAATTTATAAGACGTGATATTGGCCGGTATTATAATAGCAAAAGCTATTTACCAGTTAATAATTTCCATGGTAAAGTGGGGGTAAATTTCCATGGTTAGGAATAATGTTTAAATCATATATTAATTCTTTTTATAATTTATAATAATACTAATAATTTAAAATAACTCTTTATTGAGGTGTTAGAACTAACATTGAAAAAGGAGGGAGGGGGGTGCAGGAACCAGTTACACTGCTGCCTCCCATCCCATCTAAGAGTGGGTGGCGTGTCCATCCCACCCCATGCATTCACACATTAAAAAAAACATTCATTCATTTCAAAATCATAGGGAAACACATTATCTATTTGAACACTCTTGATTGGATGATCTTGTCTCCACATTTATCTATTGTGCTTGCAAGATCTCTCTACCACAGGTGAGGAAATTCTCCCATGGTGAATGATTTGTGGGGCTCAAACCCAACTATCAAAACTCTTTTTTGTGTGGTAAGTTACGCATTTTTCAGCTCTAGTTCAAAGGATGGCTTATTTCAATGGAAAACGTTATGTGTGAATGGTAATTCAGGGAGGTCAAGACCCCAAGGATGTTGACCTCTAATGCATGCACCAACCTTTGAGCAACTATGAGGGGAGGAGGAAAAAGAAAACCATGGAGTTGAGCTTTGGGATGCGGATGCCAACTATGGTGGTTGCTTGAGCAGGGAAGAGTGGAAACATGCAACAATTCATCCTCGTTGTGATGTAGATTCAAGCTGAGGCGACTTTCCTAGGCTGAGTAATTCATCCTATGTCCAATCTCTTTAGTTTTTTGAAATCTTTAAATTGTTTGGCTTCTATTTGGTGGCTCTTGGAATATAGTTTTCAAAACGCAGTGGTTTTCTGTACTAGTTTTTGTGTTATTATTTCTTTATGGTTGTTAGACCATATTTGCAGTACTTTCCTCGCTTTCCATCAACTACTCAATTTTTCAAGAAATTGCTTCAAACTGCCAAGGAAACTCAAGTTTTCTTCGACTTTATTTTTATTTTGTTATTAGTTTTATGACCTCGTTAGTTTTTTTATTCTTTGGGTGGTGTCCTCTCTTTGGTTCCTAGTAACTCTACATATCATTCCTTGACATAAGATGTGTTGTCGTTGAGGGTATGGTGGTAGAGGCCCCAAAGGTGATGCAAGCCCAATCCCAAGAAAAAAATGCAGCTATATTTTTTCAGTCCTCCACTCCATTGCAAATCCAAGAGGAAATTCATTAACTTGAAGTTTTTACCACTAATGACTGCCAAGCCTAATTTAACTCTGGAATTTAAGCTTAAGTAACAAACTGGGTCTCCGATCCCAGACATACAAGGGGCAGACGAAGCCAATATTTGAACTTGATTACCCTACAATGGAAAATGAAGACACTTCTCGATAAGGTCCTTAAGGAAAAAAATGAAGACCATAATGACATTATCTCCTTCCTGAATGAAATTTAATGAGTTCTAACACCATCAAAGTTCTTGTCATACAAGTTTGAAAGCTCGACTGGCTTACATAGAAGGCCATCCTTAATGTGGCCTAAAACCTCCATCTCCAACCAGTACAAATTCCCAAGATCTAGCCCCAATCACTTCACGAAATGCTTGATGTCATATTTAACAACCCGACTTACGATTTTTATTTTTAGTAGTTCATCTTATTTTAGTTTTCTTGAATATAGTAGCTATAGTTTTGGCATTTTGATAAACCTAAACCATTTGTTGCTTACTGGAATCAACTCAAATAATGATATCTAGTTTTATATGAAGTCATTTTGAGGTAATATAATTTCAAATTAACAAGAAAAAGTATTATTAAGTTTATTTTTATGATTTTTTTAAAATAATTCGGGCAATGTAAGAACCATGTGGGTGGTGTAAGTGTTTTGATGCTTATCATGAATTGATTCCTATGGGAATGTAACATCCATTTAATTTATACCCCTAAACTAGTTTATGCATATTTTAAAATTTGATTGTATATTTTTGGGATCAAATATTCCTTTTTGAATATTTGATAGATTTTATATTAAATATTTTAAAATATGCTTTATGCCTCTTGAAGATCTTATTTTACATTTCTAAATTCTATGTTTGTATTTTTAAATATACTTTTATTGATTGGAGAGATGTTGTGGATGTTTACTAAAGTACAACATCAACTAAAATACAACATCACCCCCATATTGAGATGTAGAGCACCTCTCAGTGCAATGATTGTAAACATTTTAATGTTGCCTTAATATTGGAGAGAGATGTTGTAATTTCTGGAAAATGAAGCATTAGATCAAAAAGTAATAATAATAATAAAGCATAATGATGATTTAAATAAAGTAGTATTAAAAAGTAAAAAATAATAAAAATAGCAAATGAATTCAATTCAGTTTATATATTGTAATTTTTTATTATTAGAAATATTACAAATAAATTTTCCAAGAAAAAAATCATAATGTACATAGCACATTAAAATAAATTTAAATAATAATATTTCATATTTGTAATAATGATAATTTACAACATATAAATAAAAACATATTAAATCTAAGGTAAACTTAACTTGGTAAAGTTACCAGTGGTTTTTGAGCTCTAGGTTTATGAGAACCCATGGTATCCATGTGGAATATAGCCTATTTAAAGGGGGGAATTAAACCAGGCTATATCCATCTTAACTTTGAATCTAAAAAGAGGTAAGAGGGATCAAATCTCTTGATATGAAAATATCTTAAGATGCAAAGAGATTTGATCGCTCTGGGTGTTTGGTAGATGTGAAGTTATGATGGATCTAGACAAGTTAATAAACTTATGATTAAAAATAAAAATATATTTCAATAGAGAAATTTGGAATATATATTTAATATAAAGGGTAGTTATAAATTAATATTCATTTGACCATTTAAATTAAACTACTTTTTCGTATTCCTAACCATTATATTCATAAATTCATATTTAAATATAATTAATAAGCATATAAAAATTTAATATTAATAGTAAAAAATATTTTATTATTATTTTTAATTTTTAAACAAAAAAGAGTATTTGTATTATATAATTATCAGCATGTTTGCACCAAATACATCAAGAATTACGTGGCTAATTCATCAAAAATTTCCAATGGTTTCCTTTGGAATACATGATTTTCATGAGGAGAATATAGTTGAGTAACAAAAAGAGGGGTTTTGTAGTTGAATACCTTACTATATTGCCCCAACAAAATACCAAATTTTCCACTCATAAAGCTACTAGGGAATTTTATTAATAGAATTTATCCACCATTAGGGAATTATAATAGGCATGATTTAGCCATTAATCTTTAATACATTTATCTACAATTTACACACCTCTTCACCATAGTTGTTTGTTTCTCTCATGAATTCTCTTAGGACATGGAAATATGCTTTCGATAGGATATCTTCCACAATTTTAGTGAGTTTTTCATGATGTTTTCATAGATTTCTCCTTTGGAGGGAGTCTTTGACTAGATGATGCACGACTTGGAGAGAATCTCCTATAACCATAAGTGTGTCCAAGTGGCTAAAAAAATTCCCTTGGTAGGGACCATATATCTTTGTTTAATTATTTGTCATATGACCGACACCCTAAGAGTAACTAAACACTTTGTCTCCTCCAAGCCATAGTGTACCCCTCCCCTTCCTCCTTCCATCCATCTATATATATATAATCAATGTTATGCATATCACATTAAAAAAATTACAAAAAATACAAAATATGTAAAAAAAATCATATATAACTATACGTATTATTAGCACAAGCTATATTAATATAACTATATGCATTATTACCACAGAGACGATATTAAGAGTGAACGATCATGCTCTGAGCCGTTGCTAAACACTCATGAAGCATCCACATAATCTCAACACGTATGAAGCATACACATAATCTCAATAGGGACGGGAACAAGATTAGTGGAAATTATACTCTAATAAGACATATTAATTCTTCTGGTTCTGCCTCAGAAGGTATAATATCCCACTCATAATTTTCTATCCTTTATCTTTTCTATTTTTCTTAACTATATTGAATTTAATTAGGATTTTTAGTCCTTAGCTTTAACTTTATTATATTTTAGTTATTAAATATTTATTATGAAAGATTACTTTAATAAATTTATTAATTAGTTATTATTAATAATTATTTAGGCATGTTAATAATTCTTTATTTATTACAAGTTATTAAATAATTAATTATAAATTATTGATAATTATTATTAATGAGTAGATTAATAAAAAAATAAAATCTTAAATTAATATTAATTATTTATTGCTAAATTTAGTTAGGTAGTTATTAATACTTTATTATTAATTACCATTAATGGTTTTTATTATTATTTGAGGTGATGTATTTACGATCTCTCTGCGGTAATAATTTAGGGTGATATATTTACGATCTCTGCGGTCATAATTTATGATCTCTCTACGGTAATAATTCACGATCTCTCTGCGGTAATAGAAAAAAATCCGGGGCACGTGCGTCTGCGGTCTGGCTTGCTGATATTAGGTGCACACATTCCTTATATCTTTCTAATACATATCTGCTCATATATTTTCAAGTATGAAAAATTCAACACAAAATAAAATTGCTTTACACGACTGGAATTCCTATCTTAAAAAGCTTTATGAATCTCCAAATGTCATGGATAACATTGAAACCCCACTCACAACCAAAGAAGTTTTCTCATTAGAAGACATTGATTTTGGGGTTAATCGCTTGGCTAATGGGAAAGCTAAGGACATTGAAGGTTACCATGCGGAAATCTTCAAAATTGGAGGTCCTGTCCTCATCCCCCACATTCACAAGCTTTTCAATCAAGCGGTCAAGCAAGGGTTCCCTAAACCATGGACTCAAAGCCTCATTATCCCTATTTTTAAAAGTGGGGATACAAATAACCCCTCTAATTATCGGACAATTATGATTAGCCCTCTCCTAGCCAAGTTATATTGTATTATTTTGGAAAGGAAGTTGAGCATATGGATTGAAAGTGAAGGTAAGAGGGCTAAAGGCCAAGCGGGTTTTAGAAAGCAACACTCAACAACAGACCATCTCGTTACGCTTAGGATCATTGTGGCGGAATGCCGCAATGATAAATCCAATCTCTTTTGTTGCTTTGTGGACTTTAGAAATGCTTTCGATACGGTTCCTAGAAACAACCTTTGGAACAGATTAGAAGAGCTAAAGGCTCCTTTTGAGTTGAGAGCTGCCATTATAAGGTTATATGAGAATGTAATTGCCAAGTTAAAGAGCAAAGAGGGGTGGTCGAAAGATATTAAGTGTAATATCAGAGTTAAACAAGGTTTCCCCCTCTCTCCCTACCCTATTTGGCATTTACATCGACAATCGAGAAGGTTGTTTAGAGGAAGCAGGATGTTCTCGCATGATCTTAGCTGGGATAGTCATCATCCTTCTTCTCTATGCTGATGATATTGTTCTTCTCACAAGGTGCCCATCTGATCTTGATAAGCAACTTATACTTCTTAAGGATTTCTGCTCTACCATGGGTATGATTGTTAACATTGACAAAACAAAAGTTATGATTATCAAATCCAAGAAGGACACTTACGCTAATTTTATGTATGACAATAGTAACTTGGAGGAAGTGTCTTCCTACAAGTACCTAGGAATTGATATTCATCACAAGCTCAATTGGAACTATAGCATTGAGAAATGGATTAATGGGGTATGGAAAGCTTATTTTGGTCTTGAAAATAATTGTAAAACGGCAAACCTCATAATGTGGGATAGAAAGAAGTTCCTCTTTGAAACTTTAGTCACTCCGGTTATCTTATATGGATGTGAGGTTTGGGGTTGTAGCATCTCTAGAGAATCCTGGAGAAAGATTGAGAAGCGTTTTATAACGTATAACCTCAAAATTAAAAGCAACACACCCTATCCTATTCTTCTTATAGAAGTGGGTCTTTCCCCTATCGAGAGCCTAGCTATGACTAGGCTTCTGTTGTACAAGCACAAACTCAATAACACAGGAGACCATAGACTTCCTAAGTTAGCTTTAAATTCTAGCCAAAACCACCTAAGGCTCAAACGAGGTTGGTATAAAGACACCAGGGCCTGGTTAAACCATTGGGAGATCGACAAGAATGTTGCATTGCAAAACATTAATAACATTAAAAATATTGTTACTTCTAAGTTCAAAGAAAAAATGTGGTGTGAGAAAGATTTAGTAGCTAAAAGAAAATTAAGATATTATAAGGAGGTCATTAACCCCACCCTAGAAGATCAAAAGTATCTCTTTATTTTAACTAGCTCAAAGAAGAAAATTAATATAGCCAAGATTAGAACGAACTCTCATGAGCTCCATAGTGAAACGGGTGGTTGGGCAGTTCCTAAAACACCATGGATGGAAAGGTTCTTCCATCTCTGTGAGAATACAAACATCGAGGATGAAAATCACTTCCTCTTAGAGTGCCCCAGGTAGAACCAAATTAGATCTCAGTTTCAAAATCTTTGTTGCAATACTGACCTTCCTAGCCTTTTACATTGTAAAAATTACAGTGAGCTCGGTTCTCTCCAAGCTTTTTGAGTATAGGAATAAAATCTTAAATCAAACTAAATAATTTGTTTCTTTAGGTCGGATAAACCAAAGTTTGGTCTTAATGGACTTTAACAATCATCATCATCATCAAATAAATTAATGATAATTATTATTAACGATCAATTAAATATTTAGGATTAGAATGATTTATTTAGGATTATAATTATTTATTTATTTATTATCATAAATAAATAAATAAATAATTATTTATAAACAAATAAAACTATTATTAATAATTAATTATTATCCTTTATTTTATTTATTATTATTAATCCATTATTAATAATTAATAATTATTATTTATTTTATTTATTGTTATTTTAGGTTTAGTTTTTAATTTAAGATTTAAATTAGCTCTCTTGAATTTTGTTCATTTAGTATTTATTCATTTCTGTTGACTCTTTGAGTCTTCCTTTATTCATTCATTCATTGTAGTGAAATCGAATCAAGGTTAGAAAGTAAACCCAATTCATATTATAGCGTGGAGAATCCTAACCATCTTTCTCAAAAATGATAACCACAGGAATTCAAAGACTAACAATATAAATTTTATTATCAAAAACCACCTTGATAAAGTATTGATAAAATGTATTTAATGCTTATTTCAGAGCTATTAGCGATATAGTTGATAATTAAAATAAATTTTTAAAATTAATATTTCAAAATAAATACTGTTTAAAATAAGTGTTAATCATAAATAATTTTGTGCAAATGTAAGTAAGAAAGTATATCCATAAATTGAGATGACACTTCTTATTTTAAACTTTTAATAAATTAAGTATTTTTTATAAAAATTGCACTAATTGATATCTCATTATATAACTAATTGATCTCTCATTATATAATTATACATTTGATAAAATGCCTCCATATCTCGTTGAAAAAGCAAAACACATATAGCCACTGTGAAGATTAACGTGTCGGCATGTATAACGAAATGCACCATCGTCGGCTTAAAAAACCATCACAACCCTAACCAATGGAAAAGCTATTTAGACATGTTACTAATGCAATTTCGAAATCAATACTCTCATATCGTATCAAATCTTTCACACGCGAGGTCTTTCATCCACACAAATATAAAGCTATTATTTTATTTTTGAATTAGTTTGGGAACCATGGAAGGAGAAAATCGAAACAGTTCTACAAATTCCCATAACGAGTATCTGAGAGAAAAGGTTCTCGATGTTATGCGATCTGTGGAAGCAGAAGCCCGCGAGGAAAATGCAGGCAACAAGAATTGAAAATGACCATTTGGTGTCGACTGTGAGGTTTCATAAGGTGATGTCGACATATGTCGAGCACCAACTTTTGGGGGAGAGTTCATCAGAGAATATTGGTATACGCGAATTAAATGACCAACTGCATCAAGAGAATATTGTTCTCCTCAGAGTCAGTACTCAGATCGAGAGTTTATCATAGAATATTGACATACGTGGATTAGGTTTTGAATGGCGTGAAGCTATTGTTAATCGTTTCAGAAGCAATGAAGGTGAATATGACGAGAGCGAAGACTATCTAACAACATTTACATTTCCTGATAATACTATTGTTTTTCGATACATACATGATCATCGCCAGCCCAACCGAGGACTGGATTTTTTCATTCATGGTCAAATTATATGGAATTCCAGATTCACATGGCGTCAGATCAAACAACATCTTGAGGACTATACGTATAACTTCCATTTCAGATCTGAAATTATGCATATTGGCATGGGTGACATTACAGAGGAACGAGAAATAAGTAGTCCCGCGGAGGAAGAAGTGCGTAATAGCCTTCGCGTAGCAGTGGATGCATTGCCATCATTAACTGTTGTTAGCGAAGAAAGTGAAAGCACTGATGGAGACATGTGCTCAATTTGTCACGAAACGTTTTCCATTGAAGAGCCTGCAAAAGAATTGTCATGCCAACACCTCTATCACTCGAAGTGCATTCTCTTATGGCTTCACCGCAGAAATTCTTGTGCAATGTGTAGATCTGAATTTTCTTGTTTAACCCAGCTACTGCTTTCTCCAACGAATACATTTGATTATAATTTCTTGCTGAAAGTAAACATTTAACTTCAAATTAGATTTAAAAACATACAAGCTCACAAAAACTTAAACCCTAATGTTCACATTCAGCACTCTGCTGTCTTTTAATTATGCAAATTAGACTTGCAAAAATAATATAACCCAGAACCTAGGCATTGAGCCCATAGGCATGATACCATTGAAGAATTTGCCGCAACATAAAACTTATAAAGAAAACAGATGAGTACTCCAGGTGCCGACCGAAGAATTTGAAGGGCGAGGTCATGATATTCTATAGTCTGCAACTTCATTAACAAAACAACACTGAACAGGGAATCAATATGCAAAAGAGCGAGCCGGCCTTTTTGAAAATATTTGAAATGACCGCGGGAGATACAACTATGCGTTTTTCTCCGTTGACAGAGCTCTGAAGGAATTCGAATGTGGTTGCTGAAATATGGATGAACGATGAATTTTTGGCGCTTAAATTCAAATTTGAATTCGAATTCAAATGGGCTCGTTATTTGAATAACATTAATGCCGTGATTATTATCAGTACATCGGAGCGCACTACTTGCATTGATTACGCTGAACCCTGGAGCCTCCCGGAGTTGGAGTAACGGAGCTACCAGAAAATGCATGTACATAGATCATGGTATCATGTATGGATATGGGTCCAAAATATGCATCCAAAACTATCGCTGCCGCTGTCAGATTGCTATGGATGTGGAAATAGGAACTGCCGTCAAAATAGTGCCTCAACCATAATCAGAATTCCACCTGAATCGATTCACGTTTACGTGAACGGTACGTCTACCAGAAAGGTTCCTTTCATGTCATCAACATTATTTAGGCTACTAATTTCCGCTCGATAAGAAGAAAAGAAAATGTAAACTGCTCAGTAAGATTTCTCAAGGATCAAGAAGCGGCGGGAGGACTGATGTGAAAGGGGAGCCATTTATTTCATGTTGTGAAGTTGTGATGATAAGTTGTGTTCATTTCTATATAATATTTTCACCTTTCTACATATGCTGTAGCTACTTTATATACGACAAACGAAACACTCTAACCTTGACATGATGATGTCATTTCTATATAATATTTCTCCATGTGCTGTATCTACTTTATATACGACAAACTAAACACTCTACCGACTGACTATTTATTGGTGCCGAAAACCTTGACTTGATTTCAGGGACGGAGCATTCAAGTTAAACACTACACCTGCTGAACATTTATCGGTGCTGAGAACCATGACTTGATTTGAAACCAAACTTTCGGAGTTGTCTATAATGCGACTTTTTGAGATTCCGGTGACGGAATCCGGCGGAAGAAATTGAGATGAAATCATGATTTGTTGCAGTTAAAATTGTTTTTTAACTGCATATTCGGATTCAGCACCCTGAAAAACCCCTGGGACGCTTTCATTGTGCAGAAACTAGTTATCAAACTTCGATTTCAATAAATTACTGCCGGATTTTCACCGGAAAAAATCGTCGGAAAGGCTTTCAAAAAGTCGCGTTAAAGACTACGTCCAAACTTTCTCTGATGTAAAGACCCTAGAGAAAACCATGACTTCAGTTCAGTGGTATTGACTTTGGTTTGTCGGTATCGAACCACGACTTCACTTACGTGCCGTATGAATATAATGCAACGGAACACAATAATCATATATCACCATATATAATAATAATAATATCGCATCATATAATATAATATAATAAAATATATTATATAATAATATAAAATTTGATTAGTATATATATTATTATATATTTAAATAATAATAGTTTAGTAAATTAAATTTATTATTATATTAAAAATTAACATATTAGCTATTATTTAAAATATATATTTCTCACCACTATATTATTGTTAATAATAATTATATATTTATTAGTAAAATTGTTAGTAACTTTTTTATATTTACTTGGAGTATATTAATAATATCAACTAGATTATATATATCTATCATTATATTTTTAAACTCAAAAAAATATTATATACAGAAGGATTAATAAATCCCATCTATTATTAATATTATAAACTTAAGGGAATAATAAATTCAGCAAATAAACATTATAAACACGAGAGATTACTATAATAAATGTTTAGGATTAATATTATAAATTGAAAGGATTAATAAACCCAAGTCATCAATATGATAAACCCAAGGGATAAACCAAAACAATGTATCTTCTCTCCTATTTCGAGCTTGAGAAGCCAAGGTGAAAAGTCCTTTGCTTGAGCTATGAGGGTGCATATATAACAAATGAAGTGACTTTCCACCTCCCTTGTGGTTCTTGACCTTCCTTGATTACTCTTCGGCTCCCATATGTTTTTTCTAATTCCTAAGAGATATTTCAGCTTCTACATAAGTCTTCACATTTTGTGTATGACCCTTAGGCTTCCACACATTTTACATTTTCACATTTTTCCAAAATACAATATTACTAGTAGTGCGTAGTTATAGAAGGAGAGGGTCAATGCATTACATAATTAAGCACTGCAGAGGCTAAGAAATGGCATGACGACTAATTGAAAGTGTGCAGTATGTAGTGGGGGAAAGACTGGGCAAGGAGTGTGTAGTGGGAAAGTGCGGCTAACATTGACTGAGCACTGAGATTGCGCAATACATAGTTGATGGAGGTAGTTTGTTGTAATTGCATGGTATGAAGTTCCAAGAGGAAGATGATGCTTGACTGTGGCTTATGACTATAGAGTACATAGTTCTAGGAGGTAGAAATATATGTACTTGGTCGAGAAAGTTGCGGAGATGAGAACTCAAATAGTGACTAAGTGTGGGATCAGTAAGGAAGAAAGATGAGACCAGATCATGTGACGAGACTTAAACATGACCACACAAAAAGTGACCAACTACATGATGATGAAACACTCAACACCCAAAATAAACATGTATCCATTGAAACGATGATAAAACAACACTTACCTCCAAGTGCGACACTTGGGATACACCTTTCGACATAATTGTCGACTGCAATAAGAAACTGTGCAATACCTTGAAAGTGAGTCCAATGCATATCGCTATGATACATAGAATCCATTAACATAAAAGAAAGCACTAAATATACCTCTTAAAGGTGTGCCATAACTACCTTTGAGAAGGAATGACACTTCCCCTAACATAAGACAACACTTGAAATTCCTTAAAAAATGGACTTATAAACTTAAGAAGAAATCATGGGATAATTCTAACAACTGGAAATGACAACTCACATGATCAAAGGGAGGCTCCAAAGTTTGAATATAGGAAAAAAAATTGAGGGCATTGTAGCAACAACAACAAAGAGCTGAGTAGGACCCAACATAAATATGTGACCCAATAAAACCTTGTATATGAATAGAGGGAAGTGGAAGATAGGAAAAATAAACAAAACAACTAGGGGGATTGATTGGTCCATGAGAATAAAAATGAACCACGGTGTGGCAAAAATGAGAAAAACATAAAAGAAAAGAGAAATTTCATTTTCCATGATAAAAAAATATTTAAGGTTATTGAATGGTTTTGGGTAACCTTGAAAATCTTTGGGAAATGCATGCTTGGCATGACCAAGACACCTCCATATGCATTCTCTATATCATAATGTGGATAAGAAATGAAAGATGTCCTTCAAACCTATAGGTATGTGATAGAGAACCATCATAGTAGCAAGATAAGATACCTATATTTAAAAATATTATGGTTGTGTAATGGCACATAAACAACATAAGTGAAGAAAATGTTGAGTTTAAATACACTATTGAATATGGTAGTGTTGAAGCCCCAAAAATCGGGTCAACAACAGGGGGGATACCCGCCTGTTCCGGACGTTGGTTGGCAGCTCCTTTTCAATTTGGTATAACGGGTCTGACTAGGGATATGGGACCAGTTTCCCAAAATAAATGTGTGTGTGAGAAAGATTGATATTTCTGGTCTAACAGTTCCTAATTGAGATGCTCTAATTCTAACTTTAATCTAATGACATGCAGTTGTATTCTAATAAACAGAAATATATAAGTCTATAATAACCCGAGGTGTAATCTTTCTGTTATGCGATCTAAAATGATTTCAGATAACAATCAGTAAAAAAGATCATTCAACTATTATGAGAAAAGAATTCAATATAGATGAACCACTTCACATAAAAAGTTAGACGAAACAGTTGTGAAAAACATATCGCATAATAAGCTACTCATACATTAAGCATAAATAAATAGCTATCACCATACAAAAGTGCCAAACAATAACTCAGGTATTCACACATTAATATATAAACAACTGAACTTGAATATCACTTTAACACAAAATATAGAAACAGTTAAGAGATAGAAGTACCATTTATAACTAGTTCTACTCATGAGCTTCAAGCGATAACGATTTATCTCTTCTTATTCCAACATCCAATAAGAGTAAAGAAGTACAACATCAGTAGCAGATATTAAATGCAAAAATCAATAAATCATGTTCCATTCATTCATCAAAACCTCCTTGGATGGTGCAAAAGTGCATGTTCTGAGGAAACGTTTTTGATAACTTTCTGGACCCTTCTCTAAATGCATGAGAAGGGTTTAAATACTACTAACTAAGACTAAAAATAACTTATTAAAAAATATAGGATACGGTTTAAATGACCGTCCTTTTTCTAGGCAAAGATAAAGAAAAACTATTTCTAAAATTAAATCTAACATCTAACTATTTCTGTATTTACTCCTTAACGTCACAAGCATTTAGCATTTGCTTGAGAAGAGTCGGTTGGCCAACTTCAACCTTTAATTGTCTTGTGAAAACGGAATCAGCAAGAGCTGGCGCCACCTTTTCGGCAGAATTATTGATGCATTTGAGAGTCATACACTGGCTGTGTCGTTTCACTAAATATGCCCAGTAAGAATCCCAATTCAGCTTAGTTAATCTTTTAATGGATTCTGCCTTTTCTTGATCCTTCTGTCTCCAGCCTGCGTGTAAGTGTTTTACCTGTAAACATACTACTTTTGAGGATATTTCTGACCACTACCACTGATTTTTGGATTCAAGTTTTACCTTTTACCTTCAGTGTTTTTCCCACAAATTTTTGGGTTTACTGGAAACTAAGCAATTAGAGGATTTTCCCTTTTAAGAAGTTTCACCCAGCGATGCGCGAAATTTCCGAGGCTAATTGCGCATCGGAAACTGCCTCCGTTTCTTGATCCGGACTTCCTTGGTGCAATTTTTGTCTCTTGCGTGTTTTCCTTTAGCGAATGTGAAGCTCACATTTTGTGAAAATAATGATCCCGTAAGTTCTTGACCCTGAGTTTTGAGTTGTCTCGTTTTTGATGACAGCGCCGTCCAGTACCCATTTAACCATATCTGTGTAGGAGGAAATTTTGGGCCTTGCCGCTATCCGGTGCAAGAACGAACAGGCTAAATCTGCAACTTATGCCTCAGAATAAATCTGTGAGCCTGCAGTAGCTGTAAACTCCATTACCTTGGGATTCTCTTCCTCAAGTAGATTATACATGCCTTCCCAAGTGGTAATACCCGCATCTCTGTTACAGGCGGTGTCTGTGTATAAGGGCGCCATTTCATTATCTTCAGACATCGGAGCCTTGCCTTTCTTCCCCATAGTTTCTTGTATACTGCTTTGTATAGTCCTTTGCTCTTTGTTCCTACAGTTTATAAGTGAGGTGAGAGTAATGATAAGTAATAGTGACGGGAAAGCTTTAAATGCCGAAGACATGCAAAAGTATATCACCTTATGTGAACTGGCACTTAGGTAAACACAAAACCATATTTCATTAACAACTGACACCTAACTCATTAATTAGCATTAAGGCGCATAACCAGGTCTCGTTTTATGAAAAAAAGTTTTCTCGAATAGTGAGCCAAAAGATTTTGCGATGGAGTGATTTTGCGATTTTCTTTTCAATATCGCAGATCACTATATCGCATTATCGCAACATCGTTGTATCATATTATCGCAACATCGCAATATTGTATTATCACAACATCGCAATATCACAACATCGCAATATCGCAAGATCGCATGGTCGCAATATCTCATAATCATAGTATGTGCCCATTTCGTGTTAATGTATTTCTTGCGAGGTGCGATTTTGCGATATGCGCCATCGCATATCGGCGTTTTCTGTGATTTTCCAGCATAAGTGCATTTTAAGGCATGCGATGCGATATTTCTTAAGGATTGGTTTATGTTTCCTCATCATGAAACTTAAGCTTCTTAGATTTTTCAAGGATATTTTCCTAAGTTTATGATGGTAAGTTTTATTAAAAAGGAAATACAAGCACTAATTCATTTTTTAAATTTTTTGACTAAGGGTCCCCACTTATTTAGTATTAGTAATAACACTAAATAAGAAGGGGGGGTTGTTGGTGGCCACAACAATTGGAAATTCGCTCGGAAGAACCAGTTATCTTTGTCTTTCTTTTGAATTTCCTAAACATCCAACACAGAAAATTTTCCAGAAAGTTAAACTTTATTATAGAAAGATAAAGTACATTATGCTTTAACCTGTCAATGATATTTTGTTTCATCTATTTTCAACTTTGATTATTTGCTCCCTCAAGCTAGTCCTTGTATTTACATCAGTCATTACTTGGTTTATAAATATGAAACAAAGCCTTCCCTGTAAATTAGTTTTAAACATGCTCATTTGTCGTAGGTAGAGCCTTTGCTGCCAGTAGGCGTTCATAGCCTCTACAGGGTTACCTATTACCCAGCAATGATCTTGTATCCTTCTTAGAGAAACATACAATTTTTCAAAGAAGAATCCATATCCACACTTATTGCTTTCACTTTATTTTTTACCCTTAAAGAACAATGTCTTGGTTTGTAACCAATTAATGACACAGTCATTCACTTGATTTATAACTTTGCTGAACAAGCTGGCTCGTGATGAGACCCCTTGCCTTTTGATTGCGACAATCTTGAGTCATTGCCCTGTTGTGGTATGCAGTATTGGCAAAGCCAGCAAGTTATAATATCTAAGATTATGATAAGCCGGCTCATGATGAGACCTCCCACTCTTTAAGATAAAGTGTATCCTTCGATTATTTCTCTGAAAGTTGTAATTTCCTCAGTAGGGAGGAAGTCATTGTTTCCTTAAGATAGTTGTGGATGACAATAGTAGAGTTTTTGGAAAGAGCTGTTCTACAGAGAATATTTGTTTTGTTATTGATACCTTTCATTGCACTGATACAAAACAATTTCTCACTAAAGGTTGTTTTCATCAAATTTTACGAAGTTGAAACTAGTGTCATTTCTAGGCCAGAGTCTTTAACTGTATGTTTCAATAATAAACATCAATTTTCCAAAAGATTTGTTATTTATACAAGTGAAAAACAAAATTTGAAAGAGAATTGGTTTCTTTTTCGTAAATCCCTGATGTAACCATTCACAACTGGTTTTATTAAAAAAAAAAATCTAATCTACAAAATAGAAGAATAATCTTTTAAGGAAAATATTTCTTAAGGATCTGTCCATTAACAGGTAAAGAATCTCTTTTCCCTGTTAAATCCTGCAACATAAAAGTGGACGGACCTATGACTTCAATGATTTGGAAAGGGCCAAGCCACATTCGTTGAAATTTTGTATGTTTCCCATTTTCCTCATGGGCCTTGTCCCATTTTAAAACTAGATCTCCCATCTGAAAATATTTTTTGGTCATCACGTTTGAATCAAAAGAGGATTTCACTAATGCTTGGTGATGAGCGTGAGTTCTTTTGGCCTTTTCTCGTTGTTCTTCTAACTTAATTATTTCCATTTGCCTTAGTTGTAAGGAGGAAGTTGGTACTTCATCAATATATTGAACTAAAGACAGAGAGGGAATTGCTAAATGAATCAGAAGAACCACTTCTTTTCCATAAACTAAATTGAACAGAGAAGTGCTGATGGAGGCTTTTTGCATTATTCGATCTGCCCATAAAGCATATGTTAAAGACTTATGCCAATTTTTATGATTTTGGTCAACTGTTCATTTGATAATCCTGATTAGGTTTTTATTTGTAGATTCAGCTAACCCATTCCCCTGTAGGTAATAATTGGCAGAATATTTGAGTTTGAAACCTCTTTTAAATGCAAATTCAATCATTGCGTTTCCAGAAAATTATGATGCGTTGTCAAACATGAACTCAATGATATGTTCAGCATTAGTCGTCTTGAGTGGAATTGCTTCTACCCATTTAGTAAAGTAATCTGTTGCTGTAAGGATATATCTATGCTGTTTAGAAGAGTGAGGAACGATCTCACATATTATGTCCAATCCCGACTGGTCAAAAGGTTGTTCAATGTTGACTGGTTGTAGTGGCAAAGATGGTTTCTTTTGTCTTCCAGTAGCGGTTTGGCAGACTTGACATTTCCTTACGTAATTGTGTGAGTCTTTGAATAATGTGGGCCAATAATAGCCTACGCGTAAGATTTTATGGGCAGTAGCATCTCTAGCATAGTGTGCACCTGCTGGCCCATCATGGAGTTCTTGCAAAACTTTTTTAGCTTCAGATCAAGACATCTAAGGAGAACAAAATCATAATTTATTTTAAAAAGAACATCGTTCAGGAGCTGATATTGTTTGGCTTTCAACCTTAGAGCTATTTTCTTGGTATGATTGAGGTGTGAAGGGGCATATCCATTCTTTAGATAACAAATGATATTGTTATAGACATTTTTGTGCCTTACAGCATTGAGCATGAAATGTCCATAATCTAAGGGATCCAAAGTCCCTAAACATGTTGTTCCTACCCCTAGAGGAACAAGGCTAACAAACCACAGCAATTCACAGAAGTTCTCCACCTGAAAACTGCTCAAAACAAGTCAATTCAGGATCATTTCAGTGGCTACACTAGCTGTCTGCGCTGAATGTCAAAGCCAACACTGGCTACCTGCGTTGAATGTCAACTGGAACACTGGCTACCTGCGATGAACGAGAGTGGACATGTGGACATGATTGCATTAGTGTATTTGATTTATTTCTAATCCAGAATCATTTATGAATATGTATATTTGCCTTTGTGCTGTGTTCTTCTATTGTCGCAAGTAGCTGTTCTCTTGGGCGAGCGAGGAGGCAAGTAGCTGTGAACACCCAAAGAGAAGAGGATCTAGATCGAGGGACAAACGGAAGACACCGGTAAGTCTATTGATCTCTCTTCTTTCACATTTCATAAAGGAAGAAACTAGTATAGCTGTACTCGTTTGTTGCTAAGGCACTGTCACACCTTAGGTGGATAGGATCGTCCTGCATAGGCATTTTTCCCCACAACAAATTGGCGACTCCACTGGGGAGATTTGTTTAGTCATTTTATTTGTGTTTTTATCATTGTTTACTTCATAGACTTGACAGCAACAATCGAACTGCATCTGCTTTTCCCGGATGCAAAGTAGACAATTGCTGCCTTGATCCAGTCATTGGACTTGTCTATGATCTGAACAATGGATTCACAAATGATTTGATGATCCTTGTGATAGATCTTAGTACCCTCTCAAAGCATCCCTTTAGTTGTACCTTGCTTGTTGCTTTTATTTGGCCTGAAACAGTGAATTAAATAGCAATCTGTGACCCAGAACCTGTGGGAAATGAGAATTTCTCCTTCAGCGCAGACCCAGTGAAGGGATTCTACATTTCAACGCAGGTCCCGTGAAGGCTACCTGCGTTGGATGTCAAAACCCCTGTGTTGAGGTTGCGCTGAACCAGTTTGTCCTTGTGCAGCTGGGGTTCTCTGCTCTGTTTTTCCTTGTTTTGATCTCTGTTTTTTGCAGCCTGTAACTAGCATAGGTACCAGTCTAATAACCCCTTTTCTCTGCTTACATTCTGCCTCCTTTTGTACAAAAAGACTATGAGTGTTTTTATGTGTTTGTGGCATCATTTACAGTCTTCCTTTGCATGAGTAAAGTAATCATCCTGTAGCCCTTGATTCAGATCTGTTGATTGTGATCTTAGGAGAGAGTTCATTGGCTGTTTGCAGATTGATTATACATTTACTTTTGCTTATTGGTTTGAGTTTGTCTCTTTTAAAGTGTCGAATCAAAAGTTTATTTCGAAAATCGTTAAGTGTTGTAATCTCTTCTACCCTTTCTGATTTCGAAAAAGTAAACTTGTTTGTATTGGTCATTTAAAAGAAAATTCAAAGTTGTGCAAAAAGCTTTCTTTTGTAGGCATCAACATTAAGAAAGCGGAAAACAAACACCGGCATTGTGCATTTTCATTTTGATAAGTTTGCATGTTGGATTTAGGAAAAGTGCATTAGAGTGTGTTGATTGCTCTTTGAGAAAAGATGGTGTCTTTCTTTTCCCTTAGTAGCTAGGATTTTCAAAGTTGAAAGATATAAAGCTTGCTTATCATCTTTAGACTGCATTTAGGAACTTGTATCATACATCTCGTGGTGAACCTTGAAAGGCAAACTTTAAAAAGATCAACCTAAAATAAATTGAATGAACTTAACAACGCTTTGTAACATAACGCACAACATAGAGGTCTAGGCTAGAGACGTGTTCCGGCGTCGTTAAGCCTGGTGACTGTCGATCTCGTGGATGGTGGGTGATTCCTCCTGAGGGACGATAGAGCCAGTACGGATTGTGCTCCCACGTACCGTCGCATATATATTGGGAGACCCCTATAGGCATAAAACCTTTATCCTTAGGAAGCCGTGTCGGCCGACCTACTGATCGCAATGCACTGAACACAGCATTCAGGAAGATCGACCGCCCATACCCTAAAAAGTATTCTGCGGTTTTACGAAAAGTTTGGCACACCCTCTGCCTAGAACTCAAGAGCAATTCCTTTTGGCCTTTTTCAGACTCTATAACAGAAAAAGTCCATCCGAGCATTTGTCACTTCGGGCTCGTTAAAACATCGAAGGAGACTAGAGTCATCTTTAGCTTTTTCTCGACTCTTTAAAAGTGAAAAAGCAAGTTGTGTCTAAAGCGTCGTTAAAATTTATTTTAAATGGAACAATCACCCTTTATTCCTGCGTTGATCTTTAGGTTGAAAAATGGAGCACACTAACCAAGGAATTCCCCTTGGTGGAAATCCTAGTCCCTTCTCCTCTTGGGGAGATGTTGGTGCGCCCCACATGGCCACATTGTCGCTTCCAGGACTGACAATTAGCCTGCCGGTTTGGCTCTTTTCAACCAATGTCGTTCAGAACACCACCACTCCTGAACAGTCGAGTCAACAGTTAGACCAGACCAGAGTTGCCAACCAGCCTTCTACTTCATCTAACTCTTCCTCTCCTCCTTCCTCTTCGCTTGACGGAACTGGTAAAACAAAAAACCAAGTTCCTAAGGAGAAGAAGGAAAAGAAGAAGAAAGAGAAGAAGAAGAAGGAGCCAAAAGCGACTGGGGGCAAACAAGTGTCGTCTGACAAAAATCCACACACAGCACTGACAAGGCCTAAATCGCCATGTGTCATATGCAAGGGAGACCACTTCCACAGAGATTGTCCCTGCATCCCTCGGATACTAAGGGACTGGTCTCCCCGTTTGCACAATTCAGTAGCATCAACCTCTGATAGCCATGTTGACTGCTCACTGTCAACTAGTGAAAGTGAAGCCATAGGACAGAGAGGGAAAGCTAGATTTCCCTGCAAACTGTGTGAAGGCGTTCACGTCATCCACTGTTGTCCCTTCTTAGATGAGGCGAAAAGAGTTTTGGAAGATCGCCCGATTTTATGAGCGCAACTTCCTCCTGGATATCAAAAACTCCTGCCAAGTCCTTCATTAGCTGAGAACCCGACTGGCCCACCCAGATGGTCATCCGAAGCACCTATCATTGAAGATGAACCGTTTGGATCCATGCTTGACGAAAGTCAAAAGGTTGATACGGCAGTTGACCCGGTTTTGCCTTCAGAGGCTCTATCTTCGAATGATACAATCACAGAGGAGAATAAAGACGACACCGTCCAAATTCTCTTCATCAACACTGACTCTGATGAACAAGGGGGCAATGCCCCCATTCCTTTATCGCAGGAAGGAAGTTCGTCAGAGCGATATCCGGCCGTTTATTCGGTCCCACCACCAAGCAACCTGGTTGTGTCCTTTGATTGGAACCAACTAGGCAGACCCCGGTTTCCAGCAAGCATACCATTCAGAATTATCGTTCAAATATATAGAATGGTAATGGCTGGCACTATCATTGATGAGGGGGCATCTGTGAGTATCCTTTCCTCTATTGCTTGGAAAGCGCTTGGTTCGCCAGCGCTTTTACCTGAAATGAGAAATCTATCAGGCTTTGATAAAGGAACCAGTCGACCTTTAGGGATCCTCCCCAATGTGCCCATAACATTGAAAGGGAAGACCGTTCAAATGAACGTGGTGGTCGTTCAAGGACCCTTGGATTATAACCTACTCCTTGGACGAGACTATATATATTGCATGAGAGCTATAGTCTCCTCACTCTTTAGAGTAATGTGTTTTCCGCATGAAGGAAGAATGGTCAAGCTCGTGGACCAACTTTCATTTCCCCTATCACGCATCGAAAATAGTCATGTACCATCCCTAAATGGTCTATACACGCAAGAAGTGTCTCAACCCACGATCCGTCCTCCTGATGAGCGCGAGTAATCCGGGAAGATATGACTGGAACCCAGGGGGCATGCGTCCTGGTCTGCTTCGGCAGGAAAACTTTGGGTATAGAGTAGGTTTCCACGGGAGAATATGACTAGTCCGTACCCCGTCCGTAGAGGAAGAGGGGTTGTTCTAGAATAAGAATCTCTTGTCAAAGTTATGTGAGAGGGCGGGTCTCGTCACTCACCTTTGTCTATTTCGGTAGATATTTTCGAGGAAGTGTTTTGTTTGAAAGATTAACGAGACAATCTTTAGGTAACCTGAAAGAGGTAAGCCTCTCTCGTTAAAACAAATGTTTTGACGAAAGAGAAGTAGAGGTAACCTTGAAACTCTGTTTTATGCCTGGGGGCATGCAAACCTTTTGGAGTGCAAGCAAGGGGCGGCTATTTATTTTTTAAATTTTTAGGACCTCTAACCCTTTAAACTCGTAGGATTAGTCGTTTCCGAACTTGCATAACGAAAGGATGCGGAGCATAGCTTTGGTAAGGCACAAGCTCCATAAAAAATGGAATCTTACATGAGACATTCTTATCATATGACTGGGTAATCGAGCAGTTTTAGCACAAAGTTCATGCTCGTTAAAAAATAAACGCAAGATCCGAGCAGTTTTAGCACATAGTTCATGCTCGTTAAAAATAAACATAAGACCGACCAAATGTTTCCACCCGCATTTAAGCTCGTTAAAAAATGAACTATCCCGGTAAATAACCACTGTGAATGTTATATCATCAGCCATTAAAGGCTTTGTCGTGTTTGCATCGCCACCTCCACTTTTCACGTGGCCGATCGTTCACCTCCATATGATTGTTTACCCATTTTGAGGAACATCTGCGAAGAGTGATTTCACCTAGCGATCCTTGTGACACTGCCGTGATTGGAAAATTCCAACCTGTACCTGGAATCAGCTGCTAACCCTGTTTATCACTCGTTCCTCAAAAGACGAGTCTTCTTTAAGCTCTTTTCATCTGACTCGTAAAATATGAAAAGATTGCCGAGTTTTGGCCTTCCAGCTCGTTAAAGCGACCGGAAGAGCTATCCCTCCTCTAGATTTTAATATTTTTGGACCCGAGGGATTATTGCACAAAAAGATCGAGCGCTTGTTTTATTCGGCTCGTTAAAACTATCGAACACTCATCCCTTCTGTATTGTTTTATACTTTTTCGGACTTAAGGGATTAGATGACGAAAAAGGACTTTTGGAGTTAACTTTATGTACCTTTTCAAACTCTCTAAAAATGAAAAGGACCGAGTTATCCTTGTCATTAGACTCGTTAAAATCATTAAATAGCGACAAACTTGTCTTTAGACGAGAACGAGTTTCACTATCGCTAGGCTCGTTAAAACATAGCGATGGGCTTGCCCGAAGGGCAGGTTATAGAACAAGCATATGTTATCCTCCTCAAGCTTGACAAAAATAAAGAGGTACTGGTCAGCAATGATTGGGGAAAAATTGGGAGAAACTAAAGAAAACTTTGATGGTAGCAAGTCGTTCTTGAACATGACACTTTTCCTCCGTACCACAATCGGGTTGGGTTGTTTCATTCACTGGTCACATCCATGGTCTCGCCATACCATCCATATTTGGGGTAATGCTATCGATCCATCACATCAGTGTCGCCATATGTTCAAGAGAAGTCGTTCAGAAAAAGTCAACCGTGTCCCATCCACTGCCATACATTATCCTTCATCCTTTCATGACCGCCACCCTGAATCATATGTCACAGATCGTTTTCACCTCCATTAAAATCGTTAGCTCCTTTCCGTGTCACTGATGTGGGATTCATTAAGGCCCTCCTTTGACGGATCGCTTCTTGTCGACATCAGCTCATTATCCAGGAATTTGATCTAGGAACAACCCCTTCAGTACTTTGAAGCTTGCATGCCACAATGGCAAGTTTCTCACTTCCGGCGACAAGTATACATCAATGACCTTCGACTGAAAGATTTTGCGTGGTGTTCGACGCCAAGTCCTCTATTCACACCACGTGAATTGTACTGCAGTACCTTGAGGGTCATTATCATTATCGGTGATTCCTCTCGCACTTGTTAACCGTTTACATCATTGACCGGTAATCAAGCGATGTCTTTTCATGTTCGACTTCAGAACAATTCTCACATGGATCGACTTGTACTTAGAGTGAAGATCGAATGAGTTTGAAGACCCCGGATCTAGTTTCATCCATCCGGGCTGCGATATATATTCAGGAAAGATAAAGACATTGACATGTACATCATTGTAGTAGATGATCATCCTACTCAAAGGATGATAATTTCATCAAAATTATCAGTCTACCATCAGACGATTGTCTGTTCTATGTACAGAAAAATGAATTTATAAAGCTGAGCATGGGAATGCCCGCCTCAGCTAGATCATGAAAGCAGTATGAAAAATAATGTATTGTATTGTATTGTATTACAGGTCTCCTCCCAGCATTGGATGAACTTCGGATCCCCCTGATAAAGCATTTCACCCGATAAACAGCCTCATACTTTAGGGGGCAACTGTTATAGACATTTTTGTGCCTTACAGCATTGAGCATGAAATGTCCATAGTCTAAGGGATCCAAAGTCCCTAAACATGTTGTTCCTACCCCTAGAGGAACAAGGCTAACAAACCACAACAATTCACAGAAGTTCTCCACCTGAAAACTGCTCAAAACAAGTCAGTTCAGGATCATTTCAGTGGCTACACTAGCTGTCTGCACTGAATGTCAAAGCCAACACTGGCTACCTGCGTTGAATGTCAACTGGAACACTGGATACCTACGCTGAACGAGAGTGGACATGTGGCAGGCTCATTTCTCAAGGTGTCAAAACCCAGGAAGCTTCCAAAATGACACTTGCCTCAGGGAATTCGACTGGTGATGAGTAAGAGGTTCCAAATATCCAAGTGGAAGCAAGAACCTCCAAGTGGACTCAAGAACTAACAGAGGGAGAGGACACTAGTCAGATCTCAAGCTGACTCATCCTCTCTCCAAACATCTATATATGGATCTCTCCTCCATGAGATCTGCAGGTTGCAATTTGATTATTGCAAAGAATTGTTGTTGGTTTGAGACTGGAACTATTGGGTGCTTAATGATTTGAAGGGGGAAAAGAGAGGAATTCCATTTTCTGGGAAGGAGATGCTGGATTGGAGCCCTCTGGGTTGTATCTCTTCCTGAACCTTGTTATTCATCAATAAAGCTATCTTGGTTTCTCCTATATGCTGATGTTTTCTTGATGTATGATTGCATTAGTGTATTTGATTTATTTCTAATCCTGAATCATTTATGAATATGTATATTTGCCTTTGTGTTGTGTTCTTCTCTTGTCGCAAGTAGCTGTTCTCTTGTGATCTCGCAGGAATCAAGTAGCTATTCTCTTGGGCGAGCGAGGAGGCAAGTAGCTGTGAACACCCAAAGAGAAGAGGATCTGGATCGAGGGACAAACGGAAGACACCGGTAAGTCTATTGATCTCTCTTCTTTCACATTTCATAAAGGAAGAAACCAGTATAGCTGTACTCATTTGTTGCTAAGGCACTGTCACACCTTAGGTGGATAGGATCGTCCTGCATAGGTATTTTTCCCCACAACAGATATCAGCATATAATGACTCATCATCGTTTAGGCTTACCTTGTACATTTGTATCTATGTAGATGGAGTTTCAGACATAAGCGATGCTCCGGCCAACATTTTGCAAAAGCCTTGACCTTTTACAATACTTGTTGGTTTGATTTCTACATCATATTCCTCTAAGTCAGTAACCCAATTGGCTCTTTTCTCACCCACCTCTTTTTGCACTAAAAGATTTCTTACCACTGGAAACGGTACAATGATTTTTGTATGGGTTTTGAGTAGAAAGGGTCTGAAATATTTGATTGCTTTGAAAACAGCATAAGATTGTTTCTCCACATCTGAATAATTTAATTTAGCCCCCTGTACATTTGAACTGAAGAAAGCAATCGGAGCTTCTGCTTTTTCTTGATTAGCTTGAGTGAGTATCGTAGCATATGATCTGTTAGATGCAAATGTATATAAAATAAAAGGCTTTGAAAAATTTGGAGTTGCTAAAGATGGAGCATTCACAATTGCTTGTTTGATTAGATTGAATGCCTCATATTCGTCTTGGCCCCATTTGAAGTTTGAGTTCTTTTTAATCATTGCTTGTAAAGGAGACACGATTCTTGAAAAATCCAGAACGAATCTCTTTACAAAGTTGATCTGACCAAGGAAATATTGCATGGCTTTTTTGTTGTGAGGTAGAGATATTTCATAAATCTCTTTGATTATGTCAGGATCAATGTGAATTTGAGATTTTGACACTATGAATCCTAGAAGTTTTCCTTCACTTAATGTGAAAAAAGACTTTTTCGGGTTAAGTGAAATTCCATACCTTAAACAAAGTTGGAAGATTTGTTTTAAATCTCTAAGATGGTTTCTTCGTTTCTTGGAATAGACAGTTATATCATCAAAAAAGATTACCATAGATTTATTAACTAAACCTTTGAATGCGATGTCCATGGCTCTCTGAAATGTGGCACCAACATTAATCAGGCCAAAAGGAATTTTTTGATATGTGTAGCTACCCCATTTGGTTCTAAATGTTGTTTTTAATTGATCATCAGGATGTACCAACACTTGATTGTATCCTGAAAATCCATCCGAAAAGGACATTAATTCTGACCGAGCGACTGCCTGGAAAATTTGTTCCATAGGAGGGAAATGAAAATTATCCTTTTGGCAGGCTTTATTAAGGTTTCGAAAGTCAATACAGATTCTAATATCTCCGTTTTTCTTTCTAACGGGAACCATATTGGAAACCCATTTGGAATGTCGAACATGAAATATTATTTTGGCTTTCAATAGCTTGTTGAGTTCAGATTTGATCTGTTTTTCTAGATTGGGATGGATTTTGCTCAACTTCTGTTGGACTGGTTTTTCATTGTCTATCATTGGAATAGTATGTTGGATGATGGAGGTGTCATAGGTTTTAAGTTCATCATAGTTCCAAGAAAAAACATTTTTTTATTGTCTCAAAAGATGAATATATGCTAATTTTTCTTCAGGAGCTAGGCCTAGGCCTAGATTGATGTTCTGTGGTTTCGTATCAGATCCTAGATTTACTAATTCATAGTTCAGAGTTGAACTTTGGAGTTTCGAATTGGTAGATCTTTTAAACCGATCTTTAAAATCATAAAGGTATTCTAACTTGACTACCAACTTAGGTATAGCATTGTTAGTGCTATCTTGTTTCAATTGTCGGTCATGTTGGTCTTCGTCAATTATTTGATTGGTATAGGATCCTTCAGATGTGAGAAAACTCATGATGTCAGGATCGTCGTTGAATATTCTCCAATCTGTGATGTTATCAGGGATAGAAGGTCTAAAGATTAATTATATTGAGAATCTATCAGGACTAAAATCTTCTAAAGGGATAAGTTTTGAAGCTACGTTAGCTAAAGGTCTGCACTTGCATTCTAGAGTCTAGGGATTGATGAAATATTAAATCCTATAAAGTGCTCAGTCAAATCTTGAACTAAAGATTGATAATGTTTTAGATGGCCTGATAAACAATGTATAGTATTAGATACCTGTCTGACTACAATTTCAGAGTCTCCGAAAACTTGAAGGTATTTGACGTCTAATCCGATTTCTTTGTACAACCCTTGGACTAAAGCCTCATATTCCGTTGTATTGTTGGTGCAATCAAATTCGAGTCTGCAAGTTAACATAGTTTTATCTCCTTCTGGACTAACTAGCACGCATCCTGCTCCTGCTCCTTCATTAGATTTAGAACCATCAAAAAATAATTTCCAAAATAAAGATTTATTTACAAGACTATCTAAAAAATTAATACATTTAGAACTATCTGTTTGAGAAAAATTTTCGTCTTGAGATAAAACAGAATGTTCTAAGTAAGGTGATGTATGAGCATTAAAATTTCCTAGGAAAGAATCTACTGAGTAATTGCCAATAATGCTATTGTTTTATGCCACTGGTTCATTTTCCCCCTCGAGTTCTGTTACTATGTATTTCTGATGTCGTTCTCGTTCAACTTTTATTTGATTTGGTTTACCATTGTAAGGCAGCCACATGTGTGACCAGTCAGTTGCGAAGTATCCATGAAGTTTTTCTAACCAATCCTTGCTAAGAATTAAGCCATAAAATTATGGAATATCAGCAACTAAAATGTTGATAACTTGACATACCTTTGGGTTGGATGACAACCTTATGGTAACCTGATTCAATTCGCCAATTACTTCAACTTGTGATTGATCTAGCTGGACTATGCGCACAGCAAATTTTTGTGGTTGAATGTTCAATTTTGTAAATATTGATTTTGGTAAAATATTCGATGAAGCTCCCGAATCCACTAAGCAATTATGCACATTTTTATTAAAAATTTCATAAGTAAGAAGAAACGGGGGAGTATGAGATTTCGATCTTCCTCCAATTAACGCGATGTCGTTTGGATCAACCTTGTTAATCGCATTAGTCGGAGGTCTTCCCATGTCATGGGAAGCTTGAGAAATTACAGCGGCAGGCAAAGGTGCAACCGGCACAACAAGTAATTCTTTCAAAGGTATCTTTTGCTGGTGTTTTAACTTGCTCAATTCGTAAAGAGTGATGTTGGCCCTAGTCTTTTTCATGTCTTCTATAATATTGTACTCCATTTCATCCAAAACGATCAACATTTTAGATGGAGTAGATGAATCTGTTTGGACTGGGCTGGTTTGAGTCGCTTTGGGTGTCGTTTTCTTGGCTGTGATTTATCCTTCGTCGCCGAGCTTGCTCTTTGTCTTAGGGATAGTTTGAGGAGGATCAAGTTGATTTCTACTTCGTGTACTAACTGGGGATGCTTCTTGATCTTCTTCTTGTGGGAGGATGAAATCCCACATTCCTTGTAACTCTACAACTTCTTCTTCATCAGTTTGCCCTTCAGTAGCAATTCCCTCTTCTTCTTCTTCGGACTCAGCGCTCGTAAAAGCATTGGGGGGCTTTGAATCAGTCAAAGGGTTTCTTTTAAAAGGTTTATACGGCTTTCTTGAAGAATTTTCTGCCACTTGTTTCTTAATTTCAACCATCTCATTAGACATGGTCTTCAAAACTTTTTGTAATCCTTCTAAATCGAACGGATCTTTCGATTGTTTTTTCTTCGGATCTTCTCTCAAAGTAACCTTATTGGATATTCGTTCTTCTATGGAAGTTTTCTTTTCAAGGGCTATGATACGCTTCTCTACAGCTATTGCTTCTTTCATATTTTCGGCTAAAGTTGTCTTGTTAGCCCTCTCCATGAAGATTGCTATGTTTGATGGTAAAGCAGTGATGTACCATTCACTTCTCACTTCTTCACTGGGTTTGGAAGCAGTAGGAATTTTATTTAATAGTTTATTGAAACGTGAATTGAAATATTTGATAGGTTCTTTTGACTCTGCCCTAAGGTTTGACAGCTCACTGATCAACGTTGTTGTAGACCTATCATCACCAAACTTAATGAGGAATTGTTCTTGGAAGATATCCCAACTAGTGATAGATCCAGATGGTAATGAAAAATACCATGATCTCGCTGTTCCCTGAAGAGTATAAGGAAAAAGTAGAACAACAACATCTTCGTTAGTAACTCCATTAAGATTTATGGATAGCATAAAGTTATTAATATGCTCTTCCACTAGCATGCCTTCTTCAGGATTAAACTTAGGCAGCCATTTTTCAGGATGGGGTGGTAGCTGACTCAAGGGCGCAGGCATTAAGACTGCCCCTGGGTTGTTCCATGGAGATTGGGCCATCGCTGATCCACTAACGGAGGGAAGTGCAGAAGATGATCCCTGAGGTTGAGAAGATGAGGATATTATGACTCCGGATGATTGAGAAGGAGATGTAGAAGTGCCAGTAGGCTGGTGGACAATGATCTGAAGTGGAGGAGTGGATGGCTGACTTCGTTGTGAGGAATTTGAGATGGATGATGATGATGAAAGATCCTCACTATCAGACCCTTTAGGTGATTTCCTTTCTCTCTTCCTAGTGGGTAGAGGTAACTCAGTTGGCTGAACACCAAACTTTTCGCTCTTTAATCTGGTCAAAGGATGAGTAGGGTTATATTGTGAAGTCATGCTGCCTTGAGATTTATCAGATCTTTGGGGAGATATAGAAAATCGCTGAAGTTTTTGAATTAGAGATTTGACTTCAGGAGGTTCAATAGTAGATTGTTCTGAAATGTCAGGGTTTGTAGCAACGACTGTTGATCCTACGACTTTTGGCTGTGGATTTAAAGATTCTAAATTCAATGGAGAAGTCGGGGGAGATGGTGAAGGAGATTTACTCTCAGAATGGTATTTGGATTTGGACTTGCTTTCCATTCATAGTTCGAGGCCCTCCTTCTAGCACCAAATATGTTGAAGCCCCGAAAATCAGGTCAACAACAAGGGGGATACCCGCCCGGTCCTGACCTTGGTTGGCAGCTCCTTTTCCATTTGGTATAGTGTGTCCGACTGGGGATATGGGACCAGTTTCCCAATTTAAGTGTGTGTGTGAGAAAGATTAATATTTCTGGTCTAACAGTTCCTAATTGAGATGCTCTAATTCTAACTTTAATGTAATGACATGCAGTTGTATTCTAATAAACAGAAATATCTAAGTCTATACTAACCCAGGGTGTAATGTTTATGTTATGCGATCTAAAATGATTTCAGATAACAATAGCTAATAAAGATCATTCAACTGTTATGAGAAAAGAATTCAATATAGAGGAACCACTTCGCATAAAAAGTTAGATGAAACAGTTGTGAAAAACATATCGCATAATAAGCTACTCACACATTAAGCATAAATAAATAGCTATCACCATACAAAAGTGCCAAATGATAACTCAGGCATTCACGCATTAATATATAAACAATTGAACTTGAATATCACTTTAACACAAAAGATAGAAATAGTTAAGAGATAGAAGTACCATTTATAACTAGTTCTACTGAGCTTCAAGCGATAACGACTTATCTCTTCTTAATCCAACATCCACTAAGAGTACAGAAGTGCAACATCAGTAGCAGATATTAAATGTAAAAATCAATAAATCGTGTTCCATTCATTCATCAAAACCTCCTCGGAGGGTGCAAAAGTGCATGTTCTGAGGACAAGTTTTTGATAAATTTCTGGACCCTTCTCTAAATGCATGAGAAGTGCTTAAATACTACTAACTAAGACTAAAAATAACTTATTAAAAAAATATAGGATACGGTTTAAATGACCGTCCTTTTTCTAGGCAAAGATAAAGCAAAACTATTTCTAAAATTAAATCTAACATCTAATTATTTATGTATTTACTCCTTAATCTTGCAAGCATTCAGTATTTGCTTTAGAAGAGTCAGTTGGCCGACTTCAGTCTTTAATTGTCCTGTGAATACGGAATCAGCAAGAGTTGGTGCCACCTTTTTGGCAGAATTATTGATGCATTTGAGAGTCATACACTGGCTGTGTGGTTTCACTAAATACGCCCAGTAAAAATCCCAATTCAACTTAGTTAATCTTTTAATGGATTCTGCCTTTTCTTAATCCTTCTATCTCCAGCCTACTTGTAAGTGTTGTACCTGTACACATACTAATTTTGAGGATATTTCTGACCATTACCACTGATTTTTGGATTCAAGTTTTACCTTTTACCTTCAGTGTTTTTCTCAAAATTTTTTGGGTTTACAGGAAACTAAGCAATTAGAGGCTTTCCCCTTTCAAGAAGTTTCGCCCAGCAATGGGCGAAATTTCCAAGGCTACTTGCGCATCAGAAACTGTCTCTATTTCTTGATTCGGGCTTCCTTGGTGCGATTTTTGTCTCTTGCGTGTTTTCTTTTAGCGGATGTGAAGCTCACATTTTGTGAAAATAATGATCCCGTAAGTTCTTGACCCTGAGTTTTGAGTTGTTTGTTTTTTAATGTCAGCATTGTCTAGTACCCATTTAACCATATCTGTGTAGGGGGAAATTTTGGGCCTTGCTGCTATCCGGTGCAAGAACGAACAGGCTAAATCTGCAATTGATGCCTCAGAATAATTCTGTGAGCCCGTAGTAGCCGTAAACTCCATTACCTTGGCATTCTCTTCCTCAAGTAGATTATACATGCCTTCCCAAGTGGTAATACCCACATCTCTTTTATAGGCAGTGTCTGTGTACAAGGGCGCCATTTCTTTATCTTTAGACATCGGAGCCTTGCTTTTCTTCCCCATAGTTTCTTGTATACTACTTTGTATAGTCCTTTGTTCTTTGTTCCTGCACTTTATAAGTGAGGTGAGAGTAATGATAAGTAACAGTGATGGGAAAGCTTTAAAAGCTGAAGACATGCAAAAGTATATCTCCTTATGTGAACTAACTCTTCGATAAACACAAAACCATATTTCATTAACAACTGAAAACTAACTCATTAATTAGCATTAAAGCGCATAACCAAGTCTCGTTTTATGAAAAAAGTTTTCTCGAATAGTGAGCCAAAAGATTTTGGAATGGAGTGATTTTGTGATTTGCTTTGCAATATCGCAGATCGCTGTATCGCATTATCCCAACATCGATGTATCGTATTATCGCAACATCGCAATATCGTATTATCACAACATCGCAATATCACAACATCACAACATCGCAATATCGCAAGATAGCATGGTCGCAATATCGCATAATCATAGTATGTTCCCATTTCGTGTTAACATATTTCTTGCAAGGTGCGATTTTGCGATATGCACCATCGCATATCGGTGTTTTCTGCGGTTTTCCAGCGTAAGCGCATTTTAAGGCATGCGATGTGATATTTCTTAAGGAGTGGTTTATCTTTCCTCATCATGAAACTTAAGCTTCTTATATTTTTCAAGGATATTTTCCTAAGTTTATGATGGTAAGTTTTATTAAAAAGGAAATACAAGCACTAATTCATTTTTTAAATTTTTTGACTAAGGGTTCCCACTTTTTTAGTATTAGTAATAACACTAAATAAGAAGGGGGGGTTGTTGGTGGCCACAACAGGTAGAAAGAATAATACGCACTAAATGTACTAGTGGTGGCAATAAGGTAAAAGGGAGGACTTTAGATAAAATAATTACTTTGGCCACATTGGCAAATATTGTTTCAATTCTATACATGCTTTGCATAGATGCAGGGATTTCTCTAAAATCTGATCTTCTCGACACATGTGATTATGTGTGTATATATAATCATGAACATGGCAATGCTTAAATGATGTACAAATTCCATTGAAATTTATAGGTTCTCGTCAGGGATCGTTTTCATGGAAGAATAACTAATCATTTTTATGAATTTAATGCATGTATGGAGATTCTTGGTTGTGTGAGTAATTAATTGGGAAAGGGGAAACCTTGATAATTCATGATTTTATCATCACGAGATTAAGATACTTTTGTTTATGTCATGTCTATGAATAGGAGGTGTTCAAGGTTATGTTAATAGGTATATTAATTACAAACTATATCCGTGGTTAAAGAATGAGAGACATGTCCTATAATTTGCAATCCACATACATAGACCACCCAGATTGCGGGTTTCCTCAGCGTGGGGGAAGTGATTGGAAGTCATGATGTTGTGTAATATGTATATGTATATATGTGTATATGTTTTGTAATGTGTATATGTTTATATGTGTGTGTGTTCGTGATATGTGATCCATAGTCATACTTACTACTAATAATGATTGGGACAAGCAAGATTGTGATTGCCTGGGCCTATGATGATATTGGAATAAGCAAGTATGGGATTGTTTGGACCTATAATAATATTCTTGTCGATAAAAAACTATTGAGATTCATAGCGCCCATACTCACAGTGAAGCGGATGGGATTCTTTGGAGCATATCCACCACTAGATGTTACCAGTTTTGGAAACCATATTAGTGTGTGTGAGTTAAAGGCTACATGGAGATGTGTGAGCATTGCTAAGTGCTAACTAGCCTTGGAAAATCACTTAGTATGTGTGGATTATAAAATAAAGAGAAATTCATAGATAAGTATTAGTTGTTCCATTTGATTTAATGAGTTTCTAAATCATTGTCATGATTTAGTTTAATTTAAAGTAATGATTTGTGAAGATTTGGGTTATGGACCAATTATGTTTGGATGTAATTGGAACTAAAATAAAATTGTAGGCTACACCTCAAAAATAAATATGCTAATGAGGTATTAATTAAATTTATTGCAAATTCTTTATGATGAGTCTCATGAGGATTTACATGTTGTGATGTATGAAGCACAATGGAATTCCCAGTTTGGGTGAAGGAAGCTAGATAAAATGTAGAATAACAACAAGTTGAAGCAGAGCGGGTAGTAGTGAATAGGGGCATTGTGGTGTCACATGAACCCAATATTAATTCTTGATTGTCGTGAACCATGCCATGAATGATATGACTTGTGTTGAGGCAGCTAAATGCCTAAGTTATGAAACTCTTCCAATGTGAGGAAATATTGCCAAGGGAAGGGGTTTCCAAAACATGGAAGCTGAGTTATTGCACAAAAGAGAAACTAGATCATTTGTGGGAAAGGGAATTAGAGAAGGGGATGTTGGGACTTAAATTTTTTTTCAAGTATAGTCACAACCATGATATATTGGGATCAAGGTTACATTGAATGTGTCTGAGGAAGCAAGTAACAAAAATTTTACAATAGGAGCCATTGGGATGGGGTCCCCTAGGTCAGTTTTGGGGTTAAGATAACCCAAGTTTGGGTACATTTTGTGTAAATAATTAGAACACTCCGCGATTCGTGGATGTAGAGTGTGTAGATGAATAAGAGTCAAAGGGGTTTAGCACCTTGCTTTATTTAAAGTTTCAGTTGGTTTTGAGCTCCACCCATGGTATGCGTACCATTGCATTGTATGAAAAAGGCTATAAATAGGCGTGTCTTAGAGATTCTAAGGCATATTTTTTATAAGGAAGAGTAGAATGGGTGAAAAGTGATAGCAAGGAGAAGTGGGTCAGATAGGAGAAGAAAGGCTCTGCAGATGAGTGTGTAGAGGCCTACGTAGAGTCCGCAGCTGAGTGCGCGGACCCCTGCAGCGGACTGTGTAGGGTAGTTTTGAGTCTGTAATCCTGAATTGAAGATCAATAGAGATAATTTCTGAATAATTCTTGTGTATTTTTGTTTATTTCTGCTAATGCTATATGTTGTCGATGAATGATATGTTTTATGAAATATTGATTGAATCCTACGCGATTCATTTGAATAAATATTAATGATGTATGCAATGCATGTTTAAGTATTTTCGTGAAGACTCTGATGCATTATCTGATGTTTACTAATAACCTAATTATATTTGCATGAACCCTAATTTAGATCTTCTCTCTGATGCGCATAAATAGAAAAATTAATTGTTAAGGGTCTGCAAGGAAGGATCACAGACCTTCGCGAAGGTTTGAAGACTGTTTCAACATAGTTGTAGTAACGTGCCCCATGAGTTTATCGATCTGCATAAAAGCATATCTAAGGTGCTAAAAGACATCACATGGGTCTCTGGATGCAGAATTTTGGTTCTTGTAGCCCCCCAACTACTTCAGGTGAGATTGCAACCTGCGCTAAGCCGGTTGTTGCCGAAAGGCCCAGTAGAATAGGGTTTTGTTGGTTGGCATGCTAACTCTGAACCTGGGTCAGGACCCCCTAGGCCAACAAATGGTTCCATTTCCAGGACCGAGATCTAATTGAATGATACGTGTGATGTCGCATCATTGGAATTCGACCAAGAAATAGATTGAGAAGTGGCTATATTGGAAGATTAATGAGTTCACAGGGTAAGAAAATAGGAATCTGTGTGTGTCAAAGTAATAATGGTTGAACAGGTATCTGTATACAAAGATACATAAGATCTTCTTCTTCACTTTTCCCATTGAACTGTATGAGTGGACTAGCTAAATTAACAAACAGTCAAGGAAGGTGGAAGCTTGATAATCCTATAATGTGGACTCTAGAGTTAGTGCGATGATTGGAAGTTTCTCAAAAGAAGATTATGCGAGCTGTTGACCATTGGCTCGATCAGATTCTAGGAGGATTTTTTATAGAATTTGTAGTTGATACCTCAGTCAGCTACAGCAAAGCGTAGTGAAGATTTTTAAGGGACCGTGAGGTAAGTATCTAAGATCATTGAATACTTGGATGAAAATGTTGTTATGTGAAAAATGGGTGATTCCATTACCTTTATGTTTGGAGCTACATGAAGTGGATGATTCTTTAGAAATTTCGAAGGATTAGGACCAAAGTATAGTCCATTGATAAGGCCTCCTCCTAGTGACGATGAAGGTGTGGAACAGAATCCACCATGAAGTGTTGTTTGACTAATCTTTCATGGGATTCCTCGAGTAAATCATCCATCCACTCCACCTCCACCTCCACCTCCAACTCCACCGCATTCACCCTCGCCCACACCTCCACCTCCAACTCCACCGCATTCACCCTCGCCCACACCTCCACCTCCACCACCACCATCGAAAATGGCGAATGCAATGAATCTGCCGACTTTCAAGGGCATAGGGGGTGAAGATACATATATGTTTTGGTTTGTTGTGAATGCAGTGTGGACAATGCAACATATTACTGACGACAATATAAAAAAGGCACAGTTGGTTACCGCTCTACAGGACCGATGAGCCTCATTATTGAGTAATTATATGGGCCTTAGTTGGCCTTAATTCACCTCCTAGCTTAGTCAAACCAACTATTCTCACAACTTATTTCATACTTTTAATCATATTTTGTTTATGAAATGAGTTAGAGTTGGATATTTGTCTTTGTGGTATAATGTTCATGTGATGCAAGAATAAAGGGGTAAAAGCAAGGGAAAATGTAGGTATAAAGGATAAAATCAAAGAACTATGGCAAAGGCCTTGGAAAAAGACTGGAATGGGACAAGGGAGAGTAACTATAGGAGATAAATCCTCCTCATTCACTACCCCTCCATTCGAATATCCCACCATCAGCTCGGAGTGCACATATCCATCACTTTGAAGACTGAAAGATAGCCAAGCATGTGAAAAGGACATAAAATAGTTTATCTTAAGTTGGGAACCAAGTGATCGAGGTCCGGGTGTGACAAAGGACCCTTCCAAGACCTTTTACTTCCATGATGTGTTAAATTTCATTTTTAAAAGAACATAAATTAATACATCTGCATGGTGTAAAGAAGAGGAACATGACATTCATCAACACATGAAAACATAATCCTTTGATAACAGAGTTCATCCAAGAGGGACTATGTCTCTGGAACCTAGTGTCAAGATGGTGTAGGTCGCTGCATTAAGTGCTGTCAATAGTGATGATGTACATAAGAGGTGACATCACTATCATACAAGGAAAATGCCCTCATGCAAGAGTGGCTCCAAGAGATGTTACACTGCAGGAACCTTAAAAAGGACTCCTATCTGTATGACCTAAACTCATGCATGATGATAATGAGGATCCTGCCAACATGTCATAAAAGGGATCTCAATGCAAACATACATGGAAACAACATGAGTATCCCGTCAACATGAAGACAAAGGGATCTCAATCAAAACATGACGAATCATGATAGGAAGTACATCCCACCAATGATTCCGCATCACATCAAGCAGGAATCATGAAAACAAGTAAGAGGCAAGATCCCACATAAAACATCAAATAGGGATCTATGCAGCACAATGCATAACAAAAGAAGTACATGAACGCACTGCATATACCTCACATCCTAGGTCATCTGAAGAAAACGATGTCAAGCTGCTAAAGTTTTTCAAACCATCGATCTCACAGCATCGAATTGCATGGAAATGACTACTCGTGCATGAATGTTGACACCTGCACTCCACTTAGAAAAGTGACCTAAAAATGAAATGAGCAAATGGAAAATCTGAATGCACCAGCATATTTGTGGCATCAAATAGTGCAATATCGATTGTCAAATTTCTGAATTCTAAGAAAGTGGAAATCTGGGGCTCAAGGAATCTTTTAGATTCCCCCTAGATACCTCAAATATTCCCTCCTCCAGGGCCTCTACAAATCTGCTACTCATATCACGAAACTGACTATGCCATCTGGTTCGTGTCATCGAGAGGTGTAAGATTGACATAAAATTTGTCCAATTTGAACACTGCAAAAAATTCACCCTCCTAGAAATCTCGCTCAATCATGGTTCCACTTGAAAATAGATTAATTAAAAATTCACTTCGATTTTCGTTCCCACTCTTGCTCCTCCATGCCTCCTAGGTGCACTGGTGAACTACGTTTAAATATTAATAGGTGGGTGGATTTTTCAAAAACTCCGTTGGGCGAAGTGGTTAGAAATCTGAATTTGGCGGAGGAGGTTAGATGGTCAAACCTTGCATCCTCCATGTTTAAATTTTTCTTGTTTTAATAAAACCCACAACATTTATTTTGGGGGGGGGTCAGGTCTGCATTGGGTGGCCTGCCCCATAACTCTTATACCTCCATTGAATTAAAATGGCATATTATGTTTTTTTGGAGTGATGTGGTGTTATAACAGTGTGAAGGTTGTATTTAGGTTGGTGTATGGTTGTTTCATGGGGCCGCCCAGTGGGGGCTGACCCACATGGGCTGGGCGAGTTCAATCCCTGCCAACATCCACAGAAAATGATTAACGTATTCTTATGGAGAGGCGTGGGGTGGTGGGGGTGGTGGCCCACCACCTCCTTATATATCTATATATATATATATATCATAATAATAATAATAATATGAGGCCCTTTTGAAAATTCCAAAATTTGACCAAAGGAGTCAAATTAAATAGGCCACAACCTCACCCCGAATCTGGCTAGAGTTGGCCAAATTCCGTCTACTGGAAAACTTCCAAATTGTGTCTCGATTAAGCCTGCCCAGTCAGCAAAAGTCAACCAAAAATTTATTGGCTCGTTCTCCCTCATAGGAGCTCGGATTGATGATCTGTTTACACTGCTATGATTAGGACGACGAGATCTACACTCTAGTCTTGGTTTGAAAGCATTCTGATCACTTTGCGTTTTGAGCTTCCATAAGCCCTGTTTTTTCTGTGTGTGTCCCTAGAGCCACATGGATCACCAAGCCTCCCTAATGGGAAGGAAGTCATTAGAAACTTCAGATGTATAAATAAAGAGGCTTACAACCTCATTATGATTTAGACTTCATTTGTGAAAACTCTGTTTTATTTTTGAGTTGCAAGAGACTTGTGACAGTTTGTTCTGTAATCCATGGTTTTCTCTAATAAGAATGAGTTTTGTTTAAGCCAGCTCTGAGTTAACTCTGAGGGCTGAAGCTCTTGGGTTAGGGCCTGACCCAAGCAACAAAAGCTCCTCTTCATTGTACATATCTGCTAGCATAGAGTTCTGTTCTATTTATCCACTTAAGTAGTTTCATCATTTTCAAATTCATTTGCTCAAGTAGTTTTTTGGTTTTGATTCATTTTCTCAAGAAGTTTTATGGTTCTGTTAATTTGTTTGAATAGCTTCTTGCTTCTGCTCGTTTGGTTCAGTAGCTACATTGGCTTTAAGTTTACTTCCATTTGTGTTTCTCATTCACAGGTTAGTTAGAGGAAAATATTACTATTAGTTTGTGCGCACGTGTCTCAACCTCATCTCCTCCCTCTCTGTCCATGACTTGAGGAAGAGACCCTTCAGAAAACCCAAAAACATAGTTTCTCGTTCTTGCTTGAGCTATGGATTTCGCTATTTAAAGCAATTGTTTGTTCACTCACACTAGTTTTCTCTGTCATTTTCATTTGAAACCGCCTCCATTATATTCCTCCTACATCGCTTCCTTGCCATCCGATCACCAACAAACCTTCCCAATCATCGTCCGGTCACCAACAAACCTTCCCAATCACCGCCCAATTCACTTTTAATGCTGACTTTTTTCACTTTAAATCCCCACCATCGATCTGCCTCATCAGATCGCTAACTAGCTCGGTCAAATCTCCACCATTGATCCACTTCGCCAAATCTAATGTTTATAGCGCGATATTGCATGGATTTATGCCCGATCGTTATCCACCCGAGGGCACATGATGAGAGTGGTTTCTCCGTGCTACATGTTGCCCAGTTACTTTAATCGCATAAAATTTTAGAAAACCACTTACAACTTTGAGGGCGCGTGATATACAACTTACCACCTCCACGCACCCGCTACCACTTCCACATGTTTCTTTTGCCCTCGATCTAATCTCCACCATCCATCTGCCGATTAATCTTGTCCGTCCATCTCTTGACTTAGCCTCTAGGATATAATCTTAGCTGTCCATCTTCTGTTAACGTTGTTCGTTCATCTATTCACTCAATTGTCGTGATATAATCTCCACCATTCGTCCTGTTAGTTAACCCTTCACCCATCTATCTATGTACCCTACCGCAATCCTATCTTAGTCATTGATTTTCCTTTCACCCAACTAATCTAGCAGTTCTCATGCATTGTTGCTCCCTCATGTCCTTCTTTCACCAATTTGATCCTCTGACTTCTCTTCCGCTTAAACATAGTCTTAGCTTCGTTTCCTTTGCTTACCCCTTAGTCTAGTTTTGATGCTTTTACTTCTGCAACTTAGATAATTAGCATTAGGTTAGTGTTAATTTAGTAATTCTGCTTAACATAGTTGTTTAATTGGTTTGTTAGGTTATGGTGTATACTCTAAAAATAAGGTTTTTTCTCGTTCCATCAAAGAACTAAGCTTCTTCTGACCCTATAGAAGTTTGGCTTGGAACCCCTGGGGTCTCTTGCCAGACAAAATGTGACAACAGGTAGGACCTTCACTTCTACTTGTGCATATAGCATTGTCACCTCCAAGTTTGTGTGAACCCTGGGTTGATAAGTAAAGTTGGTAGCCCTAAGAGTTGCATCATTATTGTTGCAATACCTACACTCATCACTCTGTGGCGCCATTGCCGGGGAGGTGCCTAAGTAGAAGTAATTACTTCTTTCTTCTATTTCTTGTCTCCAAACTTTCTTTTCTTCTACTTCTAGTCTTCAACTTTCTTCCATTAGTTATTTCTGCAAAAGTAATATAGTTTCTTTCTTTCTTTTAGTTGCCATTATCTGTTTTCCTTTACATTCTTCAATTACTTTCTAGCTTTAACAAAATCTTAAAAAAACGAACCCAAAAACATTTCCATTCATGCCTCATAGGATTATGGACAATTCAGGAAAATTCTTGTCAAATACCCCCACTGCATCCAATAGGCAACCTTCTCTGTTCTTCAGTGATGGTGAATTGGAAGACCCTTTAGGTCAGCATACTTACCTATTTGAGGAACCTACAAAAGAAGAAGAGGAAGTACCCATTCCTACAGAAGCAATGGTTGGAAACCAAAATAACAGGAGAGATAGAGAGAGAACTGAGAGTGCCTTCCCCATCAGGGAAACCAATGGGGACACTAAGATGAAGAATATAAGCCCCTCTTCTCTGCATCATTTCCATGGCTTGACCACAAAGGGCCCTGACACTTTCCTATTTTAAGTTGATGTCATATGTTGAACCTATGACTATACAAATGATGAGCAAAAGTTAAAACTATTCCCATCTACCCTCAAGGATGTAGCATTGCGCTGGTTCATGGGTTTACCTACAGATAGCATCACAACTTGGGCTCAGATGCAGAATAATTTTAACAAGAAATATGGGGACTACTGTAGGTGAAAGGACACTAAAGAAGATATTTTTAGGATGACCATAAGACATGATGAATCCCTAGAAGACTATGAAGAAATATTCCAGCTTAGTTACAAAAGGGCCAGGTGCACACTTGACCCTCAGTCACTAAAGCTGGTATTTCTTAGAGGAGTAAGGGAAGATCTTCTGGATACCTTAAATATGATAGCGGGAGGAGATGTCTACCAATTACCCTATGAGGATATTAATATTGTCTTTAGAAAACATTCTAGAGAAGCCATGAAGAAGGGTAGGGGTAGTCAACCTATGGCCATTACATCATCCTCTAACTTATCCATCAAATGTGAAATTGGAAATATGTTGGAAGATTTCAAAAGTGACATGATGCAAACCCTTCCCTTGCAATTGGAAACCATGAACATCAAAAGGAAGCAGAGAGAACCTTGGCCATCTTTCGTCTCAGATGCTCTAGGAGGGATCCTAGGAACGCATGTCCATTAAACTATATTAAGATTTGCTTAGCCTGTGAAGAAAAACACTCGACAGACAAGTGTCGTTCTTTACCTAGACTCAAAGATGTATATCAAAGAGTTGAAGGGGTCACTGAGCAACTTTTCTACATGAACCAAAGGAGATATCCTGGGCCTAAACCATACCAGTAGGGTATGCAAGGGCCATCCCATGCACACTACAACCCCAACCTAGCCACAACTATACCTTCTTGGGAACCCCTACTCATCCTTCCTAGTCTACACCCCCTCCTTGATCATATGCATCTCAATATCAATCCCAGCCAGCCAACTAGTCATTTCAACCTTATGTTCAGCCACAACATCAGTGGAATACCCCACCCCAGGGGTGGAGGCCCAAATTCAACAATGTTCTAGCCCTATTGCCTCCACCACCTTACCAACTACAACTCCTGCACTCTTCTCCACCTAAGCAACCACAGATGCCTGCCCAGTGAAATCCGAACCCAAACAATAGGTAGGCTCAACAAGCATACAATGGAGAGACATCATACCTAGCTTACATTGTAGAAATCCATGAGATCAACCTAAGATCTGGGAGAATTCTCCAAGACAACTAACCACCCTCTCCACATAGGGAGGTTGAGGAAGAAAGAGAGGAAAGAAACCTTAAAGTAAATGCACCCTTTCTTGAAAGACTAACCCAACCACTCCATCATACCCTAGAAGAAATTGAACTTCTGGGAGAATTGAAAATCCTATGTGTAAATATCCCCCTTCTCCAAGCAATCAAAGATGTTCCTATTTACAATAAGTTGATTAAGGAGAAGTGCTTCAAGCATCTAGGAAGAAGATAAATGGATGCCCCTATCATTAATGTCATTGAGCAGTTGTCTGAATTAATGTTGGGGTAGGTAATATGTCCAAAATATTTAGACCCTGGAAGCCCTGTAGTAGATGTAAACATCAATGGAACCATTTCCCCTCATACTCTAATTGATCTTGGGGTTGCCATTAATGTGATGACTAAGGACACCATGCTCAAGCTCAAGCTCCAAGGGTCATTAAGGAAGACCACAACAATTTTGCAACTTGCAGACCATCCATAGTCACCCCTGAGAGAATTATGGAGGATGTGATGGTCTCCAGTGACTCCTGGGAGTACCCTGCAGATTTCCTAGCTCTCCAGCCTAAGGCTAAGCTCACCGGTTACCCTCTCATCGTTGGGAGGCCATGGTTGGCCACAATTGATGCTTACATTAGATGCGGAGATGGGAATATGACCATCAAGAATGGGCATATGCCGAAAAAATTAGTCCTATACCCTCCTACTGAACGTTCTCTAGAGCACGATTTACATTTATGGTTAGAGGAGGAGGAAGAGGATAAGGGTTATTCTACCCATCTTTATACTTTGGAAGCAATCATAGGAGGAAGACAACAAGATGAGGATGATTTAATTGAACACGTGCTCCAAAGTCCAACTCCTAGTTCATTGCCATTAGAAGAAGAAGTAAGGGAAACCCAGAGCAATCATCCCATTGAGTTATGCTTGGCCAATTCCAAACCACTCAGTGTTAGAACCATAGAATTTGGCTGAGAGAAAACTTTACAAATTAATCCATCTCTTTCTGCTTTAGAAGAGGAAAATGTATGCAACATGTCCAAAGAAAACCTAGAAGCCTTCACTTGGAGTTATAAGGAAATGAAGGGAGTACACCCCTCAGTGTGTACTCACCACATATACATCAAGGAAGGTTGCAAGCCAGTCAGGCAACCACAAAGGAGGATGAATCTAGCTCTTAAAGACATAGTCAAAGAAGAACTGCAAAAACTACTAGATGCAGGATTCATTTACCCTATATCAAACAGTGAGTGGGTCTCTCCTTTAGTGCCAGTTCCCAAGAAAATTGGTAAGTGGAGGATTTTTTTGGATTATAGGGAGTTGACCAAAGCCACAAAAAAGGATCATTTTCCCCTACCCTTCATTGACCAAGTGCCAGATGGCCTGGCGAGGAAGAAATTCTTTTCTTTCCTAGATGGATTTAGTGGGTATAACCAAATCCAAATCTGCCTAGAAGACCAGGATAAGACCACCTTCACTTGTCCTTGGGGTAGTTTTGCCTATAGGGTCCTCCCTTTTGCCCTATTCAATGCTCCTACCACTTTCTAGAGAGTAATATTAATTATTTTTGCTGAATTATTACATGATGTTGTGTAAATCTATATGGATGTTTTTACACCTTATGGCTCTGATCTCCAAGAAGCCCTGACTAACCTAGGCAAAGTATTACACAAATGCATTGAAATGAATCTGTCTCTCAATCCAGAAAAATGTGAATTCTTAATGACTGATGGGATTGTGCGAAGTCATTCAATATCTCAGCAAGGACTACAGGTGTACCCAAACAAAATAGCAATCATCCAAAGGGTCCCACCTCCACAAAAGTAGAGAGATGTCAGAAGTTTCTTAGGATTGGCTGGATACTACCGAAGGTTCATAAAGGACTTCAGAAAGTTGGCCTCTCCTTTGCTTGGATTGTTGGCCAAATATTCAAAGTTTATATCGTCAAAGAGCTGTCATGAGGCCTTAGACATTCTAAAGGGTAAGTTAACCACTGCACCAATCCTTAGAGGCCCAAACTAGGCCCTCCCTTTTCATATTCATGTTGATGCCTCACACAAAGCCATAGGAGTAGCCTTAGGTCAAGAACATGAGAAATTGCCCTATTCCATCTATTTTACCAGTAAGAACCTATCAAAGGCCGAGCTAAAGTATACTGTGACTGAAAAGGAACTCCTGGATGTTGTGCATTCATTGAACAAATTTAGGCATTACATTACAGGCTATCAAACATTTGTGCATACTGATCATGATGCAATCAAATATTTAATGAATAAACCAAATTTGAATGCTAGAATCACAAGATGGTTTCTTTTATTATAGCAGTTTGATCTAACTATTGTTGATAAGCCTCATAAGGAAAATGTTGTTGCTGACTTTCTATCTAGAATGAATCTGCCCGCAGGTGAAGAAGGAATGGTGGATGACCAATTACCAGATGAGAATTTGTGTGCTATTTCAATTCTCTCCCCATGGTTTGCTGATATAACAAACTATAATTCCCACCAAACTTGCCCTCCAAAGAAAATAGCAAGATAGTCAGAAAGAGCACCCCCTTCACCTAGATTGGGGGCAATCTATTCAAACTCGGCCTAGATGAAATCTTAAGAAGGCGTGTAAAGGAATAGGAAATCTTTGACATCCTTCTGACCTATCATGATGGGCCTTGTGGAGGTCATTTTGCAGCAAAGAGGACAACATCCAAAGTGTTGCAAGTAGGCTATTATTGGCCTACTCTCCATTAGGATGTGAAGAAGTACATTAGTCAGTGTGATCGGTGCTAGAGGATGGGAAAGCCTACTCCAAGAGATGAAATGCCCCTACAACCTCAAGGTACTTTCAAGCCATTTGACAAGTGGGGCATGGACTTCATTGGGCCTATCAACCCTCCTTCAAAGAAAAAACAACACATCATTATGTGCACTAATTATTTAACTAAGTGGGTTGAAAACAAGGCAATAAAGGCAACAACAGAAGAGAAGGTGGCTGAGTTCCTAAGGGAGATTGTATTATACAAATTTGGATACCTTAGAGAGCTAGTCACAGCCAAGGGAGCTAGTTTACCTCTAGCATGATTGAAGAACTGCTCAGCCATCACAGAATCAAGCATAAGACCTCCACTCCTTATCATCCATGAGCTAATGGGAAATTGGAGGTGATGAATAGGGAAATGGAGAACATCTTTAACCAAGGTACCGAGTAGCAGTTGAAAGGTCTCAGCAGAAAGACTAGTTGAGGCCACCTGGGCCTATAATACAACATGAAAGACCACCACTGGATTTACACCCTATGAGCTGGTCTATGGTAAAAAGGTTGTGTTGTCCATTAAATTTGAATATAATACATTAAGGGCGGAAGCCCAACTAGATTTAGATCTCAGTCATGCACAGAAATAAAGTTTGTTACATTTGAATGGCTTGGATGAATTCAAAATGCAGGCCCTCCTACATAAAGAGATAGTTCAGCTTCATAAGAATATCTGGCATGAAAAGAAAATCAAGGAGAAGCAATTTCAAGAAGGAGACTGGGAATTGTTATATGATTCCATGTTTAAAGACTTCAAGGGCAAGCTAAGGACAAGATGGCTCAGACCTTATGTGCTGGAAAGATGCCATGACAATGGTTCAGTGCAAATCAGAACTATTGATGAAGAATCCATTCCATTGCTAGTTAATGGACATAGATTGAAAATGTACAAGAGGCCTTTATCAAAACAATAGTTCATTGACAGTATCAATAAGACATTGATGATGGTAGAGCAAGTTCCATCTCCTGCCTCATCAAGTCACTGAAAAATGAAACAACAAAAGAATAAGGATTCAGGTGAAAACCTCCATGAGGTGTCTGAGTCCCATATTTGGGTTGAAAACCTCATAAGGTAGCCCAAGGATGAGAAAAATGAAAACGAGTAAGAATATCCCTAGGTGAAAACCTGCCTTGAGGCGCCTAGGGCAGATATCTAGGGTGAAAACCTCTCTGAGGCAGCCTAGGTGTTTCTTTAAAAAAATATAATAATAAAAGAAAAAACATAATTGTTATTTGCAAGTGGGTGAAAATGACAAGTAAGGAGAAAAGAGAATATCTAGAGGGAATGTTGCCTCACATATATTCATCTCCTCCGCTCCTTACCATGCATCCCTCCATCAATTCCATTGTTTCTCACTTCATTTATTCAACTTAGGTGAATATTGTGTTTTCTAACAGAATCACCTCAACCATTACCATCATCCCTACATCCACATACCCTCATACTCCCTTTTTCCATTCAGTATAGAATACTCACAACACCAGCTAGCAACATGATCAAGAAATTCTAAGGGAGACACCAAATATTGCCAAGTGGTAATCTAGGAGCTCCACAATAGCAACAACATCAAATCCAAGAGCTCCACAGTAGCAACAACATCAAATGTAAGAGCTCCACAGCAGCAACAACATCAAATCTTCAGTCACAGACACCTACAAAAGCTAATAAACCATCATCATGCAGCAAAGGAGGAAGAAGAATCACCAGCAACAACGCCTATGATCTTTGACAACTACAACATGGCATCAAGACCCTAGGTAGGTATCCCACTCACTCACTCATATGCATCATTTGATCAAAAGTTGTAAAGGTGAAGAGGTAGTTGATTTATAAGTGAAAATGTGGCAAACAAGAAATTCTTTAATAAGGAAAAAGAGAATGCAAGAGTCCATAGATACAATATTGTTATGGAAACCATTTGAGAATGCTTGAGGAACTAATATCTAGGGTAGAAACACCAGTTCACTGAAGACTTAGCATATCCTATTTCTTGATGCAATCACTCATAGACTCCAGCAACAAAGTAAAGGAAGGGAATTCCCAATAGTTATCTCACCATGGTTTGATTAGGATCCTTATTAAGGTTACCCTCCAAAACCTCAGGATCCCTATAAAATGGTTAGTATTCAAAGACTTACCACCAGAGGATGACATTAAAACCCTCATCTATGATGTTAGTCCTTCTATCAGTGAGGAGGAGGAAATACAAGAAGAAGATATAGAGATAGATGGGATGAGATGAATAAAGCAGAAACTAATACAGAGGAACATGTTGAACACAAGGAAGATGATGCTGAAACAGAGGAAGAAACTGATGGAGATGAGAAAGAACAACAAAAGGAAGAAGATAAGAAAAATATAGAGGACAGCTGCAGGAAAAGCAAAACCAGCTAGCATGTATGGCCAGCCTCTCCTTGGATGCCATCTATTGTCGGATGCCAGCTAAATCCTATGCTCTTTACCTCAGAGAACAATGGCTGCAATTTCAGATCAAAACACTAGCACAAAGGAGCACGAGGCCATTTCAGGATTGCAGACAGTTTATTGATCTTTGTGATCAAAGTGCATGAAATGATGGGGCCAAAATGGTTGAGTTTTACTTGCACAACATGGCCCTCACAGACATGAACATTTGGGGTCCTAATGCAGAGCTAAGAGATCTACAATTAATGGTTTTAGCATCATGGATGAACCATGAGGAGTCAAGGGCTGCAGAGATGAAAAAATATTGGCGAGAGAGAAAAATAAACCTCTTTTTATTTGAGCTAGACAATAAAATCCCATGGCCCTAATCAACACCCATAATCTAATTGCAACTTATTGTCAGCTGGAACCTAGATATCTTGCTGCCCAAGAGCAAGCAATTTCACATTTGGATGATATGTTTAGGCTACTAAGAGATGATAATATACATGCATGCTAAAGAAGATAAAACACTGCCACAGAGCTTGAAGATTAGAGGATATTACTTCCCTCAAAGGTTGAGAAAGGCACTCTATAGGACACCTATGTATAAGAAATAAATGTAAAGGTTGAAGTTCAATTGGATAGGCCTAAAACTCAGTCCACTGCTACTCCTAGAGATGCTAGAAGGGAGAAAAGAAGAAGAGGAATAGAGGCAGTGGGAAGAAGTAGAACGGAAAGCAGGCTTCTATAAACAAGAAGAAGAGACCACGGTAGAAGAATGGGATGTCAAAGAGGCTACTAGAGCCATGAAGGACATGGACATTGACTACGTTTCTCAAAGGATGAGAAACACTTTCAGTAGGGGGTGATGGTGAGCCTCATTATCGAGTAATTATATGGGAGTTAGAGTTGGATATTTGGCTTTGTGGTCTAATGTGCATGTGATGTAGGAATAAAGGGGTAAAATCAAGGAAAAATGTAGGTATAAAGGATAAAAGCAAAGAACTATGGAAAAGACCTTGGAAAAGAATCGAATGGGGCAAGGGAGAGTAACTGTAGGAGGTAAATCCTCATTTACTACCCCTGCATTCAAATATTCCACCATCATCTCAAAGTGCACATATCCATCACTTTGAAGACTAAAAGACAACCAAGCATGTGAAAAGGACAGAAAGCAATTTATCTTAAGTTGGGAGCCAAGCCTCCCTAATGGGAAGGAAGTCATTAGAGACTTCAAATGTATAAATAAAGAGGCTTAGGACCTCATTAGGATTTAGAATTCATTTGTAAAAACTCTGTTTTATTTCTGAGCTACAAGAGACTTGTGACAGTTTGTTCTGTAATCCATGGTTTTCTCTAATAAGAATGAAATTTGTTTAAGCCATCTTTGAGTTAACTCTGAGGGCTGAAGCTCTTGGGTTAAGGCCCGACCCAAGCAGCCAAAGCTCCTCTTCATTGTACATATCTACTAGCATAGATTTCTGTTATGTTTATCTGCTTAAGTACTTTCATGGTTTTATGATTCATTTGCTCAAGTAGTTTTCTGGTTCTGATTCATTTGCTCAAGAAGTTTTATGGTTCTGTTCATTTGTTTGAATAGCTTCCTATTTCTACTCATTTTCTTCAGTAGCTGCATTGGCTTTAAGTTTACTTCCATTTGTGTTTTTTATTCACAGGTTAGTTAGAGGAAAATATTACTATTAGGTTGTGCGCAAGTGTCTTGGCCTCATCTCCTCCCTCTGGGACCATGACTTGAGGAAGAGACCCTTTAGCGACCCCAAAAACATAGTTTTTGGTTCTCGCATGAGCTATGGAGTTCACTATTTAAAGCAATTGTTTGTTCACCTGCACTAGTTTTCTCTGTCATTTTCATTTGAAACTACCTCCAGCACATTCCTCCTACATCACTTCCTCATCATCCGATCACCAACAAACCTTCCCAATCATCGTCCGATCACCAACAAACCTTCCCAATCGTTGTCTGATCATCAACAAACCTTCCCAACCACTGCTCGATTCACATTTAACATTGACCTTTTGCACTTTAAATCCTAACCGTCGATCTGCCTTGTCAGATCCAACGGCTATCGTGCACCCGCTTGCTAACTAGCTTGATCAAATCTCCACCATTGATCTGCCTCACCAAATCTGACGGTTATCGCGTGATATTGCGTGGATTTCTGTCCGATCGTTATCCACTTGATGGCATGTTATGAGAGTGGTTTCTCTGTGCTACGTGTTCCCCAATTAGGCTAATCGCGCAAAATTTTTGAAAACCACTTACAACTTTCAGCTTACCACCTCGACAAACCCACTACCACTTCCGCATGTTTCTTTTGCCCACGATCTAATCTCCACCGTCCATCTGCTGATTAATCATATCTATCCATCTCTTGAGTTAGCCTTCGTGATATAATCATAGCCGTCCATCTCTGGTGAACCCTGTTCATTCATCTATTCACTCAACTGCCACGATATAATCTCCACTGTTCATCCTGTTAGTTAACCCTGTTCGCCCATCTATCTATGTACCCTCCTGTGATCCGGTCTCAGTCATTCATTTGCCTTTCACCAAGCTGATCCAATGGTTCTCATACATTGTTGCTCCCTCACATCCTTCTTTCTCTAATTTCATCCTCTGAATGCTCTTCCGCTTAAACATAGACTTAGCTTAGTTTCCATTGATTACCCCTTAGTCTAGTTTTGATGCTTTTACTTCTGCAACTTAGATAATTAGCATTAGGTTAATGTTAATTTAGCAATTCTGCTTATCATAGTTGTTTAATTGGTTAGTTAGGTTATGGTGTAAGATTAGAATTTCATTTTTTTTTCCTCATTTATGCAGTAGAGTAGCTCTCTCTTAGAATAAGGTTTGCTCTCCTTCCATCAAAGAACTAAGCTTCTTCTGACCCTATAGAAGTTTTTCTTGGAACCCCTGGGGTCTCTTGGCAGAAAAACAGTGACAACAGGCAGGACCTTCACTTCTACTTGTTCATATAGCACTATCACCTCCAAGTTTGTACGAACCTTGGGTTGATAAGTAAAGATGGTAGCCCTGGGAGTTGCAGAATTATTGTTGCAATACCTACGCTCATCAAGGACTACGTGCTAACTTAGTATATTAATTATTTTTCTAATAATCCTCTAGCATCGCTAGGAGAAACTAAAGCGGCTTTAAATAGGGAGTTTAATAAGCTTAAGTCAGACTCACAGTTAGTAATTTGATTCAAATAAATCATGATGAGCGTCGATGCCATGCCTTGGGAATTAGATCAAAGGTTGAAGTGTCAAATTCAAGAAGCTAACATGTAGCTCACAGATATTTAGCACCATTAATGGTTTATAGCTTCGCTTCTACCACACCTGAGAATTGCTTTGTCACAACAAAAGATAGGAACATAGGCAGAAACCTTGGAAATCATGATGAGGTTGCATGCATCATCTATCCAGGATGCTACCTTGGGGGTACAATAGATCCACTCTCAGTTACAGAGCTTACACCAGGAATTATTTTGAAGAAAGACAAGGAGACTAAACCGTAAGTGTGCGCGGAAGTCTGGTGTGTAAAGTGAAAGAGGTAGGGACACTATAAATACCAAAGTACTATATACGTACATTATATTATAGGAGGGGAACCAATTCCTCTGAAGCCAGAAGCCACAACAGGGCCAACCGTGGGGACTGCACTATGTTGTGTTATTTGTCAGGTTGCTGGACAACATGCTACAGATAATTGTCATTTACTTCAAAAGTTCGTCTAAACACCCCAACAGTTGTTTTGTGACTTCTTCAAATCGGTGAGCCCCAATGAATGCCACTGTTGCAGTTATGAGGTGATGATGGAAATTACACCTACATATCGGATGCAAGAAGAAACTTGGCCCCCATACTAGGGTGCTGCAGGAGTGCGTGGAGGTTATCAAGGACATGGACGAGGCCGAGTAGGAGGAGGGCCTGGTAGAGGTTGTGGTTAGATCATTTGCTAGAATTGCGGCCATCCAGAGCACTATGCGTGAGAATGTTAGAATCAGACACGCCCGTCATGTTAATACTGCAGCTAGTTTGAACATACTAGAGGAGAATGCTCGGTGCTAATAGTTAAAATGCAAGAGAAGAAAGTGCAACCTCAATAGCCTACACATAACTTACATATTTTGAGAGTTGAGCCCCGTGAGGAGGATCAAAGCATGAATATAGTGCTAAGGAGTGGAATAATGACTTGCGATGATAAAGAAGAAGATGGATGGGTCTGCAAGGCCCTAGATAAGGAAGTTGGTTTTGATCTTGAGCACACTAAGGAAACTTTTATGGAAGCCAAGAAGAGCTTCACTGAGGCCTCCACCTTAGGAAGCCAGAACAAGGTACAAGAAACTAACATGCCTACAGAGTTTGATCCCTTTGTACTCACTATGTTCTTGGAGACCTGCATAAAACTGTTGCATGACAGAAAAGCTATGGAAGGCTTGCAGGAATTAATAAATAAATACACCAGCAAAGAGAAGCTACATGATGGACACCAGGTGGTCAAAAAGATTGGCAAACATAAGGAAAGAATGTGGTGTGAGATGAGGCTCACTGTATAGATAGGTGATTATGAGATGGACCAGGTCATCTTGGATCTGGGGTCCGATGCGAACATATTACCAAGACAAACATGGGAAAGAATGGGGAGACCTATGCTGCAGTGGTCTCTAAATCATCTCAGAATGGCAAACAAATAGAAAATCATCCCCATGGGATGATTATATGGAGTAAGAGTTGATATAGAAGGTGTGAGTGCAATGAATGACTATGAGGTTATAGAAATCATCGATGAGAGTAATCAATACCCAGCGCTCGTAGGAATTGACTGGGCCATTGATATGGATGGGGTCATAAATTTGAACAAGAAGATAATGTCATTTGAAAGGAAATCACTTCGGGTTTTAGTACCATTGGACCCTGTAGAAGGGGTGTGATATACTGAACCACTTCGCGATTATGAAGAAAGTGAGGATGAACTAAATCAAATCTACAAAATAATAGCGTCAGAACAAGACTAGATCAATCTGACGACGGATGGACGGATTGCATTGGACCGGGAGAGTTCCTGCACCTCAGATTAAGGTGAAGAGTTGGAGCACTGACATAATAGCTTGCATGAAGTATCCACACTGTGATGCAATATGATGACAAAATCGTTGTGGTGTGTTTCATCAGGGGTAAGGAAATTACCCTATTATGATGGTTTAACTGACGTATATTTTATTTTGGATGAATTTGAGTGGGAATTCCTTAAGGATCACTGCTTCCAAGCTTTAGAATTAACATTGCACACTACGCCCGCATGGTGGTGGGGTACACATAAGGATAGTTTTTTTGGATGGCAAGATTACAAAAGAATGATGAGTTTACAGTTTGGGCATGCTAACACCAGATTGACTGAGAAATATAATGGAAGCGATGATCCACATGATCACCTAGTGAAATGGACTAAAGCATGGGGAACAAAACCGCAACCAGAGTGGGTACACATATTTTCCCATAATTTGGATACAATTCCTATGAATTGGTATCTAGAAACGAAGCTCTTCCATGGTACTACAGAATGAGATGTGTTGAAGGAAGGATTCTTATTGACCTTCAACTTTGAAGATAGCTTTGCAAGCATTGATGAAGCGCTACAAGAGATTAAGGGAGTTATCTTCAGAACACCGCAAGAACCTATGGAATGGGTCTAACCATATTGGAGCACCTAGTTGCACCATGCACTAGAATTCTATAATGTGACCGCTGAAGAGGAGGATGAAGATCCGAGAAGCATTAATATTCTAGAGGCAGAAGGGCATCATGAAGTTGAAGTCCCACAAATAGACAACCCATACATCACCACATCGTTGAAGACAAAGCAAGTAAACATTAGCACTGAAGCAAAACTAACGTTTGTGAAGATTGGAGACTATTGGGATGACACTACCATGGATAAATTGTTGAGTTAATCTGCGAATACTAGGATCTCTTCCCCATGAAGTTTTCATATTTGAAGGGCATAATTGGCAATTTGGGCGTTATGAAGATTACTCTGAAGCTAGATGCAAAACCAATTTAGGAAAGATCGTATCGCCTTAATCCTAAGTACAAGGACAAAGGTTTTCCAAGAGCTAGATAAGATGCTCGAAGAAGGCATCATAGAACCAGTTGAAGAATCTGATTGGGTGAGCCCGATGGTGGTTCAGGGAAAGAAATATAAAGGAGAAATAAGGATTTGCGTAGATCTACAGAATCTTAACGATACGTGTGTTCACGACCCATTCTGAATGCCATTTATAGACGAAGTATTAGACAATGTTACAGGGCAGAAGGTGTATTCCTTCATTGATGGCTTTTCTGGGCATCATCAGATTAATCTCTTCCCCGAGGATGGAAGAAAAACAACCTTCGTAATGGAATGGGGTTGTTTTTAGTACACCGTGATGCCATTTGGACTCAAGAATGCACCTGCATTTTTTTCCTGTGTAGTCATAGCAACATTCAAGGTGTTCATTCACAAGTTTCTAGAAGTATACTTTGATGACTGGACGATGTTCAGATTAGTAAAGTGCCATGTATCAAGTCTATGCCTGATGTTGGATACATGTCGCAGATACCAGATTAGACTAAATTTGAAGAAATTCATATTTTTTGTTCCCTTTGGGATCTTGCTGGGTCACATCGTTTGCAAGCAAGGATTGATGGCGGACCCTGCAAAGATTGTAGTGATTGTGAATTTGGAGGCCCCAAGGAATGTCAATTAGTTTCACATGACGCTGGGACATATTAGATATTATAAAAAATTTATCAAATCCTATGCTCAAATTATTGTGCCCATGGAGAAAATGTTGAAGAAGGACGCAACATCATGTTGGGGCAAAGAATGTCAGCTCAAGTTATATATATTTAAAGAAAAGATGGTCACCGCGCTGATATTGGTATTCCATGATTGGAAAAAGGAGTTTCACGTACATGTGGATGCCTCTTGCATTTCATTGGGTGCAGTGTTAATACAGGCCATTGAAGGAGAAATGGACCATCCTATAGCCTTCGCCAGTAGGTGATTATCGAAGTTTGAGAAGAATTATTCAATGACTGAGTGCGAAGAATTGGCCATGGTGTACGCGCTGCATAAATTCAGGCACTATCTGTTAGGAGGGCATTTCAAAATGTACACAGATCATTCTGCCTTGAAGTACCTGGTCAATAAGCCTGTGTTGGGAGGGAAGATCTGCGGATGGTTGCTCTTATTTTAGGAGTATGAATTTGAAGTCATTGTGAAGCCAGGGAGGTTGAATGTAGGACCTAGCCATCTAATGCAGATCGAAACAAGAGAGGATCCCAATAATCTAGAGGAAGGGTTACCATATGCGCAACTCTTTGCAGTGCGCATAATAGATAACCATTTTGCAAATATTATTCACTTCTTGACTACGAGGATGGCACCAGAAGGATATACAAGTCAGGAAAAGAAAGAATTAGTAGTGCGCGCACCAAATTTTTTAGTTATTACAGGAAATTTGTATAAGATGGGTGCTGATAAAATATTGTGAAGATAACTTCCGAATTTTGACTGGGATAAAATTCTTGCTAAAGCTCATGTGGGAGCTATGGGAGGTCATTATGCAGGCAAGGCAACTATGCAAAAGATTTTGTGCACAGGTTTATGGTGGCCAATGTTGCACAATGATTCTGAGGCATATTTTAAGGCATGTGATGCATGTCAAAGAACTGGTAGACTAGTTTATTCTCAAGTCTCTTTACAACCATTTGAGAAATGGGCAATTGATTTCATTGGGCCGATTCAGCCCTGGGGAAAGAAAATAGGTGCACGCTATATTATCACTGCAACGGAATATTTAACCATATGGGTGGAAGCACAGCCAATTAAGGATTGCACAGGGGCTACGACAAAAATGTTTTTGTTTGAGTATGTATTAACCAGATTTGGTTGCCTGAAAGTGTTGATGAGTGACAGGGGTACACATTTTCTGATTGAAATGATCAACGTGTTGACCGAATAATTCCAGGTCTACCTCCAGAAGAGTACACCATATCACCCTTAGGCCAATGGAACTATTGAAGCCTTTAATAAGATTTTGGAGAACACGCTAACTAAGATCTGTAATGCACGGGAGAATGACTAGTATTTGTGCGTACCTGCTGTACTATGGGCTTATAGGACTACTTGTAAGAATTTGATAGGGAAAATGTCATTTAGAGTAGTATATGGGGTTGAAGTTGTAATGCCGATGGAGTACATTGTGCCTAGTTTGTGCATATCAGTCCTGATGGGTATGGCAGATCGTGAGGCCATGGAGGAACGGTTCGCACCACTGCTAAAGTTCGAAGAAGATCGATTTTTGGCAAGATTTCATCAACAAGGATGAAATGAACGAGAGAAAGCATGGCATGATCACCATGTTAAGCTTCGCATGTTCAGGGTTAGACAATCTTGTCCTATTATACGATAGTAAATTCACTAAATTTCTATGTAAATTCTAGATTCATTGGTTAGGGCCATATATTGTCAAAGAATTTACAGATGGAAGTGTAGATTAGCTCATGAAGCTGACTAGGGAACCCTTCCCGGAAGAGTGAATGGGATCAGATTGAAGTTGTATATAGGGGATACTAAAAAATTACTATATGACAACAGGATAGTCTTAGTACTCCAGGAAGTTGCAAGGGAGCGCGGGACTATAAACTACACTGCCCAATTCGGAGGACAATGCAACAAGGAGGTTGCACGGAGAATAGCTAAGATACAACCCATAAAGTTATGCACAGGAATTTGTGCCATGGAGGAAGGTGTCGTGAAACACAACAAGAAAGTGATTGTTGGAGTCACTATTCATGACTTGATGGACAGAAGATAGTTAAGTGGAGCGGGCTGGCAACATTTAAGGAAAAAATCTTTGAACATCTACTGTGAAAACAACATTTATTGTCAAAAACTGGGGGGAACAGTTGAATTTGAATTGAAAACTCCCTATAAATTATGCGTTCTTGTCCAACAGAGAACACTTTGTGCTCTCAAAATTGTTAGTGAAATTTTTTGTATGCTTCTTATGAATTGATCGGCTTGGGAAGATTTACTTGCGAGCCCTATGTTTGCTAAGTTTTCTGAGATAAAAAAAAAGTTTATTCTTGACAAAATTCTTGCACCAAGTCCCACTAAAACTATGAGTACTGCTGATAATGCCTCTGAAATAGTTGCCCGGGAATTTGTAAGTATGGAAGCTCCAACGATTGTGCATATGGCATCGAGGTCACCTAGGCCGAAGCTTACCCCTATGAGAGAAACCAAACCAGACAAATAAAAGAAGGATAAGCAGAAGAAGCCGCTGCCCATCCACTCAACCCCCATGAAGCATACTGAAACAAAAAAGCTGAAGAAAGACAAACAACTAGAAAGAGTACTTGACCTAGAGGTGAAGAATCCCAGGTAACAAAGGATATAGACGTTGAAGGAGTGAAGCCGTATAAAGGATTCCTGAGTATATCCCTCTCTGGAAGGGAAAAGAAAAGGTCACGAAGGACCTGGATTCTAAGAAATTCACCATTTCCATGCCCCTGCTACTAGAGCAGGCCCCTTTTGAAGATCCGTGGCTTGCAAGGATCTCACTATTGAAAATGGAGGATTGGGACCTCACAGAGCACGTTAGGTTTCCACACTTGGAAACGAACAAGTATATGTGTAGGGTCTATTATGGAGAATCATGTGTTACAACACTAGAAACAGATGAATGGGTCCATGGTGTCAAGCACTCAAGGTTACTCAATCTGTTGTGGGTGCCCCACTATCACCACACCCCCATTAATATAATAGTGCACCAACTGGTCACATTGGTGCACGATGGGTGTTTATGACTGGGAGGGCCTATCCCCATTAAATACATGCTCATTCATAGAATCATGCACTTGCCTTATAAGGGTCCAAACCTGGCTAAGGTGTTTGGCAGCAATAGTGGGGAGAAAGACCTCGTAGAACAAATGAAGAGTGATTACGGTCTCCTAAAGAAGTTTCGAGGGTATTCAATTCTGTCTATAATAGATTTGATAGTTCAATTCAGTTCCCAAATTTTAGCAGGGAAGGTGATGCAAAAATGCTGCATGGATGAAGTTCCAGTGCCAATAGTTTCCTTGGCTACACAGTGTATGAAAGGCATATAGTTTAATTGGTCTAGATACCTCTATTGGGAGTTCCTAGCAAACTTCCAAGAGGCCCAAGATGAAACCAAGCCATTCCACTACGCTTGCTTGTTGTTGTCGATTGTGCTCATTGTGTGGGAATTGCCGAAGAATAGCCAATTCTCTCCGCTCAAGGAAGGATTGTCAGAGGCACTGCAATTGGATTCATTATGGTCTACGAAGGATCCCGCATGGATTACAAAGATGAAGATATTCTAGGTTCTCATGGAAATGTTTCTCTGCATGGCCATCAATCAATGTCCGAGGTTGTCCCCAACCTTGTTCACGCAGCTTTCATCCTAAGTGGCATTCAAGGTTGACTTCCACTGGGTATATATCCAGGCATGGAAGGATCCAGAGCAGAAATGACATGAATTTCCCTATTTGGTGACAGAAACAGATGTGCAAGAGTTTGTCGTAAAATAGCCTACAGAATGGTGTGCCCCATTAGACTTAGATGCTGGAACAAGCATGGACGCCAAAAGTTTTGCTGCGAAAAAAGGGAAGGAGGCACCTAAGAAATATGTGCATACAGTCACAAAGCAGAAAAAGAAGGAAGCCACAAAATAGCCTCTTGTGGAGAAATAACATGATGCCAAGGAGAAGGTGGAACAAGAACAATGTGAGTCACAAAAAGTTGAAAAGTCACATTCACCGGAGACAGAAGAGGAAGAAATTTTAGGACAACGTGGTGAAGGGGAGGAGGAGTAGAGCACCTCATTTATTCTGAAGAGACGTGGCAAGGAGAAATAGGGTGGTACAAGGAAGAAGAAGAAATCCGATAAGTGACAGAGTGATCCCATGGTATTAACAGAGGGCGATCTCGATGAGATCAAGGATAAAATTCGGGACACCACCATGGAAGTGTTGCAACAGTTTGAGCAATAGTACATGAAGATGTTGGGGAGTGTGGAAAAGGATATGTGTGAGTTGTAGATCCAAGCAAGTAGAATATAGGTGGGCACCAGAGAAGTGAGTGTGGAGCAAGTCAGCCTCACACCCAAGACAAACCAAGCAATAGAGCTGGTGAGGATCCTAGATCTTAGAACTATACCATTGCCTGATGGGTCCATTCATGCAAAGTTCGCCGATGATCATATTATCCTGAGTACGATCAAGAAAATTGGACTTAATATAGTGGCACTCTCCAACAAGACCCTTCATGCACTGCATACAGGGGTGGAAGATGAATTGAGAGTGAGGGAGTAGCGTACCTTCAAACTTATAAGTGAGTACAAAGTGAACAATGAGAAAACGTTCACTGAAAATATGTAGGCTTTTAAGGAAAGGGAGGCATTTTAGACACGTAGTTCCAGTCTGGAGTCAGCAGTAGCAAAGGCATGCAAGACAATGCATAAGCTTTACACCCTAGAGGATGTACAACCAAAAGCAAAGATCAGAAAACTAGCCGCTGGTGTGCACGAGGCTAAAGTAGAGGTTAGATAGGTAGAATTTGAGCTCAAAATGAAGATTATAGAGTTGCAGTTAAAGTTGCATCCCACGACTCAACTTGAGGTCTGGGAGCAGCGCAGACCCGTGATAAAGGATGGCATGGCTACATTGGATGCCACAATCATTGACCGTGCAGAATTGTTTGAGCAAGCTATGGACCTCGTGACCAATCTGCAGGAGGATCAAAACCTGTAGGCACTAAACACAGAAGTAAGGTGGTTGCAATGACAATATGATGAAGTCAAGGCGACTGCGTGCTCCATAGCACCAGTGCATCTCCTTGCTAAATTGTAGGAAGGAAAGCAACTCCTAGCACAAGTGGAGGAAGCGAAGAAGAACGAGGCCTTGCTAAAGGCGAGGTTGTAGCCTTGGTTAGAGGAGGCTTCTCAAATCATGATGACCATTCAGGATAAGCTTAAAGGGTTGTAGTAGACATAAAAGACAATCAGGCTAGCTGTAGAAGGACCTACCACAGAAAAATTGGTCGAGGAAGTGAAGCAGAAAGCAACACAGAGTGTTGCCGAAGTTGTAGTGATACAGGTGGAGCTAGGAGATTTTTGTAGTAAGATTGCAGTGACAACATAGTGACTCGAGGGCGAGTCACAATGTTTGTGTTGTGGGCCTATTGGGCTGGGGTCCCCTGGGTCAGTTTTGGGGTTAAGATAACCCAAATTTTGGTACATTTTTTCTATATAATGTAAATTCTCCATGATTTTTGGATGCAGAGTGCGTAGATGAATATGATTCAAAGGGGTTTAGCCCCTTGTTTTATGTAAAGTTTGAGTCGGTTTTGAGATTCACCCATGGGCCGCAAACAATGGAATTGTATGAAAAAGGCTATAAATAGGTGTGTCTTAGAGAGTCTAAGGCATGTTTTTGATAATGAAGAGTAGAATGGGTGAAAAGTGATAGCAAGGAGAGGTGGGTCAGATAGGAGAAGAAAGGCTCTACAATTGGGTGTGCAAAGGCATAGGTAGAGTCCACAACTGATTGCACGGGCCCCGACAACAGAGTGCACAGGGTAGTTTTGAGTCTATAATCCTGAATTGAAGATAAATAAAGATAGTTTCCAAAGAATTCTTGCACATTTCTATTTATTTATGTTAACACTATATGTTGTTGATGAATGATATGTTTTATGAAATATTGATTAAATGCTATGTGATTCTCTTGTATAAGTATTAATGATGTATGCAATGCATGTTTAATTATTTTTTCGAAGACCTTGATGCATTCTCTGATGTTTACTAATAAACTAAGTATATATGCGTGAACCCTAATTTAGAATTGCTCCCGAATTCACGTAAATAGAAAAATGACTGTTAAGGGTCTGCAAGGACAGATCGTAGACCTTTACAAAGGTCTAAAGACTGTTTTAAAAGAGTTTCAGTAATGTGCCGTAAGAGTTTATTGATCTACGCGAAATTAAATCTCAGTTGCTAAAAGACATCACACTAGTCTTTAGATGCAGAAAATTGGTTCTTGCATCCCCCCATACTGCTTCAGGTGAGACTACAACCTGCACTACCCTGGTTGTTGCCTAAAGGGTCAGTGGTGTAGGGTTTTATTGGTTGGCACAACTAACTCTGAACCTGGGTCAAGACCCCCTATGTCAACAGGAGCATTAAGCTTGGTGGAAAGTAGTGTTAGACATTGAGGTAGACAACACTTTGGAAAAATAAAGTCATCAATGCTAGGAAAGGCACATTAAGAAGCATAAAGAGACAATGAAAAAGGTTATTTTAATGAATTTTTATGTCCATTGAATTGCTAAGTTAACAACTCTTTATGTAAAACTATATTTGAAAATTGGTCTGTGTATATAAAGCTCACACTAATTTAGGTTTGGGATTATGCATGTTTTTATATTTTTGTTTGATATTAGAAAATTGAGGATAATTCTCCTCCAAGGAGGTGGTTTGTGATATTCCCTTGGGATAATCCCTTCTTGCAAACATTTGAAAAAATCTTGTAATTAAAATACAAAACTAGTTGCGATATGGGACACAAATTTCAGAGCTTAGGGTGGAGGTTGCTTGGGAATGGAAGGAAGTGGTTATTAATATAAGTCATGGGTTGACTAATGGCCCTTTAAATTGTTGAAGTCATAGTGAATTAATTTAGGGGCAGAGAGGATAAGCCCATACTCCTTTGAGAAAGTCCACAAGGAAAAAGGTCAAGAATTAAAATAACTAAAACAAGTGGAGCGGTGTCAGCTGTAGGGAAGAATGGTGTGGAGAGTTGTCATGAAAACATGCCCATAGACACTTGTGGCCATAATGGAATGAGGGTAGAATACAAAAAATAGAGTGGTGTAGCAAAGGGAGATATGAGAAAATAATTACAAGGGGAGACTTAGCACATTACAACAGGGATAGGAGGGGGTGGACATAGAGAATTAATGCATGTTGTTAGACTCCTAGAATCCATGCAAGGAGGAATTCCTTCGAAGAGAGATGATATTTTATTGAAGAGCTCAACAGTGGCACTACATGACAAAATATAGAGGAAGAGGATATGTTAGCCTCCTGCTGCAGCAGGTTAATCATCTTTCATGATCGACATTTTTACATTCCAAATATGTCATACTTTGCTTGCTGCAATGCTCCATATTTGCTACAGATGGCCAGAGAAGTACCCATGAGAGTTTGCTAGTCTAAATGCCACTGCTGTGTATCATTTTTGATGAGTTGATCCATTTTGATGAGTTTTCAGCTAAGGGAGGTCCAAACAGCTTAATCTTGGTCTCCCTAGGTTTCAATTTCCTGTTGTAGAATATAGAGAATGAACATCTGTCCAAATAGCTTAATCTTGGCAGATTTGTAGATAGGTAGAGAAACAAGGGTGCTCAATAGCTTAATCTGAGCCCTTGGATGCAATAAGTGTAGTTGTAGATAGGAGGACAGCAAGAAGAAAAGAAAAAAAAGTTGGGTATGCTAGTTCAAGTGCACCCAAACCAAAAAGAAGAGAAAATGCTAGGTGAATAGGTTGGGTAGGTAGCTTTGTGGTTGTAGAATCATGACTTGTGATCCATTTCAGATTTTTAAGTGTCATATCTATTCATATCACAAGTTTGAGGCAGTTTTCCATTTGAAGGACTTCAAGCGAGGCATGTCTAACTTCCCCTTCCTCCTCTGTCCCCAAGTCACTTACTAACTTCCCCTAAAGAGGTCAAGATCTACTTGATACCTCTTAGATTCATCAGTCTCCATATCATTTGCCTTGGTGGAGATCAACTTCACTCAAGGAATGTTCACAATTCTTCTATCAGTCATTTTCCCCCATTGATTGCCTAAGACATCATTCTTAGCGCTTTTTCTCATCATTATCATATTAACTATTAACTTTACTACGTAGCTCCCTATCTATTTCCCCTTCCCCTACTAAAACTTTGTATATAACTCCCCTACATATTTATCCCTCCCCCTGGTTGAAAAATAACCATATATATCCTCGGGAATTGCTAAGTTTATCTGAAACTCAGCAAGAACCCTCATTAACCCCTCTAACCATCTTCCAAATGTATAAGGACTCATTCCTTTGCATAGTTTCCCTTCACATGTTTGAAAAATCACCCCTTTGACCTTGGTTTGCCTTTAGAAGGAGTGAAACCATCTTTGGTCACTAAACCCCTCTCAAAACCACATGACTTTCCTCCTAAGTGCCTTTGGACTCCTTCCAAGGCATAAGAATACAAAAACCATGAAAAACCTTCACAAAATGATAAAATTCTCCCTTTTTGGCTATCGGATCCCTTTCGATGGCTTATAAACCATTCAAAAGCATAAAGAATACCCCTCCGAATTCATTTGCCTTGCATTTTTGTGCAAATAATGGCTCCGACAGTGAAAGTGCCGACCAAATCTAAGCTGTCCATCTTTCCGGCCAAATCAAACGGCCCTCGGCGTTTCAGCGATCGCAATGTGTAAAGGTTGTGCCCTCCACTCCGCCGATTGTCGAAGTCCCGAAATAATCACAGCCATCCATTTTTGGGCCCCAGATCAACGGCCCATATGTAATCGCATCGCTCCCATATGGCTTCGACCAGCAGAGCCGAAAAGTAATAAAGCACGGCATAAATATATTTTGGGTCCGATGGGTTTCGGCGTTTCTATGTGGCAGCCCCATGACCCCGCTGATAGCAAAATGCCGACATAATCTCTGCCGTCCATTGCCTTCACCAAATCAACGGCCCATGTTTGATCAGCGATCACCCCTTATGTTTGGCTCCGATATGGCGAAGCCGAAATATTATAAAGGCGGGTCTTATAAAAGCTATCGGGTCCATATGTCCCCAGGCACAGCGAAAAGGGAGGTCTCCGATATTCCGGAGCCGATAATCTATAAAGGGCAGTTTTGAAAGGGATTTCGGGTCCGTTGGACCCGTTTCAAATCTAAATCCGCCGATATGATGGGTTCTGATGGTTCGGACCCGATCTCCATAAAAAATGGGCAGAAAGGCATTTCGGGTCCGGAAACCAAATTTTTGTAAATCCGCCGATATGACATCGCCAATGGACCGGACACGATTCTGAATAAAAGGAAGGGCATATAGCATATCGGGTCCGTGCAGTTTCGGCGATTGTTTATGTGCCACCCCCCAGTCCGCGTAATGTCGATATTGCGATAAGATCTGGGCCGTTGGATCGGCCCGCGCCGGATCCAACGGCCACGATTTAATTCAATGAACAGTGTCGCTATTGGGCCATTTTTCAATCAAAATTCATGTTTTTATGGCATTCCGCCTGTTTGTAATAAAAGGGCGATTTAAATTTTTTATGTGCGGCGCCTGTGCCCGCCCAGGTATAAAGGAAATGATGGTTTCCTTAACCATTTTGAGATCGATCCAAGCCCTGTTTTTGCTCCAGGGGGCCAGTATCGGCCTCGACACAGTCGACAACACTTTTTCCTCCTGTTTGCACCATTTTTCAAAGTTTAAAGCTAGTTTTGATTGGCGAGAGCGCCGATAGCATTCCAAAGGCCACGGTAGCTTTTGCGGCAGTTATTTCGCCTTGAATAGGTAGAAAGGGGGCGATGGGACAATTTAAAGAGTTATTAGCGGTGAGAAAAGGCCCAGATTCAGTGCCAAAGTGTATCAAGATGCGACAAAGTGTATGAGTGAAGGTGTTCAATGGAAACTTTGAACCCGAAGTAGGAAATCATAAAAGAGCCTCCCAGGAAAGTCAATAAAGCAGCTCTGAGCCATAAAGGCTCACCAACTCACAGTTTTGGCCACTTAAGGCAGCAGAACCACTTGCAGGCGCAGATGAATGAATTTAAAGCACATTTATGGCTAAAAAAGCCAGCACAGGGCCATAAGGACAGATTTTGATCCATTTTTGAGGCAGCTGCCCCAGCGCAACACTTAGATAAATGTTTTAAGCATTTACTTCAAGATAAAATAGATTAAAGCACTCATTTTCCTCAGATCTGCTTAAGATTTGCTGTGATAGATATTTTGAGATGCCAGTTGCCCCAGCGCAGCTGTTAGATAGATATTTCTGCCATTTACTTCTGTACAAATTCGGTTAAAGGCATTTATTTGAGGAGATCTATCCTAGACCTGTTGTTTGTAGATATTTTTTCTATTTAAACCACCCTCTGTTATGAAAAAAGGGTTGGTTGGTCGATAAATTCCTCTCTAGACTTGCACTGTATTTTCTAAGAGTCTCTATAATCAAAGATCGCTGGAATGTTTGGGAGATGAACTGACTGTTGTGTTTTAATGACTGAAGAGTGACTATGGAATCCTAACGCTTCTACATAGCCCAAGAAGTGTTTCTTATCTCTGTTTACAGTTTATATGTGTTTATTCCATCATTGTTTCACTATCTAAATAGCAGAAAGAAAGAATAGTTCAGAGCTCACTTAGTTGTATTCTGTTCTCAATTTCTGCGATTTATCTATGTTTTCCTCTGAATTAGTCTTAAATATGAATACTGATTTGGTCATATTCACACTAGTTCCTTCATATATGAATGTTGTTTAGGAATCCTTGATTGCTCCTATATAAATGTTCATTTACCTTCCCTCTGTTAGCATAATGAGAGCTACTTAGTTGCCTTTCATTCACTGACCTTCGTTCCATCTTTATTCTAGCTAGATATTGTTTTATGTGTAGCTATCCTGCTCTGTATTCCTCTTGTGACCAAGAAAACGCAACAACAAGACTAATCCACGACTCCATGTTTGAACTTCTCACACTATGCATCCCAACTCTGTTTGAAAGAATCCTCCATCCCACCAAAATCAAAACAAAACCCAAGAAAATCATAACTAGCCTAAAATCAAACCAAAACAAAGCTAAATTATAAAGAGAGAGCCCTCTCTGATTGCAGGTAGGCTAGGACCTGCAGTCCAAAGATTGGTTTGTGGTTACCTCGGCCGTATCCTTTAAGGAGCTTTAAGGACAACCTGAGTGATAACATAATGGCGACTCCACTGGGGACCATCCTCAGATAATTTCACAAATCAAGGTGGAAAGCTCCACTGGGAAGGAACCAGACCTTCAAAAGTTTCTTTCTAACCCTTATATTCTTAGAAAATCCCCAAAAAACAAGCTAGAAGCTGGCTCCCAAAAAGAATTCACGTTATACAAGGTCAAATCCAGACCCAAATCCCCCAGCAGCTTTTGAAAATCCCAATATAATCCCAAGGAACCTCAGGAAGCTAGAGCGAAGAGAGGATTTTGCTGATAATAGTCCTGAAGCAGTTCACCCACGCTGTGGCCCAACCCCTGTCAAAGTTTTATTTCGTTCAACCCCTAGTTCCCCTTGTTCTTCATCCACCTCTCAAAGCACTCCTTCCACACCTCCATTCACTACACATACTACCACTACTACTCCTATTATCCTAGTTGTTCTAGCTGTTCCGTTTATCCCTGTTGTTCCATTTATCCCTGCCAACATGGCGAATAGATATGCACCTTTACAGCTGCCTGCAAATCCTGGGGCTATGCCTCAGGATTACCAAACTAAAATCACATATTTTGATGGCACAAGTGCCTGCACAGCCCTTCAGCATACAAAGAAAATGCAGGATTACTTTGAAAGCTATGAGATTGACGATGATGGTGTGAGAATGAAGATTTTTGTCCAAAGTTTGACAGGTGATGTCAGGACTTGGTTTAGAGCACTCCCAGCCAATTCCATAGCAGACCCAGAAGCCTTATACCAGTCATTTATCAACAGATGGGAGAAAAAGAAAGATCCCTTGCACATACTAGCTGAATACGATACAATAAAAAGAGGTCCACAAGAAACAGTCTTGGACTATTATGCAAGGTTCAATAGCGTTTATAATGCTATCCCACAAAACTTAAGGCCCCCACCTGACCTTTCCTTATGTAAATTCCCTGATGGATTCGACCAAGATATGGCCTACCAATTAAAAGAAAGAGCCCCTAACAGCCTTGCAGACATGCAAAATGTGGCTGTCACTGTGGAGGCAAATTTAATTACCAAAAGAAAGAGAGCTAGAACTGAGAGAAGAACCACCTTCAAGGAAGAGCCCTCAGCCTTAGATCGAAAGCTAGATGCTATTATCAATGGTATGCACAGGCTGGGAGACAGAGTAGAGAGTGTTGAGAGGAAATCATCATGGCAAGGGCAACAACCCGATACCATAAGGAACCCAAATTTCAGGAAAACACAGAACTCAAATGCTGGTAGATCTAGCCCAGATCGTGATATAAGGCCTCCTTTCCAAGAAAATTATACAGAAGCATCCACATCTAGTGATGCCATAGAGGACACTCACATGAACTTGGTGGATTTGAAGGGTGAGCAACAAATTTTCCTAACTCAAGAAGACCAAGATGACCATGAGATAAATCAATTTTAGACTAACTCTGGTGAGTCTTTTGACTTTAAACAAGAATATGATTCAGCTATTTATGAAGTTCGCAAATAGTATAAGCTGAGGACAAGAACCATAGATGTGCCCGAAAAAGTTAAACCAAAGGAGTGCAAACAGCCCAACCAGATTAGAGGCAAGGCTATTATAACAGAAACAACTGATATAACTGTCCCAAACCCGCACCAAGTGACTGTAGAGGACATAACAGACATACAACCTTCTGTTGATCAGCCTCTTCCACCTTCTTCCTCGAAAGAGAACTTGAACAACGTTCCAAAAATCCCTCTTCAAACTGAAAAACCGCAAGCAATCAATTCCCATAACATTGATATACAAGAGCAAATCGCTGATAATTCAAATGAAAAAGAAAAAAATGTTGTCATCAACACCAAGACTCCATTGGAAAAGCCATTTAATTTAGAGGCAGAGATTGGAAAACTTAAAATATCCATCCCCCTGTCAGAACTTGCCAAACATGATGCGTATAGGCAACAAATTCAAAGATCACTTCAAATGCTAGAGGTCAAGGATGATGTGAATGTTTTAGATGATACCCCTGAGCTGCTGTTCAGTCCTGAAGTTGATGGCAAATCAGCACATGGAGCTGTTCTACCCTTTTATGTCAGTCTGCACATACATGATAAAGTTTTACATAATGCAATGTTTGACTCAGGTGCCTCACACAACCTTATGCCCAAAGCTGTAATGGAGAAACTAAACCTTGATGTCACAAGACCCTACAAATATCTATTCTCCTTTCACTCAAGTCAGGTCAAATGTTTAGGCCTCATCAAAGACTTATGTGTCTCCTTAGTCCAATACCCAAACATGACAATCCTCATGGATGTGGTGGTTGCTGACATTCCACCAAAGTATGGCATGCTGTTATCAAGATCTTGGGGAGAAAAACTCCAAGGATCTCTCCAATTAGACCTCTCCTATGCCACTATTTCAGTCTTTGGGCAACCAAAGAGACTGTATAGAGAAACACTGATGAAGTATGTGGTAAGTAGTGAGGAAAAGCCCCAAAATTTCCCAATCTATTCAATCCATTCTGATATGGATTCTCTTATTTTGTTTAATGATGAAACAAGTCCTCCAACTAATCAGAGGCCTTTTCCTTTAGAACAAGAAACATGCATCAATCAAGAATCGGTTTCTCATACCCGGGAAATTGTCAAAACAGTCAGCGCAACCAGCATACAAGAAGAACCACATGAAGCACAAAAACCTAGGTCTGCCTAATCCTAAAATGACTGAAACTCTTAATATCAACCACAAGCAAGAAATCACAGCCTAGCCACTTTCGCTAGTACATGCAAGCTTCCCTTTGAGCCAAATCACCATTTCACTGCTGAAATAAAACATAGGCCTGCTGTCCCAAATAACATTAAAGATTGGCAAGTGTTTGAGGATGATGCTCAAATCAACAATTTTCTTACCTTACAGCATGAGTTTTCAGGCCTAAACATTGATATGGATGCTATGGATGATCCACTGCAAGCAATAAACCAAATCCAGCAAATTGTAACAGCTGAAACAGCTAGAAAATTGCTACAGCCAACCATCTTTGATGAAGAAAACATAGAAGAGCTGAAACAGATGCATTTGGAGGAAATAGCCAAAACAGAGGCCGAAATCATTGATCTAAAGGACAATTTTCTCCCGGTTGGCCTCACTCCACTAGAAGACATGTTTGATGCAAATGATGTGCCCAAAAAGCCAAAAATGCAGCCTATAAACACTGTCATAGAAGAATACAACATTGGGACAGCAGAGAAGCCAAAATGATCAAACTATCTCAATCTTTGCCGCCCGATCAAAAGCCCAAATATGTTGATTTGTTCAAAGAATTCCAAGATGTATTTGCTTGGAGTTATGACGACTTGAAGTCCTATGACACCTCAATTATTCAACATACCATTCCCTTAAAGCCAAATCAAAAGCCCTTAAAACAGACACTGAGGAGAATCAATCCTATGCTTCTCCCTTTGATTGAGACAGAAGTGCAAAGAATGTTTGAAGCAGGTATCATAGCACCCATTAGATTTTCTGAATGGGTATCCAATCTTGTTCCCACAAGAAAGAAAACAGGTGAGATTAGGCTTTGTGTAGATTTGAGAAACTTAAACCAAGTCTCCCTTAAAGACCACTACCCATTGCCCAAAATGGACCACATCCTACAAAGAGTAGTGGGGTCATCTAGAATCTCTTTGCTAGATGGCTTTTTAGGTTTTAATCAAATACTGGTTCACCCAGATGATCAAGATAAGATAGCCTTTACCACACCGTGGGGAACATTTAAATATGCGGAAATGCCTTTCGGCCTAAAGAACGTAGGTGCCACCTTTCAAAAGGCCATGGACATTGCATTTGCCAAGGAAATCCATGATTTCTTGGTTTTCTATCTTGATGATCTTACCCCTTTCTCCAAATCTGATCAAGAGCACCTAAGACATTTGAGACAAGTGTTCCTAACATGTAGGAAATATGGCATTTCCTTGAACCCCAAGAAGTCTTTATTTGTCCTTGAAGAAGGCAAATTACTTGGACATATCATTTCAAAAGACGGGATTAGAATTGATCCGAAAAGGATCCAGGCCATTCTCCAAATCCCATATCCAAGAAACATAAAAGAGCTGCAAGAATTCCTAGGAAAGATCAATTTCCTAAGGAGATTTATCCCAAATCTAGCCGAGCTAATAAGACTGTTGAGCAACATGTTAAAGAAGGATGCCAAGGTAAAATGGTCTCTTGAAACCAAGCAAGCATTTGAAAGTATCAAAGTTGCCTTAACTCAAGCCCCAGTCCTCACAAGTCCTCAATTTGATAGGGACTTTATCATATTTTCATTTGCATCTGATAATACCATAGCTGTTGTCCTATTGCAAAAGGATGACCAAGGAAATGAAAAGCCAATTGCTTTTTTCAGCCGAGCCTTAAGAGACGCACCGCTGGAGTACCAAATCATGGAGAAGCAGGCCTATGCCCTTGTTAAAGCAATCAAAGACTTTAGAATTTACATTTTATATTCACACGTGATTGCCTATGTCCCAAATGTTGTTGTAAAAGACATATTAACCCAAGAAGGATTAGAAGGCAAAAGAGGCAAGTGGATTGCTAACATTCTTGAGTATGACATAGAAATAAAACCAACCAAGCTAATAAAGGGACAAGGTTTAGCCAAACTTATGTCCGAAACAAACTTTCAAGCCTTAGACATCAACCAACTAGACAATGAACAGGAGCCGGCGACTCCACAGATCAGTGACACCTTTTTGCAATCCCCATGGTATGCTGATATTTGCTTTGTTTTGTTAAACCTGTGTGCTCCCCCAGGATTGTCCAGGACCAAGAAGAGATTTTTAAGAATGAAGGCTTTGAAATTTTGAGTCTTAGATGGTGCATTATTTTGGAAAAATCATGAAAGCATATTGCTTAACTGCTTGATTGAGAATGAAACTAACAATGTCATGAAAGAATTCCATGCAGGGAACTGTGGAGGACATCTATATTGGAAGTCCACTGCTGATAAAATTTTAAGTGCTGGTTTCTATTGGCCCTCTTTGTTTGAAGATGTAAAGAAGTTTGCTATCTCATGTCACAAATGCCAAATCTTTGAGGGCAAAAGAAAGCTGTTGCCCTTGCCTCTTAAGCCCATCTCAACTGAAAAGCCTTTTCAACAATGGGGTCTTGACTTCATTGGAGAAATCCATCCCTCTTCCTCAGGCCAGCATAAGTGGATTCTAACTGCCACCGACTATTTCACCAAGTGGATTGAAGCCATTCCATGCAAGCAGGCCAATGACATCACCATTATCCAACTCCTTGAGTGCAATATCCTGTCTAGATTTGGCTGCGCTGAGAAGATCATCACTGACAATGCCGCTGCTTTCAAATCCAAAAAGATGATCAATTTTTGCCATAAATTCCATATCACTTTAGGCCATTCCACAACCTATTACCCTCAAAGTAATGGCTTAGCTGAGTCATCTAACAAGAGTCTGATCAGTATTATCAAGAAGAGCTTAGAAGAAAACAAGAAGAATTGGCATAGAAAGCTCACAAATGCCCTATGGGCAGACAGATTATCAACCAAGAAATCAATTGGGATGAGCCCTTACGAGCTAGTATATGGCATGGAGGCCAGATTTCCTTCATCACTGGCCATTCCTATTATCAAGCTGCTGCAAGAGATTCAAACTGAGCCAAATGATATACAAAGGAGGATAAACCAGACAATTCATTTGCAGCAGACAAGAGAGCAAGTCTATGACAGAGCTCAAATTATGCAAGAAAAGCTCAAAAGGATGTTTGATAAGAGAACTAAGGCTGAGAATTTCTATGTTGGCAACAAAGTTCTAAGGTGGGACTCACGAAGAGAAGACAAGGCAAAACATGCAAAATTCGATTTCCTTTGGAGAGGGCCATTTGTTATTTCTGTTGTTCAGGGAAATAACACATATTTCCTCAAATCTGTAGAGGGAAACACTGCTGAAGAAGGCCCTATAAATGGTCGTATGCTGAAGCATTATCATGATCCCCTTTGTTGAACATAACGCAGCTTTGTAAATATCTCTTTGTACATTGATATTTGTATATATCAGCACTTTTGTTTTTATTTTGTATAAACAGTCCGATTGCTAGAAGAGCAGCAACAAAGTTTGTGAAGACACAGCCAATGCAAGTCCTCTATTTTTAAGCTCTGTCTCTGCAGTAATCTCAGCAAAACAGCAAGAGCAGCACTGTCATATCACAGTGATTTATGTTAAAGAGAAGCTGTTTGCAGCTTGTAGTCTTCAAGTCAACAGTATCAAAAAGAAAGGAGGTTTTTTAGTTTACTTCAGCACCCTTTCAAAGACAAGAAAAGAAGAGCTCCAGCTTTATTCCCTTTTTGTGTTTATTTCACAAGGTAGTTCTCAAGCAAAAGTGTATGCAATATCAAGCACACAGAAGAAAGCAGGCGATGCTTTATTTTTCACAGTGTTTCAGTTAAGGAGGAGTTCTGCATTCAGAAGTTAAAGTTCTAGTCATTCAGCAGTTAGCACAGAAGAAATTTTCAATTAACAGCAACTACAGAGGATCAAGGCATTCTGACCTGTTGTTCTTGGCTTGTCACAAGGAAATGCCATCCCCAAGTGGAGCCACTGTTAGCCTCCTGCTGCAGCAGGTTAATCATCTTTCATGATCGACATTTTTACATGCCAAATATGTCATACTTTGCTTGCTGCAATGCTCCATATTTGCTACAGATGGCCAGAGAAGTACCCATGAGAGTGTGCTAGTCTAAATGCCACTGTTGTGTATCATTTTTGATGAGTTGATCCATTTTGATGAGTTTTCAGCTAAGGGAGGTCCAAACAGCTTAATCTTGGTCTCCCTAGGTTTCAATTTCCTGTTTTAGAATATAGAGAATGAACATCTGTCCAAATAGCTTAATCTTGGCAGATTTGTAGATAGGTAGAGAAACAAGGGTGCTCAACAGCTTAATCTGAGCCCTTGGATGCAATAAGTGTAGTTGTAGATAGGAGGACAGCAAGAAGAAAAGAACAAAAAGCTGGGTATGCTAGTTCAAGTGCACCCAAACCAAAAAGAAGAGAAAATGCTAGGTGAATAGGCCGGGTAGGTAGCTTTGTGGTTGCAGAATCATGACTTGTGATCCATTTCAGATTTTCAAGTGTCATATCTATTCATATCACAAGTTTGAGGCAGTTTTCCATTTGAAGGACATCAAGCGAGGCATGTCTAACTTCCCCTTCCTCCTATGTCCCCATGTCACTCACTAACTTCCCCTAAAGAGGTCAAGATCTGCTTGATACCTCTTAGATTCATCATTCTCCATATCATTTGCCTTGGTGGAGATCTGCTTCACTCAAGGAATGTTCACACTTCTTCTATCAGTCATTTTCCCCCATTGATAGCCTAAGACATCATTCTCAGCGCTTTTTCTCATCATTATCATATTAACTATTAACTTTACTACGTAGCTCCCTATCTATTTCCCCTTCCCCTACTAAAACTATGTATATAACTCCCCTACATATTTATCCCTCCCCCTGGTTGAAAAATAACCATATATATCCTCGGGAATTGCTAAGTTTATCTGAAACTCAGCAATAACCCTCATTAACCCCTCTAACCATCTTCCAAATGTATAAGGACTCATTCCTTTGGATATTTTCCCTTCACATGTTTGAAAAATCACCCCTTTGACCTTGGTTTGCCTTTAGAAGGCATGAAACCCTCTTTGGTCACTAAACCCCTCTCAAAACCACATCACTTTCCTCCTAAGTGCCTTTGGACTCCTTCCAAGGCATAAGAATACAAAAACCATGAAAAGCCTTCACAAAATTATAAAATTCTCCCTTTTTGGCTATCAGACCCCTTCCGATGGCTTATAAACCATTCAAAAGCATAAAGAATACCCCTCCGAATTCATTTGCCTTGCATTTTTGTGCAAGTAATGGCTCCGACAGCGAAAGTGCCGACCAAATCTAAGCCGTCCATCGTTCCACCCAAATCAAACGACCCTCGGCGTTTCGGCGACCGCAATGTGTAAAGGCTGTGCCCTCCACCCCGCCGATTCCCGAAGTCCCGAAATAATCACAACCATCCATTTTTGGGCCCCAAATCAATGGCCCATATGTAATCGCATCGCTCCCATATGGCTCCAACCAGCGGAGCCGAAAAGTAATAAAGCGCGGCATAAATATATTTCGGGTCCGATGGGTTTCGGCATTTCTATGTGGCAGCCCCATGACCCCGCCGATAGCGAAATGCCGACGTAATCTCTGCCGTCCATCGCCTTCACCAAATCAACGGCCCATGTTTGATCGGCGATCACCCCTTATGTTTGGCTCCGATATGGCGGAGCCGAAATATTATAAAGGCGGGTCTTATAAAAGCTATCGGGTCCGTAAGGTCCCCGGGCACAGCGAAAAGGGAGGTCTCCGATATTCCGGAGCCGATAATTTATAAAGGGCAGTTTTGAAAGGGATTTCGGGTCCGTTGGACCCGTTTCAAATGTAAATCCGCCGATATGATGGGTTCCGATGGTTCGGACCCGATCTCCATAAAAAATGGGCACAAAGGCATTTCGGGTCCGCAAACCAAATTTTTGTAAATCCGCCGATATGACATCGCCGATGGGCCGGACGCGATTCCAAATAAAAGGAAGGGCCTATAGCATATCAGGTTCGCATAGTTTCAGCGATTGTTTATGTGCCACCCCCCGGTCTGCCCGACGCCGATATTGCGATAAGATCTGGGCTGTTGGATCAGCCCGCGCTGGATCCAACGGCCACGATTTAATTCAACGGACAGTGTCGCTATTGGGCCGTTTTTTCAATCAAAATTCATTTTTTTATGGCATTCCACCTGTTTGTAATAAAAGGGCCATTTAAATGTTTTATGTGCGGTGCCCGCGCCCGCGCCCTCCCAGGTATAAAGGAAATGATGGTTTCCTTAACCATTTTGAGATCGCTCCAAGCCCTGTTTTTGCTCCAGGGGGCCAGTATCGGCCTCGGCACAGTCGGCAACACTTTTTCCTCCTGTTTGCACCATTTTTCAAAGTTTAAAGCTAGTTTTGATCGGCCAGAGCGCCGATAGCATTCCAAAGGCCACGGAAGCTTTTGCGGCAGTTATTTCGCCTTGAATAGGCAGAAAGGGGGCGATGGGACAGTTTAAAGAGTATCAGCGGTGAGAAAAGGCCCAGATTCAGTGCCAAAGTGTATCAGGATGCGGCAAAGTGTATCAGTGAAGGTGTTCAATGGAAACTTTGAACCCGAAGCAGGAAATCATTAAAGAGCCTCCCAGCAAAGTCAATAAAGCAGCTCTGAGCCATAAAGGCTCACCAACTCACAGTTTTGGCCACTTAAGGCAGCAGAACCACTTGCAGGCGCAGATGAATGAATTTAAAGCACACTTATGGCTAAAAGAGCCAGCACAGAGCCATAAGGACAGATGTTGATCCATTTTTGAGGCAGCTACCCCAGTGCAGCACTTAGATAAATGTTTTAAGCATTTACTTCAAGATAAAATAGATTAAAGCACTCATTTTCCTCAGATCTGCCTAAGATCTGCTGTGATAGATATTTTGAGATGCCAGTTGCCCCAGCGCAGCTGTTAGATAGATATTTCTGCCATTTACTTCTATACAAATTAGGTTAAAGGCATTTATTTGAGGAGATCTATCCCAGATCTGTTGTTTGTAGATATTTTTTCTTTTTAAACCACCTTCTGTTATGAAAAAAGGGTTGGTTGGTCAATAACTTCCTCTCTAGACTTGCACTGTATTTTTTGAGAGACTCTATAATCAAAGATCGCTGAAATGTTTGGGAGATGAACTGACTGTTGTGTTTTAATGACTGAAGAGTGACTATGGAATCCTAACGCTTCTACATAGCCCAATAAGTGTTTCTTATCCCTGTTTACAGTTTATATGTGTTTATGCCATCATTGTTTCACTATCTAAATAGTAGAAAGAAAGAATAGTTCAGAGCTCACTTAGTTGTATTCTGTTCTCAATTTCTACGATTTATCTATGTTTTCCTCTGAATTAGTCTTAAATATGAATACTGATTTGGTCATATTCACACTAGTTCCTTCATATATGAATGTTGTTTAGGAATCCTTGATTGCTCCTATATAAATGTTCATTCACCTTCCCTCTGTTAGCATAATGAGAGATACTTAGTTGCCTTTCATTCACTAACCTTCGTTCCATCTTTATTCTAGCTAGATATTGTATTATGTGTAGCTATCCTGCTCTGTATTCCTCTTGTGACCAAGAAAACGCAACAACAATCCTAATCCACGACTCCATGCCCAATGGTTTGAACTTCTCACACTATGCATCCCAACTCTGTTTGAAAGAATCCTCCATCCCACCAAAATCAAAACAAAACCCAAGAAAATCATAACTAGCCTAAAATCAACCCAAAACAAAGCTAAATTATAAAGAGAGAGCCCTCTCTGATTGCAGGTAGGCTAGGACCTGCAGTCCAAAGATTGGTTTGTGGTTACCTCGGCCGTATCCTTTAAGGAGATTTAAGGACAACTTGAGTGATAACAGGATACACATGGAGAGGATGACAAAAAGAGTAGAATACACACAAGGAGGAGAGATGTTTAATCAAGGAGGTGTAAAAAAATGCATGGAGAGGAAACAAGTGGCATGGGAGCACAAATTTGGCTGGTAGAATCTTGTTGCAGTGATTAAAAAATAATAAGATGACTGATAGGTAGTGATCTAGTTCCTTTTGGTTTCGTCAGTTTAGGGTAGAGGCACTCGTATATCAAGTAGTTAGTTTCTAGGTTGAGATGGGGTAATATATTGACTCCCAAAGGTGTTGAATGTGTGATTAGTTCTCTTGAGGACCCTTCGTCATGCTTTAAAAATTGCTTGCAAAAAATATTGTGGTGCAAGCCAATCTAACTTTGAATGGAGAGTGAAGTCCCAATCTCACTCGCGAAGTTTCCTACCTTAAAATATGTGTCATCAAGCTTGATTTGATTGTAACTATTGTATAAATGATAACTATGTGTTTAATGCATGAATTTATGCAAATACATGTTATTTCCTTCATGTTTTTGAGGAGTGAGATAACTCCTATGTGATTGATGAAACATTGCCAAAATATGTGATTATTTGTAGGCCAAAATTCTATCTAATTTACCGAGTATATGATATGAGTTAATCTCTATGGTCTAACTAATATCTTACATTAAAATTAATGGTAATAGAAGGGCATATGCTATGTGATTTACTTGTGGGAAGCATGTTTTTCTATTATTAATATTTATTCTTGTGTATGTTTAAATTTCTGTAATGGACGCAATGGCTAGGATGGATTAAATGACATAGGAGTGGTAGCAGCACCAATATAATCCAAAGATAGGGCCTTATGGATTAATTATTCAAGCTCGAGAGAGATATGTTGGCATGGTGGGAGGCTAAGGGCATTCCTATTTAGATAGTCATAGATATTTATGGAAAGCATTGGGTGGGGGGGGGGAGACTTATCAATTATGTGTCAGAAGTGGTGTATAAGCACATATCTACATAAATGTGTGCTATATGTTGGTAGAAAAAAAATAATGGATAAGTGTTGGAGGGAATTTTTGGTTGGCAAAGTGTAGAAATATCCCTATATTTATATATAAATATAAGGATGAACTCAAGAGAGATAGTCATGTGCTAGGTGCTAAGAGCCTCAATGAAGTCCCACTTAATCATATCTAATTTGGGCATAAGCTCAGGAAGGATAGATGCCATGGTTATGCATCAAAATCCTTGGCAAAGGAACACACACACACACACACACACACAGAAATATATATATATATATATCTATATATATATATATATATATATATATATATATATATATATATATATATATATACCCAAGGGAGAGGGGTAGTGAAATCAGCTAATCATCAAGGGAGGAAATGGGAATTAATTTCCCTGTAGTTAATGTCACAAGATCCACAAAGAATGGAGGCCTTAAGGCTAGAAATTCCAAAATTAAAATTAATGGAGAAAACCATGTTCTACTAGAAAAAAAAAAAAGAGATAATTATGGAAATCAAAGGTAAGTTATCCCATCCATGGATGATATCATCCTTGGGCATTGCAGTGGTTATCAATATGGAAGTCTTGGACAACAAAGTTTGATGCGAATTAGTTCCAACACTTAATGTAAATATCATTGTGTTGGGACCTAGGGATGTTGATAATGGCGCACAATATGGAAAGGGATTGGAGGGCTAAGATAAATGGAGGTGAGGGGACAAAGATATTATTGGTATGAGACATCAATTCTCTTGTCCCAAATTTTTATACCATTCGTACAAAATGAGAGATTAGTGACTACGCGACTAAAAGAGTTAGTCACCACAATTATTTAAAGTGAAATACTACTAAATTTAACCAATTTTAAGTGACCAAACTAAAAATGACTAACTTAGACAACTAATTTAGTCTAGCGATAACATATATGACTATATATTAAGTCACTCAACTAAAAACAACTAACTTAAATGACTAATTTAGTTTATGACTAAAATATATGACTAGATAATAACTGCCGAAATTAAAAATGATTAACATAAACTAAAAATGATTTAACACTTTACTTGTAAGGACACAATATCATATTTTTACTTGTTCATGTTGGATTTGACATATTTAGATAGCATATCTATGGCATAGTAAACACACGTAAGCTTCACATGAATGCATGAAACAACTCGATATTTAAGATCTTTAATTAAAATTGTGAAAAGGGTTTACAAATTTGCATCATGGTCAATTTTTGTTCTTGATACATTTATTTCTTATAGTTTTTGAACACATCTGACATTTTAACCACACCCTTACACAAATTAATGTATGGGAATGTGAAATGACTTGGTTCATAAGGCTAAGAATTCAGTATTTTTAAGATTGTCTTGACGGTTTACTTGCTTTCCTTTTTGTAGATGTAAGATCACTTTATAAATTTACATGCGACATCGTAACACACATAATGAGGTAATTATCAAAGCCTAATAGTGCCACTATTGGTGCACTATGCACACAGTTTAGACAATGCACACAATTCTTAAATATTTGATGTTGACATATGGAATTTCTTATTGTTTAGGGGCGCTTTAAAAAAAACTTACATTGATCTTTAGTATTAATGGAAATTTGTTCTAAATACATAATGGTTAATGTGCTCACATTCTAATGGTATTTCTCATGTTTAATTAGTTGTAATTACACACTTTGGAATGTTACAAATACATCGTTTGGGTCACAATTCTATGGTTACAAACTACCCAACTATAAATGGTGATAAATTAATGATAAATGGATGACATTTGAATGTTACAAATATGTAAGTGGTCCATATTCAAATTTGTTTTCTTCATTGTCCTTAGTAACAACAACACGTTTGAATATTTCCTTTATTTACCATCGCAAACACAAATATTTTTCGTTCCAAACATAGTTAATACCATTGGGGTATGATCTCTTAATTGTGGAATGGTACCTTGATGATGATAATGAACTCTCAATCTCCAATTCTCATGAATACGATGAATGGATAATCTAATCCATTACTTGTATGGACACAAATTATGATTCATTTTCTATTTTTATTGCACCATTATATATATGCTTCACTAGCATCTCATGTTATGTGGTTAATTGAGAAAGTTTTATCTTTCATTTTTAAAGTATAATTTCATTAGTAATTTCATTACGTGAATAAGAATAGTTGTCTAATTAAAATCATTTAGAATATGTTCATATTTCATGGTTTTTTTAACTATTCACACACTTATCCCTGGCCTTTTACGTTGAGAGTGAGTAGTGTCAAATCACTAGTCTTCGTTAAGGAACTTCCCTTCATTACTCAATGACTTAGCATAGCTCGATCTTTAAGGATTACCCCCTTGACAGTGATATCGTTCAGTGTAGTCTAAAGAGTGATAGAAGTCCACCAAGGTGACATTGGGTGGCTTGCTTGAGAGTTTCCTTTTATGAATTTTGGATGGGGTTAATACCTTTTTTTTCTATGAGAATGTTTGAGTGGCGACACAATTTAGAAAATTCTTACAATAAAATTAATTTCCCTTATTTCCATCACCTAAACTACCTCCAATAAAATTGTGTGTTTTTAATAACATCTAATTTTGATAAATATTTAGTTCAATAAAATTAAAAAAAATATTATTATTATTATTTTATGTATATGGAAGAATCAACAACTATAGCGAGCTTGTACTTATGTGGCAGGGGATTGATTCTATCCACTAACAAATTCACCTACAAGTGTACCCACATTGCCTCACACGTGGCACTGAGCTAATCGAAGTATAAACCAATAACATCATAAGAAATGCCTGAAAAACCCATTATATCATCAATTGTTCTACACCATGGAGAAGATTAAAACAAACTTTTAATATTAAAAAATATAGCTGTTTTATTTTATTTTAAAATCAATTTTAATATCTGATTTGAGGAAAGTTGGTAAAACAAAGTTTAATGTGAAAACTATTAAGAAAATTTAAATTTATTGTGTGATATTTTATGAAAATGATTTATTATTATCTACCGGGGCTAACAAAGGTGAACTATTTAGGGTCCAAATGTGTCGAAGTCAGCTAAAAATAAATTAGTTTGCAAGTGAGAGGAGTCAACAAGGTAGTAATAATAATGATAAAATCCACCTGTAGGTTCTCTTGCGGGTAGTGGTTGGATTGCTTGTTGGATTGTATGCAATATAAAGTGAATACTACACTATTCCTGGGGTAATAAGGTGGATATCTTGTGAGTCAGAATGTGAAGGGATAAAAGCGAGGGATGGTTACTCTATGAGAGTTTACTCTACGGTTACTAGGGTCTATTGATGGGTTACTTTTTTTGTGGTCGGTATTTCTATGGTTATTCTGATGAGACCAATCAAAACAACTAATATCAATTTTCCTCAAGGCAACCCGCTAGCTTCAGGTTAATATGTATATAAGGTAGGCTTTAGATTAATTTTGAAGGATGCCTAAACCCTTATTTGTCTAGATTTATTCTCAAGGCGGGACACTACAAGGTGGGTAGTTTATCTAGGGTAGATGCCTCCTAAAGAGTAATGGATGTGTCTTTTCCAAAGAGCGAACTGGTCAAAAAAGGAAATCATCTAGGGACACTAGCAGGGAACATGCTCGTTTGGAACTATGCAAGAGAGGAAACAGAAGAGAGAGGAAAGATGGAATGGTAAACAAGGCCAAAAGTAGTCATAAGTCACAATTGGTCCAAGCCCCAGGGTTAGTTTGAATTTGTATAAGAATTGGATGATGCGTAGGCTTATGAATTGGTTCATTGAAAATATATGTTATTGGATCTACCATGTCCATATGTAGGATGCATGGATTTAATTCCAGTTTGTTAGGTTCCACCCATGATCTGACACGGAAGTAGACCTACGAGTGAAGGAAACAAATGTTGAGCCTGTGAAATGAATCCTGAAACTTCCATTTCTTTTTTGACCATTTGTTGGGGTCATCGTGTAATTTTGAAATGTTTTGACCAGTTTTGACTGACCGAAGGGGGGAAAGAAAAAAATGGTAGCAGTGGTTTGGTGGAGGAACGGACAGTTGTGGAGGAGTTGCTACAAGGCGGCAGCAAAAGGTAAAGGCAGCCAAGGAGGAAGGAAGGTGCAAAACTAGCCATGGGGGAGAATAGTCGACTAAGAACTAGCAATCCAAGAAGTAGATAAAGATATAAAAGGGGAAGACCAGAAAGGAAGAAGGTTTTTGTTGGACTAGCTGGTGGAAGAAGGAGTCGGTTGAGCTAAGAGTAGGTGAAGAGATACACAGTTGCAAAGGTTGAATGAAAAAATGCTGGGATCTGAGGGACTTAATCATGGAACTAATCCGAATCTGCGGGGCTGAGCCGGGTACTTTCTGTAATGTTTATGGTGAATGTCGAATCATGTTGTAATCTTTCATGTTAAGTTTAATATAAGACATAGTCAATGCTTGTTATGACTTCTGATGTATTTGGTCCTCATGCTTAATGTGTCTATTAAAATTTTGAATGGCTTATCAATTGCATGTAGACATTAATTCATAGATTGTCTCAGGTATGTTGCTATCTTTGTTTTACGTATAATGGATATATTTATATATATATATATATATATATATATATATATATATATATATATATATATATAGGTGATCAAATGCACCCGATTGATACTCCCTCGACCCCATGATAAACCCTTCTCCCTTTTGGTCGCGACATGCCTCGGGTGAGACTCCTAGCCCTTAGGGGTAAGGTGAAAATGATGGAACTGTCCTAGACTACAACGTACCACTATTGGCCGCCTGTGCCTGAACCTAGTGTCTTGCCCCTGATGACTCTTTTGAGCCAACAAATGGTTCCCTTGCCAGGACCCAAAGTTGCGAGAACTAGTTCATACTATGGTGTCAAGGATATTTAAAAGAGAAATCAACGATTGGTGGAATCATAAATTAGTTTGTGGTAGAGCGAGCTGCCCATAGGAATCAACTGGTTGGCAAGGTAAGTGAAGGGATTTTATACGTCGATGACATTAGTGATGAGTATGAAATTTTCATGTGCAAGTTCCTCTAGGACCTATACAACTGGTTGAGGGAGCTGAAGAGATAGAGTCAGCTAGGTGGATTGGCTACAATTCGCTACAGTTGGACTCCATCTGATATCACACTACTACAACAGCTAGATAATGATCAGAATAGAGCAGTCGATTTCTAGATGAATACTATGGTGGAAGGGTACGTAGTCGAGTTTTCTTCGGAGAGCTATTAGTGTTTCTCAAAGGCGGAAGCTATGTTCGGCTCTAGACTGAGAGGGGAGTTGATAAGGGAAGTCCCAAAGTGGATTAATATGTTTATGGTAGAGGAAGGACTGTTGCCTTTACCCACTACCGGGATGGAAGCGTAAAACCCCAATACTGGGGAAGGACATAGAGGGGGAGATGCTACCTACTGAGGGATAGGGATGCTGCTGAGGGGATGGTTGTGGAAGGATTGAGGAGGGCTAGGGATGTTAGAGAACGAAGGAGGGTGCTGTTGGTGGACAAGTGGTAGGCAAGAGTGACTTAGGCTCTAGGGAAGAGAAGGAGGGGGCCCCACCAAGTAGGAGTGGTGATGGGAAAACCCCGAGTTGAATAGGAAGGATAAGACGGTGCTAGGAAACCCGAGTGTAGTAAAGAGGGATCTAGGAGTCGGGGAAATGAAGAGGGATGTTCCCTACAGGTTACAGAAAGACGATCGCAATAGGGAACTGAAGGATGACCTTCCTTGCAGGTTGCGGAAGGAGAATCAAAACATGGAACTGAAGGAGGACCTTCGTTGTAGGTCGTGGAAGGAGAATCACAAGATCAGAAACCATATCGGCATGAGGAAAGAGACAAAGACAATGTGGGTGATGTGATGAGGAGGTCATTCAGTGAGGAAGAAGCATTCCTCAAAATTCAACAGCACCAACCCTGAGACATAACTGGCATTTTCCCGAACCATCCCCTACTACCTTATCATAATTTGGAAGAATTTGTTGTTACCTTATCAAAGGCAGCGCGAGTATATAGTGCACGAGAGAGATATAGGCCTAGTTTCAACATTGGAAGTATTGCAAGGACCAACTATAGTATTAACTTAGGACTACAGGGATCCCAACAACTGACAAGAAATTTTTTTGTGTTGTTAGACCGTACTCAGAGCAGTATGGCAGAGTCATTTACTAGATATCCGTAATTTGCAGGAAGGGGAAACGAGGATGTGGAGTAGCAATAGTACCTCTGCGAAGCCATTTCAAGGGCCCATCAGACTCTCGATAATGTCTGGGCAGTGGAATTCCATACTACGCTAAGAGAAAGGGCTCTACGCTGGTTCATAAAGTGGGCAGAGTAGAACCAGAATCCTACAATAGATGATATTAAGAGGGGATTCATGCATGAATTCAAGGTACCATAGACAGACTAGCAGGGGTTATCAGAGCTATGGAAAATTAAGGAGAGGGATGGTGAGATGGCTTGGGAGCTCATGTAAAGGTTTAAGGATGTCATCGCCAAGTTGAGTTACACCCTGGACACAAATCACCAATGGGACTAGTTTATCAAGGCACTCTTGCCTTTGACGAGAACACCACTGACACAATAGGAGATACGGACCCTGTAAGATGCATTGAAGCAATCGTCCCAGACAAAAGCTATGGTGGGATAACCCTATGAATACCAGGGAGTCACAAGTCTGCAAGATCTAGCGATCATAGGCTTGTAGAGCTAGATCACGAACTTGACCGGGAAGCTGAGGGATCTCCTGCCCATACGTCCAACGAGGCCTAATGTTTGGTGCACCAACTGCATGATGGAGGGGCATGTTGCAACAGAATACCCATGGTTGCGGGGAGTTAATCACCCATGGGGATGTCAGGGTCCTCAGGGGCCCCACTGTTACACTAAAAAATGTCACCATGGCTATTTACAGTTAGTATGGCTCCATCAACAGTCATGCTATCCTCCCGGGCAAGTCTCATGCCTCTGCTCTCCATGTCAAACTTCAAGAAAGAGAGAAAGTCTTTGTAAATGTGTTTATCTCTGGGTACGCAGATTCTCTCGGCCTTACCTGCGGGTACGCACCTAATGTTCACAAAAACTGCGTACTTGTACGCTCTGTATGTAAAGGGGCAGGTGCGTACCCCTGTAAAGGTCAAAATGCGCAAGTTTCATCTTTAAAAAGTTACTTGTGGTCATTTCTAGAGGTTTCTAGAAGTATGTTTGACGTGTACGAAGCGCCTCCAGATGGTTCATGTACCCCTACCAAAGAGGAACTTATCCCATCAATAAGGGAGCTATCCCATCCAAAGAGGGGATTATCCCATTGATGGTGGACCTGATTAACTTCCTCTTGAGCACTATAAATACAGGCATTGGGCCAGAAGTAGGAGGGGGTTGGAAGCTAAACATTTCTAAGGGTAGATGCTGCTAGAATTAGGACTCCCATTTAGAAGCTTGTGAGGAGAGATTACCATCTTTTCTTGTTCTATTTGGAAGTGGGTGGGCTTTGTCAAAGTAAAGGAGAACTCTTGATGGACCATGGGAGGAACTTGCACAACACCAAGGCTCAGGTTGTAATTGTTCCTTTTGTTTCCTATTAATGCAAATGAGTCCATTCTTCTCAATAACTTGTTATTTATGAGTTGTTTCATGTACTCCTTGGTCTATGTCTTAAATATGTTTTATTTTATGAGATTATCAAGTGATATTTAATCGTTTGATTGTTAGTGAATGCAGGTTTCGAAGTGAAGGAGGAGCTCATCCGGATCAGCGAGGCTGGACTGCTACAACAGCGTTGGACTACAGGTAGGATCTAAACACTTGATTTCTTATATAATAAATGCATGTTTAGAGAAGGATTGCTCTCATTTGTCTTATTTGTCACTAGAGAGTCTTAGGCTCCTAGGGAGGTTGGTTGTGTCCGCACTATCGACTCTTTCCGCCTGAAAAAATGGTGACTCCACTGGGGAATCCATTGATGTGAAAGTCTTTTCCTTTGTATGCAACTTTGATCTGAGAAAAGTCATGTATTTTCTGGTTTTTGCCTCTGTGACTTTGTATTTGGGTGGGTTAGCTTAGGGTTAGATTGAATTTAGCTTTTCTTGGTTTTTTCAGTAGTACGCACCCTCTGAGTATTGCACAATGCGTACTTGTACGCACTGTTACTGTGTGCACAGAGCGGGCCCGCACCTGTTTTAACAGGTTGCCTGCGTACCCTGCTAAAAATTAAGAAATTTCCATTTTTTACATTTTTCCTCTTAGATTTTGCTTTTTCTTAGTTTTTACTGCCCAGATCCATTAGTCTCTTGTCAAAGATCTTCACCTGAACTTGTTTCGATAGCATTGAGTGTTTTAGTGGATTTCATAGAAATTTAAGCCCTAGCGTTTGATTTTTGAGTAGGTCCTGTAGTGACTTTGGCGGTAGAAGTTGTCAAGCCTTAGATCTCTCTGGTTTTGTTAGCCTTCTTAGGAGTCGGACCTGTCATAAAGTCTACCTGTGAGAGCAACTTACCTTTGAGTTGTCTCTTTGGCAAATTTCGAAGTGGTTGTTGATTGAGTATTGAATTCCATTTTACAAAAAGAACAAAAAAGATTTGAGTTTTGTTTTGACTAGTCTTTTGATTCTGCATTAGCTGGTCCTTGGCTTGATTGTGGTCAAGTAAAACAACCTAGAATCATCTTTGTAGGCTTTTGCCTCGTTAGGTTTGCTTTAGAGTAAATTTCTTTTTGATTTGCTTGTGAGTCAAGTTTTCATAGATTTTATAGCTTTTGAGATTGATTTTCGTTAAAATAGATTTATATGCTTTATTAAATAAAAGAAAATACAAAAACATCTCCTTTGAAAAGTTTTGTTTCAAGTAGCTTTGAGAGATTTTGAAAGAAAAAGAATTTTTCGTGCATGTAAGGAGTGGTCATGTTTGTATGCTTGGAAAGATAAAGAGAATTGTTTCTTTGATTGTCTTTACTAAGAAAGTTGTTTTCTATAAAATTTGCGTTTTCCAACTCTCTTAGTTAGGAGTTTCATTGAAAGAGAAAAGTAGCGTAAATCATCTTAGGTGCATCTTTTTAGTGGTTTTGAGTCGAGTCTACACACCATTGGTTTCATTTCCGCTACCTTTTGTCTTTAAGAAAAACCATAAAATTAACGCTTAAAGTAAAATCAACTTAGTAACTTTTATTTACTAGGGCTCTGAAACACCAATTTAGATCAGGCTAGTGTCTTGGAGTAGGAGAGTAATTAACTCTCTGAGACAACAAAACCAAACAAGTAGCTTATCTTGTGATAGAATAAATCCAATTGTCTCATTTGTACTCTGGGAAAGCTCCTCTTAAAGGAGAAGCACGAGCTCATGTCCGAACCAGTGAGGGGATCAATCCTCCCTCGTTGGGAACGATGCCATAAACGCACGTATTACAAACGGTAAACCTCGGATTAACCATTGTCGAGGAGCCAGGGGTCACTTGTCGGTAAAGCTTGGATTATTGTCAAGGAACCGGCAAGGGGATTGAGCTTGATACTCTACCGTTGCGTGCTGTCGGAGTGTAGATTGTTCCCCCAGGTGCATTTGTTGCGGTTGGTAACCTTAGTGACCATTATCTTTAGGATTCTACCGAGGTGACGGTGGAGGGAAGATCCCACTGTACCTGGAGCAGACGTCGGCTAGACTCACTTGGATTTTCCGGGGGGTTCACTTCACTCGAGACGGTTAAAGTGGAGGAACTTGTGCCGGTCTATTCATTAAGTAGGTTGCCGGGGTAACTGTTCCACCCGCCACTTCTGTACTGAATCTGGCGATGTTGGGTTTCATCTCCAACTAGCGTTTTCGGTCTGGAAGGCTACTGTTTGTGCTTGGTTTGACGCCCTAGATTCTTTAGGCGTGTGATTCAAATTTGTTTGGTTCTTTAGCGACTTTAGGTGGTTTTATTTGAGATTTTACTTTGTTTTCGTGTGTAGTAGTTAAAAGTTTTTAGCTGTGGCAGAATTACCGAGACAGTCCCGTAGACTTCGGGGCAAGTCACCTGAGATTGTTACCGAAACTGATTTGTTGAGGAAACTCCGTAGATCACGGAGTGGATCTCCTCAAGACGTCCAGGGTCAGTACGAAGGATTGAAGGTCCTTGTAACTCCTCCTAGTAGCAGTATAGTAGGTTCACCTGAAGAAGGAGAATCTTCCTTGGTAATCCATCCAGATTACCAAAGTCTAGAGACAGGTTATAATCCCGAAGCTGTTACAGTTTCTGAGCTTGCTGGTAGTTTTTCGTCTACTAGTGATATAGGGGAAGAACCTGAAATATCTGAACCTGTTACTCCGACTTCTAGTGTTCCAGATTCACCAAGAGTAGAGCGAGTTATCACCGAAAATCTTCCTACTGGTCTGATTTCTATTGAAGAACTTGCTCCAGAGGAAGAAATAGGTGTCTCTAACCTTGAAGATCAGCTTACTATTGAGCTCAGAGAGCGTGAATCTATCTTTTACAGTCCTCCTAGAAGTACTGCTTGGTACCTTTCGTTAACCAATTATTTAGACAACTCAGGGATAGTTTTTTCTACACCTCGTACTCCTTTTCCACCTAGAGGTATTTATACTCCTGTAAATATGTCTGGTCAGTCGTCTGTGTTTACTCAAACTCCTGAATCTTTCTTACACGGCGGTCCTTCTGTTCCCACCGGGTATCAATCACTTTCTGGTACCTTTGCGGGGGCATATCCTCAACCCATTGATCATGGGTTATTAGCTGGAAACAATGGTAATATACCATTGGGTGTAGGAGACATTTACATGATGTCAGGTTCAGTTCCCGTTTCTCAACCTCAAGGTGGCCAATTACCGCCTGGGGGGCAACCTCAATTAACCCCTGGGGGGCAACCTCAAGGTACACAAATTGTGTCTGGAGGGCAACCTCAAGGTCAGTATGTACCTATGGTGCAATACATGCCTCAAGGTCAACCCCAGCCTCAATATGTACCCCAGGGTCAACCTCAGTATCAATATTTACCTCAAGGGTATCAACCCCAAGGGTATCAACCTCAAGGGTATCAACCTCCAGGTCAAGGTCAACCCCAGTATCAGTATTTACCCCAAGGTTATCAACCTCAAGGTCAATACTCGAGTCAAGGTTATCAACCACCTCAAGGTCAGTCATATGCTCAAGGTATGGGAACTGTACCTTTCGGTTATCAATCCTATCCTCAATCCGGTTACGAATCTCAGTATTCTCAACCTGTTACGGGTCAATACCCCGGAATGTTAGTGTGGGATCCATCACAGGGTCAACAGGTGTTGCAGCCAAGTATACAGTTGGTACCTCAAGCTGGACAACCTGTAGTTTCTGGTCCACCCCAGCAACCGCAACCTGTCCAGTCAAATGTTCAAACTTCTGTAACTTCGGTAGTTACTCAGCCGCCAATAGCACCTAGTACTCCATCTCAAACGGCTGCTGCAACTACCGCTACATCTGCCACACTTACTTCTGGAGTATCGACAGCTCCGGTTTCTACTGTCTCTACAACCACTCCTCAGACATCTTTACCGTTGTCTGGATCTATGATTCAAACCACGGTCCAGATGCCTACAGGTCAGCCTGGTATAAGTACGGTTGTCACTACTCAACCTCAATTTGTTCAACAACCGTATCAGGGACAGTACCAACATGGGCAAGCTGTCCGACACTCGGTTTACCAGTATCAACAGTATCCTGGGTACACTTATCAACAACCTCAACAACCCCAGTACGGTCCGGTTAATCCTGGTTTTCCAGGAGGATATAATATCCCTAATGCGATTCCTGTTCCTAGTTATCCTGGATATCCTCCTCCTGGGACTGGTCTTGTGACCCAGAATTTTAGAGATCCTAACCGGCAATTACCGTTTATCGCAACTTTGGATTTACCAGACTTGACGCGCCTAACGAACGATCCAATTCAATATCTTTCGTTCTGGCCTCCAATGCCAAATAAGTTGCCCAGTGATATACCCAAGTTCGAAGGTAAGTCTGGAGAGGATCCGTCCAATCATGTGATGACTTACCACCTCTGGTGTGCTTCAAATTCTATCTCGGATGATTCGATCCGCTTACGTCTTTTCCAGCGTACACTCATTGGTCTCGCGGCCAAGTGGTACATTGAGTTACCACGGGCCTCTTTTTACAATTTCAGCCAGTTAGCTACCTTGTTCTTAACTCACTTTCAGTTGCCAGTCAGATACGATAACGGCACGGAGTTATTAACTTCACTAAAACAATCAACGTCCACGTATATTTCTGATCACATTCATGAGTGGAGACGTCGAAGAAGGTTAGTGAAATTTTTTATTCCAGACCAAATCTTGGCTAAATGGTTTGTTAAATCATTATTACCGAAGATTACTGAAGATGTAGCTAAGGCCGGAGTAGTTACTGAGGAGCAAGTCATTGCTCAGGCGCAGTACCTTGACTTGGTTTATACTCAGTCAGGTACGTTACACGAGAAGATCCCAGATCTTCCAAAATCGAATCAAATTGCTGCTGCTCCTTCGGGATCTCATGCCGCTGATGGTATGATTGGTACGGTGAACAAAAAGAGCAAGAAGAAATCTTCCAAGAATTCTACTACTCATATAATCACCTTGCCTGATTCCCCGACAGGAGAGTCTTCTCCTGAACTTTCCGCCGATATTCACGCTGTAGAGTCATCTACGGCCAAATCAAAAAACGGTGGAAAGAAGAAAGGAAAGAAGAAGGCTAAAGCAGACAAGGCTCCGAAGGAGAAAACAGAAAAGTCAGAAACCAATGACGAAAAGCGCAAACCTCGATATCCTTGTCTTATTTGTGAAGAGGATCATTTTACAAGAGATTGCCCTCATTGGGCCGAGGTTGTGAAAGTAGTCAAAGGTTCTCCCACTCCTGCTGTGTTAAAAGATCCATTTCCAAAGCAGGAGAGTAAGATGATAGGTTCTTCCTCGAGTATCGGTGAAGAACCCATTTTGATGATGTCTCATGTGAGGATTGCGACTCGGTCGCAAGATTATGGTAGTAAGAATCCTGTTGATGGTAAGGAAGCAGAATCTTCTCATTCTAATCCATCAACCTCAGCTCCTGGTTCCGATCCACTACAGATCGAAAAACCTAACCCAGACTTAGTAATCAAACCGCCTGCCAAGGGTGTACTTCGAAGGTCTGCTTTCAATCCACATGCGAGAGTGGCCCAGAATTACAACATTGTTGAGGACTTAGCTGTTTCACCCTCAGCAATGTCGGCTTTAGAAGTGTTGCAATCATGCCCAGCACAGCGAAAATTACTTTTGTCGGCTATCAGAGCTGTTGATGTTCAGGACCCGAATCTGATAATATTCGATCTAGAAAATAGTACACCGCGTCTACCCCATCAAATGGATTTCCAGATTCTAGTGATAGTAAAAAACAGGCCTATTCATCGGACTGTGATTGATGAGGGAGATTCTACGTGTATTATGTCGATTCAATGTTGGAGATCGCTTGGTTCTCCTTCGCTGAACCAATCCCCAACCATCCTTAAGGCCTTTGATGGCCGTGGGTTCCGTCCGTTTGGTATTCTACAGGAATTGCCTATAGGGGTAGAAGGTAAAACCTTTAGTCTGGATGTGGAGGTGGTTGATGCCCCTCTAGACTACAACCTTCTTTTGGGTTGAAGTTGGTCATATGCTATGATAGCGGTCGTTTCATCGGTCTTCAGAGTAATAAAGTTTCCACATAACGGTAAGATCATGACAATTGATCAGCTGACATACTTTTCATCTGACCCAGCCTCTTCAGAGAGTATCCAGCATGTCGGTAAGACGACAATCCCTTATAGGGACGTTGGCGTAGGCTTAGTTAAAGATTCCGGTTTACTGGGAACTTTTCCTTTCCCTCCAATCAATGCAGACCCTTCATTTGCATCAATTCATATGATTACATCAGACACCATTATTTACGACGATCCTTGGATCGTCCCATCTGAATCTGAGATAGACTCATTCGGTGATGCTATGCCTTTGAGTCCATATGAAATTGCTTATGAAGCCGTTATGTCTTTTACCGGCTCGTGTTCAACCCAAATCGACCAAATGAATGTGGTCAATGAAGAATCATTTTTCACATCAACCTTAGAACGGATAGCGTTTCCCGAAGTCGTGTCATCTGACGAGCAACTTCGCGAAATCTTAAGTGTAGACTATCTACCATGGGAAGATCTCCATCATAGATCTTCATTTTTACCTAAGGATGATGCTTTTGAATATGATTTTTCATCTATCTTTACCGCTGAATATTTCAAAGACGCTGAAAATCCAACGAAACATTCGGATTCAGAGTTGAATTTAGGGAATATTTCTCGCACTATTCCCATTGACATTTCAGTGAAGCCCGGAATTGAGGAAAACATTCATATAGGCGCCTCATGTACAAAAGATGAAATTCAAACCTACAAGGCCCTATTCCAAGAATTCCTCGATGTGTTTGCCTGGTCTTACGAGGAAATGCCAGGAATCGACCCTGTCATTGTTGTTCATGAAATAAAGACCTACCCGGGCGCTAAACCCGTCCGGCAACGGTTGCGTCAGATTCACCCCCGGAAAGCGGCTGCGATTAAAGCAGAAGTCGAGAAGCTGTTGAAAGCAGGTTTCATTTATCCAATCCCGTTAACGGATTGGGTATCGAATATTGTTCCGGTCAACAAGAAACAAGGAACAATAAGAATCTGTATCGACTATAGGGATATAAATCGAGCTTGTCCAAAAGACAACTATCCTACGCCTTATATTGATCAAATTATTGATGATTGTGCCAGAAGTGAAATGTTTTCCTTTATGGATGGTTTTTCGGGCTATAATCAAATCAATATTCTACCTGCCGATCAACCAAAAACGGCATTCATTTGTCCATGGGGGACATTTGCTTATTGCAAATTACCTTTTGGGCTTAAGAATACCGGAGCCACTTTTCAACAGGCGATGTCTTACGCATTTCATGACATTAAGCACATTGTGCAACCGTACCTCGATGATTTGCCTGCTCATTCTTTACATCGAGCTGATCACCTTGTCCACTTAAGAGCAATCTTTATGAGGTGTAGGCATTATCGAATTCGGTTGAATCCCCACAAGTGTGTTTTCTGTATAGAGATGGGTCGATTGCTGGGATTTGTTGTTTCAAAAGTCGGCATTCGTGTCAATCCCTCGAAGGTTGAAGCTATCATCAAATTGCCTCCTCCTTCGAGTTTGCGCCAACTCCAAAGTTTGCAAGGGAAAGCGAACTTTTTACGCCGATTCATTCCAAACTATGCCGAGGTCACTAAAGGTTTTACACGGTTGTTGAAACAGAACGCTCAATTCTTTTGGGACGAGATTGCCCAACAATCTTTTGATGCACTTAAGCACGCGTTGACCCATGCACCGTTGTTGCATCCTCCCAAATACAACCAAGACTACTTCTTATACCTCGCAGCTTCGCATTCCACCATTGGAATGGTGTTAGTTCAAGAAGATGAATTCAGAGCGGAACATGTGATATATTATCTTAGTAGGACATTAAACCCCACTGAGCTAAAATATTCGCATGTGGAGAAGTTGGCCCTGGCAGCCGTTCAAGGTGTCCAGCGTTTTCGTCACTACATTCTTCTCCATAAAACTACAATTATTTCGGATTGCAACCCTATGATTTATATTTTGACAAAACAACTGCTAGGGGGCAAGTACTCTAAATGGATCGTTATCCTGCAAGAGTTCGACTTGGAGTTTGAGAAGTCCAAGTCTAAGAAATCCTTAGTTTTTGCGGAATTGATGTGTGATTTCCCGCGTGCTGACACAGAAACTGTGGCAGAGGAGTCCATTGCGGACGAATATTTGTTTCTTATCAGTACTTTAGATCCGTGGTACGGGGATATAATCATCTATCTCCAAACCCAAACCTTTCGGCCTGAAGCTTCAAAGTCGGAACGTCGAAAAATTCGGTTTCAATCCCTGCAATACAGGATTATTGGAAATACACTTTATCGCCAGGGGGCAGACTTAGTTTTTCGACGTTGTTTAACTCACGAAGAGGCTGAGAGGGTTTTGAATGATTGTCACTCTTAAGCATGTGGTGGTCATATGTCTGGGTATGCCACAGCTCAGAAGGTGTTGCGCGCTGGCTATTTCTGGCCGTCCATGTTTAAAGATTGTATCATTGTGGTCCGGAAATGCCACAACTGTCAAGTGTTTAATCGCAAGATGCGCGCACCACCTGCTCCTCTCCATCCTATAATTTCCGTTGGTCCTTTCGCCAAATGGGGTATCGATTTTATTACTTGTAACCCTCACTCGGTCGGGGGGCATGCGTATATCATCCTCGCGGTTGATTATTTTACTAAATGGGCCAAGGCGATGCCTACATTCGATGCAAGCGGCAAAACAGTTGCAGTTTTCGTATTCAATCACATTATAACTAGGTTTGGTGTCCCGCAAGCAATCATCACTGACCATGGGAGCCATTTTTGAAACATCATGATGACTGAGCTTACAAGCCAGCTTGGTTTGCGCCACGATAGCTCTACTCCTTATTATCCACAAGCCAACGGTTTGGTTGAGTCTATCAACAAAGTTCTGGTTATCATGATCCGACGAACCATTGGTATTCATCGGTCGAATTGGCACAACTTGTTATTTTCAGCGCTATGGGCATACCGAACATCAGTGAAAACTTCAACAGGATTCACTCCTTTCCAGCTAGTTTATGGCTTGGAAGTTGTGTTACCCATTGAATGTGAAATCCCATCACTTCAAATGGCTGTCGAATTACTCCCAGCTACTTCCTAAGACGAGAAACATTTATTATACTTAGCACAATTAGATGAGACTCGACGTGACACTGCATTGGCAATCGAGACTCACACAAACCGAATGAAAGCTCAGTATGATAGAAATGTGACCCCTCAGAGTTTTTCAGAGGGAGACCTAGTGCTGTTATATGATCAAGCTAACGATAAGCTAGGTGCTGGAAAATTCGTTCCTATGTGGCATGGACCCTACATTGTAAAGCGAAAGCTAGCAAAAGGTGCCTATGAGCTGGTAGATTTTGATGGGGACTCTTTGGGTAAACCCAGAAATGGACTTTACCTAAAGAGGTATTATGCTTAAATGGTGGGTATGGAGATTTTTAGTTAGGTTAGGTTTTCTTTCTAGCCAGTATGTTTGCTAAATTTAGATAGTGTGCTTAGCTTAGAAAGTGTGTTTTTCGTCGTTATTCTGGCTTATCTTGGTGTTTTTCGTCGTTATTCTGGCTTATCTTGGTTTTACTCTTGATATTGCAGATGTCGACGCCTCTCCAAACGTACATTGGATTTGCCGATGGTGCTTGTCGTAGTACACAGAATATCTCTTCCGCATCTTGGGTTATCTATTCGCCCTCTGACGAGTTAGTTTCTATGCATGGGGTGAGCCTTGGTCAAACGACAAATAACATTGCAGAATACAGTGCAGTGGTTGAATTATTGTCTGAATCTATTTCATTTGGAATTCGACGTTTGATAGTGAGGTTAGATTCTGAACTCGTTGTATTACAGCTTAATAGAGTATATGCCATTAGAAATCCTGTGTTATTAAGGTTGTTTTTGAGAGTGCGTCTCTTGGAACGTGAATTTGATTACATTGAATATCAGCATATCCCAAGGTCTTTAAATACATTAGCAGATGCAATTGCTTCTCGAATGTTGGACAGAAATTTGCGATAATCATACAAGTAAATTTAAAAAACATTTCATCACATATGTTAAACAAAATGAGTCGGTAATAATGATATATATATATATATATATAGATACGAGTGTGTCAAAAATATACATCGTCTTCGATCATAGGTTGAAAAACACCTTATGATCGGCAAAAATGATAAGTACAAAAAACCAAAATGTCATATGTGTCTACAAAAGTGACTAGTCAATCATTGGTGGTGCTCTCTATACGAGACCACTGCCCGCGCTACCCTACACAAGAACCTTCTAAAAGGTCCTAGGACTGCAACCACATAGCGCTGAAGTCGAATGGGAATGTCATCTATGGTGGTCTCTGGTATATCCGTCGTCAGACGCTCTAGATCCTGTTCCAACTCGGTTAAGGTCTCTGCAGCCGCATCCTGTGGGGCTGGTGCTGGTACGGCTGGTACTCTCCTCTCAAAAGCCCGGAGGTTGGCTGGACGCCGTGGACCTACATCTGCATTTTGAAAATTTGTGCTGTCAGTTTTGAGGCGATATATAAAAACAAAAAAAAAATATATACATAATTTGAAAACTCGTGAAAAATGAAATACCTCTGTCGTCCCACTGTTCTCCCTGTGGAAGAACCATGTCCGGATCATTTCGAAAATCCATTCTGGCATAAGGAAAGTCCTGAATAGCAAAGACCTGGCTCTCTAGCCAGTGAAAGTAACCATCAGGAAATCGAACAACTGCTGCGCCCTCATCAGGATGTTGGGCCATTACCACAACCCATCTCGTCAACTTAGGCTCCCGAGGCGCCCCAACTGGAACTGTAAGATGCTGGGGGACCAGCATTGGAACTCTCTCTAGGGCAAAGCTCACGACTATAGGCCCATATCCAAAGGTCTTCAGTTGTCCTCTCTTTGCCCTGGTTAGTTGGCCCTTCAAATTAGCCAACACAGCATCGCACCAGTTGAAAATGGTGCCACGGAAACAGTCTATAGCCATCCGCATTTGGGACCCGGTGGCTTGGTGCAAAGCGGCTGCGCCGCAAACTCTGGTAACAGTAAAGGCTATCACCATAAGTTCAGGTCGGGATATGTACTTGATTTCTATCCCCTTCTCATGGTTTTGGTTGTTGCACCACTCTAGCCGGAGACTAGCAAGGGATTGGCCACCCGGCCTAGTCCCGAATAGAGAAAGTTGCTCGCCCCTGTTAGGCAAGCCAGTGAGAAAATATATGTCGGAGGGCTCTATGTCGAGCTAGTGCTCTCCGATGTAGAAACATTGCTCCTGAATGTTCCACCTTTCAACCAGCCACTCAAGAAAAGGCACTTGGCCCCTCATGCCAGGTATGGCCCAGTATTTGTACAGTCCGCATGCTTTTAATGCATCAATGGAAGGTTGATGACCTATTGCGGCCAAATCAACGTCCTCGCGCTCTCTTTCATGCCAATCAAGCATGGTGTGCTCCCTGCACATCATAAAACATCAGTTAGGATCCATAAAATTTAAAAATTTTGGTCTATTTTGGAGATATGAGAGTTTCAATATGTGTTTTGCGGGGTACGCACCCCGGCCTTTAGGGACAGAGCGTTCGGACGCAGCTTCCCTTAAGGCCGGGTGCATACACCCCGTAATTTTCCCATTGGGAAAATATCGGGGTATGCAGGTCAGCAGTGCATGACCTGCGTACCCCGAAGTGCGCATCTTGAAACCCCAAGACCCCCAAAAAATCAAATAAAAGCTTAAAAATGAATTCTAAACGGATGGAAATCAAGAGAGGGGTGTTGTAGAATACCTGGTGAAACGGCGTTCAATTCTGACGGTCGGATTCTCCGCAATCTCCACGAGAAGTTTCTTGTCAAAAGCCCTTTTCTCAACCTCAACAGTAAAATGGTAAAAATGACATGGTAAAAAGTCTTTTTATAGGTTTTTTGGATGAATGAATGCTAAGTTTGTTTATTTTTCACCATGAAAGGACATTTTTCAATTTATTTTTACCCATCTTAAACAGGTATGAGTAATGTGTTGTTTCTGTGCAGGACAAACGGACTTTAGGGTAAATTATCATTTTTCACGTCAGAGTCATATTTTAAGCTCTTTTCTGACTCCTAAAACATGAAAAGATTGCCGAGCGTTTCTTTTACACTCGTTAAAACAGAATTAAAAGACGGTCCCCTTATAGCTCTTTTCTGACCGTAAAAACAGGAAAAGATTGCCGGGTTTTTGTCGTTTCAAACTCGATATGGAAATAAAACGACGTGTCCTTGATCGCTTTTTACTTTTCAGGTCAGAGACACTAATCATGAAAGTACTCCTTGGTCACAAGATCAAGCGGTTCTCCCGAGTATTATTTTATACTTTTTCGAGCTTGGGGGACACAAATTTACGAAAAAGTTCAACCTGGAGTCTTCTTAAGTTTTTCAGACTCTCTAAAATTGAAAAACGCCGAGTTTCTCCTATACTGGGCTCATTAAAATTTCACAGTAAAGGACCTGTTCAATTACAAACAGGAACGAACCACTCCTTCCTAGGGTTCGAATCAAAACTAGGTTGGACTCATCCGAAGGATGAGCTTATAATCAAGCATATGTTATCCTCCTCAAGCTTGTTAAAAATAAAGAGGTACTTGCCAGAAATGGTGGGGGAAAAGAGAGAAGAATGAGCCTATTTGTTATCTTTTGTCTCAGAAGAAACTTTATTACCACTCTTGGACACGACACTTTTCATTCACCTGGGTTGGGAAATCCTTTGCCTCACAGTTGATCAAACCACTTTGAAAAGTCTTTAGCCGGGTTCTGGGGATTAACTTTGAGTCATTCGTCACCAAGCCATCTGTTGTGTCGTTATGTGTTCAAGAGGTCTGCAAGCAAAACTTTCATCTGCAAAATACTTGTCATCCATTTGACCATCCCTGAGTCAGTCCTTACAGCAACATTTCTTCAACTTGAACAATGATTTCGTGTTGTGGGCTTGCCCTGCAACGGGTCGCTTTCTATCAACATCAGCACATTATCTAGAGAGATGACTTAGAAATCGTCAGTACCTTGAAGTCTGCATGCATCAATGGCAGGTTTCTCGCCTTTGACATCAGTTTACATCATTGACTTTCGATCGAAGTATTCCGTGAAATATTCGACATCAACTCATTCATTCACATCTCATGGATTGTACTGGGTACTTTGAGAACCATTGACATTACTGGTGGTCTCTCTCACACTTGTTAACAGTTTACATCATCGACTGGTAATCAAGTGGTTTCTACCATGTTCGACATCAACTCATTTATTCGCATGGTTAGAATCGTACCAATTCGGGAGGTAGAAATGAGGACCTTGGATCTAGTTTCCACCATCCAGGCTGCAAGGAGTTTTGTATTCATTATCTAGTAGACTAATCATAAACAGATGGCTGCGCCCATACTGTGTCTACAAAAGTCTATGATTATGATGTACTGCAAGATCATTCCTGTATCAGAGTAGTTAGTCTGTTAGTTAAAGTTTTGATCTGAGTATGGGAATGCCTACCTCAGCGATGATATAATCTTATATATTTTATGTTGAAAATTGCAGGTTCTGACCAGGCTCTCCACGAGATAATCCTTGAAATGATAAAGCACGTCACCCTTCCTAGATAATACAAAACCCTAATCTACTACAGGCTTTGCACTTTAGGGGGCAATCTGTTACACTAAAAAATGTCACCATGGCTATTTACAGTTAGTATGGCTCCATCAACAGTCATGCTATCCTCCTGGGCAAGTCTCATGCCTCTGCTCTCCATGTCAAACTTCAAGAAAGAGAGAAAGTCTTTGTAAATGTGTTTATCTCTGGGTACGTAGATTCTCTCGGCCTTACCTGCGGGTACGCACCTAATGTTCACAAAAACTGCGTACTTGTACGCTCTGTATGTAAAGGGGCAGGTGCGTACCCCTGTAAAGGTCAAAATGCGCAAGTTTCATCTTTAAAAAGTTACTTGTGGTCATTTCTAGAGGTTTCTAGAAGTATGTTTGACGTGTACAAAGCGCCTCCAGATGGTTCATGTACCCCTACCAAAGAGGAACTTATCCCATCAATAAGGGAGCTATCCCATCCAAAGAGGGGATTATCCCATTGATGGTGGACCTGATTAACTTCCTCTTGAGCACTATAAATACAGGCATTGGGCCAGAAGGAGGAGGGGGTTGGAAGCTAAACATTTCTAAGGGTAGATGCTGCTAGAATTATGACTCCCATTTAGAAGCTTGTGAGGAGAGATTACCATCTTTGCTTGTTCTATTTGGAAGTGGGTGAGCTTTGTCAAAGTAAAGGAGAACTCTTGATGGACCCTGGGAGGAACTTGCACAACACCAAGGCTCAGGTTGTAATTGTTCCTTTTATTTCCTATTAATGCAAATGAGTCCATTCTTCTCAATAACTTGTTATTTATGAGTTGTTTCATGTACTCCTTGGTCTATGTGTTAAATATGTTTTATTTTATGAGATTATCAAGTGCTATTTAATCATTTGATTGTTAGTGAATGCAGGTTTCGAAGTGAAGGAGGAGCTCATCCGGATCAGCGAGGCTGGACTGCTACAACAGCGTTGGACTACAGGTAGGATCTAAACACTTGATTTCTTATATAATAAATGCATGTTTAGAGAAGGATTGCTCTCATTTGTCTTATTTGTCACTAGAGAGTCTTAGGCTCCTAGGGAGGTTGGTTGTGTCTGCACTATCAACTCTTTCCGCCTGACACCCACCCACCACAAGGGTTGCGGCAGTCAGAGTGCAAGGACCCAGGAAGAAATAACCCGGACTTCTGCGAGATCTGTAGGGAATATGGACAACTACCACGGATGTGCCCAATTCTGCAGAAATACTCTAATGTCCCCGATAACAACCACTGTGGGTTATGCCCATTGGCAACTCATCACACCAATCAATGCAGAGCCGTAGATGATCTAACAGAAAGTCTGGATATTTCCATGTTCAAGGTCAATGAAGCAAGTTGAGGAGAGTGAGGAGGAAATGGATGCAGAGGAAGAACGGGAGTGTTGTGGGGAAAAGTATCCAACACGGAATGACCCTATCCCACTCTAAGGGTGATAGTTCCTTAGCAACAGCTGAAGCAAAGCTATCTAAAGTTACTTCTTTATGACATGCAAGAGATGAAAGGAAGAGATCCACTTACCGATGTCTTGCGCAAATGGTCGATCCGATCTCCTCTATTTGCCGCTCGCTCCCAGCTCCAAGTCTTCTCACGGGCCCAGCTACACGAGATCCTACGAATAAGACAAGAAAAGGAAACTACGAGAAGCATGCATTCATAATTGATTCAAGGATTAGCATAAATCAAATACGCAAGTAAGACAATACACCATTGAAACACATGCGAATAGAAGAACCTCAAATGCTTTATTAATATAAGGAAGTAAGGTTCAGGCGGTGATACAACCGTGAGAGGTCCAATCCAGCATCACCTTCCCGACGGAAAGAAATCTCCTCTTCACCTCCCTCAAGCAATCACCCAATACTCACAACTGTAAACCAACAGCAATTCTTTGCACAAAATTCCCGCCTCCAGATCCCATGGGATGAGATCCTTATATAGAGTTTTGGAGTGAAGATAAGTCAGCTTGATGTGTGACTTGTTGTCCTCTTCAACTCCAGTTGTTCTTCAGTCCTTGAGTCCACTCGGAGTTTCTACCTTCCACTTGGAGTTTTAGAACCTCTTGACTCATCATTAGGCGAATCTTCTGATCCAAGTGTCATTTTGGAAGCTTCCTGGGCACTGGCACATTGAGAAAAGATTCCTCCACATGTCAAAGTACGCCCAGCGCAGGTAGCCTTTGTTGCACTTGCTATGCAACACAGGTACACCATAGAGCTTTTGACATTCAGCGCAGATGCTTAGTGGAGCAGCTGCTTTGATCCAAAATTGACCTGTTTTTGAGTCTTTTTCAGTGGAGAACTAATCTGTAGTGTTGTGGTTTGCTGACCTTGTTCCTCTAGGGGTAGGAACAACATGTTTAGGGACTTTGGATCCCTCAGATTATTGACATTTCATGCTCCATGCTGTAAGGCACAAAAATGTCTATAACAGTTGCCCCCTAAAGTATGAGGTCGTTTATCGGGTGAAATGCTTTATTAGGAGGATCCGAAGTTCATTCAATCGTCGGGAGGTGACCTGTAACAAAATACAATACAATACATTATCTTTTCATACTTTCTTTTCATGATCTAGCTGACGCGGGCATTTCCCATGCTCAGCTTTATAAATACATTTGCTGTACATAAACAGACGATCGTCTGATGATAGACTGATAATTCTCTGCTTTTAATTATCATCCTTTTAGTAGGATGATCATCTGCTGCACATGTCTATGTTTTTATCTCCTGAATATATATCGCAGCCTGGATGGATGAAACTAGATCCGGGGTCTTCAAACTTGTCCGATCTTCACTCTAGTACAAGTCGATCCATGTGAGAATTTCTCGAAGTCGAACATGGAAAGACATCGCTTGATTACCAGTCAATAATGTAAACTGTTAACAAGCGCGAGAGGAATCACCGATAATGATGATGACCCTCAAGGTACTGCTGCACAATTCACGTGGCGTGAATATAGGATCTGACGTCGAACACCATGCAAAGTCTCCCGGTCGAAGGTCATTAATGTATACCTATCGCCGAAAGTGAGAAACTTGCCATTGAGGCATGCAAGCTTCAAAGTACTGAGGGGGTGTTCCTAGATCAACTTCTTGGATAGTGAGCTGATGTCGACAAGAAGTGATCTGTCAAAGGAGGGCCTTAATGAATCCCACATCAGTGACACGGAATGGAGCTAGTGATGATGGTGAAAACGATCTGTGAAATATGATTCAGGGTGGCGGTCATGGAAGGATGAAAGATGATGTATGGTAGTGGATGGGACCCGGTTGACACTTTCTGAATGACATCTCTTGAACATATAACGACATTGATGTGATGGATCGGTAGCATTACCCCATGTATGGATGGTATGGCGAGACCGTGGTGAAGGGACCGGTGAATGATAATAACCCAACCCGATATTTACGGAGGCAAAAGTGTCATGTTGAAGAGCGACCTGCTACCATTAAGCTTTGAGGTTCTTCCCAATTTTTCCCCAGTCATTTCTGACCAGTACCTCTTTATTTTTGTCAAGCTTGAGGAGGATAACATATGCTTGTTCTATAACCTGCCCTTCGGGCAAGCCCATCGCTATGTTTTAACGAGCTTAACGATAGGGAAAGTCGTTCTCGTCTAAAGACAAGTTTGTCGCTATCTAATATTTTTAACGAGCCCAGCGACAAAGACAACTCGGTCCTTTTCATCTTTAGAGAGTCTGAAAAGGGTACATAAAGTGGACTCCAGGGGTCCTTTTTCGTCATCTAATCCCTTAAGTCTGAAAAAGTATAAAACAATACAGAAGGGATGAATGTTCGATATCTTTATCGAGTCGAACTAGACAAGCGCTTGATCTTTTTGTGCAATAATCCCTCAGGTCCAAAAAGATTAAAATCTAGAGGAGGGATAGCTCTTCCGGTCCTTTTAACGAGCTGGAAGGCCAAAACTCGGCAAACTTTTCATATTTTACGAGTCAGTGAAAAGAGCTCAAAGAAGACTCGTACTTTGAGGAACGAGTGATAAACAGGGATAGCAGCAGATTCCAGGTACAGGTTGGAATTTTCCAATCACGGCAGTGTCACAAGGATGGCTAGGTGAAATCACTCTTCGCAGTTGTTCCTCAAAATAGGTAAACAATCAAGTGGATGTGAATAATCGGCCAAATGAAAAGTGGAGGTGACGGTGCACAAACACGACCAAGGCTTTTATGGCTGATGAATTTACGGTCTCAAATGGTTATTTACCGGTTCATTTTTTCTTGATGAGCTTGAACTCTGGGGGAAGCTTGCTCACATGTGCGTTTATTTTTTAATGAGCATGAACTCTTGCTAAAACTGCTCGGTTTTGCGTTTATTTTTTAACGAGCATGAACTTTGCCAAAACTGCTCGTATCTTGCGTTTATTTTTTAACGAGCATGAACTTTGCCAAAACTGCTCGTTTTTATCAGTCATAAAGTAGGAAGGTCTCCTGGTAGATTGCTCGCTATTTTTTAAGGAGCTTCATCTCGCTATGCTTTGCTCCATATCCTCTCTTTATGCAAGCTGGGTATCGGCTAATCCTATGAGTTTAACGGGTTAGACCTACAGGTTTAAAGGGGGGACCTAAAAAACTAAAAAACAAAATAGCCTCCCGTGCTTGCATTCCAAGAGGTTTACATGCCCCCAGGTGTAAGTCTAATTTCAAGGTCGCCCCTACTTGTTCGTCAAAAACCCTTGTTTTCAACGGGTGAGGCTTACCTCTTTCTGGTTACCCAGAGAATGGTTTTGTTTGCTGCCGCAAATGAAACTCTTTCTCCGGCGATGTCTATCATTAGGTTACACAAAGATGGTTACAATTTGTTGCAGCAATAGAATCTCTTTCTTTGGAGGCTGCCCCTACTTATCCTTTAAAACATTTGTTTTAATGGGTGAGGCTTGCCTTTTACCCAAAGATGGTTACTACTTGCTGCCGCAAACGGATCCCCTTCTTTGGCAGAGCCTACTTATTTAGACAAAGGTGAGTAACGGGCCCCCGTCCTCCCACATAACTTTAACAAAAGAATCTTTTTCCAGAACAACCCCATTCCTAACTGCCCCTTCTTCTGCATGAGAGCTCTTGCCGACTCTTCTGTTTTACGAAGATGAAGGAGGGGACGGGGTACGGACTAGTCATATTCTCCCGCGGAAATTCTACTTTACACCCAAGGTTTTTTCTGACCCCAGCAGATCAGGATGCATGCCCCCTGGGTTCCGGCCCTACTTTCCCGAATCACTCGCACTCATCAGGAAGAAGAACCGGAGGTAGAGACCTTTCTTGATCGAAGAGACCATTCAGGATAGGTATGTGACTATTTGCGATGCGTGATCCCAGAAATGAAAGTTGGTCTACGAGCTTGACCATTCTTCCTTCGTATGGAAAACACATTATTCGAAAGAGTGAGGAGACTATTGCTTCCATGCAATATATGTAGTCTCATCCAAGGAGTAGGTTATAATCCAAGGGTCCTTGGACGACCATCAAATTTATCTTGGCAGCCTTCCCTTTCAATGTAATAGGCACATTAGGTAGAATCCCTAATGGTCGACTGGTTCCTTTGTCAAAACCTGAGAGATTTCTTATCTCAGGCAAAAGCGCTGGGCAACCCAGTGCTTTCCAAGCAATAGAGGACAGGATACTCACAGATGCCCCTTCATCAATGATAGTCCCAGCCATCACCATTTTGTATATTTGGACTATAATTCTAAATGGTATACTGGCTGGTAACCGGGGTCTTCCTAGTTGGTTCCAATCAAAGGACACAACCAGGTTGCTTGGTGGTGGGACCAAATACACGGCCGGGTATGATCCTGACGATGCTCCTTCCTGCGATAAAGGAGTGGGCACATTGCCCTGATGTTCATCAGAATCGGTGTTGATGAAAAGAATCTGGACGGTGTCATCCTTACTCTCTTCGGTAGGGGTGTCAGCTGAAGATGAATCTTCAGTGACTGTGGTATTTGAAGATGAAACTTCTGAAGGGAGAACCGGGTCAACTGCCGTTTCGACCTTTGGACTTTCGTCCGGTCCTGATTCAGTAGGTTCATTTTCAGAGACTGACACTTCAGCTGGCCCTATGAGCGGGGCAGCCGTATTTTCGATCAACGAAGGACTTGGCGCGAGTTTTTGGTATCCAGGAGGAAGTAGCAACGGTGCAACCAGTTGATCTTCCAAAACTCTCTTTGCTTCGTCTAAAAAGGGACAACGTCGGAGGGTGTGATTGCCTTCACACAGTTCGCAGGGGAATCTCATTCCCCTTCGTCGTCTAGAACCTTCACTTTCGTTGGTCGACGGTAAGCATTCCACCTGGTTGTCAGAGGTTGACGCTTCCGAACTGTGCAAACGAGGGGACCAGTCCCTTAGTATCCGGGGAATACCGGGACAATCACGGTGGAGGTGGTTCCCTCTACATATGACACATGGAGATTTGGGCCCGGTCCGTGCTGTGTGTGGATTTTTGTTAGATGACTTTTGCTTGCCCCCAGGCGCCTTTGGCTCCTTCTGCTTCTTTTCTTTCTTCTTCTTTTCCTTCTTCTTTTCTATGGGAGCTCCACTTTCGGTGGCTTGACCTTTCGAAGAAGAAGGATCGGAGGAAGGCTTATAAGAAGTGGAAGGCTGGAGGGTAGCTCTAGACTGGTCTAACTGTTGACTCGACTGTTCAGGAACCGTGGTGTTCTGAACTACAGTGGTTGAGAATAGCCAAACTGGCAGGCCATTTGTCAGTCCTGGAAGCGACAACGTGGCCATGTGGGGCGCACCAACTTCTCCCCAAGAGGAGAAAGGGCTAGGGTTCCCATCATGTGGAATCCCTTGGTTGGCGTGTTCCATGTTCTCAACCTCAAGATCAACGCAGGAATAAGGGGTGATTATGTTCCGTTTAGAATGAATTTTATATGATGACGCTTTAGACACAACTGGCTTTTTCAATTTTTAAGAGTCGAGAAAAAGCTAAAGATGACTCTAGTCTCCTTCGATGTATTAACGAGCCCGAAGTGACAAATGCTCGGATGGACATTTTCAGTTATAGAGTTTGAAAAAGGCCAAAAGAAACTACTCTGGAGTTCTAGGCAGAGGGTGTGCCAAACCTTTCGCGAAACCACAGAATACGTTTTACGGTACGAGTGGTCGATCTTCGTGAATGCTGTGTTCACTACATCGCGATCAGTAGGGCGGCCGACACGGCTTCCTATGGATAAAGGCTTTGTTCCTATAGGGGTCCCCCAATATACGCGACGGTACGCGGGGGCACAAGTCCGTATTAGTGCTATCGTCCCTCAGGAGGAATCACCCACCTTCGTAGAGATCGACAGTCACTATGTTTAACGACGCCGGAACACGTCTCTACCTAGACCTCTACTGTGTTTCGTTATGTTTCAAAGCGTTGTTAGATAAATTCAGTTCTTTTTAGGTTGATCTTGCTTAGCAGTTTGCCTTTATGGATCACCACGTGATGTATGATACAACTCCTAAATGTAGTCTAAGAATGATAAGCAATATTTTTCAATTCTTTCAACTCATGAAAATCTTAACTACTGAGGGAAAAGAAAGACATCATCTTTTCAAACAGATCATAGAGCACACACTGATGCACTTTTCCTAAATCGACATGCAAACTGTCAAAATGCACATGCACAATGCAAGTATTTCTTTTCTTCTTCCTTAATGTTGATGTATTACAAAAAGAAAGCTGTTGTACAATTTCGAATTCAATTTCAAGTGAAAGAAAACAAGTTTTTGTCCAAAAATCAAAAGAACACCTTAAGATTCACTCGTTTCAACATAAGAAATACTGAAATTCGAACCATATAACGAAAGAAAATTTTCAAGCATCTATGAACAGTAATAAACTAGCTCTTAGAATCACAACGACACTTTCTTACAGGCCTAGATCCAAGAGGTCACAGCAAGACTAGTTCACTTTCGCTATGGGAAACTGTGAATGACAGCAAGAAATACAATAAGAACAATCACGGTTTCTTCATACAATTGAGGCGAAATGAAGGCAAAGAAAGGTAGTTTCAGCTGGGTATACAGGTTGACAACAGGCTGCAAAAACAATATTGAAAATTGGGCAACAGACAGTACGGAACCCCAGTTGCACAAGGCAAAACTGGATCAGCGCAGGTACTGCACTGTCAATCTGACATGCAGTGCAGGTAGCCCCTTCGGGACCTGCGTTGCAGCGCAGGTAGCCTTTGCTGCAGCTGCACTGAAGAGACAACTCTCGTCTCTCTCAGATTCTGGGTCACAGTTTGCTCAAAAATCAATGGTTTTTGGCCAAATCAGAGGCTATCAGCCAAGTATACACTAGAGGATGATTAAGGAAGATGAACACTATCACAAAGAGCTAAAAAGAGTCCTTGTGGATCAGCTCTTCAAATCATAAACATGCCCAGCACTGAGCTAGAGTAGCTGCCCTCTACTTTGCATTCGAAGGATTCGAATGCAGTTCGATTCGGTACTCCCTTTGTTTAGGAAATGAATAGCAAGAAACACAAGCTACCAACAAGACACGATCCCCAGTGGAGTCGCCAGTCTGTTGTGGGGAAAAGTATCCAACACGGAATGACCCTATCCCACTCTAAGGGTGATAGTTCCTTAGCAACAGCTGAAGCAAAGCTATCTAAAGTTACTTCTTTATGACATGCAAGAGATGAAAGGAAGAGATCCACTTACCGATGTCTTGCGCAAATGGTCGATCCGATCTCCTCTATTTTCCGCTCACTCCCAGCTCCAAGTCTTCTCACGGGCCCAGCTACACGAGATCCTGCGAATAAGACAAGAAAAGGAAACTACGAGAAGCATGCATTCATAATTGATTCAAGGATTAGCATAAATCAAATACGCAAGTAAGACAATACACCATTGAAACACATGCGAATAGAAGAACCTCAAATGCTTTATTAATATAAGGAAGTAAGGTTCAGGCGGTGATACAACCGTGAGAGGTCCAATCCAGCATCACCTTCCCGACAGAAAGAAATCTCCTCTTCACCTCCCTCAAGCAATCACCCAATACTCACAACTGTAAACCAACAACAATTCTTTGCACAAAATTCCCGCCTCCAGATCCCATGGGATGAGATCCTTATATAGAGTTTTGGAGTGAAGATAAGTCAGCTTGATGTGTGACTTGTTGTCCTCTTCAACTCCAGTTGTTCTTCAGTCCTTGAGTCCACTCGGAGTTTCTACCTTCCACTTGGAGTTTTAGAACCTCTTGACTCATCATTAGGCGAATCTTCTGATCCAAGTGTCATTTTGGAAGCTTCCTGGGCACTGGCACATTGAGAAAAGATTCCTCCACATGTCAAAGTACACCCAGCGCAGGTAGCCTTTGTTTCACATGCTATGCAGCGCAGGTACACCATAGAGCTTTTGACATTCAGCGTAGATGCTTAGTGGAGCAACTGCTTTGATCCAAAATTGACCTATTTTTGAGTGTTTTTTAGTGGAGAACTGATCTGTAGTGCTGTGGTTTGCTGACCTTGTTCCTCTAGGGGTAGGAACAACATGTTTAGGGACTTTGGATCCCTCAGATTATTGACATTTCATGCTCCATGCTGTAAGGCACAAAAATGTCTATAACAGGGAGGAAGAGGGCCCTTAAGGTGTTACAATTGCGACCACAAAGGACATGTCGCCAGATAATTCCCACTCCTGAGGAGACCCTGGTGTTCACAGTGCAGAGTTAACACCCATGAAATGAAGGATTGCCCAGAGCTCATTGTTAAGTGGGAAGAGAGAACCAGGGAACGGGGGACCAACTTGGTGAATGTTGAGCCTCGGACAGATGATGGCCTCCCTACTATGAATATCAATATAGTCACCCAAGAAGGGAAGAAGATACGGGGGGAATGCTACGTAGAGGACCCCCCCTTGATCGTCAAAATGACATCAGCACAGAAGGCATATCATCCTGAGCGCCAAAGATAGTACTATCAGGAAGCAACCAAATTGTTTGAGAGAATGATCGAAGATAGAGACAATCAAAGACTACAAGTCCGCATGCCTAATCAAACCCACCCAATTGGGCATTGGTTTAAATTATTCTTGAATATTGTTTAGGATGAGGCCATGCTGAAGGAATTGCAGAAAAGCTTAAATTCCATGGTATCGATGAAAGGAGAGGGAGTGGGACAACTGTGTGCAACCTTGCGATAGAATGCTTCTAGGAGAGTGAAGCGAAATAAGAAAAGGAGCAGAAAGGAGTTCTAAATCAATGCGCGAGTGGCATGATTCTAGATAATGGACACCATGCTAGACTTAGGGTCAGATGTAAACATCCTACCTAGGAAGACTTGGGAGGCAATGGGGAAACCATAGCTGAAGTACAGGCCAATTCAATTAAGAATGGTGAATCATTTTTCATACTGCCCATCGGGAGATTGGAAAATGTAGAGGTTGATGTGGCAGGGAAGAAAATGCACACTGATTTCAAAGTAATTGACATTATGGGGGATAAAGACCCTTATCCGGCACTCTTAGGGATTGACTGGGAATATGAAAACTACATTGTCATAGATTTGAAGAAGAAGATGATGATTTTTGGAGCAGATGGGCTAAGGGTGATCCAGCATTAGACCCCTACCAAGAACCTAGGTTTACAGAGCCAACAGATGACATGGATGAACCAAGGGTGTTAGACCAGCTATATACGCTCACAGCAGGGTAAAGGGAGGACTACATAAATCCTACTGCCAGAGGATCAGTTAGCTGGAGAAGCATTCATTGTTGGGAGACTGGTTTAGAAGCTGCATGGGATGCATGTCAGGAGGGTGGATATGAGCTGACCACTCGACGATGTGCAATGATAAGTCAAGTAAAATAGGGAGACATGGGAGTAGACAACTACCCAAAGTACTATGGCCTTGAGCTGGTGGACCATTTTTTAGACAACATGGACCAGGAAATAGCAGAAGATCAAAGGATTCCCTTTCTCGACATCGGGTTTATGGCAATGCCAACAAGATGGTGGAAGGCACACTGCAAAGCATTAAAAGAATGGAGGAGCACTAGATAAGAAATTAAGGATAGGGTTGCCCAAGAGGTAGATCGACCACAGGATGAGGGGAAATACACAGGGGAATCAAGTCCCAAGAAGCACATCAAAGACTACATGACCAGCTGGGAGAGCCAGTGACTACCAAGGAATCGATGGGTACATGCATTTATACATCTCTTCGGTGCTGTCCCCCGGGCTCGGTATATCCAAGAGGAGCTACGGTGATAGACAGCTAATTCGGGTACCTTGGAGGAACAGTTTGCCAAAAGTTTTTCATTCATGGATAATGAGGCACAAATGACAGGGGCACTCCAGGTAATAAAAGGGGTTCTGTTCACCTTAGGGACGTTATTTGAAGGAGGGCATGGTGGAAATTTTCTATATTGCCTGTACAATATGGAATCTCGAGGATTTGTGACCTGTGACAAAATAGATGTAGAACTAGAGGAGCACGGATTGGAGGGGATTAGATATCTGGCCTTTGGATAAATGAAAGGGGGAAAAGATATTTAGGAGAGACCTTTGACAAAAGGTGCCCATGTCCTACCAGTGAAGATGAGAAGATAGAATTTGGGGACATAAGATAAGCCCAAAATAACACCGGTGGGAGATTACTGGGATGAACAAACCACCAAAGAAATATTCGATCTATTGCAGGAATATCAGGACCTGTTCCCCACTTTAGTGGTAGAACTCAAGGGGATAAAAGATAACCTGGGAGAAATGAAAATTATTCTAAAACCAGACACCTGACCGAAAAAGCACAAACCATACCAACTAAACCCAAGTGTAAAAGAGAAAGTTAAAAGGGAAATTGACAAAATTTTGGATGCAGGAATAATATTTCCGGGGTATGAAGCTAACTAGATAAGCCCCATAATTATTTAGAAAAAGAAGGATCCAACTGAAATTAGAGTATGCGTTGATTACAGAAGCATGAATAATGCATGTGTGCATGACCCGTTCCCCATGCCATTTAGTAATGAAGTCCTAGACAATGTTGCAGGGAATGAAGCATACTCGTTCACAGATGGGTTCTCAGGTTACCACCAGGTTTGAATAACTGAAGAGGACAAAAGGAAAAAAAATTTCATGACTGGGTGGGGGTCATACACATACAATGTGATGCCATTCGGACTAAAGAATGCACTAGCATTCTTCTCGAGGATTGTCATAGCTGCATTTTGGGATTATATTCATAAGTTCCTAGAAGTTTAAATGGACAACTGAATAGTATACAACCTATTGTAAAAGCATAGCATCTTATGAAGAGTGATGTTTGAGAGGTGCAAACAGTTGCAGATTTCTTTAAATCTAAAAAAAGTGTATTTTTGTGATTCCCTTTGGAACTCTACTGAGCCATATCATCTGCAAGGATGGAGTCTATGTAGACCCCGCCAAGGTTGCAAGAATTGTCCACGTGGAACCATCGTGCAATGTGAAACAAGTAAGGGAAACTCTGGGTCACATGGGGTACTCCAAACATTTCATCAGGAACTATGCATCCATAGTAGCCCAAATGGAAAAATTATTAAAGAAGATAGAAGAATTCATCTGGATTGCGAACTCTCAAGCAGCTTTGAATAAACTGAAGGAAAGATTAGTAAGCGCCCCCATATTGGTGTACCTAGACTGGAAAAAAATATTCGACATACATATTGATGCATTTGGAATAGCGCTAGGAGTGGCCTTAATGCAACCATGAGAGAAAAGGATAGACCATCCAGTATACTATGCTAGTAGAAAGCTACCTACGACGGAAAGGAACTACACAATAACCGAACGGGAAGCTTTGGAAATGGTCTACTATCTCCCAAAGTTTAGGCAGTACTTACTGGGTGCGTCGTTCAAGTTATTTATAGACCATTATGTGCTTAAATACTTAGTAAACAAGCCAGTACTAGAAGGAAAAAGATGCAAGTGGTTTTTACTGTTCCAGGAATTCATATTTGAAGTGGTTGTTAAGCCTGACAATTTAAATGTAGGACCAGATCACCTATCGCGACTGGATACAGGGGAGAATGAAGGAGCAATAGACAATTGACTACTTGATTCCAACTTATTCAAGATAGAGGTGATTCTCAACCACCTAGAAGATATCCCTGCGTTGCTAACAACAGGTGGTTTCCCAAAGGGATACATGGAAACATAGAGATGACACTTGGTGGTCAGGGCAGTATATTATCAGCTCATTGCAGGATAGCTCTACAAAATGCGCTTGGACCAAATACTCACACACTGTGTCCTACAACACGAAATAAAGGACATCCTATGGGAGGGGCATGCAGGGGTCGCAAGAGGCCATGTAGGAGGCAAGGCTACCGCGAGATAGATACTCCACGCAGGATTATGGTGGTCCACTATCTAGAAGGATTCTAAAGAATTTTCCAAGGAGTGCGATATCTATCAAAGGGTCGGTAAGCCTTCGCGGCACGATGAGCTACCACTACATCTAGTCCATACAATGCATATATTTGATTAGTGGGTAGTAGACTTCATTTGACCAATCTCTCCACCAGCAAGGCATTCATGAGCCTGATACATAATAATAGTGCGAGAATATCTCACAAGATGGATAGAGGCTGCACCAGTGAAAGACTGCATGGTAGAAATAGCATCAAGGTTCATTTTGAAAATATTATTTCAAGGTATGGATGCCCAAGGAGCCTCACCAGTGACCAGGGAACACACTTTCTAAATGAAACCATTGAGACTCCGTTAATGACTTTTATGGTCCAACATACTAAGAGTAATCTGTATCACCCACAAGCCAACGGTGTAGTAGAACCATTTAACAAAATATTAGAGAAAGGGCTAAAAAAAGTAATATCTACCAATAGGGATGACTGGGATGACAGAATTCCAACAGCTCTACGGGCATATAGGACAAAAATAAAATGACTACATAAGAAAACTCCATTTCAACTTGTGTATGGCAGAGAAGTGGTGGTACCAAAAGAATTTATACTGCCCAACATGCTCATCTCAGAAGCTACAGGAATGATGAATAACATTACCTTGCGGGACAAGCTAAGCCATCTGATGGAACTCGACGAAACCCAGTTCCTAGCAGAGTTCCACCAATCAGTCAAGCAATGAAGACAAAAGGCTTAGCCCGCTAGGCACATCAGGAAGAATTCGTTTGAAGTCAGAGATCAGGTGCTCCTTTATGATAGCAAGTTCCAGAAGTTCCCAGGTAAACTGCAGATGCACTAGTTAGGCCCGTTCATACTCAAAAAATAAGAGAATCGAGCACGGTAAGGATCGCACAACTAGATGGAGTCCTATTGCAGGGATGGCTAAATGGCTTGTGCTTGAAGCACTTCCGCAACTAAAAAAAAAAATTCCGAGATAATAAGGTGGTAGAATGACTTAGTATGCCGCAACCCATTTGTGGTCGGGTGGGGGGGTTCGCATCAGTGGTCACATTGGTAGGCCTAGTCAATAGAGACAGTGGCCACACATGTATCCTAATCAGCAGAATACACATAGGTCTGAACCTTTTCCAGAATTGATGACCGTACAAGTACCTGTCCTATCCACTGTAATAGTAGTTATTTCTCGATTAAGTAATTAATAAGGCGAACGTCAAGATAGGATTGCAAAATCTTTCCTGTTAAGCATAGAATTAGTTAATAAGTAAACCCATCACGGCAAAATAAAGACACCATGCAACCCACTCTATACTTTCCAAACCACACCATAGTTGTCACGTCCAGGTCGGTCGATGGCGGCAGGATATAGATAGAATAGATGGAAAGGTTGTTGGAGTAATTAGTTTTTATGGCTCGTCAGTCAGAGGATGTCGTGTTAGAGTCGGCTACATAAATCGCAGGAGGATGTAGGGGACTCTAGAATTTCAATTGCAAATCATAGAAGAATTCCAGGTTCGCTTTGAAGAACAGGGGCAGAGGAAGAGAAGCAAGAAACCTCTAATGAAAATAGTTTATCGCAGAAGAGAAGTGATGGTGAAAGGAATAACATTAGTCCCAAAGAATGCTTTGGATGCATGAATTGAAGTAGTGCATGACCTATATGGAAAGTATGATAGGTCGAATCTGGTCGATAATGACTTCACAAATGGTTTCTAGTTTTCAGCCATGAAAAGGGAGGTGTATGAAAAATAATTTCAAAAGGAGGATGGCACCAGGACCTCAAGGATCAGAGAAGAGTTTAGGGGGATACAGAGGTCCACGCTGTTTCACTTAAGAAATCTTCCCGTATTCAACACCCAATTTGCTGACATGCAATGCACAAAATTTTTGACAAACATAATGCATGGAGGGTCGCTATGGTTGGATAAGGAGTATCCCATCCATGTGGAGCATATCAGTCGACTCAAAGGGCTGGCCAAAGTTGGAAATGTAGTCAGAACAGTGTTCCAGGCTGGGGCCAAGCGGGGAAAGAAGCAAATAGAGGACAACATTTATGCTAGATACAGAACGGAGTGAAGTGGGAGTGGCTCAAAGCTGGACAAGGTTAACAAGTATAACATCAGGTTTACATGCTACCTCATTGCAAGTAAAACAATGTGACACTTCACAAGGAGCGAATGCACCTTGGACACCATCTCAGTTGTGGAACACTATTGCTAAGGAGAGGTAGTCAACTAGTTAGCCTTCATGCTCAATGAACTATTCGAGGCTTGTGAAGATGTGTAGACGAGGAGCACTGGGTTTATGTTCGGGTACTTTTTAGTGGCACTGGAAATGTGGAAATGGAGGCCACCATAAGAGAGGCAACTGGCAACCATTTGCGAAGACCAACCAATTGTGCTCTAGTATAAACCATGGAATGCGTTAGGGGATCCCAACACAAAGGAAATCAATGAGAGAGCTTTCAAGGGCTGGTACGAGCAGATGTTGGACACCATTTAGTCGACCGAGAGGATAACCAAGGCTCTATTAGATGAATTCTTAGACAAGCTTTGGTTTGGTGCTTCCCATGCACACACTTACCTGAGACCGTGGTGTGTCAACCCAAGTAAGTTTATGTTGAGATCACAAAGGTTTAGCCTCACGGAGGAAGCATTGCACAAAGAGGTGGAGTCCTGGCTGGGAGTGGCCTGTGAGATAAGAGAAGGGAAACCCAAGTACCGTTTCGAAGCCTTGATGCCATAGGGGTGAGAGGGAGATGGGGTAAAGAGCAGTCAAAAGTGGGCCTCCGACAAATTACTCTAGCCGATGCTACTCCAGGTGGAGGAAAAGATGTTCGAACTTAGACGAACAGAAGCCAGCTTTGACCCAGGTGAGAGAAATTATCCTGAGAAATTTCAAGGTTCCACCATGTTTTCCCCCATTATAACACCACTGATTGCTATGGTTTTCCCCCATTATAACACCACTGCTTGCTATCATGCTTCCCTCTAGAGCAGCTCAGGCTCCCTCCTAGACAACGGTGACCAAACCTAAGAAAAAGTGAGTCATCCGAACCCTAGCTGCCAAAAGACTGGCTGGGAAAAAGCTGAAAATTAAACCACAAGCCCCAATCGTCGACCTCACTGTTGAGATTGAGAAGTCAATCCCCACAACCACCATAGTTGAAGAGATCCATGCTACTGCATCGATTGCATTATGTTAGTTACAGGAGTCGTCCCCGTAAACTGCTTCCACCTGTATAACCTTATCCGAGATCCTCCTGTTTGGCCAGCGAAGGACTATTGTAGAAGTAGAAGTTCAATCAATCGGCTAGACAGAGGGCACCACCCCTACCATGGGAATGCCACCAACAGAGAGTACATAAAAAATGCTTGGGTTGGACCCCCTAGAAAGGAGACGCCTGGATACCATTCTACAGGGGGAAAGGACTAAACCGTACTTGCCAACTCTCCCTATAAAGCTCGCAGTGCTGCCAAACACTAGCATTACTCCAACCACCCCATATTTCGCTCTGCCATCATAGCAATTCCACTCACCCACCTCCCATTCTGGAAAATCCATCATGAGCATCCTACCCCTACAACAGAAGTTCCCCGAACCGAGCACAATGCACCGATATGCTCCACCACTGGTCATCGGCCCAATTGTTTTCATTTATTCCACAAGTAGCACACAAGGCCGAGAGCCTCCATGAGGGAATGGCTAAGGAACACGAATAGCAGATGAAGCAGTTGCATATGGTGATGGAGGAGTGAGATCACCTACAACAAGCAAACACGGAATTGTAAGCCCAGGCTGATCAGATTTCACAATGGTTTAGATCAATATGGCCAACCTTCATCGAGGCCAACACTGATGCACCGGTAGACATGGTTTCTTGCACGCTGGTCGACTATTGTGATCACATACACATGACGTGCATGTGCCTGTAAGCCACGAACGTTGAGATGATATGAAAACTAGAGACAGTAAGCTTCACACTACCAGATCCGGTGGAAATTTACGCGCGGACGGTCGAGGGAAAGGTCAGGGAACTAGAAGTGAAGAAGCAAGCCTTGGCTGAGGCTCTCGCTAATGGATACACCCCAATGGACAAGGTTCATGACTAGTCAGGCAGTCTAGCACTAAAGAACCACTTGGTTTACCCACTCAGAGAAAAAATTCAGACACTGTTTTCCACCACAAGGGATTGTACAGACCATACCAAGTTGCAGCAAATCAATGATCAAATTGACATCCTCCAAGCCTCGGTTGATAGCATTGAGGAGGAGTCAGTGAAGACAAAAATAATAATCAGAGATCTATGGCCCCCGATTCGAATGCAAGTTCTACTCTTGAAGGATATACACGACTCGAGCGGGAAGCCATGGGATGACCTATAGAGCTAGCTGTCAACAACCCTAACATCGCAATCGGCCGAGGCGTTCACTCAAGGAATTGATGCAATTCTCACCAACTAGGACCTGGCCCTTCAAGGATAAACTGAGTTTAGCCAATAGATAACATCCTCAGTCCCAGAGTTGGAGCATTCGTTTGGAACAGGGGGACCACAAGGGAAAGAAGGGGCCGCTGGAACAGATGCCATGCCACAAGCCAGGATCGATGTAGAAGAGGCACCCACTTCGCAGGAAACAATCGAAGTAGTAGAAGTGATGGTACAACAAAAAAGAAAGACAACGCCTGCAGTAATGCAACCACCACTTGTAGAGCACATGGAAGTAATAGCAGGGCCAACAGAGGTCGAAATGACTTGACTCGAGGACGAGTCAAGAAATTGTGTTCAGGACCTGTTGGGGCCTTCGTTTACTTTTGAAAGGTTTTGACCAATTTTGACTGACCAAAGGGAGGGAAAGAAACAGATGGAAGAAATGGTTAGGTCGTGGAATGGACAGTTGCAGAGGAGTTGTGGCAAGGTGGCAGTGGAATCAAATGAAGCTGAGGAAGCAGGAAGGTGCAGAAGCAGCTAAGGGCGAGAACAGTTGAGTAAGAACTGGCAGTCCAAGCAACAGAGAAAGATGTAAAAGTGGAAGACTAGAAAGGACGAAGGTTGTTGTTGGACTAGCTAGTGGAAGAAGGAGTCAGTTTAGCCAAGAGTAGGTGAAGAGATACACAGTTGTAGAGGCTGAATGACAAAATCATGGGATTTGAGTGACTTAGTCACGGAAATAATCCGAACCCACGGTATTGAGCTGGGTACTTTCTCTAATGTTTATGCCAAATGTCGGATCATGTTGTAATCTTTCATGTTAAGTTTAATATAAGGCATAGCCAATGTTCATACGACTTCTGATGTATTTGTGGCTCATGCTTAATGTGTTTATTAAAATTTTGAATGGCTTATTAATTGCATGTAGACATTAATTCATAGATTGTATCAAGGATGCTGCTATCTTTTTTTTATGTATAATGGATATATATATATATATATATATATATATATATATATATATATATCTGTGTGTGTGTGTGTGTGTGTGTGTGTGTGTGAGAGAGAGATCAAATGCACCCGATTGATACTCCCTCGACCCCATGTTGAACCCTTCTCCCTTTTGGTCGCAACGCGCCTCAGGTGAGACTCCTTGCCCTTTGGGGTAAGGTGAAAATGTCTGCGTTGTCCTAGACTACAACAAACCACTGTTGGCCTCCTGTGCTCAAACCCAAGGTCTACTGCCTGATGAATCTTTCGAGCCAATACCATTGATCCCCTAAATGGATTTTATAATGAAAAACTTTGTTCGCCCTTTTCTTCATTATATGATTCAGTTAATTAGATATCCATTTCTTTCCTTTTTCTTTTGATGGGTGACCATGAATCTAATTAGGGGGGCAGAAGGAGAATATGTTTTTCTAGCCAGCTCCTCCATGTCAATAAAATCTCTTATGTAGGAAGAGAATTCGAATTTCAAGGCTAGCTTCTATGCCTTTATTTGTTTGGCTCCTCTGGTCCCAACGGGTTGGGTATGGCATGGATACCAATGGTCTTCATTGGATGGTGTCACAACTGCGATACCATACAGGGACCATTTTATGTCCAGAAGAGATTCCTCTATCTGGTCGACTATGCCCCCGAGAGTCAAGTGTACCATCCTCAATCAAACTAGAAAAATCGTAAGAGAAGAAACAATCTTTATCATTATATTTATTTATATCATTATAGATAGTTATCTGTTTGAACCAATGAGTACTTAGACTATTATTTTGTACTCCAAACTGCATCCAACCAGCTTAAACTATTAGGCTTCCAATTAAATATCTTCAATCTAGGCCTGGAGTGAGTGCTTAAGGACTAACCTATGTTGTCTATGTTGACCTATTATGTCGAACCTATATTTTATTGTAACTAAACCAATCGAAATTCGTTTGTATGTTGTCTTCATATAAATGAAGATATGAGCATAGACGCTTTCAAAAATGAGTGAGCCCACTCAATGAAAAAAAAAACCTTCTCTTTTGTGGAACGTGCACATAGAGTTGGAGGGATCAGTTGGATTTGAATGAGAAGCCCACATTTTTCAAGATCATCTATTAGACTGTCTAAACTACAAGCTTTATTGGTGGACTGTCAACTGTCCTAAACTACAAGCTTTATTGGTGGACTGTCAACTATCTTGAACTACAATCTTATGTTAGTGTAACCCTCTCAAGCCCTCAAAAACTTACTTCTCTATATATAGTTTCTCCCCTAGACCCCATTTCGCATCAAGGTCTAATGTATCCTCATGTCAAAGTATTTTCTCCATCTGGTCTATCAAGGTATGCTCTACTTACCTCTTTAGGAAATCGCCAAGGATCCATGAGTATTTTTGTTATTGGCTTGTTTGTTGAGCAATAATTTTGATGTGAATGTGTCAATAATAGGTGCATTTATAAGTGATGACTTGTGATTTTCTTATATTACTTGTCCATATCTGTAGAAATATTTTTTTCATACTATCCATCTAATCCTTGATATCAAAAGAATGTTAATCTACTCCTTTTCAAGCGTGAGGCTGAGTTTACTTACAATGTTTTATGTCCTTGTTCAGTTGTTTACAAGTTCATTTTTATTTTTATGTATAGATATTGCTTGGATGAGGATTTCATCCTTTGCACAAATGATTATTATGCTTAGTACACCTTCAGCATAAATGTTTGTTTACTGGTTGGCTGATGATTTCATTCTTCATACATAGATGATTATTATGCTTAATATGCCTTCAGGAGAAAGGTTTCTTGAACTTGCTGGATCTTGTGCTCTAAATTATTTGGAAATTTCTTACAAAGTTGTGGTTTATACAAGTTTTTTTCGAGACTTTATGGGCTTCTAATTAGTTGATTGTGGTCCTGTATGACATGTTTGGTCTTGTTTCTTGTAGATGTTGTGGAAAATTTGCACAGTCAAAGGCAAATAGATGCTTTACGGTTTTTCTTTGCATTTGGACTTGTAGAAAAATTTCCACATATTCCATTTTCAAAGGAATATCTCGAGCACCAAAGGAAAGCATTAGAAGAAGTATCAAAAAAAGGAAGAGATAAAGCTGGGTCATTGGTATGTTTATTATTATTTTTGTGCTTCATTCTCCCTTGTCAGTATTAACTATCAAAATATTAACTTGTCATTAGACATATTCTCTGAATGCTTCCAGGTCTTATTGTAGAATTCAACAGCCTCAAAATAAATTCATTCATTGAACAACGTAATAAAGTGAATTGAAGTGCAGAAACTTGAATCACATATTCCTACCAAAGATCTTGAAAAATGTGTAGCTCAGTTACAGAAAGACATCGAAGAGAGGAAAAGATCTGCAAAAGCCATTAGGACTTAGACTAAATGGGCTCATCCTAATAATGATAAAAATGGTGGTGGTGGTGTTGTTGGTGTTGGTGTTATTTTTGGTTCAGTATTCCTTAAGCCTTCCTCTCCTAGTGTCTTTTCCCTTACCAATTATTCTTCGTTGCTCCCTAAAACTACCCTTCCTAGTACCTTTTCCCTTTTCAAGTCTTCTTCGTTGCTCCCTACTAAACCTACCCATCGTAGTGCCTTTGCCCCTTCCATTTTTTTGACTTACAACATCCTACTCCAATGTCTAGTATCCCATCTTACAAATCACCTGGTCAGGGTGTATATGACAGGGGAAGCCAAGACATATCCAATATCCCATCTTACAATTTACCTGATCAGTGTGCATATGACAGTGGAATCCAAGACATATATCCATCAACTTATGATGTTGGAAACAACCCATCATATTTGTCTAAATCTCATTTATATCCATCAAAAAGTAGACAATCATATTTGTATGGTGTTGGCTCTCTATCATGGATAAACCGGTTATGGAATATTGGTACTGATGTGCCTCCAACGACTTCTTTCCAGTGTTCATATTTACGCTAGGTCCTCTTTATTTGGTATTCTGGAAACCATGTCCTAAGCTATTGATGTAGACTGCACTACATGTTAAATGAACTTTGAAGTAATCACTTTTTAGTTACATGTCTAGGAAGCATAATGTTTTCAACAAATCCAATGTAATTTTTTATTTTGGTCATGGGATAAGCCAAATAGTTTTGCTAAATTGTCTGCAAGTTACTCTTCTTAGCTTTATTTGGATGCAAGGATTTCCTTTGAAAAAGTACCTGTCTAATTTTTCCTAGTGTGTTGTTGGGAAAAGTGTCTACTCAGAACGCCCCTATCCCACTAAGGTGTGATAGTGCCTTAGCAACAAACAAGGAAAACTACTTTCGTATTCTTCTTTATGAATCATAAACGAAGAGGAATAGGATGAACCAACCTGTGTCTTTCGCTAGTCCTTTGATCCAATCTCTCTTCTCTTTGACAGCTTCCAGCTGCCTGCTCCCTTACTTGCCCATCTTCACCAAGTTCCTGCAAGATCACAGAAGAGGAAAACTACACAAAGACATAGATTTACATTCATAAATAGCTTAGGATCAGATTTAAGCTAAACATGCAAATATAGCAAAGCATCATTGATACACAAGCATGTAGGAGAAACTCAAATAGTTTTATTGATATAACAAGAAGATCCAGGAGGAGATACAACCAAGTGAGTCCCGATCCAGCATCAACCTCCCAGCAAAGGAATCCCTTCTTCACCTCCAACAAAGCATAAATCACCCAATGCACTAATCTCAATCTCAAAAACAACAACAATTCTCTGCAAAGTACAAAATTCCAGCCTCTGGATCTCTGGGATGAGGGATCCATATATAGATGTATGCAAAGAGGATGATTCAGCTTATGATTTGACTTGTGGCTTCTCTCTGTCAGTTCTTGCTTCCACTTGGAGACTGAGAGCCTCTTACTCATCCTTGGTCGAACTCAGTGAGGCAAGTGTCATTGAGGAAGATTCTGGAAGCTTCCATTGTCTGTCCACCTCGCGGAATGACACTGCCATTTTTCATTTCCCACTCAGCGCACCCTAGTAGTGCATTTAGGTGCATTGCAACACACCTAGCTAGTGTACTGGGGTGCTATGCAACACAGGTAGCTAGTGGAGCAGCTGAAATGATCCTGATTTGACTGATTCTGAGCAGTTTCTGGTGGAGAACTTCTGGGAGAAGCTGTAATTTGTTGACCTTGTTCCTTTAGGGGCAGGAAAAACACTTTTAGGGACTTAGGATCCCTTGGTTTATGGACATTTCATGCTTAGAGCTGTAAGGCACAAAAATGTCTATAACAGTTGCCCCCTAAAGTAAGAGGCCGTTTATCGGGTGAAATGCTTTATTAGGAGGATCCGAAGTTCTTTCAATGCTGGGAGGAGACCTGTAATAAAATACAATACAATACATTATCTTAACACTGTTTTCATGATCTAGCTGAGGCGGGCATTCCCATGCTCAGCTTTATAAATTCATTTTTTATGTACACAGGACAGACAATCGTCTGATGGTAGACTGATGATTTGATGAAGTCATCATCCTTTTGGGTAGGATGATTATCTGTGCTGTAATGCTGTACATGTCAATGTCTTTATTTTTCCTGAATATATTTCGCAGCCCGGATGGATGAAACTAGATCCGGGGTCTTCAATCTCGTCCGATCTTCACTCGAAGTACAAGTCGATCCATGTGAAAAATGTTTTGAAGTCGAACATGGAAAGACATCGCTTGATTACCAGTCAATGATTTAAATTGTCAACAAGCGCGAGAGGAATCACCGATAAGGATGATGACCCTCAAGGTACTGCAGTACAATTCACATGGTGTGAATAAAGGACTTGGCGTCGAACACCACGCAAAATCTTTCGGTCGAAGGTCATTGATGTATACCTGTCGCCGGAAGTGAGAAACTTGCCATTGAGGCATGCAAGCTTCAAAATACTGAATGGGGTGTTCCTAGATCAACTTCTTGGATAATGAGCTGGTGTTGACAAGAAGCGATCCGTCAAAGGAGGGCCTTGATGAATCCCACATTAATGACACGGAACGAAGTAAATGATTTTGATGGAGGTGAAAACAATCTGATGATATATGGTTCAGGATGGCGGTCATGAAGGAATGAAGTATAATATATGGTAGTGGATGGGACACGGGTGACTTCTCTCGATGACTTCTCTTGAACATGTCGGCGACACTTATGTGATGGATCGGTAGCATTTACCCCAAATGTGGATGGTATGGCGAGACCATGGTGATGTGACCGGTGAATGGAACAACCCAACCCGACTCAGGCACGGAGTGGAAGTGTCATGTTCAAGAGCGACTTGCTACTAATAAAGATTCTTTGAGTTTTTCCCAATTTTTCCCCAGTCATTGCTGACCAGTACCTCTTTATTTTTGTCAATCTTGAGGAGGATAACATATGCTTGTTCTATAATTTTCCCTTCGGGCAAACCCATCGTTATGTTTTAACGAGCCTAGTGATAGTGAAACTCGTTCTCGTCTAAAGACAAGCTTGTCGTTATTAATCTTTTTAACGAGTCTAACGACAAAGATAACTCGGTCCTTTTGATTTTTAGAGAGTCTGAAAAGGTACGTAAAGTTAACTCCGGAATTCCTTTTTCGTCATCTAATCCCTTAATTCCGAAAAAGTATAAAACAATACAGAAGGGATGAATTTTCAATAGTTTTAACGAGCTGAACAAAACAAGTGCACGATCTTTTTGTGCAATAATCCCTCAGGTCCAAAAAGATTAAAATCTAGAGGAGGGATAGCACTTCCGGTCGCTTTAACGAGCTGGAAGGCCAAAACTCGGCAATCTTTTCATATTTTACGAGTCAGATGAAAAGAGCTTAAAGAAGACTCGTCTTTTGAGGAACGAGTGATAAAATGGGTAGCAGCTAATTCCAGGTAAGGGTTGGAATTTTCCAATCACGGCAGTGTCACAAGGATGGCTAGTGAAATCACTCTTCGCAGCTGTTCCTCAAAATGGGTAAACAATCAAATGGAGGTGAATGATCGGCCAATGGAAAAGTGGAGGTGATGGTGCAAACACGACCAAGGGTTTAATGGCTGATAATGCTACATTCACGGTGGTTATTTACCGGAGGATAGTTCATTTTTTAACGAGCTTAAACGCGGATTGAAACACTTGCTCAGTCTTATGTTTATTTTTTAACGAGCTTGAACTATGTGCTAAAACTGCTCGATAATCCAGTCATATGATAAGAATGTCTCATATAAAACGGAAACATTTAGATTTTTGCCCCACATCCTTTCTTTATGCAAGTTAGGAAACGCCTAATCCTAGGAGTTTAAAGGGTTAGCCTACGGGTTTAAAGGGAGGACCTAAATATTTAAAAAATGAATAGCCGCCCCTTGCTTGCATTCCAAAAGGTTTACATGCCCCTAGGTATAAAATATGGTTTCAAGGTTACCCCTCAATTTGCAGACAAAACATTTGTTCTATCAGGAAAGGCCTACCTCTTACAGGTTACCAAATATTGTCTCATTCGCGTTACAAATGAAACACTTCGTCGGCGATGTCTACTGAAATAAACAAAGGTGAGCAGAGATGCGCGCCACTCACATAACTTTGACAAGAGAATCTTTTTCTAGAATAACCCCTCTTCCACTCACGGACGGGGTACAGACTAGTCATATTCTCCCGCGGAAACCTACCCTATACCCGAAGTTTTCCTGCCGAAGCAGACCAGGACGCATGCCCCCTAGGTTTCAGTCGTATCCCTCCGAATTACTCGCACTCATCGGGAGGACAGATTGGGGGTTGAGACATTTCTTGCGTGAAGAGACCATTTAGGGATGGTATATGACTATTTGCTATGCGTGATCCGAGAAATGAAAGTTGGTCTACGAGCTTGACCACTCTTCCTTCGTGCGGAAAACACATTACTCTAAAGAGTGAGGAGATGATGGCTCCCATGCAATAAATATAGTCTCGCCCAAGGAGTAGATTGTAATCTAAGGGCCCTTGGACTACCATTACGTTCATTTGAACTGTCTTCCCTCTCAATGTTATGGGCACATTGGGAAGGATCCCTAAAGGTCGACTGGTTTCTTTATCAAAGCCTGTCAGATTTCTCATCTCAAGCAAAAGCGATGGTGAACCAAGTGCTTTCCAAGCAGTAGAGGAAAGGATACTCACAGAAGCCCCCTCATCTATGATGGTACCAGCCATGACCATTCTATATATTTGGACGATAATTCTGAATGGTATGCTTGCTGGTAAACAGGGTCTGCCTAGTTGATTCCAGTTGAAGGAGACAACTAGGTTGCTTGGAGGTGGGACAGAGTAGACGGCTGGGTATGGCTCTGACGAACTTCCTTCCTGCAGTAAAGGAATGGGTAGATTGCCCCCGTGTTCGTCGGAGTCTGTGTTGATGAAGAGAATTTGGACAATGTCATCCTTGTTCTCTCCAGTGACTGTGTCATTCGAAGATAAAACCTCTGAAGGCAAGACCGGGTCAACTGCCGCCTTGACCTTTTGACTTTCGTCGGGTATGGATTCAGCTGGTTCATCTTCAATGACAGGCGCTTCAACTGACCACTTGAGCGGGCCAGCTAGATTCTCAACTAACGAAGGACTCGGCAAGAGTTTTTTATATCCAGGAGGAGGTCGTAACGGTGAAACCGGACGATCATCCAAAACTCTTTTAGCTTCGTCTGAGAAGGGACAACGGTGGATGGCGTGATCGCCTTCGCACAGTTTACAGGGAGATCTAGCTCTTCCTTTTTGTCCTGGGGCTTCACTTTCGCTAGTTGACGGTGTGCTTTCAACATGGCCATCAGAGGTTGACGACACCGGATTGTGCAAACGGGGAGACCAGTCCCTTAGTATCCAAGGGATACAAGGACAATCTCTGTGAAATTGGTCTCCCTTGCAAATGGCACATGGCGATTTAGGCCTCGTCGGTGCAGTGTGTGGATTTTCGTTAGACGACACTCGTTTGCCCCCATTCGCTTTTGGCTCCTTCTTCTTCTTCTCTTTCTTCTTCTTTTCCTTCTTCTCCTTAGGAACTTGACTTTTGGCTTTGCCAGCCCCATCAAGCGAAGAGGAAGGAGGAGAGGAAGAATTAGAGGAAGTAGAAGGTTGGTGGGTAACTCTGGACTGGTCTAATTGCTGATTCGATTATTCATGAATAGTGGTGTTCTGAACGACATTGGTTGAGAAGAGCCATACTGGCAAGCCAATTGTCAGTCCTGGAAGTGACAATGAGGCCATATGGGGTGCACCAAAATCTCCCCAAGGGGAGAAGGGACTAGGATTTCCACCAAGGGGAATTCCTTGGTTGGTAGACTCCAATTTCTCAACCTAAGATCAACGTAGGAAAAGGGTGATGAATATTTCGTTTAAAATAAATTTTTAGACGCTTTAGACACAACTTTTTTTTTCAATTTTAAAGAGTCGAGAAAAAACAAAAGATGACTCTAGTCTCCTTCGATTTTTAATGAGCCTGAAGTGACAAGTGCTCAGATGGACCTTTTCCGTTAAGGAGTCTGAAAAGGAACGAAAGTGATCAGGGGCTCAGGACCAAGTGTCGTAAAATGGTCAAAAATGAAAGTAATTAGAACTGATTGGAACCTAAACGACTGGAAAGTGCTCGTCCTCCCGATTTCGGCGCCGCAAACAGTTCGAAAAACGGTCGCCGTATGGGGAAGATATGGCAAAAGGAATAATTGGCTCAATAACATTAGAAACTTGAATTTAAAAAATAAAAAATAAAAAAGGAATATTCCCTTTTCAGCCACCAATCAGAGGCTTCCACGTGGCAGGCCCGAGGGCGCCACGTGGCCCCCAGATGCCGTCAGCAAATCTTTATGGGCGCATTTCAAAACTTTTGGCATTGGCCGGGTTTGAACACAAGACCTCCCATGCGCTAACATACAACCTTACCGTTAGGCCACAAGAGCGGGACGTGAAAGATTTGGCAACCAAACTTTATTTAAATTCAAAATGTTGCTGGGCGGGAAACAAAGGGGGCCAGCCCCTAAGGGCCAGCCCCGCATACCATACGACCAGGTGCCAGAACCGTGGGCTAAGCTCCTAACCGCCGGGCACGAAATCCGAGACAAACCGCCAGCATTTAATGTAACTGCTAGTTATGATGGCAGAAATTTTGGCGGAGTGCCAAATTTGGGCGGTCCCGCCATAATTGGCGGACTTATCTGGCCGTAACTAAAGTTAACTGGAGTTTTTTTAGGCCAAGCTGGCAGTTGGGAGTAAATGGCCATAACTTTGGCTAGGAAAGTCCGTTTTGGACGATTTTTTTATTTATTTTGGGTCCCTTCGACCTTCTGAAGCCATTGGCATAGGTTTCACAGCCATCTGAGGTCATTTGCAGGTGCTTTTGCTTCGTGGAAGTTCCAGGAGCCACTAGGGCCAAATCAGTTTGGGAGCTGCATTGGGAATTGTGCAGCCATTGGAAGTGGAACAAAGGTCATTCCTAAAGTTTTCCAGCCTTCCGAATCCATTTATACAGCTCGTTTTTCCTTTTGAGGCATTCTTTTCACTGTTTAGCTTCAGGGAAGCTTTAAGGGCCACCAGGGCCATTTCAGTGCAGGAGCTGTTTGGGGGCTATGTTCATCCGTTTTTGGTGATTCAAAAGCCTATGTATGCTATTTTCGACCTTCTGAGTCTAATGGCAGAGGTTTCAGAACCAATTGAGGTCATCTTCACCTCGAAATTCTCCATGCAAGCTTAAAGGGCCACCAGGGCCAATTGGGGAAAGTATTGTATGAAGGTACAATTTTCACTGTTTAGTGTTGGGAAAGAGCATGTTTAGCTAATTACTATCTTCTGATTCTGTATTTACAGTCAGATCTGTCCTTTGAGACATTCATATTCTTGTATTATCCTTTGTAGCATTTTTAATACAAGAGGACAAGCCTAGTTGGAGAGGCTTGGTCCAGCAGATGTAGCCCAGGAGGGGGTGAACTGCTTTATCATTTTGATGTCTTTAATTTCTGAAGATGACATGGTAAACAAAACTGATATAAAGGTTTAAACAACAAATATACATAACTTGCATACACACATAATCACATGTTCAGCTGCAGAAAGTTGTTTGTCTTATTCCGCAAGACCTTAAACTTCAAGCATGTGTATGTCAAAGACTTCTAAGTGATTACTTTTTTTATTTCTTTAGGCAGAGCCTGTAAAGGGCCAGGTAGCCTCTGGAACTCATCCTCTTTTTAGAGGTGACATGTCCGGTGAATGCCCCTACAGTCTATCTCTGTATAAGAAATAATAAGTCTATACATTTTTAGAGGTCATTTGGAGTGTATAGCTCACAGTTGAAATTATTTGAAATGGATACCTTGCACCCTTAAACAAGTACATTCCATTTTCAGATCAGATGGTATCAGAGCACTAGGTTTTCTTGACTGACATCACTAGCTTGATTGTGTAGCTTGAAAGGTGTCTTAAGCAGTGTTGAAGATTGACTGCTTTACTACTTGTTTTGTGAGTTTGCTGAAACTCTTTTGTTCATTTTTACAATGACAACTTCCATAAGTGAGTTCTCAAAATCGTCCTCCTCCACAATATTCTTTGATGAAGGCTTGAAGCAAGAATTTTTCATCATGATGAATATGGTGAAAGAAATGTATGAGGATGAAAGAAAGAGCTCTAGACTTCAAGAGCAGTTGAATTCCATGAGGGAAGAGAAGCAGTTGCTTTCTAACCAATTGCAGGAAATGAAAGGCCAACTCCATATTGCAAACATGAATCTGGAAAGGATGCATGAGTTGGAGAGACAACTCCTTGTTGCCAAAGAAGCCTTAGCCAAGTATCAGCTTGAAGAAGAGGTAAACAATTCTAGTTTGTCTTCAAATTCGCATAAGAATGTTTATGTTGGTTCTTTTGAGAAACATACCAGAGGCATAGGGTCCAGGTTGATGTCCAAAATGGGATATGAAGGACAAGGATTGGGCAAACATGCACAGGGTATAGTTGAGCCAATAATGGTTGAGGTAAGGCCTAAGAATTTGGGTCTTGGTTATGGACAATCTTATGGAGAATGTTCCAAAGCAGCCATGAAGGCAATTGAAACAGTTCCTAAAAGGAGTTTTATTTCAAGTTCTTTATCTCAAGGTTGTAAAGGTTGTATTCTTGAGGAATGCAATAGTTTGAAACATGCTTTGCAAGAAGAAGGTGTGCATAAGCATGCACTTGAACAAGGAAGTGGTGAACGCTCTAAAACCATTGAAGGGATTGATGGTGTTCCAAAAGGAGCTTCTTCTTCGTTTGATTCACCTCCTCATGAAGGTAATGAAGGTGAAAGAGAAAGGTATAAATCTGATTTCAATCATATTTCCTTTGATCATGTAAAGCATGGAAAATTTCCACACAAGCATTGGAAAAGAATTGCATGTTCTTTTTGTGGTTTGTTTAACCATAGTGTTTCTAGATGTTGGAAAAGAATGGCAACATGCAAGAAACTTTTGAAGGAAAGGAGGCAAGAAGCCAAAGTTCCATTGAACAATGCAAATCATGCTATCAAGAAGATGAACATGTGTTGCACTTATTGCCATAAGCATGGACATACTGCTGAAAGGTGTTGGACTCTGAATCCAACAATGCTTCCACAAAAGTTAAAGAAATTGGAGCAAGAGTATGGCAAGAATGGGAAGGAATTTTCCATCATTGATATGTGTCAGGATGATACACATGTTGATATTGATGTGCAGTTAAAGGAAGCGCCTTTGAAATGGATTGGTAAGAAATGGTTAGAATTCTTATCCAATTAAAGTTGCATGCCTTTAGATTGAATGCATTTCTTGGTTAAGGGAATGCAAGTTGCATGATGGAAAGCTGAGTATGAGACTCACTCTATTGCAGCGAAAGTTATATTCATTTTAGCTTTGAAAGTACATGTACATGTGATCAAGGATATTGTACTTATGATTGTACTTAAGGAAAAATTGAAGGATAAACTGCATGCATGAGAATGATATGCATGAGCACAGGGATCATGATGATTTCCTTGTATTTTAAACATGTATGTGGGATTAACTTGAAGGGTTGATTACTTTATTTTTAACCATGCATGTAATGTAATATTGACTTGGAGAAAGTTAATTTGATCTCCAAGATTGTAAAGAGGAGAAATGATGAGGTGTTTCATCTTTGTAAAAGCCTTCTCATTTGGGAGGCAGCTCTTCTTTTGGAGCGGAGGTGCCATGGATGAGCATTGTGACAGCTAGCAAGCCCACATGTTCAGGAGAATATTTCAACTCATATATCAGAAATTTTCATTGCTAGTTTCTGCAAACTTTCAGTTTGTTTGGCGAACAAGGTTGGTCGGGATTCGACGAGTACTTGGTTTATGCAGCAACATTCGCCATGACGACAGTTGATAAGGCAGGACATTTTGGCATCAGTATGCTCTTTTGGCTGAAAGGGAGAGGATATTTCTATTCCTCAAGTGCTGTACAGTTCAGTTCAAAGATTCAGTAAGCTTTTGGGGACCAAAAGCCTTCTCATTTGGGAGGTGTGATCAGGGGCTCAGGACCAAGTGTCGTAAAATGGTCAAAAATGAAAGTAATCAGAACTGATTGGAACCTGAACGAATGGAAAGTGCTCGTCCTCCCGATTTCGGCGCCGCAAACGGTTCGAAAAACGGTCGCCGTATGGGGAAGATATGGCAAAAAGAATAATTGGCTCAATAACATTAGAAACTTGAATTTAAAAAAAAAAAATTAAAAAAAGAATATTCCCTTTTCAGCCACCAATCAGAGGCTGCCACGCGGCAGGCCCGGAGGGCGCCACGTGGCCCCCAGATGACATCAGCAAATCTTTATGGGCGCATTTCAAAACTTTTGGCGTTGGCCGGGTTTGAACACAAGACCTCCCATGCACTAACATACAACCTTACCGTTAGGCCACAGGAGCGGGACGTGAAAGATTTGGCAACCAAACATTATTTAAATTCAAAACTGTTGCTGGGCGGGAAACAAAGGGGCCAGCCCCGCATACCATACGACCAGGTGCCAGAACCGTGGGCTAAGCTCCTAACCGCCGGGCACGAAATCCGAGACAAACCGCCAGCATTTAATGTAACTGCCAGTTATGATGGCGGAAATTTTGGCGGAGTGCCAAATTTGGGCGGTCCCGCCATAATTGGCGGACTTATCTGGCCGTAACTAAAGTTAACTGGAGTTTTTTTAGGCCAAGCTGGCAGTTGGGAGTAAATGGCCATAACTTTGGCTAGGAAAGTCCGTTTTGGACAATTTTGTTTTTGATTTTGGGTCTCTTCGACCTTCTGAAGCCATTGGCATAGGTTTCACAGCCATCTGAGGTCATTTGCAGGTGTTTTTGCTTCGTGGAAGTTCCAGGAGCCACTAGGGCCAAATCAGTTTGGGAGCTGCATTGGGAATTGTGCAGCCATTGGAAGTGGAACAAAGGTCATTCCTAAAGTTTTCCAGCCTTATGAATCCATTTATACAGCTCGTTTTTCCTTTTGAGGCATTCTTTTCACTGTTTAGCTTCAGGGAAGCTTTAAGGGCCACCAGGGCCATTTCAGTGCAGGAGCTGTTTGGGGGCTATGTTCATCCGTTTTTGGTGATTCAAAAGCCTATGTATGCTATTCTCGACCTTCTGAGTCTAATGGTAGAGGTTTCAGAACCAATTGAGGTCATCTTCACCTCGAAATTCTCCATGCAATCTTAAAGGGCCACCAGGGCCAATTGGGGAAAGTATTGTATGAAGGTACAATTTTCACTGTTTAGTGTTGGGAAAGAGCATGTTTAGCTAATTACTATCTTCTGATTCTGTATTTACAGTCAGATCTGTCCTTTGAGACATTCATATTCTTGTATTATCCTTTGTAGCATTTTTAATACAAGAGGACAAGCCTAGTTGGAGAGGCTTGGTCCAGCAGATGTAGCCCAGGAGGGGGTGAACTGCTTTATCATTTTGATGTCTTTAATTTCTGAAGATGACATGGTAAACAAAACTGATATAAAGATTTAAACAGCAAATATACATAACTTGCATACACACATAATCACCTGTTCAGCTGCAGAAAGTTGTTTGTCTTATTCCGCAAGACCTTAAACTTCAAGCATGTGTATGTCAAAGACTTCTAAGTGATTACTTTTTTTATTTCTTTAGGCAGAGCCTGTAAAGGGCTAGGTAGCCTCTGGAACTCATCCTCTTTTTAGAGGTGACATGTCCGGTGAATGCCCCTACAGTCTATCTCTGTATAAGAAATAATAAGTCTATACATTTTTAGAGGTCATTTGGAGTGTATAGCTCACAGTTGAAATTATTGGAAATGGATACCTTGCACCCTTAAACAAGTACATTCCATTTTCAGATCAGAAAGGGACTGCTCTGGAGATCTAGGTAGAGGGTGTACCAAACCAATCACAAAACTGCAGAATACGTTTTACGGTACGGCAATCAATCTTCCCAAATGTTGTGTTCGGTGCATTGCGATCAGTAGGGCGGCCGACACGGCTTCCTATGGATAAAAGGTTTTAAGCATATAGGGGTCTCCCAATATATACTCCACGGTATGTGGGAGCACAAGTCCATACTGGCACTTATCGTCTCACAGTGGAGGAATCACCCAACCATCAGTGAGGACAACAGTTACCAGGTTTTACGACGCCGGAACACGTCTCTAGCCTAGACCTCTATGTTGTGCGTTAAGTTCCAAAGCGTTGTTAGATTCATTCAATTTATTTTAAGTTGATCTTTCTTATGAAGTTTTCCTTTTGGGTTCACCACGAGATGTAGATGTAATTCCTAAATGAAATCTAAAGATGATAAGCAAGTTTTCATCTCTTTTCAGCAATGCAAATCCTAGCTACAAGGGGAAAAGAAAGACACAATATTTTCTCAAAGAGCAAAGAGCACACTGTAAATGCACTTTTCCTAAATCAAGCCATACAAACTATCAATATGCAAATGCACATATGCATGTATTTGTTTTCACTTTCTTAATATTGATGCCTAAAAAGAAAGTTGATGTACAAATTTGAATTTTCTTTCAAGTGAAAAACACAAACAAGCTTCTTTTCGAAATCAAAAAGGTAGAGAAGATTATGACACTCTATGATTTTGAAATAAACACTCGTTTCGACACTAGAAAGTGACAAATTCAAACCAAAGGTAAAAGTAAAAGTATAATCGACTGTCAACAGCAAAGAAACTTTCTCCTACGATCAAAATCGACACTTACGACAGATCTAAATCCAAGGACGACAGTATGACTATTTCACTCTTTCAATGGAAAACTGTAAATGATGTAACAAACACACAAAGAACATCTACAGTATTTTTGTACAACGGAGGCGGAATTAAGGCAAAGAAAAGGAGTTTTCAGACAGGTACACACACTGATAACAGGCTGCAAAAATCAGAGACAAAACTAGACAAAATGAAGCAAAGAACCTCAGCTGCACAGGGCAAAGGCTGATCAGCGCACCTGTTGCACAGAGAAACTGAATTGCAGCGCAGGTAGCCCTCTCGGGACCTGCGTTGAAATGCAGAACCTCTTCACAGAGCCTGCGCTGGGGCAGAAACGAGACTTCTATCCGGGTTCTGGGTCACGATTTGCAGTTTAATCTATGGTTTTTGGCCGAGTAAAAGCAATCAGTAAGGTACAATCAGAGGGACGATTTAAAGGAGGACTAAGAGATATCACAAAGGGTCATCAGATCATTTGTGAATCAGCTGTTCAAATCATAAACAAATCCAGTGAGTGGATTGAAGTAGCAGGTGTCTACTTTGCATTTGATAATGGCAAATGCAGTTCGATTGCTACTTCTGTGTTTATGAAACAAACAACAAGAGAAACACAAAAAAACTAACTAGACACGATCCCCAGCGGAGTCGCCATTTGTTGTTGGGAAAAGTGTCTACTCAGAACGCCCCTATCCCACTAAGGTGTGATAGTGCCTTAGCAACAAACAAGGAAAACTACTTTCGTATTCTTCTTTATGAATCGTAAATGAAGAGGAATAGGATGAACCAACCTGTGTCTTTCGCTAGTCCTTTGATCCAATCTCTCTTCTCCTTGAAAGCTTCCAGCTACTTGCTCCCTTACTTTCCCAGCTTCACCAAGTTCCTGCAAGATCACAGAAGAGGAAAAATACACAAAGACATAGATTTACATTCATAAATAGCTTAGGATCAGATTTAAGCTAAACATGCAAATATAACAATGCATCATTGATACACAAGCATGTAGGAGAAAATCAAATAGTTTTATTGATATAACAAGAAGATCCAGGAGGAGATACAACCAAGTGAGTCTTGATCCAGCATCAACCTCGCAGCAAAGGAATCCCTTCTTCACCTCCAACAAAGCATAAATCACCCAATGCACTAATCTCAATCTCAAAACCAACAACAATTCTCTGCAAAGTACAAAATTCCAGCCTCTGGATCTCTGGGATGAGGGATCCATATATAGATGTATGCAAAGAGGATGAGTCAGCTTATGATTTGACTTGTGGCTTCTCTCTGTCAGTTCTTGCTTCCACTTGGAGACTGAGAGCCTCTTACTCATCCTTTGTCGAACTCAGTGAGGCAAGTGTCATTGAGGAAGATTCTGGAAGCTTCCATTGTCTGTCCACCTCGCGGAATGACATTGCCATTTGTCATTTCCCACTCAGCGTACCCTAGTAGTGCATTTCGGTGCGTTGCAACACACCTAGCTAGTGTACTAGGGTGCTATGCAACGCAGGTAGCTAGTGGAGCAGCTGAAATGATCCTGATTTGACTGATTCTGAGCAGTTTCTGGTGCAGAACTTCTGGGAGAAGCTGTAATTTGTTGACCTTGTTCCTTTAGGGGCAGGAACAACACTTTTAGGGACTTAGGATCCCTTGGTTTATGGACATTTCAAGCTTAGAGCTGTAAGGCACAAAAATGTCTATAACATAGTGGAATATGTAATTGTTGAATATCCTTTGAATTTATTTTAAAATATTTCACTAAACTGTCCTCACAAGTCGGATCCTATGGTTAAAAATCGACATTCCGATTATGGAAAGCAATGAACAAATGGATCATATGAAACAAACGAAGGCTTCAGGTTGTCTTGATTGCAATGATTTCAACAAGAATCTCCCATTTACATAATTCTGCCATCCATCCTTAAACCATCTTCCCATGCCTTCACAGATCTATTATTTCTACAGTTCAAATTTTTGGGATTCAAAGGTATTTTTCACTCATTTTTTTTATTTTTCACAATTCAATTTTCCTTCTTTAATTTTGAGCCTCTAATTTTGTTTTCTCATCGAAATTTCATCTCCCATTAAGAAGGTTTTTCCACCACGATATAACTATGTGAACTGGAATTGGATCGATTACCAGGGGAAAAAATGATTAAACTGTAGAGGCAATAAATTTTAGGTTCTGGGTGCCTTGGTGGTAAACCCTAGGGGTTATATATCATAAAACCTTCCTTGATAATTCGCATGATTTTAAAACTTGGCATTGTTTCTCTGATGATAGCACCAATCCAGATCTTTGTGGTGGGGCTAGATTTTTAGTGGATTTGCATGTTTGGTGCCCCCAAAAGTGAGACATTTCAACCACTTGAGTGATTTGATATTCTATTAGTGCTTATAATGGAAATTGAACTAGTCATTTTATTATTCTTAACCATATGATTTTCTTATTCATCTCACTGTGGTTCTTGCCACAACTTTCACAGTAGAAGAGACTATATCTTTCATATTTGTGTGTGGGAACCATTTATCCCACCCTAGATGTATCATTGTGTGATGCAGGAGCATTCATCTCAACAATTTCATCATAGTCTGGTTAACTTAGAGGTCTTGTATTTTCAAGGAAGTTGGATTCCTATGTATGTACTTATTAATGTTTTAAGTGATTAGAATAGGAATTAATTAGATATTGTGAGGATATTTGTAAATGTTCTCAAATGTAGGAGAACATGTGTGATTAATGATGATGAGAGAGTTAGAAATCAAGTGTAAGTCTTGGACTAGAAAGTGGTTTCATAATTCAAGGAGCTGAAGAGGATTCTTAGGGATAAGTAGGAGTCAAAAGTGGACTTAGAGGATATTGAGGAGTTAGTTCATGAGATTAAGGATCTGAACCAAAATTAGTTCAACAAAACCTTTTTCTATAAATGTAAGCCTAAAAGGAATAAAGAGAAGTAGTTAGAGAATAGTTAGAGAGTAGTTAGAGGAGTCTATCAAGTCAGACTGTAAGCTTATGGGAAAGAGAGAAGAAAGGCCATTGATCAGAAAATCAGTCCAGAGAGAGAGAATCTTGTGTGAATATTCGTTTATTAATACAAACAACTCGATTCAGAGTTTGTATGATGTGTACTGTGTAATTGAATTATAATCTCTGTGTGGCTAGAGTGACTTTGCATAACTTATGTTGTAGGTGTTCAACCAGAGGCGAAATACAGAGAAAAGTAACAAAACAACTTCCAACTGTGGTTGGGGAGAAGTTGCTAAGGCAGCTGCACAGTTGAGATTGTGGGTAGATTTGTCTTAGAGATAACAATTCCAGCAAAGGGTGTGTTGGGTAGAATTGTTAGTCAGCAAGAGGTTCGAGGAGAGAACCATCGAGAGGTGTTATGGCTTTGTACACATCGAAAGTAGAAGAGGAAGGCTTCACTGTTACAATGAAGGTGGAGTAGCATAAAGGTGCAAGTACAGGTAGAAAAAGGAGAGAGTTGTGGTAGAACAGCATAGGACCAGAACCTTGAAGAAATGAGATAAAACCAAAATAAAGAGCTGCGGGGCTAGAAGAGGATAAATTCCCTTGATCGTGGTTGAAGTCCTGTAGTGAATCATGACCGTCAATCCCACAGTCAATGTTTATGTCATAGTTAATTGCATGGTTAGACTGGTTAATAACCCACATGCTAGTTGAAGGGCCTTAGATCATAGGATTTAAAGGCCTCGTCATCCAACAGATATCAGACTGTAAAGAGATCGAACGTTAACTGCAAGGGCGGACTCAAACTTCTATAGATCAAGGGCTTATAAGTCCTATTGGGTCCGTAAAAGGGCTAAAGGTCGTCCATGTGATCCACCCGATATCATTGTGGACAGTTGGACCAAGTAGATCTTGATCAATGGTTATAAAGCATCGGTTTGGCTTGTTGATCAGGAAGAAGTGTAGTTGTCGGATTGAGGGTAAGATCAATGGTGGAGATTGAAGGGAAAAAGGATTTGTGGAGAGTGGACCCGAAGAGGTTATAGGCATGAATTTAACTGTATTTGAAGTCTTGTTGTGTTGTTGCACGTTGCTTTCAAGAGGAGATGAAAGCACATGTTGATTGATGATGTGATATTGTGAGAGCCGTTGATATGATGATTGAAATCAATGGTGGGAAAAGGCAATCACGTATCGCAAGTCAGGAGTTCCAAAGGCATGTTCTATTGAGTGGAAATTTTTCGAGAAAAGGATGAAGGGTTGAGTTATAAAGTCCTGATAGAAAGTTTGATGAAAGATTAGACTATAGAAAGTCTACTAAAATGTTTTTGCATGAGGATTAAATGAAGGGCCTTAACCTTAACTTATGAAGGTTTGACCAGTCAGGTCATAGAAACTCCAGGGACAGATAAAATTATGCATTTTATATGCATATTGTGGGTATATGCAGGTTTTCCTTGCGTTAGAGTGGTATCAGAGCTAGTTAAAGCTCTTTTTGATTAATAAAGAATTGTACAGAATATAAGTGTGATTGCAAAAGAAAGAGGAGATTAGGTTATTTGAATCTGATAAGTAGAAGACATGAAATAATATGAGAGTAAGTGATACTCTTAAGAAGATATTACAAAAGTATAAATAAAGCACAATGATGTTTGTTTTCTTTAGGAAAGTGGAGGTTCACTCAAATGTGAAGAATGGACGGAAACTGCTTGTGAAGCCATGTAGTGGCAATGAACCTGAAGAATGCAACTAAAGGTTGGATAGAGAGGATAATAGTGTTCTTAGAAGGAAGCTGAGAAGCAAGCTTTTGAAAGCTTGGGAATGATCTTTGGTTTGAATGACATTGATACACAGGTGACAAAAAAGGAAGGTGAAAAGATTGCAGCAACTTAGAGCAAGAAGTGATCAATTGGTTCCAGTGGAAAGAACCAGAGAAATGCTAAAATACTAAGCTCGGAGGAGAGAAGCTTAGTGAAGCATATGTAGCAGTAAGGAGACTTGTTATCGTAGAAGTATTGTTGCAGCTCACAAAGGAAATTCCACAAAGGATGTGGGTAGAATTGCTAAGGGACGAAGAAAGCTGGTAAGAGTTTCTGAGTGAAAAAATAGGTGGTTAGAACCTAGTATTTCATTTGTGATTGAAGTACAAGAGGAAAGTTGTGTTCTTCAAAGGTGCAGAGGAGTTGAAGCCTAGAAGGAGTAGATAGAAGTGCTCAAAAGAGGTTCTAGAGAATAGAGAACCAAGTGATTTCCAAAAGACCAAGTATAGAGGAAAGATTGGTGAGGGAAGTGGCAATAGGAAGGACTTCATATTGCAGAGCCTTTGATGTAGCTCATAGAAGTGAGTGAGGAACTCATGAGGATAGAGAAGAATATCGATATTGATTGATGGCGGTAACCCCGTCAAACCCAGAATCAAATTCAACTTGGCATATAAAATTGCAGCTCAGTATTTGCCAAATCAAAACCTTAATAATTCATTCAAATGGTCACATAAATCAACCCCAACAAACATCATACCAAACTGTCTCTTCATTTACAATCCATATTTACAAGCTTTTAGATCCAATATCAACATTCATTTTAGCATCGATCCAAATAAAAAAAACTCATCGAAATTCTCCATCAAAGCTCAACTCAGAAGTTCCAATAAGATCTGCGCCCCTGTCTTTTACTAAATGTTTCCACGCATTGAATATACAGCTCTCATGCTGCATATATTCTACATACACAACCTTGACTTTAAACTCAACCTGCACACTGAACTTCTCATAGCTTTTCCTTTTCAATAAAAGAATACTCCCATAGATTAAAAACTCATCAAATATCCATTGATCTCTTGCAATGTTTGCGTCTTCATGAATTTAACTTCCCACGCTATCAGTTTGACCACTCCATTCTTCATACAAAATGAATACATCTCCAAAATGGATTACAGCAATCAACAAACGGAATCTCAACTCTTAACAGTTAAAAAAAATTCCTGTTCTCTTACTTTTAAGAAGCTCAGATTCGATATATTCGATTAACCATCAAAACAACATTAAAACTCTTTTCAGAACTCAATTCCAGGCATATCTATGTTGCATTGGCCGCAATTAACATATAACACCAACCATTTTCAGATTGATCCAAGTCCGATGCAATATATTCACAATTGGCAAATTAACACAGATTGCAAGATATATATATATATATATATATATATATATATATATATATATATATATATATATATATATATATATATATATATATATATATATATCTATTAACTGATGTTTCGATGCAATATGTCTGCACTCAATACGATCGGCGGTCACCACATTTGAATAACATATATATATGTGTTCAACACAAACTTCCGGCGCGATTCCACAACAAACAATCACACTGATTTGAATGCCGAACTGTTAATGGTTGCATCTCTGATCCGATTTATCGGAATTCATCAATCGGCCTTTTTAGAAGTGTTCTCCTCTCAAGCGCTCCAAACTTCTGATCTGATTTATCAGAATCGGAGATTTCCAACTGAGTTTTAATGCGTTCCACTATTTCTAAGAATGCATGTCATTTATTTCTGAAATTACACAGTGTATAAACGTACGCCCTTTTTCACTCGAGCCACCACCAACATTGTTCAATTAACACTTATGCATTCATTCTGGAATATTCTAATGACAACATTCAGGATTAACCTACGTCCTTTTGCACACGGGCTACCACCAACAGTGTTCAATTAACACTTATGAACTCCACGGATTTACGTTTGATGGCGCACTTTTTCTTTTGCATTGCTATCAAAAACACAGATCAATACACAACATAATCTCTCCCCTGAATTAACAATTCAGGTTAACAATTGTCATATGAATATCGATCTCTCCAATCTTATGTGCATAAATCAACTTACAGATTCTTTCATGTTAGCACTTTATTCAATCGATCGATACATAAATCCAGATATATGTGTTTGTGTACAACTTTTCTCAATCAATCAACGATATATATATAAATCTGAAACATTGTTTTCATATAGACAAAAGGAGATCACTTACAACCTTTTTCTTTGGCCGGATACTCAATGTTCATGGCCCTTACAATTTGCCAGAGGCTTACAGCCTTGGCTGTTCAAGCCTGCTCTCAACCACTCTCCTATTCAAGTGTATTTTTCTTCACAAAAACCACTCCTATTTACACACAAATAATGCATTTAATTCACTCAAAATATCTCTCCACCTAATCCTCAACTAATCCCATACATAGAAATCCTAATCCCAAACTTTGCTCCTAAACTATTTCACTCATATCCTTTTATTTATTAAAAGAATATTTACATAATCCTCACTTTTCATAATTATCTCCTATTTTATTAAAAATAACAAATTAATTAATAAAATATTAACAATTGTCACACCCCCCTTTTATCACATATTTACAAATGAAAAAATGGTCTTGATGCTCCTGCATCAGACTCCCAACGTTGAAACTAAACATGATCGCCTGATCATGTATTCGGATCTGTGTATGCCTGGATCCCATATCTTGTGCTGTAACTTTCCACTTGTCACCGCTTCTTTCTGATGTTCTTCTCCAGGTTTCCACACTTTATGTTGCATCGCTCCACTGGCTGTGCTCTCGCAATCTTTTGTTGTCTTTCTTTTGCTGCTTCTCCTTTGTTTTACTGCTGTTGGCCTCTTCCGGGATTCTTTCATCATCATCCGCCTCATCAGTTCAATTTCTCTGTCTAACAGACTTTCTCCAGCATCTTCAATAAAACCTGTATTCACAAAACAATTGTTAGAACAAAAACAATAAGGCTTCAGCGCCCCCATAGATGTTACTGTTGCCAGTGTTGCTTCATCTTTCACCATAAATGTCATCCCATATGTCGCTCTAGCTGTCACTATGGATGTTGCTACCTCCCAAACTTCCTGTCCCTCTGCAACACTCCTTTGCTCATCACCTGCAATTTCATCTACAACTTCTTTCTCTGGTTCAAATGTCTCCAACAAACATTTCAGCATTTCATCAACATGCTACAATTTAACTCCAGCATAACCTCCATCTTCCTCTTCGACAATCTTCAGTAATTGTCCATCAGCATCTTGATTGATTCTAGCAATCAAATCAAGTTCTTCCAACACTGTAGCTTCATCTTCTATCACTGTAGCAGCTCCAAAATTTTGTCCACCAGTCTTCTCTTGGCTATACAGACAAGCCAACTCTTTCTTGTCACCCATGGTAACAAACCTCTGCTTCTTCAGCAAATTATCCTGCACATAAGTCCTCTGTCTCTCCAATTCTCTTCTCTGAAGATCTAGTTTCCTATACAACTCAACAATTTCATTAGGAGTAGAACTCGGAAATTTTACGCAATTTTCCATACCTTCACCAGCTCTTAACCAATAATTAGCTGGTCTTTCTCTCTTTGCATCAACATTCTGATTAGACTCCTTCATTTCCTCCTGAGATATTTCTATCTTAGCATCAATCTGAACAGCCTTCATATTCAATTCTTCTTGAACCAACTCTAAAGCTTGCTCATCTCCCTGTACTGTACCTGCAAACATACACAACTCATCAATTTTAAAACCACAAGACTTTTCAGTCTTGACTGCTTCCTTCAACACTTCCCTTTGATCAGATCTGCATGTGGAATCTTCAAATTCCATCTCTGGCTCAAGAACTCTAAGTTCCTTCTTCAATAAGGCAATCACAATTTGCCTCAACTTCATCTGCAATGGTTGCCAAATCACTCTCTTTCCCTTCAGTGGAAAGATCCATCCTCTATTCTGGTTTTCCCACTCTTGCAGCCATTCTTCTAGTACCTGCAATTGTACCTTCATTACTGCAATCTCTCTTTCTCGAACTTCTGCGGTCATCTCATCTCTGTGGCATTCCTCTGAACCCCTTCTTTGATCCTCCATGATCATCTTCTCCATGAGTTTCTCACTCATCATGAGTTGCACTAGCCTCTGCAACAGCGATCTCTCTTGCTGCCACTTACCTCACCAAGCTCTCCTCATTCAGTCTTTTGGTAAGTACTTGCTTCACTGCCTCTAGAACCTTTCGAGCACTCTCTCTGCTCTCTCCAGGCTATCTCTTCAACTCACCTTCTTCTTCAGGACACTGCAATTGTCCTCCTTATTCAGCCTTTAGCTGAATGCCAGGTTCACTGCCATCATCTTCTCTGCAACCATAAACTGCATTTACAAATTTCAAATCAGAAAAATCATCTCACCTCTTAAGATCTTACAGGATCTTGTTCTCCTTTCACTTCTGCCATCCTGTTCACTTGCAATTGTGTATGCTGCATATCAGATTTAAAATCTGATCTTCCTTTCAATCATTCATCATACATAAAAAAAAACACACTTTAGTTTTCAACAAAACCTTCTGTCTTCATTCAGAAAACAAACATTCTTCAATTTCAACAGAGCCAAGCTCTGATACCAAAAATGATGACGGTAACCCCGTCAAACCCAGAATCAAATTCAACTTGGCATATAAAATTGCAGCTCAGTATTTGCCAAATCAAAACCTTAATAATTCATTCAAATGGTCACATAAATCAACCCCAACAAACATCATACCAAACTATCTCTTCATTTACAATCCATATTTACAAGCTTTTAGATCCAATATCAACATTCATTTTAGCATCGATCCAAATAAAAAAAGCTCATCGAAATTCTCCATCAAAGCTCAACTCAGAAGTTCCAATAAGATCTGCGCCCCTATCTTTTACTAAATGTTTCCACGCATTGAATATACAGCTCTCATGCTGCATATATTCTACATACACAACCTTGACTTTAAACTCAACCTGCACACTGAACTTCTCATAGCTTTTCCTTTTCAATAAAAGAATACTCCCATAGATTAAAAACTCATCAAATATCCATTGATCTCTTGCAATGTTTGCGTCTTCATGAATTTAACTTCCCACGCTATCAGTTTGACCGCTCCATTCTTCATACAAAACGAATACATCTCCAAAATGGATTACAGCAATCAACAAACGGAATCTCAACTCTTAACAGTTAAAAAAAATTCCTGTTCTCTTACTTTTAAGAAGCTCAGATTCGATATATTCAATTAACCATCAAAACAGCGTTAAAACGCTTTTCAGAACTCAGTTCCAGGCATATCTATGTTGCATTGGCCGCAATTAACATATAACACCAACCATTTTCAGATTGATCCAAGTCCGATGCGATATATTCACAATTGGCAAATTAACACAGATTGCAAGATATATATATATATATATATATATATATATATATATATATATATATATATATATATATATATATATATATATATATATATATATATTAACTGATGTTTCGATGCAATATGTCTGCACTCAATACGATCGGCGGTCACCACATTTGAATAACATATATATATATGTGTTCAACACAAACTTCCGGCGTGATTCCACAACAAACAATCAAACTGATTTGAATGCCGAACTGTTAATGGTTGCAGCTTCGATCCGATTTATCGGAATTCATCAATCAGCCTTTTTTGAAGTGTTCTCCTCTCAAGCGCTCCAAACTTCCGATCCGATTTATTGGATTCAGAGATTTCCAACTGAGTGTTAATGCGCTCCACTGTTTCTAAGAACGCATGTCATTTATTTTTGAAATTACACAGTGTATAAACCTACGCCCTTTTTCACTCGAGCCACCACCAACAGCGTTCAATTAACACTTATGCATTCATTCCGGAATATTCTAATGACAACATTCAGGATTAACCTACGTCCTTTTGCACATGGGCTACCACCAACAGCGTTCAATTAACACTTATGAACTCCATGGATTTACGTTTGATGGCACACTTTTTCTTTCGCATTGCTATCAAAAACACAGATCAATACACAACATAATCTCTCCCCTGAATTAACAATTCAGGTTAACAATTGTCATATGAATATCGATCTCTCCAATCTTATGTGCATAAATCAACTTACAGATTCTTTCATGTTAGCACTTTATTCAATCGATCGATACATAAATCCAGATATATGTGTTTGTGTACAACTTTTCTCAATCAATCAACGATATATATATAAATCTGAAACATTGTTTTCATATAGACAAAAGGAGATCACTTACAACCTTTTTCTTTGGCCGAATACTCAACGTTCATGGCTCTTACAATTTGCTAGAGGCTTACAGACTTGGCTGTTCAAGCCTGTTCTCAACCACTCTCCTATTCAAGTGTATTTTTCTTCACAAAAACCACTCCTATTTACACACAAATAATGCATTTAATTCACTCAAAATATCTCTCCACCTAATCTTCAACTAATCCCATACATAGAAATCCTAATCCCAAACTTTGCTCCTAAACTATTTCACTCATATCCTTTTATTTATTAAAGAATATTTACATAATCCTCACTTTTCATAATTATCTCCTATTTTATTAAAAATAACAAATTAATTAATAAAATATTAACAATTGTCATACCCCCCTTTTATCACATATTTACAAATGAAAAAATGGCCTTGATGCTCCTGCATCATTGATAGTCATAACAGAGATAAAAAAGGTTCTCAGGAAGACCACAAAAGAAGAAAAGTGAAGAAAGAAATTCCAAGGAAAATGGCAAGAGGATGAGTCAAGAGGAAATTGATAAAGAGATTGCAGAGATGAAAGAACAACTCAATGTATTAAGGATGATACTTGAGGAAATCCAAAGAAAAGGTGGGGACTTGACGAAAAAGGTAGTGAAATGGTTTGAGTTACATAGAAGGCTATGACAGAGATAGGCGAAGAGACTGGTGGAAGAACTCATAGGGGATGAGTTAAGAATAGAAGTTTCCATTTGTGAAACAAAACAGGGCGAATTTCTGGGTGAAGGTTAAGATTGGAGATCAATAGAAGATCTTATGAATCATATAAAGGATTTAGAACAACAAGGAGATATGATGATGAAAGCATCAAGTGAGACCACAAGGTATTATGTTTTTAAAACTGACAGTTTGTGTCTGATTGTAGGTATTATATGAGAAAAGAAACGTTTTGAAGATGCCTTCAGAATAGATGAAGATCTAGAGGTAAAAGATGACAAATAAATTTTCCCAGAAGAAGAAGAATTTGACTGGATACAACAAGAAGAGACTATGTTAGCTGAAAACATAGTAAAGGATCATCATTCCATCATGATGATAGACACAATGTAGATAACTAGGGAAATTGTTGAGGCAGTAAATAAAGAAGAAGGACTAAACAAATATTAAAGGATTAGTGAATGGGAGACAGAATTGGAGCTACTGGAGAAATGGCTGAAAGCACCAGTAGGGAAGAAAGAACCTGATGAAGATTGCAAAGGATATGCAAGAGAGGAAGAGGAAAGAGTCCAACAAAGAAGGGAGTTGGAAAAGCAGAGGATATATACTTAGGATAGATTGCTGAAAAAGGAAGACAAAGAAATTGTCATGAATGACAATCATAAGGAAAAGGAGATGGTAATGAAAGTTCAGCAAATTGACATTACAGAAGGAGGAGTTCATTATTGTGAACCAGAGCAGAGAGATATCATTGAAACAGATGATACGGAGGAGAGTTTAAATCAACATACTAATGTGTTGACAAAGGAATTGAAGGAAAACTCAGAGTAGCATACTGAGATGTTGCCAGAGAAGGAAAAGGTAATGAGGTCTTATACTTTTAATTATGATAATTGTTTTATGATTATAGGATTTGTTGAAAATGAGATAGACATGTTTCAAATTGAGGAGTTGGTTTTAGAACTGAAGAAGACTGGAAGTTGCCAGGGCAAACATTCTGATGAAGAAAAAGAAAAGCATGAAGATACTATGCTTGAAGAAGTTAAATTGCTTGTTAGAATCAGTCAAGAAAGTGAAGGACAATTACTAAGGTTTGTCAAGGAAGAAGAAGGAAAATATGTTGGAACTGGTGAAAAAAATAGTGATGTATTTGAGGGGAATCAAGTACAAAGGAAATTGGAGGAAAATTTACTTTTTGAAAGTAAATTTACAGATATTGAATAGAGGTTGTTTGGATAGCAACAAGAGGGTAAGGATGAAAGGGTGGTAGTAAGGATCCAACAACTTCAAAGGGAAGATAGTAAACAGTAGTTTGAAGATGAGTGGATAGAGTACACCAACAATTGGAAAAGTAATTATCAATCAAATGATAAATTGGACATAGATATTGAAAGAATAATAAGATTGATGATGAAGGTTCCTCAGAAGAAAACAATAGTAAGAAGACCAAGTAGTAGCAGAAAGAGAAAGACAATAGCAGACTGTGAAAACACAACTAGTGGAGAAAAGCAACATAAAGTGTGGAAACCTCGAGAACAACAACAAACAACATCAACAACGAAAGGAAAATTACAGAACAAATTATGGGATCCAAGGAGACAAACGACAAAAGCACATGATCAGGAGATCATGATTATTTTAACCTTGGGAGTCTGATGCAGGAGCATTCAGCTCAACAATTTCATCATAGTATATTTAACTTATAGGTCTTGTATTTTCAAGGAAGTTGGATTCCTATGTATGTAACTATAAATGTTTTAAGTGATTAGAATAGGAATTAATTAGATATTGTGAGGATATTTTTAAATGCTCTCGAATGTAGGAGAACATGAGTGATTAATGATGATGAGAGAGTTAGAAATCAATTGTAAGTCTTGGACTAGAACGTGGTTTCATAATTCGAGGAGCTAGAGAGGATTCTTAGGGATAAGTAGGAGTCAGAAGTGGACTTAGAGGATATTGAGGAGTTAGTTCAGCAGATTAAGGATCTGAACTAGAATTAGTTCAACAAAACCTTTTTGTATAAATGTAAGCCTAGAAGGCATAAAGAGAAGTAGTTAGAGAATAGTTAGAGAGTATTTAGAGGAGTTAGTTAGTTAGACTGTAAGCCTACGAGCAGGAGAGAAGAAAGGCCACTGACCGAAAAATCAGGCCAAAGAGAGAGACTCTTGTGTAAATATTTTTTTATTAATACAAACAACTCGATTCAGATTTTGTATGATGTATACTGTGTAATTGAATTATAATCTGTGTGTGGCTAGAGTGACTCTGCGTAACTTATGTTGCAGGTGTAGAATCAGAGGCAAAATAGTGAGAAAAGTAACAGAACAACTTCCAACTGCAGATGGGGATGTTGAAAATAGCAACAAGAAATGCTAAAAATAGGAATGATAGAAATAGCATTGCTATAAATAGCATTTTAGGATATGCTCCAACTCTGTTGGAAATAGGAAAAAATAGAAATGCTAAAAATAGCATTGCTATAAATAGCATTTTGGGATAGATTTCAATTTTAATTAGTCCCTGAATTAAAATTGAGAATTAAAATTCGAATTTCATCTCAGCAGTTGTTTGTAAAATAATTAATTTATTCATCTTGGGTTAATTAGATGGAGAAAATAAAACATGAAATCTATGTGACGACATGCAACAATTATCCCTTTGATTGAGGAAGTTATCCCTTAATTAAGGAGATAAGGATGAATTGTATTTGAGTTGTAATTAGTTAGCTCAGTTAACTGAGTTAAGTCTAGATAAATTAGTTCCAAACAGTTTGTGGAACTAATTGTGAGTTCAATCAGTTAATGCATGCATGCATGTAACTAGTGTTCTCCAGATAATTGAATATTCTCTCATAAATAACTCATGCATGTCAATTCAGAGAAAGACCCAGTCGAGATTAAAGGAAGGGAAAATGTACTATTAGTTGGAGGAATTTTCCTATAAAGGAAAGTCATCCATGCAGAAGGAAGTATCTCCTTCAGGATTGCGCAATTATTTTAGAGGTCAGTGTTGTGTGTGAGGTGAGAATCGCATAGGTTGTAGCTGGAGGACCCAGGAGAAACCGCGCAAGGAAATAGGAGGCTTGGAGGACTGAAGGATGGCATATGTGTTTTCTATTCTGTCTATGAGCAGCAGTGAGGTATTGTACTGAGAGCTGGATAGCTTGAGAGCTAAAGCTTTGTGTAATACTGAGATATTTCCACTTGTATGATAATACAGATAGCGGGGGTTTTTAGCTAAGGATTTCCCCATAGTATTCTTTTTTGTTTCATGTGTGATTGAATCTTCTTCTCTATTATATTTGTTCTATCTCATATTTCTCAAAATCGATTAATCTTCCGCAAGATTGATTGTAGAAGTAGATCAAGTATTTTGCTTTAGTATATTGCATTATCAGGTGATCTACAGTGAAAATTTCTACATGGTATCAATTTCTATTTGGTCCTAAAGTGGAATTAGAAACACATATAAACAGAATCAAACAACACATATACAAGGATAATTATATGGACCAATTAAGCTCACCTTTGGCTTAGGATTGATAGCCACATACTCAAATCTTTTGAAACTATTATCTATCTTTACTGAATCCACAAGTGAATCTTTAGACTTCTAACTATAATCTAGAAACCCTATCTAATCACAGAACGCCATGTAAAATGAATTACACTCTGATTGTAATTTGAAGTGTACAAGTTTTATCTCCATATTTTTTATTATTATAAATAGTACTACTATCCTATCAGGGTAAAAAACACCATAGACACAAACAAAATAACATCATTTCGATGAGAAACAGGAAAAAATTGGCATGTTTACATTTGTGATGGAAGCGGAGTGTGACTCAAAGAATTATCTTAAAGAACTCTTATACACCCTGAGCAAACCAAAGTTATACACCCTGAGAAATTCCATCACCACCTCTCACAAGGCAAGAAGACATCATATGAAAAACATATATACCAGATAATAAAATTCGAATAGGACACAAAGTTAATCTTGCAAAGTAATTGCCCTGTCTAGGAATTCCAATTTACAATAATGTTATGAAACTAGCTCACAAAAAGATATAAAAGATAGATCAATGCCTTAGAATTCAAACTCTTCGAAGGGGCAACCTCCTTTACATTACATAAATGAAAAATTCTTGGATGATACAAATGACAAGACCTCCTTTCTATATATAGGAGTCTAAGGGGTCATAATATAATCAGAGTCGACATAACAATAATAATGTAAGGGCACAATAATAACAATAGTGGGATTCTATGGGGCACAATAATAACAATATGGGGACTACATGGGCACAAAAATATAATAAGGCGGTTGTACTAATAACAATAAGGGGTTACACTAGTAGTATAGGGGCCTAACATGCCCCTCTCCTTCAAAAAGTGTTGTCCTCAACGCTTGAGTAGTTCTCGATGCTTATGTATAAAATTCTTGTCCTCCCATGTGGAATCTTTAGCGGGTAAGTTCTTCCACTTGATGAGATACTCTGAAATTGATTGATTTTGTAGCTGTCGGGTTCTTGTTTCTGTGACTACTCCAGGTTCCAATATGATTTTTCCTTCCTCTTCAAGTTCTGGCAATATTGTTTGAATTGGGATATTCTGCAACTTTTGAATGAGTGACCACACTTCTTTTTCCTTCTTCCATTCATCCCTTCCTTCGTTTATCCAATTTGGTTGGATAATAGAAATAGCACAAAACAATGCTTCCACATCCTCATCCTTTCTTAAGAGTGCATCTGCAACAAAAAATTTCTTCGATTTTTTGTAGATGTTGTGAAAGTCATAACCCAACATATTTGTGACCCATTTTTTATGTTCTTCTAATGATAATATTTGTTCTAAAATGTATTTAAGACTATCATGATCCATTTTTACCTTGAAGTGCCTTCCCATTGGGTAAGGTTGCCATTTCTTAAGTGCCTGTAGTATTGCCAACATTTCCTTCTCATAAATAGCTTGCTTGAGATGTAACCGTAAAAATACCCAATCACCTACATCAAAACATTTTTCACTGTGGTGTTGATCTACCTTTTTTTTCATTCGATTCTACACCAAAGTGGCGTTATCCTTTAAAATTTGGAGAACTTGTTGTTGATTCTCGTTGTGATATTTCACTGCTTGAACCATTTTCTTCTTGATATTTCCTTCTATCTTGAGAGTTTGAGGAGTGGTAACTCCTTCCAATGCTTTACAGGATATGGTCAGATTCATTTCTCGATGCTCGATGTGATCTTTCACTTTTTGAACATTTTTCTTCTTGATATGTCCTATCTTGATAGTTTGAGGAGTAGTAATTTCAGCCAATGCAATACAAGATATGGTTGGATTCATTTCTTCTTTCTCGATGTGATCTTTCACTTCTTGAACCTTTTTCTTCCTCATATGTCCTTATATCATGAGAGTTTGAGTGGTAATTATTGCCAATTATTTACAAGATATGGTTGGATTCACTTCTTATTATGGTTGGATTCACTTCTTCTTTCTCTGGGGTTGGGTCCTGGCGTATATCCTCTTCTTTTTATGTTTCTTGATCCTTTTCTTCCTCCTCTTCATACTCTATGTAAAATAATTTCTTCTCAGCACACTTATGACCTTTAGTGCATTTTCTAGCACAATTGTAACAAAGCCCTTTGTCTCTTTTTTCTTCCAATTGTTGTGCTATAAACCTTGTAGGTTGTGGAAGGCTAGGAGAGGAAACACTTTCATAATTATAGTCATGAGTGGTGGGATTCCTTGTTTTCATAATTTCGCTTTCAATTTTTCTTGCCAACTCGAATGCCTCCTCCAATGAATCAAGTTCCAAAAAATGAACCTCATGTTGAACATTATCCTTTAAAGTCCATATGAAGACATCAATCCTTTTCTTCTATGGAATATAATTTACCCTTCTATTCAATTTTTGAAAGTCTTCAATGTGTTCTTCCATTGAACCCTTTTGTTTGAGATTTATTAATTGGCTAAAGAAGGACTTTCTCTTTGTATCCTCATAATGTGCTATCATTTCCTCCGTGAAAATTGACCAGTGACAAGTGGTTTATAGGAACAAAGCCCTTTATACCATAAAAATTGATTCGGTTCTAAATAATTAGATGCAATACATACCTTTTGTAATAGTGGTACACCAGGTAGATCAAAATATTCTCCATCTGTAGTATCCAATTTACTGGATCCTTGCCATCAAACTTCCTCATATCGATTTTTGGAATATGGTGGGTCTTCGATCCAACATTAGAGTCTATGGAATCATGATTAACATTTATTTTGTTCTCATCATGAGTTTCCTTTACTACTCTTTCACCATTAGTGACCATTTCTTGTAGCAACGTATTCAAATTTATCTTCAATTCTTCCATATTATCATCCATACCATCCATCTTAGCATCCATGCCATTCATCTTAGCGTCCATGCCATTCATCTTAGCTTCCATGCCATCCATCTTAGCTTCTATCCCTTTCTTTAAACAATGCATCTTAGCTTCTACACATTTCTTTAAACCATCCATCTTAGCTTCTACATCTTTCTTTAAACCATCCATCTTAGATTTTGTTACTTTTTGTGCAAGTGACACTTGTTGCACTTGGTCTCGTAATTTTGATATATCATGTTGCATTTCTTCCTCTTCTTCATGAGTCATGCTAGAGCTTTCAGGTTTCTTACTATGTGTTTGAATTTTCTTTCCTCCGGGCATCAACTACCGATAATAATGCTTTACTATGTCCTTTGAATTCCTTCAAACTAATTTTTCAAACCAATCTTATGGAAAAATTTAAAAAAGACTACACACCTTTTTTCACTTTGTAGGAGCTTGATATTGAATCTATTGTATCTCTGTAATTTCAGATCATCCAGTTCTAAAATTGCGACCTATAGTTGCCCTCTACGTCCTCTTTCCAATGTGACTAGTCTAATCCAAATTTGATTCTCCAAGGAAGAGTTATGCACAATCTCCCAAGATGACTTGACTATAGACCTTTCCAGAAGAGTGAACTTGTATGAAGTGCCACGTGTAACTATTTAGACCTTTGGCTCTAAAAAATATATAAAAGAAACTACATTCCATCCTCTTTCTGTACCTTCTACAAAATTTCAATCTGATGCTCAAAGAGAGTTATGATGATTTCCCCCAGGTCACCTGTTTGGAATGTAATTCAGGAGTCTGTGAAAAGACCAACTTCCGTAGATCATATCTCCGCAAATATAGCGCAAAAAGCTCTAAAATTCAGATTTGAGGGTCAGTGCCAGTTCTTCTCAAATGGGTTTTTTTTTTCGCTTCTGAAATGTCACAGAAAAAACGTTATAGTGAAAATTCCATGATGACCTATTTGGAGCAGTGAAACCCTAGAATCCAAAGCTCTAATACCAAATGTTGTGAAACCAGCTCACAAAAAGATAGAAAAGATAGATCAACACCTTAGAATTCAGCCTCTTCGAGGGGGCAACCTCCTCTACATTACATAAATGAACAATTCTTGGGTGACATAAATGACAAGACCTCCTTTCTATATATAGGAGTCTAAGGGGTCATAATATAATCAGAGTCGACATAACAATAATAATGTAAGGGCACAATAATAGCAATAGTGGGCTTCTATGGGGCATAATAATAACAATATGGGGACTTCATGGGCACAAAAATATAATAAGGGGGTTTTACTAATAACAGTAAGGGGTTACACTAGTAGTATAGGGGCCTAACAAATAATGTGGTCTCTCAATGTTGAAATATAGGTGTCTTAGAATGGACCAGTTTACGTTGTACATGTGATGCATGTTTTTCCTAGATTGTTTATGTGGGTTGTGGGTTTTTTTGGATTTAAAAGAAACAGGAGTTAAAATTGAGAGGAGAAAGAGGTAGTGAACAAGGGCTTTGCGGAGATCTCATGTGAGAAAATGGAGCAGCAAGTCCTAGGCCAGTAGTAGCCAGTTATGGGGGTTGCCAGTGGTCCACCTCAGATGCCCTATCGTACAACGCCTTATCAAACAACTGAGTTGGTTGCACCTGTTTCTCCATCCGCTGATGTTGGAACTATTCAGTCTCTTGACCTGGACAAATTACTATATGTTGAGCCTATTCCTATCCTCCAAGGCAATTGAGATCTCTTATCTAAGGCAAGATAGCTCGCTGACCTCAGGCAAGATAGCTCGATGATCTGAGGCAAATAGATTGCATTTTCTGAGGCATACTCTCTGGGGAATAGTGCAGATTTGAGGCATGCTATCTCTGTGAAACATGAAGAGCTTATCTATATGAATAGTGCAATCTTTAAGGCTAAGGAAAAGTCTGAAGTTTGACCATCCTGGAGACCTATGGAAGATAGAATTGAAGGGATCTTTGTATTGGATATTGGAGGGTTGGCTTGACAATTGTGGGAGGTTATCTTGCTGGTCGGTATTTGTCTATGTAATCTTGTCAAATATATGCTATTTTTGATGTACAAATTGGATTGAATTGCACATTCTTTCATAAGGAAAGGTTGCTGGGTTTTCCCCTTGGAGTGGGGTTTTCCCAGTGTAATTTTTGGTGTCTCTTGTTCATTGTCTTACTTTGATTTTTACTGTTCTATGGATCTTAATGATGGTTGAATTTTCATGTATAACTACTTAATGATTGTCAAATTGTATCATTGGAAGCAGTTATTTGTTTGAAAATTGCTCTAGTCTTATATGATACTAGAAAAATCAACACTTCTTTCAACCTCGGGTGTTAGGAGTAGGCAGCCAGGCTCCTCAATGGTTGCAGAAGACTCTAACAGGGAACCAGTGCCCAGTTTGCCCATGTCGCCCTTGGCTATCAGACTTAGGAGACCTTGAGATCATTGGCCCCATTGTCTGATCTCCCTTACGAACTCTCTCTCTCTTTATAGGTTCTTCTGTTGTGTTGTCCACCTTTCGACAAACTCACTTAGTGTTTTATATCATTGTACTTTTCTCACAGTTCTAAGCAAGTTATATATATATATATATATATATATATAGGTTTCTTTCCTTGTATTATTTTTGGCATTTTCTAGGTGTTGTGTTGGCACTCCCACATTCTTTTCATATTGTTTTGTACTCTTCAGTCCCATTGACCTACTTTTGTTGTCAGTTGTCAGACATCAATACAATTATCTTAGCTTATACTGGAATTAAAATGATAGGGGGCTATGGTTTACTGTTCTTTTAGAAATGTTTGGGTGGGTTGTATCTCTAAGTCTCACTGGTCACTTTTGTCCAAACTAGACATAAATCAAATCTATTGATCTATTACCTCTAACAACATTTTCCAGTAGTTTCCAGATAGGTAATCCTGTGAAGTAGATGGAAATATTTTTCATGGTAGTATGATTACTTCATTTTTCATCTATATGAAGGGATTTTAATTTTTCTGTTTGATGTTTTATAAGTTTGTGATTGAGGATAAAGGGTGGTTTTTTCTATCGATTCAAAATTGTATTTTAGTGGTGAAAGTGGCACAGGAAAAAAAAAAACTGAAAAAATTGCAATGCAATACTTGGCAGCACAAGGAGGTGACTGGAGTAGGTGATAAAATATTGCAGACGCTAAAAAATGACAACTCTAGTAGATTTTTAAGTTGTAATCCTTTTAATTCTCATATTTAAACAATTTTAGTACATGGGAGATAGAATTGTGATACTTGTGAGTTTTCCATTGCAATCGTGTCTGACTGAATATTTGTGATTCTGGGTAGACAAACATGTTTGTAGCGAAGTCATTGTGTTTCTAGACATGTAAATCCCAGATAAGGAATTGCAAAATTTTAAGGATATTGTGTGAAATTATATGCAGGGCAAGTTGATTGACATGCATTTTGACGGCACTGGCAAAATTTGTGGTGCACATATTCAAACATGTGAGAAAAGTTTAAGCTTCTTTTTTAGTTTTGACTGTTTTACATCTTTGTAACTGACTTCACCATTCCTTTTTGCACTATTTAATTTGAAATAGGTTTGTGTGAGATACTGGGATAATGAAGAGAGGTCATTTAGTGGGATTATACCCTAATGTGTGAACTGTGATTTAACATAATCCTTTTTTCTTCTCTACAGGTTTGCTCGAGAAGATGAGGAGCACATGATCATATTATTTGAGTTTGTTCAAATTTATTGATTTGATATTGTATGTTCTAGAAGCTACAATGTGATAAACTACCTATTTGTATTGTTGAGTCAAGAATAGTGCAACGGTTATAAGGCGAACGATCTTATCATATATCTTATCAGCTTTGTGCTGGGGCTTATCTTGCTTTTAGAGGTATACAAATAAAAGGCTATTTTTTAATGTAGTTTTTCTTCTCGTCCGTTTGTTTTAGAAATAACTTTGTTCCATATATAAGCTTCCTTTTCTTTTCATAGATCGTATTGTAATATCTTTCTTAATTTTTCTTTTTCATTGGATATTAGGCAAGTTGCATAGTAACCTCACTCTATACGAAACTAAAGTAGGCGGCATGCTTTCATTCAATATGATGGCATCATTTTTAAACAGTAGCAATTTGGCCATCAATAATTCATGAATTGCAACTACCAACCTTCAACATCCTCTATGAATTCTAAATATCTTCACTTCTTTGCAGAACTTTTCATTCTTCTCTATGCTTTACTCTTCTCAAGAGTCCATTGTGTTTCTAAAGCCAGCACTCTGTTTGCACCATCTTGGCTTGATTTGCTTACTAGAAACTACTGCAAGATGATGTATTTTCTTTTACATATGATTAGATTGACATTATGTTGATTGAAAGAAATTAGGAAAAAATCATAGTTTCTTAAGTGTTCATCTAATTCACAGTCTCCAAGACTGGCTAAAATCAGTTCTAGAAAGTGCTCCTCACAAACATATCTACCATAGTTTTTGACATAGATATTTAATTTTTAGATGTCCCTATTATTTCTGATTTGTCCAATTAACAGCCAGTTGGAGAAGCTGTTGAAACTGATTATCTGCAAACTACAATTGAATACTTAAAACATGGCATAGGTTTTTCATTTAGTTAATAGTAAACTTTGTTGAGTGAGGTGGCATGCCTCAGTTTTCATGTGACACAGAGTTCACATTCTATACATTTTGTTTCCAAATGAAGAGATATGACATGCCTTCGTAAATCATGAAATCATCATGAAAAGCTCTACTCTGACATTTTGGATGTATATTTCTGAGAAGAAATACATTGATATTGTTAGTGTCAAAGGATTTTGCATCTTTTCACCCAAGCCTCTGGACATAGAATGCCCTCATGTATATATAACTTTTCATGAACTGTATACATATTCACTATCTTCCAAAGTTACAATTCCTTCTTTTGTAGGCACTATTTGCCTTGGTCCTGATATCAAGGCAGATCAAAGAGCAGGTGAACCACAGTGACTAAAAATTTGCTAATGTTATCTCATCTTTTAGTAGTTTTCTACCCCATTTTACTTCATCTAAACTTTTCTGATGAATTTGTTAGTTTGTGATGCTTGGACATCATTTGAAGCTCATCCTCCTAAAGATTTGAGTTAGAAATGCAATCCAAAATTATTTTCAGAGTCAATATATATATATATATATATATATACATCCTCCTAAAGATTTGAGTTATAAATGCAATCCAAAATGATTTTCAGAGTCAATATATATATATATATATATATATATATATATATATATATATATATATATATATATATATATATATATATATATATATATATATATATATATATATATATATATATATATATATATATATATATATATAATTTTAAAACAAGGGACTCTTTCTGGAATATAATTAAAGTTATTTGGGCTATTACTTTCAAGTGTTTCATAAAAGTTCAAACATCATGTGGGCATGTTGAGCCAAGTGTACTGACCTTCTTGACAAAATAATTCCTAATCTGTCCATTTCAAAAGTGTGTGCATTTTCTCCTTGTTAGGCAGCAGTTTCACCTTTCAAGTTAATACATTATAAATCAAAGAATGCACATTCTTTATTAAAATTTCTATTGCTTCTTTAGGCAATAGATACAAAAATTTCTCTACAGTACAGTTTTAGCACCCTATCAAAACAGATGGCATCCTATGTTAGAAAATCAAAGGTAAAGTATATTTTCTTACTTGTTAATTACTTGTGATAATTAATCTTCTTTTCTCTTTCATCAAGTAATTACACAAATTGTTCTTCCAAGAACACAAAGAAGTATGAGACACAAATATTTAGGCTTTCAAGGTAGGGCAAAACCTCTCAATAGGGGAAAACCCAACAATCCTCCTCTTATTGAATTTATTCAAAATGAGATATCCAACACAAGACCAAAGACTCCCTCCAAGTCAACCCTCCTCTTTAAGTCAAGGTCAATAGTTGAATCTCTGCCTAGTCAAAGTTAGAAGCAGCTTCCAAATTTTTTTCCTTATTGCAGGTTTAGTCTCTTATTATAATACAATGACTTCCAATTACAGACTCTTTGCCTTCTATTACTGATCTTCGGCTACTACAACAAACCCTTGACTCTTTACCACAGATATTCAGATCCTGCTGCAAATAGATAGCTTTAGATTGAGATTCGGCTTAGTCACAGACTTCAGTTTCTTCAAGTGTTGTAGACTTCTTTTTATCCTCAGTTTTTCTTCTCCCGTTGGATTACAGACTTCAAGCTTTTTCACTTTCTTGGTTGCTACCCAAAAGAGGTTGAATATAGGCTAAAACACCTGGATATCATTCTCCATGAGCTTTGACTTAACTAAACAAAGAGTGATTGTGCCTAGATTGTTGGCTTTATAATGTTGAAATGTCCTGCAATCTTTTCCTGTGACAAGATGCAATAGCCCTAATTGGAAAACACTAAAACTAGCTCAATTCAGTGTTTAACTACCATGACCAATTCCTTCATTTTCCCATAGTAGCTATGCTACAATAGTCTCATATGGAGCGAGGGTTAATTTGGACATGGTCATATCTCTTTTGACAATGAAGGAAATGTGCTAGGCTCTCATCTAATATATGTTGCTAAGATATAATAAACTTATGGTGTATGAGTTATCATCATTCTTAGTCCTTAGTTATAGTATATTTTCTCCTTGTCTTTGTGCTCATGGCTGAAATAAATAATTCTCCATTGAATTTCTATTAGCATCATTCTGAAACTCTTTATTGATTGACTCTTTATGAAATGCATTAGCTCTGAGTTACCCATAATCCACTTTCTTGCTAAGTTAGAGATCAACTGCCACGGTTCTGGAGCTATTGCATTTCCTCAAGGAGTTGCTAATTTGGTTTCTGTACGATTGCCAAGAATTTCTCTCTCCTTACCTGGAGTGTTCTTAAGCATTCTTGGGTGGATTTCTACTTACTCAAGTCGTTTCCCTCTCCCCTGAGCATTATTTTCATTTTCCATACATAACTGTAGGAGATCGTTGGCTTTCCAATTTCCCTTCATTCCCATAAATCCCTCGAATACATGGGTGCTAAAATCTAAAAGGCAGAGCATTCTTGATGTGTATTTATGGTAGAATGTAATTATATTATAATGTTGTTAAATTGAGATTCATTACTTAAGTGATTCAAATTATATCTTGTTCCATTGTTATTAGAAATTGTTACATGAGAACCCATTAACTATAATTATTCACCAATAATATCTAGAGTTTGTTCTATACTAGAATCATGATTGTCTAGTATGATGTATAATGAGGATAATATTGAAGAAATAAATGAGGAAAAATCTCATTCAGGGGTCAGTGTAGATGAAGGTTGTACTGTAGAAAAAGAAAATATAGTAGTATGGACAAATATGGACAAATTATGATGAAGAACATGCAATATCATCCAACTTCAATGAAAACACAAAATGTGAACAGTTTGAGGTGTCTGATTTCACATTTATTGCATATTCAACTCGTGGACCTATATCTTCTTGTATTGATAATATGGAAGATCAAGATTACATACAACAATGTATACACACTTTTACCTTAAGGCAAAGTGTTGTGCAAAATACCCTCAAGGAAAACTCCCCGAAGACAAATATCATGTCAGTGAGAAAAAATTGTTGTAAAGATGCTAGTAGTCAATTGTCCAAGGGTGATTTTTGGATGCCCTCACAAGAACTAAATATTGTATCCCATTATCCAAAGGATCTTCTCTCAACTACAAAGGGTATGCTAATAAATGCTTCTAGGAAAAAGGCACAACACATTTATCTTTGGTTGGGAGCTTATCCATATTGCCCATGATGTAAATAGTTATAATGTCATGTTGAGTAGATTATTTGCATACCTTTAAGAAGGTATCCTTATCGAATGGGGGATAGAACTCTAAAATGTTATCGATTGAATTAGATATGGGATTATATTTGTCTAGATGTGAAGGTTGATATGGTTTGAGCTTGTAGGAATTAATTATTGGATAATACCCTATTGCAGAGGAAGCTTTGGGTTGACTGTAATTTCATGAACCTACCATAAAATCTGTGATCTAAATTTTTTATTTTTAATATATTTTTTCCTTATACTATTTCTTATGACGTATGTCATATGATATGTAGGAAGCTTTTCACTCTATAGAAGATATTCATGGCCTTGTGTATGACGACAATATTCTATTCAAAGTTAACAAAGATATTTTGGATATTATAAAGTCATTTGTATCATGCTTATGCATGGTAAAAGCTCTATATCCTCTAGAAAAGCTACAATAAATACTTAGCATAGAAGGATTTGCAGCTGATGGCATCATCTGGATTGTTGGCTGCCATTGTGAAATGGGATGAGGGAAATGTGTAACAAAATCATATTCTAGAAACCATTTATCTTTTGTTGGGAGTTTACCCATATTGCCGATGATGTAAATAGTTATAATGTCATGTTGAGTAGATTTTTGGTAGACCTTTAAGAAGGTATCATTATCGAATGGGGGCTAGATATCTAAAATGTTATCCATTGAATTAGATATATGATTATATTTGTCTAGATGGAAGGTTGATATAGTTTGGTCTTGAAGGAATTAATTATTGGAGAATACCCAATTGTAGAGGAAGCTTTGGGTTGAATGAAATTTCATGAACCTATTGTAGAATCTGTGAGCTAAATTATTTTTATTTTTAATATATTTTTGCCTTATACTATTTCTTATGATGGATGGCATATGATAAGCTTTTCACTGTATAGAAGACATTCATGTCCTTGTGTGTGGTCAAGAAGATTCCTAAACCTAAAATGATGACAATATGCTATAAAAAGTTAACAAAGATATTCTAGATATTAGAAAGTCATTTGTATCATGCTTATGCATGGTACAAGCTCTATATCCTCCAGAAAAGCTACAATAAATACTTAGCATAGAAGGATTTGCAGCTGATGGCATCATCTAGATTGTTGGCTGCCATTTCTATTATGCCCTATGATCACAAGCATGGGGTTCACCATTTTGAGCTGGAGAATGAGAAGGAAAGAAGTTCAAGAATGGCTAGTCTTTTAAGTTTTTGGATTTAGTTTGGATTCTAAAATGGATACCAAAGAAGTAGTAAGTTATTTCAATGAAAAGGCTTAAGTTCATCTGTCACTGTTTGAGATGTTCGCATTTGTATAGGTTTTTCTAGTATGGACAAATTTGGACAAAGGCTTAATTCAAGGAGTTTTCTTCTAATATGTGTAATAATAATATTTTTTTGGTAGTTGTCACGATCAACACTTCTATCTGAAGTGGTGAGTAATAGGTATAGAGATCATTAAAGACTTTATTTTTGAAGTAAGCCTTTCCTTGATGTTGCTGAGAAGTCAGGGCACACATATATTCCTCTAAGTGCTTTTTATTCTTGTACAGGTTACCTCCCATATGTCTTTCCATATGTACCTTGTACCTTGTTACCTCCAAACTTGCAAGTAAACTGTTACCTTCCATATGAATAATTATCAGCCACTGAGACAGAAATCAATGTTTCACCTACCAAAGGTCCCAATGTTCAATCAAAAGCAGTACCCATAGCAGCAACTCCACCTCTTGTCCTAGATCTTCTTGGTTATTTGATAGGTTTAGGCAATGCACTTGTCCCTAGAGATTAGTGAGTAGTAGGCTCTGGGTGGGTATTAGATAGTCAATTCCATTTCATTTTGTAAAGAACAAATGGAAAAAATAGGCTTTATTATTGTTAGATGTCAATTGTATTTACTGTGATAAGCGTCAACCTGATTCAAGAAACTTGTGATATTTGGTTAATGCTTTGTGTAGACCTCCACTGTCTATTTTACTTGCATCATCAATATGTTAAGGCCATCAGATCAATGGGAAATTTATATGGTGCGATGGTCAATTTTTTTACAGCATGAAGATTTAGAATAATGCTTTTGGTCTTGCAACTGCTGGACCTCTACAGGTGCAGTTCATAAAATGTGAAAATAGTTGAGATATTAGTTCAATTTACTGTAAATATTGCTAGTTTAACAGGATGTAGATGCACATCTATTTTGAGTCCCTTTTCTAAGTTTTGTTCCTGGAAAACTAGGTTCACCATTGCAACCTTCTAGCTCAGCACACACACTGCTGCTAATGGTATTGTTTCAAAATATATCTCTTGGGCACACACACTACTGCTAATGGTATTATTTCAAGACATATCTCCTAGGAACACACACTACTGCCAATGGTATTGTTTCAAAACATATCTCCTAAACTGGAAAACTCTATTTTGTAGGTGAAAGTAAAAAATAATCAACAACTTGTTTGGTTTTAGAAGAGTAGGAATGACCTGTTATAGAGTTTTTTATACCCAACGTTTCAGACTACCAAGTGAGTCCATCATCAGGGGATGCATCAATAGATATTCTCCAAATCATAATGATGTATCAAGAGCTATATTTAGGGTATATATATATATATATATATATATATATATATATATATCGGTTATTAAAGAAAAGAAATAAGAAATAGGTCGGCTCTTATCCTGCTAGATTTATTTATTTATTTATTATTATTATTATTATTATTTTTAATATTAATTAATTAATTAATTTCAATATTTATATATAACTATATATTTTTTTATTAATAGGTTTAATGCATAAATTAATTAATTAATTTATTAATAAGATAAAGGGATAACTTAATTAATTAATTTTATTATTTATAGAATTAATTATTATGTTTATAATTTTGTTGATTATTTTCAATAATTGGTTTAACTGATTCATTGATTTGATTACTTAATTTCTTTGATTAATAAAATTAATTAATTTGTTTGATAAATAAAATTAATTAATTTAATTAATTATTTTTTATTAATATGATTATCAATTTATTAAATTATTAATTTATTAAAGTGATTATAAAGGGATAAATTAATTACTTAATTTTTCTCTTTGTTGAATTAATTATTACGTGTATTATTTATATGTAAAACTAATTTTTTTAATTAATTTTTCCTAGATTATGCAACTGAATCCATCTTGAAAAAAGGTCTAAATTTTGCCATAACCCCTAATAAAATACTTGTGGAAGAAGTCATCAGTAATATTGAAGTAGCTATTAAAAACCTAGATATAGCAAAAAGTGAAGAAATACCTCTAAACCTCTTGCATCTAAAATTTCCAAAGAAGAAAAAAGAGCTCTAAACAACCTATGGAAAAATAAAGACATAGTCATACTAAAAGCTGATAAGGGCAACGCTACTGTAATAATGAACAAAAGTGATTATGAAAATAAAATGGAAGAACATCTAAATAATAGTGGATGTTATAAAATCATTAATAAAGACCCAAGTGAGAAAATCATGCGTGAAGTAATTAAGAAAATCAAAGAATCATCTCTGGATGACCTCACTAAAAAGAAAATCATCCCTAATAGTTCCATTATTCCTAGAATTTATGGGGCTCCTAAAGTTCATAAACCTAACATACCTCTCAGACCTATAGTTAATACCATAGGTTCTCCTACTTACCTTCTCGCAAAACACCTAGCCAAGAAACTTAGACCCCTGTCTGGTAATACCCCTTCTTATATTAAAGACTCCTATTCTTTTGTTCAATGGATTAATAACATAGAAATGAAAGACGAAGATCTTATGGTCAGCTTTGATATTGTATCACTTTATACCATGATTCCTATTGATGAAGCTACTGAGATCATGAGGAACATCACTGATAAAGAAACTGTGGATCTTCTAGAGTTGTGCCTGAGATCCTCTTACTTTAGTTTCAAAGGTAAAATTTATGAAGAAACTCATGGTGTGGCTATGGGCTCTCTTCTATCCCCCATAATTGCTAACACCTTCATGGAGCACTTCGAATAGAAGGCTCTTAGGTCATTTCCATACGTCCCTGAAGAATGGAAAAGGTTTGTAGACGACATATTTGCCAAGTGGAGTTATGGAAAAGAAAAACTTGACCTATTCCTCAATCACTTAAATAGCCTCTCAAACCATATAAAATTCACGATTGAAATTGAAAATAACAACCAGCTTCCCTTTCTTGATATCCTTCTAACTAAAAGAAATGGGTCTCTTGGTTTCCAAGTCTATAGAAAGAAAACCCATACAGAAAGATATCTTCATGCCAATTCCCATCACCACCCTAAACAGAAGATTGGCATCATTAGGACCTTAACCACTAGGGCGGCTAGAATATTTGATCCTGACCATTTAAATGATGAACTCAACCATCTTCACAGGGTGTTTGAACTAAATGGCTACAATAGAAATACCATCAAGAAAGCCATGCACCTATCCCTAAACAAGAATAAGAATGATATTAAAAATCAAAATTTATCAACTCCTAAGGTCTCCCTTCCATACATAAAAGGCACCACGGATAAAATCACTAAAATTCTTAATAAACATAACATTAATGTAGTATTCACCCCTGCCAACACCATCAGACAATTATTCAACTCAGTCAAGGATCCCATAAACCCTAAACTTCAAAAAGGTGTTTATGTGATTCCTTGCTCATGCGGTAAGGAATACATAGGTGAAATAGGTAGGTCTCTTAATATTAGAATTAAAGAACACATTGCCGACTTAAGAAGAGATAGGACCTCTAAATCGGCCTTAGCAGAACATGTTCACTCTTCCTCTCATTACATCTGCATGGAAGAAGTCAGACTAGTTAGAAAAGAAGACCACTATCTTAAAATGAAAATCAAAGAAGCCATTGAAATAGAAAAAAGGAAGAACAACCTGAACCGGGATGATGGATTAAAACTAAGCAACACCTAGAAACCTTTACTTGAAATCTTAAAAAATCAGTAATTAATTCTTATCCCTTAAATAACCTATTCCCTCCTCCCTTAAAAAAAAAACAAAAACACAAACAATTTAAAATCATCAAAAAATAGAACAATTAGCAAACATAAACATAAATTAGTATTTGATTTCTTCACATATAATCATTTGATAACATTACAAAATAACTAATAAAATGCATATAGCTGTAATAACTCAAATCTAGACTATTAAATATTAACTCTGGAAATTATAAATAATATTATAGCAAAATAACTCACAAAATCTACAAGGATTAATTTATTAATTAGAAAGTTAATTAATTAAATTAATTAATTAATCAAATAAAACAAATCAACCAAATAAATAAATAATTAAACAAAGAAATAAATACATATAATTAAATTAATAGACAATTAACAAATAATATATAATTAAATTAATCTATTCTTTTAATTAATTAATCAGACAAATTAGTTAAACATATTAATAAATTAATTAAAAAAATTAGTTTTACATATAAATAATACACATAATAATTAATTCAACAAAGAGCAAAATTAAGTAATTAATGCATCCCTTTATAATCACTTTAATAAATTAATAATTTAATAAATTGATAATCATATTAATAAAAAATAATTAATTAAATTAATTAATTTTATTTATCAAACAAATTAATTAATTTTATTAATCAAAGAAATTAAGTAATCAAATCAATGAATCAATTAAACCAATTATTGAAAATAATCAACAAAATTATAAACATTTAATTAATTCTATAAATAATAAAATTAATTAATTAAGTTATCCCTTTATCTTATTAATAAATTAATTAATTAGTTAATATTAAAAATAATAATAATAATAATAATAATAATAATAAATAAATAAATAAATAAATCTAGCAGGATAAGAGCCGACCTATTTCTTATTTCTTTTCTTTAATAATCGATATATGTGTATACCCTAAATATAGCTCTTGATACATCATTATGATTTGGAGAATATCTATTGACGCATCCCTTGATGATGGACTCACATGGTAGTCCGAAACGTTGGGTATAAAAAACTCTATAACAGGTCATTCCTACTCTTCTAAAACTATCCTCACCTGTATGGATTCATTATTTAACAACTTGTTTGGTATTTTAATGATAATATTTCATTTGAAGTTTTCTTAATTGAGGATGGTAGGATGGAGCGTGCAACATTTCTGGAGGTAATAATGAATGCTAGGATCTAAATTTTAAGCTTTGTAAGTTTTCTTCATTGAGGATGGCATGATGGAGCATGCAACGTTTCTGGAGGTAATAATGAATGCTAGGACCATTCCCTCTTCGCCACTCTACCTGTGCCTTCGACTCTGTTGGATTTTTAGGACTTTTGGGTCAGAAGGACTCGACAGGATGGACAAGTCCAAGAGATCAAAATGGGAAGAGGAAGAGCACATAGATGGTGAGATTGTTCTCTCCATTGAAAAGATGCAGGGAATCCAGGATGAGCTCGAGAGGGTAAGTTCTCATGCACTCTGAAAACTGCTTTTTGGGGTTATTTTATTTTATTTTATTTTTTAATTTTTAAATTGGTTTTTTTCTTATCTTTTCTGAAAACCTTTTGCCCATTCCTTTGTCTATGTATTATTTTTTTTATTTATTGGTGCATATGTGGATTGATTGAATTTTTTCTTGTCTATGGGCTGCTTGATAATGATTTGTTACAGCCCTTAACATCGGGTTTGAGGAAAAGAGTGGTTTTTTCAATAAACCCACATTTCTTCCTCATATTATTTCAGTCTTTTGGATATGGATGTTTTGATTGGTTTATATATGTTGTTTTTCCAATAGTGCTGGGCAAATTGTGTCAAGGAAAAATTGAAACTAGAACATCCTCAAGTTAGTTATTTCATGTTTTTTACCATATCCATTTATTGTTTGGGTGTAAAGCTTGAGGTTCAACAAGTGTAATATTTTGTGCGATAGTTCTTGATCTGTTACAGTCTGCCTATTTATGATTAGGTTCATAATGACCTGGTGACCTAAGGCTCTCTCAATGTAGTATGTCACACTCCTAAATCCCTTTTGGTCTCAATTATAGTTTGCACATTTATGATAAGTTCATAGTTTGCTATTCACCTCGGGTACTCTTGGCCTAGTCATTGCTCCCAAAGGATCTATCAAGGTTGTTGGAATTAATGGAAAAAGCTCGTAATTCTATTCGGCACCTGCCCTTAGTGAAGGGTAGACCTACCTTACCTATATGGTTGTTGACAGTTGGCTTATTCTTACATTTGTTTTTTATTAGTTGCTGGAAAACTTTCTTGGAGGAATTAGTGGATAGAGTTTAAGTTGGATTTTGGATGCCAAGCAGAGTATTCCTACATTACCTATTTGTAATTTCATAGTTTCATGAGACTACTGTTGGCATTATGTTTCTGGTATGGCTATATATGTTACAGATGTTGTACTTGATGGCAACCCCCTTGGCAAGGCTCTCAATATATTGAAAATTAAGAAGTATGCAGGAGATCAGTTCAGAAAGTGCGTACCCGCAGGTACACCATGAAGGGACCATGGCCTGATACGCAGGTCAACCGTTCAGAAGGTGCGTACCCCCAGTGCACACATTTCAAGGCAAAGAAAAGCACACGTGGGGTTTCTTATGTTTAACCTTTGGTATTTAGCCGACGGTATTTGTGTTATTATGGTGTCGGCCCGTGGTATTGATCCATGATTTGAGGAAGAGCTTTTCTATATAAAGCAAAGGAGATCATTTGGCTTGAGCATGTGCTTGGGTTGAACATCTTATGAGAGCTAGATCTGAAATATTATGATCTCTTGGGAGTAATATCTAGATCTAAATAAGGCGAATCTACTGATGGATTGAGATCTCTTCGCGCATGATCAGATCTGTAGATCTGACTGTCTGGGTTATTCTTGAAGTCTTGAAATCATCTATGCCCGAAGGTACACAGGTACAGTGAAAGAAAAGTGCGTATATACGTTGAAACAAAGCATTTCAGGTGCGCCGGTATGCAGGCACATAAGGGTTGCAGGTGTGGAGATCCGCAGGCAGATCAATGGACACAGAGCATAGGTAAGCATGTGAGCAGTTGAGTACAGTGCATACGTAAGAAGGTGAGCAGTTGACTACAGTGCGTACGTACGCAGGCGAGCAGTTGAGCAGGGTGCTTACTGTAAGCAGGCAATACATGGGTGAAGCTGCTTACTTCTCTTGAAATCTTTGTTTATCATTGTTGTGTTCTGGGTTTGGTTCTATTATTGTTGATCTGGTTACTACAGTTGACTGGGTGATTCTCTTATACTTGATGATCATTTGATGCTTATGGATCCAGTTTGAAAATTTATGAAAAGTGGTCCTTGTAAGAAAAGAAGTAGGGGGTTGTAGCTCCCTTGCAGGAGAGACTGGAAAACGGGAGAGAGTTGTAGCTCTCTGTAGGTTGCAGCTTGCGTACTAGTAAAGGACTGCACCAGTACAAAACCATTGTAAAAGGAGTTTCTAATTTGAAAGAAGATAGAGACATATTGCAGCAGGTGGTTTTCACCCACATTGGGTTTCCACCTTACATCTTGTGTTCTTTGGTGTGACTATCTGTTTTCTTTGTTCATGCTCATTATTTTATGGTACTGACATGCAAAAATAATTCAAAGAAAAAATAAGGAAGATTTATTAAAAGAATTAGATAATACTGATTCACCCCCCCTCTCAGTATTATTTCCAACAACTACAAAAATTGGTCTCCAAATGATTTGAAAATGTCATGGTGCACTCTGGGTTGTTCTATCACTAGTCTTACATGGGATGTTTGTATTCAAGTCATTCAAGTTATTATTTTTTTTAGTTATTATATGATGTCCAACTGTGTGGGGCCTTCTACATGGGTAAATTGCACTTGGGTATTATGGACAATTGAGTCCTCAATTATTTTTTGTGCTTTGCCTTTCACTATAGGGTCTTTAACATTCATTACTGTTTGATACATTGAGCATTAAATATCATCTTCCCTTCACCATAAACCATAAAAAAATAAAGCTTTCTTTATATATAATTTATTTGAATGAAAAAAAGGGAGAGAGTTGTTGTTTCAATTTCTCTAGCATGGCATACACCAAACTGTGAAACACATCGTTTCTATTTTAACAGAATAAGCATGCAGTTCATCGAATTAAAAATTGAATTATATCAAAGCTACAAATCAGAACACCCATTTTTAAAAATCCCCCTATCAGGGAACAACATGGAAATATGCTTATTTCCATTAGAATCAAGTGTCAAGGCTATGATACGCAACTTAATGTTATGAATAGTGTAGCATGTTTACATGAGATCGCCATTGAGAACTAATGTCATTCTAGGAAAGGGTGTTTTCCTTGTGTACAATCTAAAATAAGTTCTTCATTAGAAATATCAAATTTTCTGATAATACAACATTCAATAATCATGTAATTCTAGATCCTATGAATAGTAATAATGGGATACATAAGACTGAGAATTGCCCATGGTTGGAAGTGTCTAATCTCAGTAATTAGGTAGGGAAGATTGCAACTGAAGAAGGTTATGATGGGAAGACTGCAACTGAAAAAGGTGATGATAGCAATCTGCAGTAGAAGTGGGTCTTGTTCCAATCATCTATTCTCTGAATTCCTCAATAGCTCAGACACTTCTAGCCCACTTGTCCTGATAAAGTGTCCAATACTCCACACATCAACTTTAACCCCATGAACACCCCTAGACATCTCAGGAGCATGGTTCAAGCCACTAAGATTATGAGGGTAAATATGAGGTGTACCAATGGCATCCTCAAAGTATATTATAAACCACTCATCTGATTCAATGTTATTCATCACGTTATCCCACCTGAGATCCCTATGCATAAACGAAAGGGTGTGCAAAGACACTAGTGCCTTGGTCACAAATTTTAGAGCTTCCACAAGTTGTTCCACAGTCGAAGGTTTGCTTGCATAACCCCTTGGCTTGAACACCAATGCTAACTCTTGTTCTACATATTTATGGATGTATTCAACATGGAGAATTCTGTTGTCTAGAAAATCATAGATTTCCTTGACAGTGACCCATTTCCTTCTGTTAAGAAATATTTTTTTAAAATGAGTTGGCATTATCTCAATAATCTTCCCACTTCCTCTATCCAATCTTTGATAATCACTATAAATACAGTTAGATTTTTGCCCATGACAAGAGTCTGGAAGCAATGGAAAAATCCTGGATACATGCCAGCAAGGGACAAAAGCTTTCAATCTTTGAGCAGGAGTTGACAGATTCATTGACACAAGATCAATCCTTATGACCCACTCATGTGATTTTCTCAAGGCACAGAGCGTAACAGTGTCACCAACAACATAATACCCTAAAATGTAGGGAAAATCTCCATAAGTCCACAAAAGCTTTTCCACAATCTTGACTACAGGATCATCACCCTCCCTTACTGCATCAATCTCCTTACCTCTCCATAAACACAAGTTCTTCATGAACCCACATATGTTTGGCCATTGTTCTTGAGATCCCAAGTCTTGTTACCCTGATTTTCAAATTAGCTCAATCTCCACTGCACATAATTTATTAATGATACTATTAATGCAATCATCCCACAACCCAATGAAAGACTCTCTGCCATATCTTCTGCTACTGATGAGGGGTCCTACCACATCATACATAAATTCCTACAATCTGTATCAGAGGACAGACAAAAGAAAATATCCTTGCCTGTTGGGAGATCCTTGTATACATCGTTCTTGATAGGAAAATGCATGTCCTTAGAAGGGGGCTCCTGCAAGTGTGAGGAGAGATCGAATATACTCGGTAGAGTGAACACAGGAACCCTTAGACATCAGACAAAATAATCTGTCCGATCTCGAAGCCCAAGAGGAGGAAAAGCTACATAATATATACATAACAACAAAGAAGACTTTTTTATTTAAAGTTGAAATGTCAAAATTCAAATCTCTATCAGCAAATATGTCTAATGTTCTCCACTCTAGGAACTCTGGCATTGAGTCCTTGAGATTTTTTATTTTAGCAGTGGATATTGAAACTACTATTTAGCGTCCCCATATCATTGAGCTTTTCTGTTGATATAGAAAGATGAACTTGACTTCCCTATGTCATTGAAATTTTCTATTTATAGCAGTAGATATGGAAGAGAGCAAGTTTTAGTTCTTTTTCTATATAAAAAACAATAGCATGTAAATCAGTCTACTATTCCTCCTTACAAGAAATATCAAGTAATTTAAACTTTTAATTGATTATTTCAGTAAAAGAGGTTATGGTTGTCCATGATTTTCTAGAGAAACAAGGTGCTCTATGGTCTTGGGTGGGTAGATATGGGTGTAAGATGTGGAGATGTATGTTCACCTCTTTCATTATAAATTTAAAATTTTCATAATGTTAATTTCCTTAAAAATAAACTGACATTTAAGTCAAAATCTTGAATTTAGGTTTCTATAATAATTGATGGTGTTTGTGATCAGAGTAAAGTGCACCACAGTATAAAATGATACAAGTCTTGTTCTCTATTTAGCAAACAAAATGCATCTTTTAAGCCAGCCTTCCTTAAGAATTTTGCAAAACAAAACCTTATCAGTCTTTATCTGTTGAGTGGGAAACCCAGCAAAATCCTTGGGCATGGTAAAACAACTAGTGAAACAATCATCTAGGGTAGCCAAAATCCTTAACCAATTATGATTTTCACTAGAATCATAGTTTTACTATTGTTTGCAATTTATAACATGCACCCATAGATTTATTCTCAATCCATAGTTTTATTACATAAAATAGTTTTCAAAGGGAAAAACAATGAAGTTGAGATGAATCATACAACACTTTAATCTTATATTATTAGCTTGGAAAGATGATAACAGAAATCTAAATCATTTTCTGTTTCTTCTGAACTTACATGTGGAGGAGAGTTCTGACTACTGAGGCTGAGCAGAAGATTCTACACAAACAAACTATCAAAATTAATTTCTAAAACATCAATTCAAAAGATTAGCATGGAAGATCATATTACTCAGCCTTACATAAATTCAAAGTTAAATGTATACATAAATTCAAAATTGAAATGGATGCATGTTAGTTGAGATGTTGGTTCATTTAATTATCCAACCAAATTCATTTAAAATCCACTCAATTATCTTGAAAAATGCATTTCAAATGATATAAAGTATTTTTTCCTGAAACGGAGATCTACCTTGTCCCCAAAAAACCAAAATGGTACCCAGTGTCTTACCAGCCTTACGTCTGCCAAACACTTTGAGCTGCCAATCACACATGAATCTATCAGTCGAGAATATTTTCAAGGCCCCCCCTTCAAAGGCCTCAATGGTACTTGCAGTCCATGTCTCATCAAAGAATGTCAACTCATTGGCATGCAAAAAATTCAGCTGATCCACTTTCAGTCGACCTCTCTGGCATTCACCCTCCTCAACCCAGATATGAGCAGTTTCTTCCCATATAATCTTCTGGTAGATTTGATGGGTGATGGCACTAAGTTTTCTAATCTATTTATTTTATTGAGATATATGTGTTTGATAGGCTGGGCAATGTGTGCTCTGATCCAAGAGGTATTTTAAGGTGAATGGTATATGATTTTTTTGTCAATTTGGCTTGACAAAGTAAGTGCTTCTGATGGATTCTACAATCTTTAAATATATGTGAAGAGTAGATGATATTTAATTTCCAATTGATTTTTTTTGAAAGAAAAGGTAAGTCTCTGTTTAAAAGTTTGGAAAGAAAAAATGCTTGTAATTTATTGTGGGTTTGTTCATAGCTTTTAATTTTTATCTTTTATCTTTTTTCTTTAATTTAAAATCATTGACTATAAATTTAATTTTAAGGATTGCCATAACTCTTCACATAATTTTTTAAAGTGTGCTAGCTCAATGGAAGAGCGCCTGCTTTACAAGCAGGAGGTTGGTGGTTCGATTCCACTGTGTGCTAACATGAATTAATCAATGATTTTGTAGTTCATTTTTAATTAAATGTTTTTTATATTGATTTATTTCAATGGTGAGATATTTCTGGATTCATTGTTTTATATTGTCTCTAAAGAGACAAAAGTGATCTTTAAATAAAAAAATTATCGTCTCTAGAGAGACAATAGCTAGTATTAAAGACATATTGTCTCTAATCCGAGTGTTGTCTTTAGAGAGACAAAAATGAAATTGTCTCCAGTGAGACAAAAATGAAATTGTCTCCTAAGAGACAATAATGGTTGTGTTATATACTGTCTTTATAGAGAAAAAAATTTTTAAGACAATAATCTTTAAGACAATAATTTTTGAGACACCCGCTTAAAGAAAATATTTAAGACAATACACAATTTTTTTTTGTCTTAAGTTAAGACAATTTGCCCAAAAATTGTCTTAAAACTCTCCTTTATGTAGTAGTTCATTAACATAAAAGAAACCACTAAATATACCCCTTAAAGGTGTGTCATAACTACGTTTGAGAAGGAACGACACTTCCCCTAACATAAGACAACACTTGAAATTCCTTAAAAGAATGGACTTATACACTTAAGAAACAATCATGGGATAATTCTAACAACTAGAAATGACAACTCATAAGATCAAAGGGAGGCTCCAAAGTTTGAACATAGGAAAAAAAAATTGAGGACGTTGTAGCAACAACAACAGACAGCTGAGTAGGACCCAACATAAATATGTGACCTAATAAAACCTTGTATATGAATAGAGGGAAGTGGAAGATAGGAAAAATAAATAAAACAACTAGGGGGATTGATTGGTCCATGAGAATAAAAATGAACCATGGTGTGGCAAAAATGAGATATACATAAAATAAAAGAAAAAATTCATTTTCCATGATAAAAAAATATTTAAGGTTATTAAATGGTTTAAGGTAACCTTGAAAATATTTTTGAAATGCATGCTTGGCATGACCAAGACAGCTCCATATGCATTCTCTATATCATAGTGTGGATAAGAAGTGAATGATGTACTTCAAACCTATATGTATGTGGTAGAGAACCATCATTGTAGCAAGATAAGCTACCTATATTTAAAAATATTATGGTTGTGTAATGGCATGTAAACAACATACGTGAAGAAAATGTTGAGTTTAACTACACTGTTGAATATGGTAGCAAGGATAATACCCACTGAATGTACTGGTGGTGGCAATAAGGTAAAAGGGAGGAATTTAGATAAAATAATTACTTTGGCCACATTGGCAAATATTGTTTCAATTATATACATGCTTTGAATAGGTGCAGGGAGTTCTCTAAAATCTGATCTCATCAACACATGTGATTATGTGTGTATATATAATCATGAACATGGCAATGCTTAAATGGTGTAAAAGTTCCATTGAAATTTATAGGTTCTCATCAGGGATCATTTTCATGGAAGTAATTGGGAAAGGGTAAACGTTGATAATTCATGATTTTATCATCATGAGATTAAGATACTTTTGTTTATGTCATGTCTATGAATAGGAAATGTTCAAGGTTATGTTAATAGGTATATTAATTACAAACTATATCCATGGTTAAAGAATGAGACACATGTCCTATCATTTACAATCCACATCCATAGACCACCCAGGTTGTGGGTTTCCTCAGCCTGGGGGAAGTAATAGGAAGTCATGATGTTGTGTAATATGTATATGTATATATGTGTATATGTTGTGTATTGTGTATATGTTGATCTCTGTGTGTGTGTGTGTGCGTGATATGAGATCCATAGTCATACTTACTACTAATAATGATTGGGACTGCATGGGCCTATGATGATATTGGGATAAGCAGGTATGGGACTATGTGGACCTATAATAATATTCTTGTCGATAAAAAACTATTGAGATTCATAGCGCCCTTACTCACAATGAAGTGGATGGGATTATTTGGAGCATATCCACCACTAGATGTTACTAGTTTTGGAAACCATATTAGTGTGTGTGAGTTAAAGGCTACATGGAGATGTGTGAGCACTACTAAGTGCTAACTAGGCTTGTAAAATCACTTAGTATGTGTGGATTAAAAAAGAAAGAGAAATTCATAGATAAGTATTAGTTGTTCCATTTGATTTAATTAATTTCTAAATCATTGTCATGATTTAGTTTAATTTAAAGTAATGATTTGTGATGATTTTGGTTATGGACCAATTATGTTTGGATGTAATTGGAACTAAAATAAAATTGCAGGGTTCACCTCAAAAATAAATATCATAATGAGGTATTAATTAAATTTATTGCAAATTCTTTGTGACGAGTATCATAAGGATTTTCATGTTGTGATGTATGAAGGACAATGGACTTCCCAGTTTGGGTGAAGAAAACTAGAAAAAATTTAAAATAACAACAACTTGAAGCAGAGCAGGTAGTAGTGAATAGGGGCATTGTGGTGTCACATGAACCCAATATTAAATCTTAATTGTTGTGAACCATGACATGAAGGATATTACTTGTGTTGAGGTAGCTAAATGCCTAAGTTATGAAACTCTTCCAATGTGAGGAAATCTTGCCAAGGGAAGGCGGTTGCAAAACATGGAAGCTGAGTGATTGCACAAAAGAGAAACTAGATCACTTGTGGGAAAGGGAATTAGAGAAGGGGATGTTGGGACTTGAATTTGTTTTCAAGTATATTCATGACCATGAAATATTGGGATCAAGGTTACATTGGATGTGTCTAAGGAAGCAAGTAACAGAAAATTTACAATAGGAGATGTTGGGATGGGGTCCCCTAGATCAGTTTTGGGGTTAAGATAACCCAAGTTTTGGTACATTTTGTGTAAATAATGAAAACTCTCTATGATTTGTGGATGCAGCATGTAGATGAATAGGAATCAAAGGGGTTTAGCCCCTTGCTTTGTGTAAATTTTTAGTCAGTTTTGAGATCCACCCATGGTCCGCGAACCATGGCATTGTACGAAAAAGGCTATAAATAGGTGTGTCTTAGATATTCTAAGGCATGTTTTTGATAATGAAGAGTAGAATGGGTGAAAAGTGATAGCAAGGAGAAGTGGGTCAGATAGGAGAAGAAAGGATCTGGAGCTGAGTGTGTAGAGGCCTAGGTAGAGTCCATAGCTGAGTGCGTGGACCCCTGCAACTGAGTGTGCATGGTATTTTTGAGTCTGTAATCCTGAATTGAAGATAAATAGAGACAATTTCTGAAAAATTCTTGCATATTTCTGTTTATTTATGTTAATGCTATATGTTGTTGATGAATGATATGTTTTGTGAAATATTGATTGAATGTTACATGATTCTCTTGAATAAATGTTAATGATGTACACAATGCATGTTTATGTATTTTCGTGAAGACTCTAATGCATTCTCTGATGTTTACTAATAACCTAATTATACATGCGCGAACCCTAATTAAAATATGCTCTATGATGTGCATAAATAGACAAATTAATTGTTAAGGGTCTGCAAGAAAGGATCACAAACCTTCACGAGGGTCTGAAGTCTGTTTTAACAGAGTTGCAATAATGTGCCCTAAGAGTTTATCGATCTGTGTGAAAGCATATCTGAGGTGCTAAAAGAAATTAGACTGGTCTCTGGATGCAGAAAATTGGTTCTTGCATCCCCCCAACTACTTCGGGTTAGACTGCAATTTGTGCTAAGCGGGTTGTTTCCAAAAGGGCCAATAGTGTAGGATTTTGTTGGTTGACATAGCTAACTCTAAACCTGGGTTAGGACCCCCTAAGCCAACAAATGGTTATGTTTTTGGGATCGCGACCTGCTTGAATGAGACTTGTGATGTCACATCATTGGAATCTGACCAAGAAATAGATTGAGAAGTGGCTAGATCAGAAGATTAATGAGTTCAGGGTGCAAGAAAACAAGAATCTGCGCCTATAAAAGGAATAGTGGTTGAACAGGTACCTGTATACAAAGATACATGAGATATTATTCTTCACTTTTCCCATTGAACTGTATAAGTGGTTAGCTAAATTAATAGATAGTCAAGGAAGGTGGAAGCTCGATAATCCTATAATGTGGACTCCAGAGTTAGTGCGACGATTAGAAGCTTCTGAAAACAAGATCGCATGGGTTGTTGATCATTGGCTTGATTAGATTCTAGGAGGATTTGTTACAGAATTTGTAGTTGATACCTCAGTCAGCTACAACAAAGTGTAGTGAAGATTTTCAAGGGACCGCGAGGTAAGTATCTAAGAACATTGATACCTCAGTCAGCTACAACAAAGTGTAGCAAAGATTTTCAAGGGACCGCGAGGTAAGTATCTAAGAACATTGAATCCTTGGATTAAAATGTTGTTATGTCAAAAATGGGTGATGCCATTACCTTGATGTTTGGAGCTATGTGAAGTGGATGGTTCTTTAGAAATCATGAAGGATCAGGACCAGAGTATAGTCCGTTGATAGGACCTCCTCCTAGTGACGATGAAGGGGCAGAACAGACTCTGCCATGAAGCATTGTTTGACTAATATCTCAGGGGATTCCTCGAGTAAATAATCCATCCACTCCACCTCCTCCTCCACCTCCACTGCATTCACCCTCACCAACACCTCCACCTCCACCACCACCATTAAAAATGGAGAACGCAATGAATCTGCTGACTTTCAAGGGCATAGTGGGTGAAGATAAAAAGCGGTTTTGGTTTGTTGTGAATGTAGTGTGGACAACAAAATGGATTAATGATTACAATATAAATCAGGCAGAGTTTGTTACCGCTCTGTAGGACTGCACACTAACTTGTTATATTAATTATTTTTCTGGTAATCCTTTGGCATCGCTAGGAGAAACTAAAGTGGATTTAAACAAGGAGTTTAGTAAGCTTAAGTCTGACTCAGAGTTAGTAATTTGATTCAAAGAAATCATGATGAGGGTCAATCCCACAGCTTGGGAATCAGATCAAAGGTTGAAGTGTCATATTCGAGAAGCTGACATGCAGCTCACAAATAGTTAGCACCATGAATGGTTTATAACTTTGCTTCTAGCCCACTTGAGAGTTGCTCTATCACAGCAAAAGATAGGAATGTAGGCAGAAGCCTTGGAAATTGTGATGAGGTTGCATGCATCACCTATCCAGGATGCTACCTTGGGGGTACAATAGATCCACTCTCAGTTACAGAGCTTACACCTAGAATTATAGAGTTTGAAGAAAGATAAGGAGACTAAACCATAAGTGCGCGAAAGTCTAGTGCCTGATGTGAAAGAGCCAGGGGCACGATAAAGACCAAATTATTGCATATGAAAATTATATTATAGGAGGGGAACCAATTCCCCTAAAGCCAGAAGCCACAGTAGGGCCAAGCATGGGGATTGTGCTATGGTGTGCTATTTGTCAGGTTGCTAGACAACATGTGATGGATAATTGCCATTTACTTCAAAGGTTCATCTAGACACCCCAACGGTTATTTAGTGACTTCTTCAAATCGGTGGGCTCCAATGAATGCCACTTTCATAGTTATGAGCTGATGATGGAAATGACACCTACATACCAGATGTAAGCAGAAACTCCGCCCCCAAAGTAGGGTGTCACAGGAGTGCATAGAGGTTATCAAGGATGCGAATGGGGCTGAGGAGGAGGAGGTTCTGGTAGAGGTCACGGTCAGACCATCTGCTACAACGACAGACATCCATGGCACTATAGGTGAGAATGTGAAAATTAGACACGCCCGTCATGTCAATACTGCAGCCAGTTTGACCATACTATAGAAGAATTCTCGGTGCTGGTAGCTAAAATGCAAGATAAGAAAGTGCAGCCTCAACAACCTACGCAGAAACTACATATTTTGAGAGCTAAGCCCCGTGAGGAGGATCAAAGCATGAATATAGTACTAAGGAGTGGAATAACGACTAACGATGATGAGGAAAAAGATGGATGGGACTGCAAGGCCCTAGAGAAGGAAGTTGGTTTTGATCTGGAGTGCACTAAGGAAACTTTTATGGAAGCCAAGAAGAGCTTCGCTAAGGCCCCCACCTCAGGAAGCCAAAAGAAGGTATAAGAAACTAACATGCCTGTAGAGGTTGATCGCTCTATACTAACTACGTTCTTGGAGACCTGCATAAAACTATTCCGTGATAGAAAAGTTGTGGAAGGCTTGCAGGAATTAATAAATAAATGCACCAGCAAGGAGAAGCTCCATGATGGACACCGGGTGGTTAGAAATATTGGCAAACATAAGGCAATAATGGGGCATGAGATGAGGCTCACTACTTAGGTAGGTGATTATGAGATGGACTAGGTCATCTTGGATCCGAGGTCTGATGGAAACATATTACCAAGAAAAACATGGGAAATAATGGGGAGACCTGTGCTGTAGTGGTGTCTGATTCAGCTTAGAATGGAAAACCAATAGAAAATCATCCCCATAGGATGATTATATGGAGTAACAGTTGATATAAAAGGTGTGAGCATGATGGCTGACTATTAGGTTATAGAAATCGTCGATGAGAGTAATCCATACCCTGCGCTCCTGGGAATTGACTTGGCCATTTATATGAATGGGGTCATAAATTTGAAGAAGAGGACAATGTCATTTGAAAGGGAATCACTTCGGGTTTTAGTACCATTGGATCTTGCAAAAGGGGCGTGCTATAATGAACCAATTCATGATTATGAAGAAAGTGAGGATGAACTAGATCAAATCTATAAAATAACAGCACGAGATCGGGATTGGATCAATTTGATGATGGATGGATGGATTACATGGGACCAGGAGAGTTCCTGCACCTCAGATTCAGACGAAGAGTTGGAGCACTAGCATAATCTCTTGCATGAATTATCCACACTGCGATGCAATATGATGACAAAGTCATTGCACTGTGTTTCGTCAGAGGTAAGGAAATTACCCTATTATGATGGGTTAACTGATGTATATATTTTTTTGGATGAATTTGAGTGGGAAGTCCTTGAGGATCACTGCTTCCAAGCTTTAGAATTAGCACTACACACTACACCCGCACGGTGGTGGGGTACGCATAGGGATAGTTTTTATGGATGGTGAGATTACAGAAGAATGATGAGGTTATGGTTTGGGCGTGCTAACACCAAATTGACTGAGAAATATAATGGAAGGGACGATCTGTGTGATCACCTAGCGAAATGGACTAAAGCATGGGGAACAGAACCATATCCAGAGTGGGTACACATACTTTTCCATACATTGGATACAATTCCCATGAATTGGTATCTAGAAACAAAGCTTTTCCATGGTACTGTAGAATGGGATGTGTTGAAGGAAGGATTCTTATTGACCTTCAACTTTAAAGATAATTTTGCAAGCATCATTGAAGCACTACAAGAGATTAAGGAAATTATCTGTAGAACGTTGCAAGAACCTATGGAATTGGTCTAACCAGATTGGAGCACCTAGTTGTGCCATGCACTGGAATGCTATAATTTGACCACTGAAGAGGAATATGAAGATCCAAGAAACATTAATATTCCAGAGGCAGAAGGGCATCACAAAGTTGAAGTCCCACAAATAGAAAACCCAAACATCACCGTGTCATTGAAGACAAAGCAAGTAAACATTAGCACTAAAGCAGAACCAATGTTCATGAAGATTGGAGACTATTGGGATGACGCTACCATGGACAAAGTTGCTAAGTTACTCCACGAACACCAGGATCTCTTCCCATGAAGTTTTCAGATTTGACAGGCATAATTGGAAATTTGGGTCTTATGAAGATCACTCTGAAGCTAGATGTGAAACCTATTAAGCAAAGATCGTATCACCTTGATCCTAAGTACAAGGAAAAAGGTTTTCCAAGACCTAGATAAGATGCTGAAAGAAGGCATCATAGAACCAATTGAAGAATCTGATTAGGTGAGCCCGATGATGGTTCAAGAAAAGAAACAGAAAGGAGAAATAAGGATTTGTGTAGATCTGTAGAATCTTAATGATGCACGTTTTCACGACCCATTCCCGATGCCATTTATAGATAAGTATTAGACAATGTTGGAGGGCAGGAGGCGTATTCCTTCATTGATGGGTTTTCTGGGTATCATCAGATTAAGATCATGCCCGAGGATAGTAGAAAAATGACCTTTGCAATGGAGTGGGGTTGTTTTTAGTACATTGTGATGCCATTTGTACTCAAGAATGCACATGCAATATTTTCCTACGTAGTCATAGTAGCATTCAAGGAGTTCATTCACAAGTTCCTGGAAGAATACTTTTATGACTGGATGGTGTTTGGATTAGTAAAGTGCCATGTAGCAAGTCTGCGTCTGATGTTGGATACGTGTCGCAGATATTGAATCACATTAAATTTGAAGAAATCCATATTTTGTGTTCCCTTTGGGATCCTGTTGGGTCACATCATGTGCAAGCAAGGATTGATGGTAGACCCTACAAAGATTGCAGTGGTTGTGAATTTGGAGGCCCCAAGGAATGTCAAGCAATTGTGTGTGACGCTGGGACATACTAGATATTATCGAAAATTTATCAAACCCTATGCTGAAATTACTGCGCCGATGGAGAAACTGCTGAAGAAGGACGCAACATTCTGCTGTGACGAAGAATGTCAATGCAAATTAGATGTATTAAGAGAAAATATGGTCACTGCATTGATCTTGGTATTCCATGATTGGAAAAATAAGTTTCACATGCATTTGGATGCCTCATGCATTGCGTTGGGTGCAGTGTTAACAAAGGCCAATGAAGGAGAAATGGACCATCCTATAGCCTTTGCTAGTAGGTGATTATCGAAGACCGAGAACAATTATTCAATGACTGAGCCCGAAGGATTGGCCATGGTGTATGTGCTGCAAAAATTTAGGCATTATCTATTAGGAGGGCATTTCAAAATCTACACAGACCATTCTCCCTTGAGGTACTTGGTCAATAATCCTCTGTTGGGGGGGGAGATCTATAGATGGTTGCTCTTATTTCAGGAGTATGACTTTGAAATCATTATGAAGCCATGGAGGTTGAATGCAAGACCTAGCCATCTAATGCAAAATGAAACAAGAGAGGAGCCTAATAATCCGGAGGAAGGGTTACGAGATGTGCAACTCTTTGCGGTGCGCATAACAGATAATGATTTTGCAGACATTATTCACTTCTTAACTACGGGGATGGCACCAAAAGGATATACAAGTTAGAAAAAGAAGGAATTAGTAGTGCGTGCACCAGATTTTTTAGTGATTGTGAGACATTTGTATAAGATGGGTGCTGATAAAATATTGCAAAGATATGTGCCAAACTTTCTCTAGGATAGCATTCTTGTTGAAGCTCTTGCGAGAGCTCTAGGAGATCATTATGCAGGCAAGGAAACCGTGAAAAATATTTTGTGCGCAGGTCTATGGTGGCCAATGCTGCATAATGATTCTAGGGCATATTGTAAGGCATGCGATGCATGTCAAAGAACTGGCGGACCATTGTGAAGGGATGAATTTCCATTACATTCACAAGTCTCTTTACATCCATTTGAGAAATGGGTGATTGATTTCATTGGGCCAATTCAGCCCCTGGGAAATAAAATAGGTGTGCGCTATGTTATCATTGTGACAGAATATTTAACCATATGGGAGGAAGCACAGCTAGTTAAGGATTGTACAGGGGCTATGACAACAAATTTTTGTTTGAGTATGTCTTAACCAAATTTGGCTGCCTAAAAGTGTTGATGAGTGACAAGGGTACACATTTTTTGAATGAAATGATCAACCCGTTGACTAAAGAATTCTAGGTCTACCACCAGAAGAGTACACCATATCACCCTCAGACCAATGGAACTGTTGAAGCCTTTAATAATATTTTGGAGAATGCATTGATGAAGATTTGTAACACGTAGGAGAATGACTGGTATTTGTGCGTACTTGCAGTACTATGGGATTATAGGACTATTTGTAAGACGCTGACATGGCAAACGTTTTTCAAGGTAGTATATGGGGTTGAAGTTGTAATATCGATGGAGTACATTTTTCCTAGTTTGCGTATAGCAACCCTGATGGGTATGGAATATCGTGAGGCCATGGAGGAATGACTTGCACCACTGCGAAATCTCGAAGGAGATCGATTTTTGGAAATATTTCATCAACAAGTACAAAATGAACGAAAGAAAGCATGGCATGATCACCACATCAAGCTTTGCATGTTTAGGGTAAACGATCTTGTGCTGTTATATGATAGTAAATTCACTAAATTTCCAGGTAAATTCTAGACGCATTGGTTAGGTCCATATATTGTCAAAGAAATTACAGATGGAAGAGAAATTTATCTCGCGAAGCTGAATAGGGAACCCTTCCCAAGAAGAGTGAATGGGATTAAATTGAAGTTGTATACAGGGGATCCTACAAAATGAATATATGATAGCAGGATAGTCTTAGTGCTCCAGGAAGTTGCAAGGGAGCATGGGACTATAAACTACATTACCCAATTTGGAGGAGAATGCAACAAGCAGGTTGCCTAGAGAATGGCAGAGATACAACCCATAAAGTTGTGCACAGGAAGCTATGCCATGGAGGGAGGTGTCATGCGGCACAACAAAAAAGTGATCATTGGAGTCACTGTTCATGACTTGATGGCCTGAGGACAATTAAGTGGAGCGGGCTGGCCGTATTAAAGGAAAAAATCTTTGAAGATCTACTACCAAAACAACATTTATTGTCAGAAATTGGGGGGAATGGTCGAATTTGAATTCAAAAATCCCTATAAATTATGTGTGCCAGTCCAACAGAGAACACTTTGCGCTTTGAAAATTGTTAGTGAAATTTTTTGTATGTTTCTTATGAACCGATCAGCTAGGGAAGATTTAGTTGTGAGCCCTATGTTTGCTAAGTTGTCTGAGATAAACCAGAAGTTTATTATTGACAAAATTCTTGCACCAAGTCCCACTAAAACTATGAGTACTAGTGATAATGCTTCTGAAATAGCTGCCTCAAAAGTTGTAGGTATGGAAGCTCCAACGATTATGCCTACGGTGCCAAGGTGACCTGGGATGAAGCCTACCTGTACGAGAGAAACCCAACCAGCTAAATCAAATAAGGATAAGTAGAGGAAGCAGGTGCGTATCCGTGCATCCCTAGGAAGCACACCGAAACATATAAGCAGAATAAAGACAAACAATCGAAGAAAGTGGTGGACCTGGAGGCAGAAGAAGCCTAGGGAATAAAGGATATAGACGTTGAAGGAGCGAAGCCCATATAAAGGCTCCCTGAGTATATCCCTCCGTGGAAGGGAAACGAAAAGGTCATGAAGGACCTAGATTCTGAGAATTTCACCATTTTCACACCCTTGCTACCAGAGCAGGTCCCTTTTGAAGGTCTGCGGCTTGCGAGGATCCCGCCGTTGAAAATGGAGGATTGGAACCTCACAGATCATGCTAGGTTTCCACACTTGGCGACAGAAAAGTATATGCAAAGGGTCTATTATGCAGAATCAGGTGTTACAACACTGGAAATAGAGGAATGGGTCAACTGTGTCGAGTAGTCAGGGTTACTCAATCTATTGTGGGTGCCCCACTATCACCACACCCCCATTAATACAATATGTGTGCCAACTGATCACATTGGTGCGCAATGGGTGTTTATGACTAGGAGGGACTATCCCCATTATATATATGCTCATTCATAGAATCATGCACTTGCCTCATAAGGGTGCGAACCAGGCTACAGATTTTGGCAGAAAGACTGGGGAGAAAGACCTCACAAAATGAATGAAGAGGGATTAAGGCCTCGTGAAGAAGTTGCTAGGGTATTCAATTATCTCTATAACAGTCCCAACAGTTCAATTTGGTGCCCAAATTCTAGCAGGGAAGGTGATGCGAAAATGTCGCATGGATGAAGTTCCAGTGCCAGTAGTTTCCCTGGCTACACAGTGCGTGAAAGGCATACTATTTACCTGGTCTAGATACCTCTGTCAGGAGTTCCTAGTGAATTGCCAAGAGGCCCAAGATGAAACCAAGCCATTCCACTACACTTGGTTGTTGCTGTCGATTGTGCTCATTGTGTGGGAATTTCCAGAGGATAGCCAATTTTCTCTGCTCGAGGAAGGATTGTCTGAGGAAGAACAATTTGCTTCCTTATGGTCTACGAAGGATCACACACAGATTACAAAGACGAAGATATTCTGGGTTCTCATGGAAATGTCTCTCCGCATGGCCATCAATCAGCCTCCGAGGTTGTCACCAACCTTGTTCATGCAGCTGTCATCCTACATGGCATTCAAGGCTGACTTCCACCATGTATATATCTAGGTGTGGAAGGATACAAAGAATAAATGGCATGACTTTACCTATTTGGTGACAGAAACAGATGTGCAGGAGTTTGTTGTAAAATAGCATGCAGAATGGCGCGCCCCATTAGACTTAGATGCTGAAACAAGTGGTGGGCTCCAGTATTGTAGCAATAATGCTACAACTCCTGGAGCTCCCTATCTCTAATTTTATCAACCCGGTAGTTCGTACAAACTTGGAAGCGACGGTGCTGTATGCACAAGTACTAGCTCTTGTCGCAGTTGTCACTTGGTTAGCTGGCACAAGTCCGCTAGGGCTCAAGCCAACTTCTATATGCTCTCAGAAGAAGCTTTATGAGTGATGGACGAAAGCTATCTCGAAGAAAGCTAGCCTACTTTGCAAAAAGGAAACTGAAAGCCAACAAAGCATGAAAACCCTAGTAAACCCTAATTTGACTAGCTAGACCCTAACTTTGCAAAACTGTGAATGAAACCACTACCAATAATGCCATTACTTGTAGTGAACTGAAATACATGCATCTAAGCTACTTGCATCTGAAAAGACATGTTTTTGTATTTTTTCATTAAGTGGTTGGATTTATTGTGATGATGCTTTTGATTAGGGTTTGGTTGTGCAGGAGCGGTTGGAATGGAAGGAAAGCATGGGCAAGGTCAGGATGGCTAGGGGAGGTCCCAGAGGGTCTCTAGCATCAGTCCACAGAAGTCTACCACGTTCGGATGCTCAGCAACCGAGTTTGCAGGCTTCTACAGGAAGTCTGCAGGGGATCCTACAGGAAACTCAGGGATTTCTACAGGAAGTCTGTGCAATTCTACAGGATGTGCTGTAAGTGGAAGTTTGGTGATGGTGAAGGGATGGAATGGTTTTGGGTGGATAGGTGAGGTGGAGATGGAACTTGTGATGGCTCAGGGATAGAGAAATAGGATGGGGAAAGAGTGCACAAAGTTGGTTGGTGGATGGAAGGCTAGAACAATGAAAGGTCAAGAAAATGAAGCTACGTGGGCAATGGAAGAGTTGGAAGGTAAACGAGCTGAACAGAGGTCAAGGATGTGGCTTTAGGCGTGGTCAAGACGAAGAAGAAGGAAATGGAATGATGTGGAGCAGTGTAAATAAAACAAATTGCTTATGACTGTCACCAAAAACGAGAATTCATTAACCTATGCTTCCTGTGCTATGAACTCAATGAACAGCAATGTAAATCGTGAAGAGAAGTTGTGCATGAAGTTGTGATGAAGGAGTATGGTTCAAGATTGAAGTGCATGGAAAGATCTATAATGAAAACGACTGTGTTGCAGCTTGCATAAAGGTAAAAGGCTGCATTTTTTGGTGGTTGGTTCAGACTGCACCCCAATCCCTAACAGAGATGGCAGTGAGGTCCTTTCAACCTTTTCTGGAGCTCCAATGAATTACAACTCTCCTATTCTGATCTAAGCAACTGAAAGCAAAATTAACCATAAGCCAATCCTACTCAATCCTATTAACGAAATCAAATCAGCAAACTGTATTGTTGAAATGCATGTCAAAACAAGTAAACCAAATGCTGGAACGAAAGGCAAATAACACTACAAGAAGAGGAGATCTATTGCTCTCAGGTTGGGCCCTAACCTGAGAGCTATAGCTCCCTTAAAAACTCAGAATTAAATCAAATCTGCTTGCCTTTATTCATAATCAAAAGTCTGATATCATGCCAAACTGGCTTACAAAAAGACTAACTGGCTAACCAAATTGACTAACTACTAGCTACGAAAATGACTACCAACTAGCTAACCAAAATGACTAACTGAAATAAGGTCTTAAGCCCTCTTATTTATACAATTTTAGGACCCAACAGTCCTCCTAAAATTTAGGGACTTGGCTGCCCAAGACTTGTAGTTAACAGCAGTCCAACTTGACTTGCTTGGCTGCCCTTGAGTTGATTGATTCGGTGGCCCTTGAACTCCGAGCTGATGGTGGAGAATTCGACGTAAGGGCCCATAAATGAGGGGGGACACCTTCCTACAAATCCTCTAGCTTGTTCTCCCACGAATTTGGCTGCCAAGTGCTCATTAAGACCTTCAATTTTGTCTCCAAGTTGACCAAAAAGGCTACACAAAGCACCCATTAGACTTATTGGCATAATGACTAACCAAATTCACTCTATTAACATAAAAATAATCAAAAACATGCAATAAACAAATGAGAATGGTGGACTAAGCCAAATTAGGAGGTTGAATGAGCCCAAATAATTGTACATTTTTGGGGCTCATCAACAAGCACGGGTGCTAGAAGTTCTGCTGCACAGAAAAGGAAGGAGGCAGCTAAGCAAGATGTGCATACGCTCATAGAGAAAAAAAAAGAAGGAAGCCATAGAAAAGGCTCTTGTGGAGAAATAACACGATGCCAAGGAGAAGGCGAAACAAGAAAAATGTGAGTCACACAAAGGTGACAAGTCACATTCACCGAAGATAGAAGAGGAAGAACTTTCAGGACAAGGTGGCGAAGGGTATGAGGAGCAGAGAACCCTATTTATTCTGAAGAGACGTGGAAAGGAGTAGCAGGGTGGTACAGGGAAGAAGAAGAAATCAGATAAGTCACAGGGTGATCCCATGGTATTAACAGGGGATACACTTGATCTCGATGAGATCGAGGATAAAATTCGGGACACCACCATGGAAGTGTTGCAACAGTTTGAGCAGTAGTACATGAAGACGTCGGGGAGTGTCCAAAAGGATCTATGTGAGATGTAGATCCAAGCAAGAAGAATACAGGTGGGCATTGGAGAAGCAACTGCAGAGCAAGAAAGCCTGACACTCGAGACAAGCCAAGCAGCAGCGCTGGTGAGGACCTAGATCTCAGAACTATACCATTGTCTGACGGGTCCATTCACAGAAAGTTCGTGGATGATCATATTATCCTAAGCACGATCAAGAACATTCAACTTACTATAGAGGTTCTCTCCAACAAGACCCTCCACGCGGTTCATACAGGGGTGGGAGATGAATTGAGAGCCAGGGAGCAACAAGCCTTCAACCTTATCAATGAGTACAAAGTGAACAATGAGAAAATGTTCACTGAAAAGGCATAGGCTTTGAAGGAAAAGGAGGCACTTCATATTCGTAATTCCAGTCTGGAGTCAGCAATAGAGGAGGCATGCAAGATAGTGCATAAGCTTCACATCCTAGAGGATGTACAACCAAAAGAAAATATCAAAAAACTAGCACTGGTGTGCGCGAGGCTAAAGCAGAGGTTGGACAGGTAGAATTTGAGCTCAAAATGAAGATTACAGAGCTGCAGTTAAAGTTGCATCCAATGACCCCTCCTTAGGTTCAGGAACAGTGCGGACCCGTGATAAAGGATGGCATGGCTACATTGGATGCCACAGTCACTGACATTGTTTGAGTGAGCTATGGAGCTCGTGACCAATCTGCAGGAGGATCTGAACCTGCAGGCACTGAACACAGAAGTAAGGGAGTTGTAGTGACAATATGATGAAGTCAAGGTGACTACATGCTCCATAGCACTAGTGCAACCCCTTGCTAAATTCCAAGAAAGAAAGGAACTCCTAGCACAGGTGGAGGAAGTGCAGAAGAAGAAGGTCTTGCTAGAAGCCAGGTTGTAGCCTTGGTTAGAGGCTTATCAAGTCATGATGACCATTTAGGATAAGCTTAAAGGGTTTCAGTAGACACAACAGATGATGAGGTTGGTCGTAGAAGGATGTGCCATGGAAACATTGGTCGAGGAAGTGAAACATGGAGCAACGCAGAGCGCTACCGAAGTTGTAGTGATCCAGGTGGAGCTGGGAGATCTTCGCAATGCAACACCAGTAGAGTGACTCGAGGGCGAGTCACAATCTTTGTGTTGGGGGCCTATTGGGGTGGGGTCCCCTGGGTCAGTTTTGGGGTTAATATAACTCAAGTTTTGTTGCATTTTGTGTAAATAATGTAAAGTCTCCATGATTTGTGGATGCAGAGCATGTAGATGAATAAGAGTCAAAGGGGTTTAGACCCTTGTTTTATGTAAAGTTTGAGTCGGTTTTGAGATCCATCCATGGTCTACAAACCATGGCATTTTATGAAAAAGTCTATAAATAGGTGTTTCTTATAGAGTCTAAGACATGTTTTTGATAAGGAAGAGTAGAATGGGTGAAAAGTGATAGGAAGGAGAATTGGATCTGATAGGAGAAGAAAGGCTCTAGATTTGAGTGCACAGAGGCCTATGTAGAGTCCGCAGATAAGTGCGTAGAGGCCTACATAGAGTTTGTAGCTAAGTGCGAAGAAGCCTACGTAGAGTCTAGAGCTGAGTGCGCAGACCTCTGCAGTTGAGTGTGCAGGGTAGCTTTGAGTCTGTAATCCTGAATTGATGATCAATAAGGAAAGTTTCCAAATAATTCTTGCGTATTTCTATTTATTTATGTTAATGCTATATGTTTTCGATGAATTCTATGCTTTATGAAATATTGACTAAATGCTACACAATTCTCTTGTCTAAGTATTAATGATGTACACAATGCATGTTTAAGTATTTTCGCGAAGACTCTGATGCATTCTCTGATGTTTACTAATAACCTAAGTATATCTGTGTGAACCCTAATTTAGAACTTCTCTATAATTCACGTAAACAGAAAAATTGAATGTTAAGGGTCTGCAAGGATGGATCGTAGACCTTCGTGAAGGTCTAAAGATTGTTTTAACAGAGTTTCAATAACGTGCCCTAAGAGTTTATCGATCTACGTGAAATCAAATCTGAGTTGCTAAAAGACATCACACTAATCTTTAGATGCAGAAACTTGATTCTTGCATCCTCCCATACTACTTTAGGTGAGACTGCAGCCTGCGCTACTTGGGTTGTTGCCATAAGGGCCAGTAGTGTAGGGTTTTGTTGGTTGGTGGAACTAACTCTGAACTTGTGTCAGGACCCCCTAAGCAAATAGGAGCACCGAGCATGGTGGAAAGTAGTGTTAGACATTGAGGTAGACAACATTTTGGAAAGATAAAGTCATCAATGCTAGGAAAGTCACATTGAGAAGCATAAAGGGACAATGAAAAAGGTGGATATAATGAATTTTTATGTCCATTGAGTTGCTAAGTTGACAACTCTTTATGTAAAACTATATATGAAAATTGGTCTGTGTATATAAAGCTCGCACTAATTTATGCTTGGGATTATGCATGTTTTTATATTTGTGTTTGAGATTAGAAAATTGCAGATAATTCTCCTCCAAGGAGGTGGGGTTTGTGATAGTCCCTTTGGGATAATCCCTTCTTGCAAACATTTGAAAAAATCTTGTAATTAAAATACAAAACTAGTTGTGATATGGGACACAAATTTCAGAGCTTAGGGTGGAGGTTTCTTGGGAATGGAAGGAAGTGGTTATTAATATAAGTCATGGGTTGACTAATGGCCCTTTAAATGGTTGAATTCATATTGAAAAAGGAATAGAGGATGAGCCCATACTCCTTTAAGAAAGTCCACAAGAAAAAAGGCCAAGAATTAAAATAATTAAAGCAAGTGGAGCAGTGTCAGCTGTAGGGGAGAATGGTGTGGAGATTTTTCATGAGAACATGCCCATAGACACTTGTGGCCATAATGCAATGAGGGGAAAATATAAAAGAATAGAGTGGTGTAGCAAAGGGATATATGAGAAAATGATTACAAGGGGAGACCTAGCAAAATACAACAAGGATAGGAGGGGGTGGACACAGAGAATGAATGCATGGTGTTAGACCTAAAAGAACACAAATGAGGAGGAAACTCCGAGAATCCATGCAAGGAGGAATTCCTTGGAAGAAAAATGATATTTTATTGAAGAGCTCAAGAGTGGCAGTGCGTGACAACATATAGAGGAAGAGGATACACACAGAGAGGATGAGAAAAATAGTAGAATACACACAAGGAGGAGAGATGTTGGATAAAGGAGGTGTAAGAAAAGGCATGGAGAGGAAATAAGTGGCATGGGAGCAAAAATTTGGCTGGTAGAATCTTGTTTCAATGATTAAACAACAATAATATGGCTGGTAGGTAGTGTTCTAGTTCCTTTTGGTTTCCTCAGTTTAGGGTAGAGGCACTCGTATATCAAGTAGTTGGTTGTTGGGTGGAGATAGGTGAATATATTGACTCCCAAAGGTGTTGAACGTGTGATTAGTTACCTTGAGGACCCTTCCTCCAGCTTTAAAAATTAGTTGCAAGAAATATTGTGGTGCAAGCCAATCTAAGGTTGAATGGAGATTTAAGTCCCAACCTCAGTTACCAAGTTTCCTACCTTAAAATATGTGCTATTGAGATCTATTTGATTGTAACTATTGTATAAAAGATAATTGTGTGTTTAATGCACGGATTTATGCAAATACATGTTATTTACTTCATGGGTTTGAGGAGTGAGTTAACTCCTATGTGATTGATGAAACATTTCCAAAATATGTGATTATTTCTAGGAGAAAATTCTATTTAATTTACTGAGTATATGAGAGGAGTTAATCTCTATGGCCTAACTAATATCTTACATTAAAAAGTGGTAATAGAAGGCCATATGCTATGTGATTTACTTGTGGGAAGCATGTTTTTCTATTATTTATATTTATTCTTGTGTATGTTTATGTTTCTGTAATGGACACAATGGCTAGGATGGATTAAATGCCATAGGAGAGGTAGTGACACCAATATAAGACAAGGATAGGGCCTTATGGATTAATTATTCAAGCTCGAGAGAGATATGTTGGCATGGTGGGAAGCTAAGGGCGTCCTTATCTAGATAGTCATAGATATGTATGGGAAGCATGGGGTGGGGGGTAGGCGGGGGGCGTAGAGAGGGGACTTATCAATTAAGTGTCAAAAGTGGTGTATAAGGACATATCTACATAAATGTGGGCTATATGTTATTAGAAAAAAAATAATGTATAAGTGTCAGAGGGAATTTTCAGTTGGCTAAAGTGTATAAATATCCCTATATTTATATATAAATATAAGGATGAACTCTGTAGAGAAATTCCTGTGCTAAGTGCTAAGAGCCTCAGTGAAGTCCCACTTAACCATATGTAATTTGGGCATAAGCTCAGGAAGGATAGATGCCATGGTTATGCATCGAAAGCCTTGGCAAAGGAATACACACGCACACAAACATATAGCCAGGGGAGAGGGGTAATGAAATAAACTAATTATCAAGGGAGGAAATGAGAATTACTTTCCCTATAGTTAATGTCACAGGGTCCACAAAGAATGGAGGCCTTAAGGCTAGAAATTTCAAAATTAAATTTAATGGAGAAAACCATTTTCTACTAAGAAAAGAAAAAGAAAAAAGATAATTCTGGAAATCAAAGGTATGTTACACCATCCATGGATGATATCATCCTAGGGCATTGTAGTGGTTCTCGATATGGAAGTCTTGGAAAACAAAGGTTGATGTGAATTGGTTCCAACACTTAATGTAAATATCATTGTGTTGGGACCTAGGGGTGTTGAGCATGGTGCACAATATGGAAAGGGATCGGAGGGCTAAGATAAATGGAGGTCAAGGGACAAAGATATTATCAGTAGGAGGCATCAAATCTCTTGTCCCAAGTTTTTATACCATTCGTAAAAAATGAGATATTAGTGACTACGCGACTAAAATAGTTATTCAACACAATTATTTCAAGTGAATTACTACTAAATTTTACCAATTTTAAGTGACAAAACTAAAAACGACTATCTTAGATGACTAGTTTAGTCTAGCAATAAAATATATGACTAGATATTAAGTGACTCAACTAAAAGCGACTAACTTAAATGACTAATTTAGTTTATGACTAAAATATATGACTAGATAATAACCGACAAAATTAAAAATGATTAACAATTTACTTGTAAGGATAGAATATCATATTTGTACTTGTTCATGTTGGATTTGACATATCTAGATAGCATATCTATGGCATAGTAAACACACGTAAGCTTCACATGAATGCATGAATGCATGAAACACCTCGATATTTAAGATTTTTAATTATAATTATGAAAGGGTTTACAAATTTGCATCATGGTCAATTTTTGTTCTTGATGTAGTTATCTCTTATAGTTTTTAAACACATTTGACATTTTAACCACACCCTTATGCAAATTAATGTATGGGAATGTGAAATGACTTGGTTCATGTAGGAATTTACAGGGAAAGTTCCTCAGACAGAACACCAAAGGACACCGCCCACAAACAGATCACAGATCAATACACCAGTATTTTGACGTGGTTAAAACCCTCAAAGAGGGAAAAAGTCCATGGCCTGAGCCAACGCAGCCACTTCAGGAAATATATTAATAACAGAATGAAAATTTACATAAGCTTCTCTCATGAACGGTTAACCTACAAATGACCCATCATGCTATTTAAATAGAGATCATGGACCAATCGGGTGTTAAGCCGCGGATCAAGTGTCGGTAATACCGAGGAGAGAATGAACCGTCGGATCACTACATATCGTGACTCTCGGATTGTAAGTTACAAAATGTACATAGTAAAGAAACACACTTTACCTAACTCTATACTAGACCAAGTTATACTTAACTATTTCCTATGTGTCGGAATATCCTAACATCCCCCCTTAAGAACAACTTGGGATAGGATTGAAGGATTTACAAATATGACACGGAAGGAGAAGGAAGAAGGCACTAGAGCCTATCCCCCCTTAGTGACAACTTCCTGAACTCCAACCATAAATCGAAGTTTATTGAACTTCGTCTCTGTGAGAGCCTTTGTAAAGATGTCTGCAAGTTGATCATCTGTTGAACAATATTGCACTTCAATAACATGGTCATGAATGAACTTTCTGATGAAGTGCATGTGTATTTCAATGTGTTTGCTACGCTGATGTTGGACTGGATCTTTGCATAGTTGAATGGCATTTTGATTATCACACCAAAGTGTAGTTGGATGTTGCTGTTGAAAGCCAAACTCTGACAGGATCTGACGAAGCGACAAGGCTTCCTTACTAGCTTCTACGACACCACGATACTCTGCTTCTGCTGAAGAAAGAGAAATGGCACCTTGTTTCTTGCAAGCCCATGTAATAGGTCCTGAACCAAGAGTGAACACATAACCTGCAGTAGACTTCCGATCATCAGGGTCACCAGCCCAATCGGAATCAGTGAAACCAACCAATGGAGGAGATGCTTCGGCACTGTAATGAATCCCAAACTGAACTGTACCTCGAACATAACGAAGTATTCTTTTAGCTTCTTCCCAATGAATTTCACGTGGGTTTTGCATAAACCGAGCAACAAGGCCAACAACAAAGGAAAGGTCAGGACAAGTATGGGTTAGATACAAAAGTTTTCCTACAAGTTGACGGTATAAGGTAGCATCAACTTCAGGAGAAGTACAAGTGACTGAAAGTTTGACTCCAGACTGTAAGGGAGAAGGGGCTGGCTTACAGTCTTCCATGTGAAAATGGCATAGAATATCACAGGCATACCTGGACTGGGAAAGGGAAATACCTTCCTTGCATTGCAAGACTTGAAGACCAAGAAAATAATGTAAGTGTCCTAAGTATATGATTTCAAACTTCCTTTTAAGGCTAGACTTCACATGGTTTATAAGGTTGGGATCACTACTAGTCAGGATAAGATCATCAACATAAAGAACAAGAATGATAAGAGACTTGCCTACTTTCTTGGTGTAGACAGTATTGTCAGAATGACACCTAGAAAAGCCATTTTCTAAAAGAAAGTTATCCATTTTGGCATACCAAGCTCGAGGTGCTTGCTTGAGACCATAAAGGGATTTCTTAAGCCGACATACAAGGTTGGAGTTTGTTTGTATAAAGCCAATAGGTTGTTCCATATAGATTTCTTCATGCAAGTCCCCATGCAAGAAGGCAGATTTAACATCCATCTGATGGACTTCCCATTTGAAAGAGGCAGCAAGGGAAAGAACAAGGCGGATAGAGTTGATTTTGGCAACAGGGGAGAAGGTTTCAGTGTAGTCAATTACTTCAACTTGTGAAAAACCCTTAGCAACAAGACGAGCTTTATGTTTATCAACTTTCCCATCTGGTCCATACTTGGTTCTGTAAACCCATTTGCATCTAACAAGTTTTCGTCCCTTTGGTAGAGGAACAAGATCCCATGTATCATTTGCCAATAATGAATTATATTATTCATTCATAGCTTCTTCCCAATCTGGATGGCCTAAAGCTTCTGCAAAGGTGTCAGGATCATAATTCGCTGAAGCTTGAGCCAGTAAAGAAGAGGCTCTATCAAACTGAGAACGTGTACGTCGCTGATTTGTAGGATCACCAGCAAGATCTGGAGAAATAGACATCCCTATCAACCCACGTGCTTGAGCTTGCCTATTTTCCCATTTAGCTGCCTTATCTTCATCTTTCGGTTTGGTTTCTTGGCCCGTGGCTATTCTGTAGAGACCTTTACTTCTAAGTAACTCCACAATGTAGGACCACCATTGGAAGTAGTTGGTGCTGTCAAGAATAACTTGGCATGGAATTTCCATTTTAACAGAAACTGAAGCTATAGATGATAAAACTAAGTGTTGCAATGGAAATATCTCGAAAAATTAGGTTGTTTAAAAAAAAACAGTTCTAAAAATGGCTTCGGGATGAAGAAGTTATGGATTTTTGAAGAAAATTTGATGAAGTCGCTCATGAAGTGCGGGAATGTGTGGAAATGAAAAATCTGCCCCCACAAAAAGGAGACTTGAACTCAAGACCTCTACTCAAAGTTTGAGAGAGAGAGGGGGGGGGGTTTGAAGCTTTGGTTTGCGTGCTTGCTTTGAGAAAGCTCTTTTTCCCTACAAAACAAAAAACACAAAACCAAACACAGGCATACAAAAAAACTGAAACTTGTGGCTCGAAGTTAGTTTTAGCCGGAAACTAAATATTTTCCTCAATGTTTCTGATTTTCCGAGATCACACTAAGGAGCAGCGGAAAAGAGCATACGCATGAGAAAAACCCTTCCTTTCTGTTTCTGATTTGCCTAGATTGCACAGAGTCGCGGGGCAAAGAGAATATGCAGAAATGAAAGGTATAGATCTGGTAATAAAAAAAGCTAAATAAACCGAAACCGAAATAAACAGAGAGAAAATAACTGTAAACTACAAATAAACATTGTATACCTCCAGATCTTAAAAAAGACGCAGCTAGGGCTACCAGAAACCTTTTCGCATGAAACGAAAGGGGTTCCTCACTGGAACAGATGCTCCCAACACAACAGAGAAGTCCTCTCAGCCCGAAAGCAGTCAGAAACAGTAGATCAAGGAAATGGTAGTTGGATGCAGTTCTACCAGCTTCAGATTTGGATCACCAACGGACGCGGCCCTCAAATAGCTCCGATACCATGTAGGAATTTACAGGGAAAGTTCCTCAGATAGAACACCGAAGGACACTGCTCACAAACAGATCATAGATCAATACACCAGTATTTTGACGTGGTTAAAACCCTCAAAGAGGGAAACAGTCCACGACCTGAGCCAATGCAGCCACTTGAAGCAATTTATTAATAAAAGAATGAAAAATTACATAAGCTTCTCTCATGAACGGTTAACCTACAAATGACCCTCCATGCTCTTTAAATAGAGATCATGGACCAATCGGGTGTTGAGCCACGGATCAAGTGTCGGTAATACCAAGGAGAGAATGAACCGTCGGATCACTACATATCGTGACCGTCAGATTGTAAGTTACAAAATGTACATAGTAAAGAAACACACTTTACCTAACTCTATACTAGACCAAGTTATACTTAACTATTTCCTATGTGTCGGAATATCCTAACAGTTCATAAGGCTAACAATTCACTATTTTTAAGATTGTCTTGACGGTTTACTTGCTTTCCTTTTTGTAGATGTATGATTACTTTATAAATTTAAATGTGACATTTTAACAAACATAGCGAGATAATGATCAAAGGCTAATAGTGCAATTAATGGTGCACTATGCATACAATTTAGGTAGTGCACACAATTCTTAAATATTTAATGTTGACATATGGAATTTCTTATTCTTTAAAGAAAACTTACATTGATATCTAGTATTAATGGAAATTTGTTCTAAATACATAGTGGTTAATGTGCTCACATGCTAATGGTATTTCTCATGTTTAATTAGTTATAATTACACACTTTGGAATGTTACAAATACATCGTTTGGGTCACAATTCTATGGTTACAAACTACCAAACTATAAATGTTGATAAATTAATGATAAATGGATGACATTTGAATGTTACAAATATGTAAGTGGTCCATATTCAACTTTGTTTTCTTCATTGTCCTCAGTAACAACAACAAGTTTTAATATTTCCTTTATTTACCATCGCAAACATATAAATCTTTTTCGTCCAAACATAGTTAATACCATTAGGGTGTGATCTCTTAATTGTGGAATGGTCTCTTGATGATGATAATGAACTGTCAATCTCCAATTGTCATGAATATGATGAATGAATGATCTAATCCCTTACTTGTATGGACACAATTTATGATTCATTTTCTATTTTTATTGGGCCATTGTATATATGCTTCACTAGAATCTCATGTTATATGGTTAATTGAGAAAGTTTCATCTTTCATTTTTCAAGTATAATTTCGTTGCGTGAATAAGCATAATTGTCTAATTAAAATCATTAAAAATATGTTCATAATTCATGGTTTCTTTAACTATTCACACACTTATCCTTGGCCTTTTACTTTGAGAGTGAGTAGTGTCAAATCACTAGTCTTCGTTAAGGAAGTTCCCTTCATTACTCAATGACCTAGCATAGCTCGATCTTTAAGGATTCCCCCCTTGACAATGATATCCTTCAGTGTAGTCTAAAGAGTGAGAGGAGACCACCAAGGTGACATTAGGTGGCTTGCTTAAGAGTTTCCTTTTAGGAATTTTGGGTGGGGTTAATACTTTTTTTTTCTATGAGAGTATTTGAGTGGCGACACAATTTAGAAAATTCTTACAATAAAATTAATTTACTTTATTTCCATCACCTAAACTACCTCCAATAAAATTGTGTGTTTTTAATAACATCTAATTTTGATAAATATTTAATTCAATACAATTAAAAAATTATTATTATTATTGTTGTTATTTTATGTAAATGACACATATTTCATTAAATTTGGAATTAAATGGTGGATCTAGAATTTCAAAATAACCAAAAAGCTCAATTATAGTAATTTTCCTTGTAATAAAATATTTCCAAATTTAATGAAATATGTGTTATATGGCATAATCGACAACTATAGCGAACTTGTACTTATGTCACAGGGGATTGATTCTATCCACTAACAAATTCACCTCCAATTGTACCCACATTGCCTCACACGTGGAACTGAGCTAATCAAAGTATAAACCAATAACATCATAAAAATGCCTTAACAACCCATTGTATCATCAACTATTCTATAGCATGGAGCAAATTAAAACTAACTTTTGATATTAAAAAATATAGTTGTTTTATTTTATTTTAAAATCAATTTTAATATCTAATTTGGGGAAAGTTGGTAAAACAAAGTTTAATGTGAAAAGTATTAAGAAAATTAAAATTTAGTGAGTGAAATGTTATGAAAATGATTTATTATTATCTACCAAGCCTAACAAAGGTGAACTATTTAGGGTCCAGATGTGTTGAAGTCAGCTAAAAATAAATTCTTTTGCAAGTGAGAGGATTCAGTAAGGTGGTAATAATAATGATAAAATCCACCTGTAGGTTCTCTTGAGAGTAGTGGTTGGATTGTTTGTTGGATTATATGCAATATAAAGGGAATATGAAACTATTCCTGGGGTAATAAGGTGGATATCTTGTGAGTCAGAATGTGATGGGATAAAAGCGAGGGATGGTTACACAATGAGGGTTTACTCTATGGTTACTAGGGTCTATTGATGGGTTACTTTATTTGTAGTCACTATTTCTATGGTTACTCTGACCAGACCAATCAAAATAGCTAATAGAAAGTTTCCTCAAGGCAACCTGTAAGCTTCGAGTTAATAGGTCTATAAGGTAGGCTTTAGATTAAGTTTGTCTAAGGATGCCTAGCCACTTATTTCTTTAGATTTATTCTCAAGACAAGACACTACAAGGTGGGTAGTTTATCTAGGGCGGATTCCTCCTAAAGACTAATGGAGGTGTCTTTTCCAAAGAGACAACTGGTCACAAAAGGACATCATCTAGGGACACTAGTAGGGAACATGCTCATTTGGAACTGTGCAAGATATGAAACACCAGAGATAGGAAAAATGGAATGGTAAACAAGGCCAAAAGTAGTCAAAAGGTGCAATTGGTCGAGTCCCTAGGGTCAGTCTGAATTTGTATCAAAATTGGCTGATGGTTAGGTTTATGAATTAGTTCATTGAAAATATATGTTACTAGATCTACCATGTTCATATGTAGGATCCATGGATTTAATTTTGGTTTGTTAGGTTACACCCATGATCTGACATGGAAGCAGATCTGCGAGTGAAGGAAATAAATGTTGAGCCTATGAAATGATTCCTGAAACTTCCATTTCTTTCTCGACCATTTGTTGGGGCCTTCATTTTATTTTGAAAGGTTTTGACCAGTTTTGACTGAGCGAAGGGCATGAAAGAAACATATGGAAGCAACGGTTGGGTGGTGGAACAGACAGTTGTGGAGGAGTTGTGGCAAGGTGGCAATGGATGGCAGCAACAGTTGGGTGGTGGAACAGATAGTTGCGGAGGAGTTGTTGCAAGGTGGCAACAGAAGGAAAAGGAAGCCGAGGAGGAGGGAAGGTGCAGAAGCAGCCAAGGGGAATAACATTCGAGTAAGAACAAGCAGTCCAAGCAATAGAGAAAGATATAAAAGTGGAAGACCAGAAAGGAAGAAGGTTGTTGTTGGACTAGCTAGTAGAAGAAGGAGTTGGTTGAGCCGAGAGTAGGCAAAGAGATACAAAATTGTGGAGGTTGAATGAAAGAATGCTGGGATCCAAGGGACTTAGTCATGGAACCAATCCGAACTGGTGGGACTGAGCTAAGTACTTTATGTAATGTTTATGGTGAATGCCAGATCATGTTTTAATATTTCATGTTAATTTTAATATAAGACATAGCTAATGTTGGTTACGACTTCTGATATATTTGGGCCTCGTGCTTAGTGTGTCTATTAAAATTTTGAATGGATTATCAATTGCATGTAGAAGTTAATTCACAGAATGTCTCAAGGGTGATTCTATCTCTGTTTTACGTATAATGGATATATATACCTATGTGTGTGTGTGTATGTGTGTGTGTGACCAATGCACCCGATTGATACCCCCTCGACCCCATGCTGAACCCTTCTCCCTTTTGGTCGCGGTGTGCCTTAGGAGAGACTCCTTGCCCTTTGGGGTAAGGTGAAAATCCCAACGTTGTCCTAGATTACAATGAACCAGTGTTGGCCTCTTGTGCCTGATCCCAGGGTCTTCCCCTTGATGACTCTTTCGAGCCAACAAATGGTTCCATTGCCAGGACCCAAAGTTGCGAGAACTAGTTCATACTATGGTGTCAAGTATATTTAAAAGAGAAATCAAAGATTGGTGGAATGATAAAGTAGATCAATTTGTGGTAGATCAAGCTTCCCATAGGAATCAACTGATCGAAAAGGTAAGTGAAGGGATTTTACATGCCAATGGCATCAATGACCAGTATGAAATTTTCTGGTGCAATTTCCCGGAGGACCTGTATAATTTATTGAGAGAGCTGAAGAGATAGAGTTAGTCAGGTGGATCGGCGACAGTTCTCTATAGTTGGAATCCATCTGATATCACACTACTACAACAGTTGGATAACGATAAGACTAGAGCAGTCGATTTTTGGGCAAAGACTACAGTGGAAGGGTACGTAATCAAGTTTGCTACAGAGAGCTACTAGTCTTTCTCAAAGGCGGAAGCTGTGTTTGGATCTGTACTAAGAGGGGAGTTAATAAGGGAAGTCCTGACATGTATTAAGATGTTTATGGTAGAGGAAGGACTGCTACCTTTACCCACTACCGGGATGGAAGAATAAAACCCCAGTATTGGGGGAAGGACTTAGAGGGGGATATGCTACCTACTAAGGGATAGGGATTCTGCTAAGGGGATGGATGTGGAAGGATTGTGGAGAGCTAGGGATGTTAGAGCATGGAAGAGGGTGTTGTTAGTGGACAAGTGGCAACCAAGAGTGACTCAGGCTCTAGGGAAGAGAAGGAGGGAACCCCACCAAGTAGGAGTGGTTATGGGAAAAACCTGAGTTGAAGAGGAAGAAGAAGATGGTGCTAGGATACCTGAGTGTGAGAAAGAGGGACCTAGGAGCTGGGGAAATGAAGAAGGATGTTCCCTACAGGTTGCAGAAGGAGGATTGCAATAGGGAATTGAAGGAGGAGCTTCCCTGTATGTTGCAAAAGGGGAATTGGTCTAAAAATGGAATGTACTTGTTTAAGGGTGTAAGGTATCCATTTCCAATAATTTCAACTGTGACCTAGACACTCCAAATGACCTCTAAAAATGTATAAACTTATTATTTCTTATACAAAGATAGACTGTAGGGGCATTCACCAGACATGTCACCTCTAAAAACAGGATGAGTTCTAGAGGCTACCTGGCCCTCTACAGGCTCCGCCTAAAGAAATAACAAAGTAAACACTTAGAAGTCTTTGACATACACATACTTGAAGTTTAAGGTCTTGCGGAATCAAACAAGTAAATTTCTGCAGCTAAACAGGTGATTATGTATGTATGCAAGTTATATTTATTTGCTGTTTAATACTTTATATCAGTTTTGTTTAGCATATCATCTTCAACAAATAAGGACATCAGAATGATAAAGCAGTTCACCCTCCCTCTGGGCTACATCTGCTGGACCAAACCTCTCCAACTAGGCTTGTCCTCTTGTATTAAAATTGCTACAAAGGATAATACAAGAATATGGGTTTCTCAAAGGACAGATTTGACTGTAAATACAGAATCAGAAGATAGGAATTAGCCAAACATGCTCTTTCCCAAACACTAAACAGTGAATTTTGTACCTTATACAATACTTTCCCCAATTGGCCCTAGTGGCCCTTTAAACTTGCATGGAGAATTTCGAGGTGAAGATGACCTCAATTGGTTCTGAAACCTCTACCATTAGACTTAGAAGGTTGAAAATAGTAGACATAGGCTTTTCAATCACCAAAAACGGATGAACATAGCCCCCAAACAGCTCATGCACTGAAATGGCCCTGGTGGCCCTGAAAGCTTCCTTGAAGTTAAACAGTGAGAAGAATGCCTCAGAGGGAAAAACGAGCTATAGAAATGGATTCAGAATGTTGAAAGCCTTCAGGAATGACCTTCGTTCCACTTCCAATGGCTACACAATTCCCAATGCAGCTCCCAAACTGATTTGGCCCTAGTGGCTCCTGGAACTTCCATGAAGCTAAAACACCTGCAAATGACCTCAGATGGTTGTGAAACCTATGCCAATGGATTCAGAAGGTCCAAAATACCCAAAATCAAAAAACAATTCGTCCAAAACGGACTTTCCTAGCCAAAGTTATGGCCATTTACTCCCAACTACCAGCTGCCCCTACAAAAACTCCAGCTAACTTTAGTTAACTCCAGTTAGGCCCGCCAAATATGGCAGGTCCGCCAATTTTGGAGCTCCCGCTAGATTTTCCGCCAAAAATGCAGTTACATTAAATGTTTGTGGGCTGCCTCGGATTTCGTGCTGGCTGTTTGCGGGCTGGCGGTTGGGTTTGGCCCACGGTTCCTGGGTCACGGTCATATGAGGTGGGGGGGGGCTGGCCCCCTTTTGTTTCTGCCCAAATGAAGTTTAAACTTCATTAATACTATTCTCCACCCATATGACAAGTCTCATGCGTGTGGCGCATTGGTAACGCGTTGCACTTGTGTGGAGTAGGTTGTGGGTTCAAACCTCTCCGCCACCATAGAAATTTTAATATGCGCCCAACAAACATTTGCTGATGTCATCATGGGCCACGTGGCACCCTCTGGGCCTGCCACGTGGTAGCCTGTGATTGGCTGGCCAAAAGGAATATTCCCCAGAATATTCCAAGGAATATTTCGTGGAATATTCTTTTTAAATTTTTTTTTTTTTTAAATTCAAAAACTAAGGGTTATTGGGCAATTTTGTTTTTGGCATAACTTTCTCATACGGCGATTGTTTTTCAAACCGTTTGCGGCACTGGAATCAGGAAGACGAGCTCTACCTAGTCTTTTAGGTTCCAATTAGTTTTGGGCACTTTCATTTTTTACCATTTTACGACACTTGGTACTGAGCTCCTGATCAGGAATTGAAACAAGGAACTGAAGGAGGACCTTCCCTACAGGTTGCAGAAGGAGAATAAAAAGATCATAGACCATATCATTATGAGGAAAGAGATGAAGAAAATGTGGGCGATGTGATGAGGAGGTTGTTCGATGAGGAAGAAGCATCCATCAAAATTCAGCAGCACCAACCCCGAGACATAACTGGAATTTTCCCCAACCTTCCCCTAGTACCTTATCACAATCCGGAGGAATTTGTCGTTATCTTAGCCAAGGCAGTAGGAGTATATAGTAAGTGGGAGAGATATAGGGCCAGTTTCAACATTGGAAGTAACACAAGAACCAGATATAGCAGTGACTTAGGAATACAGGCATCCGAATAGGTGGGAAGCAAAGGTTTTATGTTGTTATCCCATACTCAGAGAAGTATGGTGGTGTCATTTACTAGATATCGGAAATTTGCAGGAAGGGGAAATGAGGATGTGGAGTAGCACTAGTACCTCTGTGAAGCTATTTGGAGGGCTCGTATGACTCCAGATGACATCCAGGTGGGGGAATTCTAGACTACTCTAAGAGAAATGGCTCTATGCTGGTTCATAAAGTGGCCAGAGCAGAACTAGAATCCTACAATATATGATATTAATAGGGGATTCATGCAAGAATTTAAGGTACCGCAGACAGACCAGCAGGGGTTATCAGAGTTGTGGGAAATTAAGAATAGGGAGGGTGAGTCGGCTTGGGAGCTCACGCAAAGGTTTAAGGATGTTGTCACCAAGTTGAGTTACACCCTTGACCCAAATCACCAGCGGGACTGGTTTATCAAGGCACTCTTGCCTTTGACCAGAACACCACTGACACAACAAAAGATAGGGACCCTACAGGATGTGTTGGAGCAAGCATCGCTAATAGAAGCTATGGCAGGATACCCCCATGAATACCGGTGAGGCACAAGTCTGCAAGATCCAGTGATCACAGGCCTGTAGAGACAGATCACGAACTTGACCGAGAAGCTGAGGGATCTCCAGCCCATACGTCCAACTAGGACTAATGTTTGGTGCACCCACTTGTTGTGGGGAAAAATGCCTATGCAGGACGATCCTATCCTCCTAAGGTGTGACAGTGCCTTAGCAACAAACAGAGACAGCTATTCTAGTATTCTTCCTTTATGAATTAAGAATGAAGAGAGATGGATGGACTAACCGGTGTCTTCCGTTTGTCCCCCGATCCGGTTTCTCTTCTCTTGGAGAGTTCCCAGCTACTTGCCTTCTCGCTCGCCTAGATTCAAGAGGTTTCTGCAAGATCACAAGAAGAGAACACTACACAAGACATGGATTCATATTCATAACTAGTTCAGGATTAGAAATAAACTAAACATACTAATGCAATCATACATCAAAAATACATCAGTATATAGGAGAAACCAAGATAGCTTTATTGATGAATAACAAGGTTCAGGAAGAGATACAACCCAGAGGGCTCCAATCCAGAATCTCCTTCCCAGCAAATGGAATTCCTGTCTTCACCCCCTTCAAAGCATTAAGCACCCAATGATTCCAATCTCAAACCAACAGCAATTCTTTGCAATAACAAAATTCCAGCCTCTAGATCTCATGGAGGAGAGATCCATATATAGATGTTTGGAGAGAGGATGAGTCAGCTTGATATCTGACTAGTGTCCTCTCCCTCTGTCAGTTCTTGATTCCACTTGGAGGTTCTTGCTTCCACTTAGAGATTTGGAACCTCTTACTCATCACCAGTCGAATTCCCTGAGGCAAGTGTCATTTTGGAAGCTTCCTGGGTTCTGACACCTTGAGAAATGAACTTGCCACATGTCCACTCTCTCTCAGCGCAGGTAGCCAGTGTTGCCTTTGACATTCAGCGCAGGTAGCGAGTGTTGGCTTTCAAATTCAGCGCAAACAGCTAGTGTAGCCACTGAAATGATCCTGAATTGACTTGTTTTTGAGCAGTTTCTGGTGGAGAACTTCTGTGAATTGCTGTGGTTTGTTAGCCTTGTTCCTCTAGGGGTAGGAACAACATGTTTAGGGACTTTGGATCGCTTAGATTATGGACATTTCATGCTCAATGCTGTAAGGCACAAAAATGTCTATAACAGTTGCCCCCTAAAGTATGAGGCTGTTTATCGGGTGAAATGCTTTATCAGGGGGATCCGAAGTTCATCCAATGTTGGGAGGAGACTTGTAATAAGATACAATACAATACATTATTTTTCATATTGCTTTCATGATCTAGCTGAGGCGGGCATTCCCATGCTCAGCTTTATAAATTCATTTTTCTATACATAGAACAGACAATCGTCTGATGGTAGACTGATAATTTTGATGAAATTATCATCCTTTGAGTAGGATGATTATCTGCTGCAATGATGTACATGTCAATGTCTTTATCTTTCCTGAATATATATCGCAGCCCGGATGGATGAAACTAGATCCGGGGTCTTCAAACTCATTCGATCTTCACTCTAAGTACAAGTCGATCCATGTGAGAATTGTTCTGAAGTCGAACATGGAAAGACATCGCTTGATTACCGGTCAATGAGGTAACCCGTTAACAAGCGCGAGAGGAATCACCGATAATGATAATAACCCTCAAGGTACCGCAGTACAATTCACGTGGTGTGAATAAAGGTCTTGGCGTCGAACAACACGCAAAATCTTTCGGTCGAAGGTCATTGATGTATACCTGTCGCCGGAAGTGAGAAACTTGCCATTGAGGCATGCAAGCTTCAAAGTACTGAAGGGGTTGTTCCTAGATCAACTTCTTGGATAATGAGCTGATGTCGACAAGAAGAGATCCGTCAAAGGAGGGCCTTAATGAATCCCACATCAATGACACGGAACGGAGCTAATGATTTTATGGAGGTGAAAACGATCTGTGACATATGATTCAGGGTGGCGATCATGAAAGGATGAAGGATAATGTACGGTAGTGGATGGGACACGGTTGACTTTTCTGAATGACTTCTCTTGAACATATGGCGACACTGATGCGATGGATTGGTAGCATTACCCCAAATATGGATGGTATGGTGAGACCATGGATGTGACCGGTGAATGAAACAACCCAACCCGATTGTGGTACGGAGGAAAAGTGTCATGTTCAAGAGCGACTTGCTACCATCAAAGTTTTCTTGAGTTTCTCCCAATTTTTCCCCAGTCATTGCTGACCAGTACCTCTTTATTTTTGTCAAGCTTGAGGAGGATAACATATGCTTGTTCTATAACCTGCCCTTCGGGCAAGCCCATCGCTATGTTTTAACGAGCCTAGCGATAGTGAAACTCGTTCTCGTCTAAAGACAAGTTTGTCGCTATTTAATGATTTTAACGAGTCTAACGACAAGGATAACTCGGTCCTTTTCATTTTTAGAGAGTCTGAAAAGGTACATAAAGTTAACTCCAAAAGTCCTTTTTCGTTATCTAATCCCTTAGGTCCGAAAAAGTATAAAACAATACAGAAGGGATGAGTTTTCGATAGTTTTAACGAGCCGAATAAAACAAGCGCTCGATCTTTTTGTGCAATAATCCCTCAGGTCCAAAAAGATTAAAATCTGGAGGAGGGATAGCACTTCCTGTCCCTTTAACGAGCTGGAAGGCCAAGGACTCAGAAATATTTTCATATTTTACGAGTCAGTTGAAAAGAGCTTAAAGAAGACTCGTCTTTTGAGGAACGAGTGATAAACAGGGTTAGCAGCTGATTCTAGGTACAGGTTAGAATTTTCCAATCATGGCAGTGTCACAAGGATGGCTAGGTGAAATCACTCTTTGCAGTTGTTCCTCAAAATGGGTAAACAAACATATGGAGGTGAACGATCAGCCAAATGGAAAAGTGGAGGTGACGGTGCAAACACGACCAAGGCTTTAATGGCTGATGATATTACATTCACAGTGGTTATTTACCGGGTAGGTTCATTTTTTATTTTAAAATGAGCCTAAACGCTGGTGGAAACACTTGCTCATTGCTTATGTTTATTTTTTAACGAGCATGAAGTCCGCGTTAAAACTGCTCGGATCTTGCGTTTATTTTTTAACGAGCATGAACTGTGTGCTAAAACTACTTGATTATACCAGTCATATGATAAGAGTGTCTCATTGAAGATGCTATTTTTTAGGGAGCTTAGATCTTACGTAAGCTTTGCTCTGGATCCTTTCGTTATGCAAGTTCAGAAACGACTAATCCTACGAGTTTAAAGGGTTAGACCTAAAGGTTTAAAGGGAGGACCTAAACATTTAAAAAATAAATAGCCGCCCCTTGCTTGCACTCCGAAAGGTTTGCATGCCCCCAGGCATAAAACAGAGTTTCAAGGTTACCTCTACTTCTTTTCCGTCAAAACATTTGTTTTAACGAGAGAGGCTTACCTCTTTCAGGTTACCCAAAGATTGTCTCGTTAATAGTTTAAACAAAACACTTCCTCGGCAATGTCTACCGAAATAGACAAAGGTAAGCGACGAAGCCCGCCAACTCACATAACTTTGACAAAAGAATCTTATTCTTGAACAACCCCTCTTCCTAGACGGACGGGGTACGTACTAGTCATATTCTCCCGCGGAAACCTACCCTATACCCAAAGTTTTCTTGCCGAAGCAGACCAGGACGCATGCCCCCTGGGTTCCAGTCATATCCTCCCGGATTACTCGCGCTCATCAGGAGGACGGACTGTGGGTTGAGACACTTCTTGCGTGAAAAGACCATTTAGGGATGGTACATGACTATTTGTGATGCGTGATCCGGGAAATGAAAGCTGGTCCACGAGCTTGACCACTCTTCCTTCGTGCGGAAAACACATTACTCTAAAGAGTGAGGAGACGACGGCTCCCATGCAATATATATAGTCTCGTCCAAGGAGTAGGTTATAATCCAAGGGTCCTTGAACGACCATCACGTTCATTTGAACGGTCTTCCCTTTCAATGTTATCGGCACATTGGGGAGGATCCCTAAAGGTCGACTGGTTCCTTTATCAAAGCCTGATAGATTTCTCATTTCAGGCAAAAGCGCTGGCGAACCAAGCACTTTCCAAGCAATAGAGGAAAGGATACTCATAGATGCCCCCTCATCAATGATAGTGCCAGCCATTACCATTCTGTATATTTGAACGATAATTCTGAATGGTATGCTTGCTGGCAACCGGGGTCTCCCTAGTTGGTTCCAGTCGAACGAGACAACTAGGTTGCTTGGTGGTGGGACCGAATAGGCGGCCGGGTATGACTCTGACGAAGTTCCTTCCTGCGATTAAGGAATGGGCAAATTGCCCCCTTGTTCGTTGGAGTCTGTGTTGATGAAGAGAATTTGGACGGTATCGTCTTTATTCTCCTATGTGATGGTATCATTCGAAGATAGAGCCTCTGAAGGCAAAACCGGGTCAACTATCGTCTCAACCTTTTGACTTTCGTCAGGCATGGATCCAGACGGTTCATCTTCAATGATAGATGCTTCGGCTGACCACCTGGGCGGGCCAGCCGGGTTCTCAACTAGTGAAGGACTTGGCAGGTGTTTTTGATATCTAGGAGGAAGTTGCGCTCGTAAGATCGAGCGATCTTCCAAAACTCTTTTAGCCTCATCTAAGAAGGGACAACGGTGGATGGCATGGTCGCCTTCACACAGTTTGCAGGGAAATCTAGCTTTCCCTTTCTGTCCTGTGGCTTCACTTTCACTAGTTGACGGTGAGCAGTCAACATGGCTATCAGAGGTTGACGCTACCGAATTGTGCAAACGGGGAGACTAGTCCCTTAGTATCCGAGGGATGCAGGGACAATCTTTGTGGAAGTGGTCTCCCTTGCATATGACACATGGCGATTTAGGCCTAGTCAGTGCTGTGTGTGGATTTTTGTCAGACGACACTTGTTTGCCCCCAATCGCTTTTGGCTCCTTCTTCTTCTTCTCTTTCTTCTTCCTTTCCTTCTTCTCCTTAGGAACTTGGTTTTTTGTTTTACCAGTTCCGTCAAGCGAAGAGGAAGGAGGAGAGGAAGAATTAGATGAAGTGGAAGGCTGGTGGGCAACTCTGGTCTGATCTAACTGTTGACTCGACTGTTCAGGAATAGTGGTGTTCTGAATGACATTGGTTGAAAAGAGCCAGACCAGCAGGCCAATTGTCAGTCCTGGAAGCGACAATGTGGCCATATGGGGCGCACCAACATCTCCCCAAGAGGAGAAGGGACTAGGATTTCCACCAAGGGGAATTCCTTGGTTGGTGTGCTCCATTTTTTCAACCTAAAGATCAACGCAGGAATAAGGGGTGATTGTTCCGTTTAAAATAAATTTTAACGACGCTTTAGACACAACTTGCTTTTTTAGTTTTAAAGAGTCGAGAAAAAGCTAAATATGACTCTAGTCTCCTTCGATGTTTTAACGAACCCGAAGTGACAAATGCTCGGATGGACTTTTTCCGTTACAGAGTCTGAAAAAGGCCAAAAGGAACTGCTCTGGAGTTCTAGGCAGAGGGTGTGCCAAACTTTTCGCAAAACTGCTGAATACTTTTTAGGATATGGGCGGTCGATCTTCCTGAATGTTGTGTTCAGTGCATTGCGATCAGTAGGGCGGCCGACATGGCTTCCTAAGGATAAAGGTTTTATGCCTATAGGGGTCTCCCAATATATACGTGACGGTACGTGGGAGTACAATCCGTACTGGCTCTATCGTCCCTCAGGAGGAATCACCCACCATCCACGAGATCGACAGTCACCAGGCTTTACGATGCCGGAACACGTCTCTAGCCTAGACCTCTATGTTGTGCATTATGTTGCAAAGCGTTGTTAAGTTCATTCAATTTATTTTAGGTTGATCTTTTTAAAGTTTGCCTTTCAAGGTTCACCACGAGATGTATGATACAAATTCCTAAATGCAGTCTAAAGATGATAAGCAAGCTTTATATCTTTTCAACTTTGAAAATCCTAGCTACTAAGGGAAAAGAAAGACACCATCTTTTCTCAAAGAGCAATCAGCACACTCTAATGCACTTTTCCTAAATCAAACATGCAAACTATCAAGATGCAAATGCACAATGCAGGTGTTTGTTTTCCGCTTTCTTAGTATTGATGCCTACAAAAGAAAGCTTTTTGTACAACTTTGAATTTGCTTTTAAATGATCAATACAAACAAGTTTACTTTTTCGAAATCAAAGAGGGTAGAAGAGATTACAACACTTAACGATTTCCGAAATGAACACTTGTTTCGACACTTAAAAGAGACAAACTCAAACCAATAAGCAAAAGCAAATGTATGATCAACTGTAAACATCCAATGAACTCTCTCCTAAGATCACAATCAACAGATCTGAATCAAGGGCTACAGGATGACTATATCACTCTTGCAAAGGAAAACTGCGAATGACGCCACAAACACATAAAAACACTCACAGTATTTTTGTACAAAAGGAGGTGGAATTTAAGCAGAGAAAAGGAGTTATCAGGCTGGTACCTATGCTGGTTACAGGCTACAAAAATCAGAGATCAAAACAGGGCAAAACAGAGCAGAGAACCCCAGCTGCACAAGGCCAAACTGGTTCAGCGCAACCTCAACACAAGGGTTTTGACATTCAGCGCAGGTAGCCTTCACGGGACCTGCGTTGAAATGCAAAACCTCTTCACAACTGTCGCACTGAAGGAGAAACTCTCGTTTCTCACTGGGTTCTGGGTCACAGATTACTATTTAATCTACTATTTCAGTCCAAATAAAAGCAACAAGCAAGGTACAATCAAAGGGATGCTTTGAGGGAGTACTAAGATCTATCACAAAGGATCATCAAATCATTTGTGAGTCCATTGTTCAGATCATAGACAAGTCCAGTGATTGGATCAAAGCAGCAACTGTCTACTTTGCATCCGGGAATAGCAGATGCAGTTCGATTGTTGCTGTCAAGTCTATGAAACAAACAATGATAGAAACACAAATAAAATGACTAAACAGATCTTCCCAGTGGAGTCGCCAATTTGTTGTGGGGAAAAATGCCTATGCAGGATGATCCTATCCACCTAAGGTGTGATAGTGCCTTAGCAACAAACAGAGACAGCTATTCTAGTATTCTTCCTTTATGAATTAAGAATGAAGAGAGATGGATGGACTAATTGGTGTCTTCCGTTTGTCCCCCGATCCGGTTTCTTTTCTCTTGGAGAGTTCCCAGCTACTTGCCTTCTCACTCGCCCAGCTTCAAGAGGTTTCTGAAAGATCACAAGAAGAGAACACTACACAAGACATGGATTCATATTCATAACTAGTTCAAGATTAGAAATAAACTAAACATACTAAATCAATCGTACATCAAAAATACATCAGTATATAGGAGAAACCAAGATAGATTTATTGATGAATAACAAGGTTCAGGAAGAGATACAACCCAGAGGGCTCCAATCCAGCATCTCCTTCCCAGCAAATGGAATTCCTATCTTCACCCCCTTCAAAGCATTAAGCACCCAATGATTCCAATCTCAAAGCAACAGCAATTCTTTGCAATAACAAAATTCCAGCCTCTAGATCTCATGGAGGAGAGATCCATATATAGATTTTTGGAGAGAGGATGAGTCAGCTTGAGATCTGACTAGTGTCCTCTCCCTCTGTCAGTTCTTCATTCCACTTGGAGGTTCTTGCTTCCACTTGGAGATTTGGAACCTCTTACTCATCACCAGTCGAATTCCCTGAGGCAAGTGTCATTTTGGAAGCTTCCTGGGTTCTGACACCTTGAGAAATGAACTTGCCACATGTCCACTCTCGCTCAGCGCAGGTAGCCAGTGTTGCCTTTGACATTCAGTGCAGGTAGCCAGTGTTGGCTTTGACATTCAGCGCAAACAGCTAGTGTAGCCACTGAAATGATCCTGAATTGACTTGTTTTTGAGCAGTTTCTGGTGGAGAACTTCTGTGAATCGTTGTGGTTTGTTAGCCTTGTTCCTCTAGGGGTAGGAACAACATGTTTAGGGACTTTGGATCCCTTAGATTATGGACATTTCATGCTCAATGCTGTAAGGCACAAAAATGTCTATAACACCACTGCATGATGGAGGGCCATCTTGTGACGAAATACCTATGGTTACAAGGAGTTAATCACCCAAGGCGGGTGGCAGGGTCATCAAGGGCCCCACCCGCTACAGGGGTTGTAGCAGTCGAAGCACAAGGACCCTTCCTAGGAAGGAATAACCATGACTTTTGTGAGATATGTAGGGCATATGGACACTTGCTGCGGATGTGCCCAATTTTGCAAAAATACTCTAATGTACCCAATAACAACTGATGTGAGTTATTCCCATCCACAACTCATCACACTGACCAGTGCCGAGTGTTGGATGCTCCAGCAGAAATACTAGATATATCTACGTTCAGGGTCAACGAAGCAAGTCGAGGAGGGTGAGGAGGAAATGGATGTGTAGGAAGAACGAGAGGAAGAGGTCCCTTAAGGTGTTACAACTCCAACCTGGAAGGACATGTTGCTAGAGAATGCTCACTCTCAAGGAGGCCCTGGTGTTCATAGTGGAGATTTAACACCCATGCGATGGAGGACTGCCCAGAGCTCATTGTGAAGTGGGAAGAGAGAACAAGGCAGTGGGGCAACAACTTCATTAATGTTGAGCCTCAGACCGATGATGGCCTCCGCACGACCAATATCAATATAGTCACCCGAGGAGGGAAGAAGATAGGGGAGGACTGCTACTTAGAGGACCCCCCTTTGATCGTCAAAGTGATGTCACCACAAAAGGCATATCATCCTAAGTGCCAAAGACAGTACTATTAGGAAGCAGCCAAATTGTTTGAGAGAATGACCAAAGATAGAGACAGTCAAAGACCACATGTCCATGTGCTTTATCAAACCCAACTAATTGGGGATTGGTTTAAATTATTCTTGAAAATTTTTTAGGACGAGCCCATGCTGAAGGAATTGCAGAAAATCTTAAAGGCCACGGTACCCATGGAAGGAGAGGGAGTGGGAAAACCATGTGCAGCCTTGCTGGAGAAAGCTTCCAGGAGAGTGAAGCAGATTAAAGAAGGAGCGGAAAGGAGTTTCGAATCAATTATCAAGTGGTAAGATTGCAGATAAGGGACACCATTCTAGACTTAGGGTTGGATGTAAACATCCTACCTAGGAAGACTTGGGAGGTAATAGGGAAACCACAGCTAAAGTACTTGCCAATTCAATTAAGAATTTCGAATCAGTATTGCATACTACCCATCAGGAGATTGGAAAATGTAGAGGTTGATGTGGCAGGGGTGAAAACACACACTGAGTTCGATGTAATTGAAATTATGGGGGATAAAGACCCATATCCAACACTCTTTGGGATTGATTGGGAATATGAAAATTACACTGTCATAGATTTGAAGAAGGAGCTGATGATTTTTAAAGTAGATGGGCTAAGGGTGATCTAGCCATTAGACCCGTATCAAGGACTTAGGTTTACAAAGCCAGTAGATGACAGGAATTAACCAGGGGTATTAGACCAGCTATATACACTCACAACACGGAAAAGGGATGACTACATAAATCCTATGGCTAGGGGGTTAGTTAGCTGGAGAAGCATTCAAAGCTCGGATACTGGTTCAAAAGCTGCATGGGATGCATGGAAGTAGGGTGGATACGAATGACCACACGATGATGTGCAATGATAAGCTAAGTAAACTGGGGAGACATGGGAGTAGAAGACTACCCAAGGTACTATGGCCTTGAGCCAGTGGACCATTTGTTAGACAAGCTGGACGAGGAAATAACAGAAGGTCAAGGCATTCCCTTTCTCAACATCGGGATTATGACAACAGCAACAAGATGGTGGAAGGCACATTGTAAAGCATTAAAAGATTGGAGTAGCATTAAACAAGCAACGAAGTAAAGGTTTTCCCAAGAGGCAGATCGACCAAAGGATTAGGGGAAATACACATGGGTTTGAAGTTCGGATAAACACATCAAAGACTACACTACCAGCTGGGAGAGCTAGGGACTGCTAAGCAACTGATGGGTACACACATTTATACATGCCCTTGGCGTTGTCCCCTAGGCTTGGTATATCCAAGAGGAGCTACGACGAAGGGGCACTCTAGGCATTAAAAGGGGTTCTGTTCACCCTAGGGACATTAGTTGAAGTAGGTCACAATGGAAATTTTCTACGATGCCTGTACGATATGAAATTGCCAAGATTTGTGACCTGCGACAAAATAGATGCAGAACCAAAGGAGGATGGATTGGAGGGGCTTAGACACCTAGTATTTAGAGAGACAGAAGGGGAAAGAGATATTTGGGAGAGCCCTTTGACAAAAGGTGCCCATCTCCTACCAATGAAGTTGAGAAGATAGAATGTGGGTATAGAAGATAAGCCCAAAATAACATCGGTGGGAGATTACTGGGACGAACAAACCACCAAAGAAATCTATGATCTATTATAGGAATACCAGGACCTACTCCGAGCTTCAGTGGCAGAAATCAAGGTGATAAAAGGTAACATGGGAGAAATGAAAATTGTTCTGAAGCCAGATGCCTGACCGGTAAAGCAAAAACCATGTCAACTTAACCCAAGGGTAAAAGAGAAAGTTAAAAGGGAAATTGACAAAATGTTGGATGCAGGAATCATATTTCCGGTAGATGAAGCTGATTCGACAAGCCCCATAGTTATTCAGAACAAGAATGATGCAACCAAAATTGGTGTATGCACATGACCCCTTCCCCATGCCATTCAACGATGAAGTCCTAGACAATGTTGCGGGGAATGAAGCATACTCGTTCACAGATGGATTTTGAGGTTACCACCAGGTATGAATTGCTAAAGAGGACAAAAGGAAAACAATTTTCATGACTGGGTGGGGGTCGTACACATACAATGTGATGCCATTTGGTTTAAAGAATGCACTATCAGTCTTCTCGAGGATTGTCATAGCTGCAATCCGGGATTATATTCATAAGTTCCTAGAAGTTTAATTGGACGACTGGACAGTATACAACCTATTAAAAAAACATACCATCTTATTAAGAGTGATGTTTGAGAGGTGGAGACAGTTGCAAATTTCATTAAATCTAAAAGAATGTATTTTCACAGTTCCCTTTGGAACTCTATTGGGCCATATCATCTGCAAGGATGGAGTTTATGTAGACACCGCCAAGGTTGTATTAATTGTCGACATGGAACCACCACGAAACGTGAAACAACTAAGGGTAACTATGGGTCACACGAGGTACTACAGATGGTTCATCAGGAACTATGCATCCATAACAACCCCGATGGAAAAATTGCTAAAGAAGATAGAAGAATTCATCTGGACTACAAACTGTCAGGCAGCTCTGAATAAACTGAAGGAAAGTTTAATAAGCACCCCCATATTGGTGTACCCAAACTGGAAAAAAATGCTCCACATACATATCGACGTGTCTAGAATAGCGTTAGGAGTGGTCTTAACACAACCAGGGGAGAAAAGGATAGACCATCCAGTATACTATTCTATCAGAAATCTATCTACAGTGGAAAGGAACTACACAAAAATTGAACGGAAAGCTTCGGCAATGGTCTACTCTCTCGAAAAGTTTAGGCACTACTTACTGGGTGTGTCGTTCAAGTTCTTTACATACCATTCCATGCTAAAATACTTAGTAAAAAAGCTAGTAATAGAAGGAAGAATATGCAAGTGGATTTTACTATTATGAGAATTCACGTTTGAAGTGGTTGTTAAGCTTGGCATATTGAAAGTAGGACCAGATCACCTATCATCACTAGATACAGGGGAGAATGAAGGAGCAATAGATGGTCGATTGCCCGATGACCACTTATTCAAGATATAGGCGATTCTCGACCACCTAGAAGAGAACACTGCATTGCTAACAATAGGTTGTTGCCCAGAGGGATACATGGCAACACAGAGATGGCACTTGGTGGTCAGGACAACAGATTACCAGCTCATCGGAAGACAACTCTACAAAATGGGCTTGGACCAAATACTCAAGCATTGTGTCCTGAAGGACGAAAGAAAGGACGTCCAATGGGAGTGCCACGCAAGGGCCGGAGGAGGCCATGTAGGAGGCAAGGCCACGGGAAGAAAGATAATCCATGAAGGATTATGGTGGCCCACTATCCATAAAGATTCTAAAGAATTTTCCAAGGAGTGTGATGTCTGCCAAAGGGTCAGTAAGCCTTCGTGGTGCGATGAGCTACCACTACATCTAGTCCATACATTACAGATCTTTGATAAGTGGGCAATAGACTTCATTGGACCAATCTCTCCACTAGCAAGGTATTCACGATCTCGATACATAATAACAACGACATAATGCCATCAAAAGATGGGCAGAGGCCATGCCAGTGAAAGACTACACAGTAGAAACAACAGCAAGGTTCATTTTTGAAAATATTATTTCAAGGTTCGGATGCCCAAAAAGCCTCACCAGTGACCAGGGAACACACTTTCTAAATGAAACCATTGAGACTATGCTAATGAATTTTATTTTCCAACATAATAAGAGTAGTCTGTATCACACGTAAGCCAATGGTGTAGTAGAAGCATTTAAAAAAAATATTAGAGAAAGGGATAAAAAAAGTCGTATCTTCCAATAGGGATTACTGGGATGAGAGAATTCCAACAACTCTATGGGCATATAGGACAACAGTAAAAAGAATCCATACGCAAACTCCATTTCAACTTGTGTATGGTAGAGAAGTGGTGGTACTAGCAGAGTTTATACTACCCAGCATGCTCATCTCAGAAACGAGGGGAATGATGGATAACATTGCCTTGTGGGATAGGCTAATCCAACTGATGGAACTCGACGAAAGTTGGTTCCTAGTAGAGTTCCATCAATCAGTCAAGAAATGAAGACAAAAGGCTTGGCACGATAGGAACATCAGGAAGAAGTAGCTTGAAGTTAGAGACCAAGTGCTCCTTTATGACAAAAAGTTCCAGAAGTTCCTAGGGAAACTGCAGATGCACTGGTTAGGCCCGTTCATAGTCACAAAAGTAAGAAATCGGGCACAGTAAGGCTTGCGAAACTAGACAGAGTCCTAATACAAGGATGGGTGAATGGCGCGTGCCTGAAGCCCTTTTGCAACTAAAAAAAGAAAAAAAAATTGAGATAATAAGGTTGCGGTAAAACCTAGTATGCCACAACCCATTTGTAGTCGGGGGGGTAGCATCAGTGGTCATGCTAGTAGGCCTAGTTAGCAGAGATAATGGCCAAACATGTCATCCTAATCAGAAAAATACACGTAGGTCCGAAACTTTTCTAGAATTAATGACCGTAGAAGTACCATCCCATCCATTGTACCAGTAGTTATGTCCTGATTAAGTGATTAATAAGGCAACTGTCAAGATAGCGTCGCAAAATATTTCCCATTAAGCATATAATTAGTTAATAAATAAACCCATCATGAAAAAATAAAGACACCATGCATCCCACTCTGTAGTTTCCAGACCACGTCATAGTTGTCTCGTCCAAGTCGGCCGACGACGACATGATATAGCTAGAATACATGGAAAGGTTGCCAGAGTAATTAGTTGTTAAAGCCACGTCATTCAGGGGACGTCATTTTAGAGTTAGGCACTTAAATTGCAAGAGGATGCAGGGGACTGTAGAATTTCAATTTTATATCAGAAGAATTCCAAGTTCGCTCTGAAGAACAGGGGTAGAGGAAGAGAAAAGAGAAACCTCCAATGCAGATAGTTTGCCATAAAAGAGAAGTAATGATGAAAGGAATAACATCATTCCCACAGAATTCTTTGGATGCATGAATTGAAGTAGTGGATGATCTGTATGGAAAGTATGACAGGTCAAATCTGGTCGACAATGGCTTCATAGATAGTTTCTAGTTTCCGGCCATGAAAAGGGAGGTGTATGCGAAAGAATTTAAAAAGGAGGATGGAACTAGGACCTCTAGGATCAGAGAATATTTCAGGGGGATACAAAGGTCCATGCTATTTCACTTAAGAAATATTCCCATATTTGGCACCCAATTTTCCACGATGCAGTGCACAAAATTGTTGACAAGCAGGATGCATGGAGGGTCGATATGGTTGGATAAGGAGTATCCCATCTATGTGGAGAATATTAGTCGACTCACAGGGCTAGTCGAAGTTGGAAATGCAGTCAAAAAAACGTTATAGGTCGGGGCCAAGTGGGGAAAGAAGCAAATGGAGGACAACATTTATTCCAAATATAGGACGGAGCAAGGTGGGAGGGGTGCAAAGGTGGACAAGATTAACAAGGATAATATTAGGTTTGCTTGCTACCTCATTGCAGGTAAAACAATGCGGCACTTCACAAGGAACGAATGCACCTTGGATGCCATCTCAATTGCGGAACACTATTGCCAAGGACAGGTACTCAACTGGTCAGCCTTTGAGCTCAATGAATTGTTCGAGGCAAGTGAAAATGTGTACAAGAGAAGCACTAGGTTTGTGTTCGGGTACTTGTTAATGGCACTGGAAATGTGGAAATGGAGGCCACCACAAGAGAGGCAACTGACAACCATTACCAAAGACCAACCAATTGCACTCCGATATGAATTGTGGAAGGCATTAGGGAATCCAAACACAAAGGAAATCAACGAGAAAGCTTTCAAGGGCTGGTACGAGCAGATGTTGGACACCATTCAGTCCACCGAGAGGATACCTAAGGCTCTATTGGATGGATTCTCAAACGAGCTCTAGTTTGGTGCCTCCCATGTACAAACTTACCTAAGACTGCGGTGTGTCAACCTGAGCATGTTTAAGTTGAGACTGCATAGGTTTAGCCTGATGGAGTTAGTGTTGCGCAGAGAGGTGAAGTCCTAGCTGGTAGTGGCTTGGGAGATAAGATAAGTGAAACCTAAATACCTTTTCAGAGCCTTGATGCCACAAGGGAGAGAGGGAGATGGGGCAGAGAGCAGTCGAAAGCGAGCCTCTGATGAATTACTCCAGCCAATGGTGCTCCAAGTGGAGGAAAAAATGTTCGAACTCGGACAAATAGTCACCACCTTTGACCCAAGTGAGAGAAGTTATCCTGAGAAATTTCAAGGTTCCACCATGCTTTCCCCCATTATAACACCACTGCTCGCTATAGCCCTTCCCTCGGGAGTAGCTCAGGCTCCCTCCCAGACAATGATCCCCAAACCTAAGATAAAGTGAGTCATCCGAACCCCGACTGCCAAAATGCTAGCTACCAAAAAGCCAAAAATTAACCCACCAACACCAATCGTTGACCTCACTATTGAGGTTGAGTAGTCAATCCCCGCAACCACATAGTTGAATATATCCATGCTACTACATCAATTGCATTACATGAGTCATGGGAGTCATCCCCGCAAACCGCTTCCACCTCCACAACCTTGTCCAAGATCCTCTCGTTCTACCAGTGAAGGACTATTGAAGAAGCAGAATTTTAGTCAGCCCGCTGGACAAAGGGCACCACCCCTACGATGGGAGCACCGCCAATGGAGATTACATCACCAATGCTTGGGTTGGACCCACCAGAAGGGAGACGCCTGGATACCATTCTGCAGGGGGAAAGGACTAAACTGTACTTTCCAACTCTCCCTATAAAGCTCATAGTTCCGCCAAACCCTAGAATTATTCCAACCACCCCACAGTTCACTCCGCCATCACAACAAGTCCACTCACCTGCCTCTCATTTCTCTAAATCCATTGCCAACAGCCTACCCCTACAGTAGAAGTTCCTCAAACCGAGTACAATGTAGGCTGATACACTCCATCACTAGTCATCAGCCCAATTATTTTCATTTATTTAGTAAAAGCACACAAGGCCGAGAGCCTCCATGAGGACCTGGCTAAAGAAGATGAACAACAGTTGAAGCAGTTTCACATGGTGATGGAGGAGCAAGATTGCCTACGACAAGCAAACATGGAATTGCAAGCCTAGGTTGATCAGATTTCACAACGGCTTAGATCAATATGGCCCGCTGTCACCGAGGCCAGCACTGAAGAACCAGTGGACATGACTGCCTGCACGCTAGTCAGCTGCTATGATCACATACAGATGATGTGCATGCGCCTAGCAGCCACCAATGCTGAGATGACATGAAAGCTATAGACAATAAGATCCACACTACCAGATTCAGTGGAAATTTATGTGCGGACGGTCGAGGGAAAGGTCAAGGAACTGGAAGTGAAGAAGCAAGCCTTATCTGAGGCCCTCACCGATGGATACACCCTAATGGACAAGGTCCATGACTGGTCAGACAGTCTAGCACTAAAGAGCCACCTAGTTTACCCGCATAGAGAAAAAATTCAATCATTGTTTGTTAGCACGAGGGATTGTACATACCATACCCAGCTGGAGCAGATCAATGATCAAATCGACATCCTCTAGGATGAGGTTGATAGCATTGAGGAGGAGTCAGCAAAGACGAAAATGAAAATCAGAGATCTATGGCCTCTGGTTTGAATGCAAGTTCTACTCTTGAAGGAGGTATGCAACTGTAGCAGGTAGCAATGGAATGACTTGCAGAGCCAGTGACCAACAACCCTAGCATCGCAATTGGCTGAGGCGTTCAGTCAAGGCATTGATGGAATTATCGCCAACCGGGACCTAGCCCTTCAAAGATAAACTAAGTTCGAGCAATGGAAAAAATCCTCTGTCCTAGAGTTGGAGCCTTCATTTGGAATGGGGGAACCACAAGGGCAAGAAGGGACCACAGGAATAGATGCCATGCCACAAGTGAGGATCGATGCAGAAAAGGCACCCACTCCGCAAGCAAGGATCGAAGCAGCAGAAGTGTTGGTACAACAAACAACAAAGATAATGCCGATAGTAACGCAACCACCACTTATAGAGCACATCGAAGTAACTACAGGACTGATAGAGGTTGAAATGACTTGACTCAAGGACGAGTCAATAAATTTTGGTCAAGGCTTGTTGGGACCTTTGTTTAATTTTGAAAGGTTTTGACCAGTTTTAATTGACCGAAGGGTAGGAAAGAAAAATATGGAAGCAACGGTTGGGTGGTGGAATGGACAGTTGCAGAGGATTTGCGGCAAGGTGGCAATAGAAGATAAAGGTAGCTGAGGAGGCAGTAAGGTGTAGAAGCAACCAATGGGAGAAGAGTCAGTTGAGCCGAGAGCAGGCAATGAGATGCATAGTTGTGGAGGCTAAATGACAAAATGTTGGGATCTAAGGGACTTAGTCAAGGAACCAATCCGAACTCGCGAAACTGATCTAGATACTGTCTGTAATGTTTATTGTCAATGCCAGATCATGTTGTAATATTTCATGTTAAGTTTAATATAAGACATAGCCGATGCTGGTTATGACTTCTGATGTAGTTGGACCTCGTGCTTAATGTGTCTATTAAAATTTTGAATGGCTTATCAATTGCATGTAGACATTAATTCATAGATTGTCTCAAGGATATTGCTATCTTTGTTTTATGTATAATGGATATATGTGTGTGTGTGTGTGTGTGTGTGTGTGATCAAATGCACTCGATTGATACTCCCTCGACCCCATGTTGAACCCTTCTCCCTTTTGGTCGTGAAGTGCCTTGGGTGCGACTCCTTGCCCTTTGAGGTAATGTGAAAATCTCGATGTTTTCCTAGACTACAACGGACCAATGTTGGCCTCCTGTACCCAAACCCAAGGCCCCTGATGAATCTTTCGAGCCGACACCATTGATCCCCTAAATGGTTTTTTTAATGAAAAGCTTTGTTTGTTCTTTTCTTCATTATATGATTTAGTTAATTAGATCTCCATTTCTTTCCTTTTTCTTTCAACAAGCAACCATGATTCTTATTAGGGGGCAGAAGGAGAATATGTTGTGCTAGCTAGCTCCTCCATTTCAATAAAATCTCTTATGTAGGAAGAGAATTCAAATTTCAAGGCTAGCTTCTATGCCTTTATTTATTTGGCTCCTTTAGTCCCAACGGGTTGGGTAATTCCATGGATACCAGTGGTCTTCATTGGATGGTCTCACAGCTGCTATACCATTGAGTGACCATTTTATGTCTGGCAGAGCTTCATTTATCTGGTCGACTATGCCCCCGAGATTCAAGCGTACCATCCTCAATCAAACTATGAAAATAGTAAGAGAAGAAAAAATCTTTATCATTATATTTCTTTATATAGTTATAGATAGTTATCTATTTGAACAAATGAGTACTTAGACTATTATTTTGTACTCCAAACTGCTTCCAACCAGGTTAAGCTATTAGGTTTCCAATTAAATATATTCAATCTAGGCCTGGAGTGAGTGCTTAAGGATTAACCTATGTTGTCTATGTTGACCTATTATGTCGAACCTATATTTTATTTGAATTAAACCAATAGAAATTCTCTTGTATGTCATCTTCATATAAATAAAGATACGAGCCTATACTCTTTCAACAATAAGAGAGCCCACTCAATGAAAAAAAAACCTTCCTCTTTTGTGGAATGCGCACATAGAGCTGGAGGGATCAATTGGATTTGACTGAGAAGCCCACATTTTTTGAGCTCATCGGTTAGATTTTCTGAACTATAAGCTTTATTGGTGGATTGTAAACTCTCCTAAACTACAATATTAAGTTAGTGTAGCCCTCTTAAGCCCTCAAGAACTTACTTCACTATATATATTTTCTCCCCTATACCCCATTTCTCATCAAGGTCTGATGTATCCTCATGTCAAAACATTTTCTCCATCTAATCTATCAAGGTATGCTATACTTACCTCTTCAGGAAATCACCAAGGATCCATGAGTATTTTTGTTATTGGATTGTTTGTTGAGCAACAATTTTGATGTGAATGTGTCAATAATAGGTGAATTTCAAAAATAATGACTTTTGATTTTCTTATATTACTTGTCCAACTCTGTAGAAATATTTTCTCAAACTATCCATTTAATCCTTGATATCAAAAGAATTTTAATCTACTCCTTTTCAAGCATGAGGCTGAGTTTACTTAAAAAAATTATGTCCTTCTTCATATGTTTACAAATTCATGTGTATTTTTATGTATAAATATTTCTTGGATGATGATTTAATCCTTTACACAAATGATTATTATGCTTAGTATTCCTTCAACAGAAAGGTTTGTTTACTCGTTGGTTGATGATTTCATTCTTCAGACATAAATGATTATTATGATTAATATGCCTTTAGGAGAAAGGTTTCTTGAACTTGCTGACTCTTGTGCTCTAAATTATTTGGAAATTTCTTAGAAAGTTGTGGTTTATACAAGTTGTTTTCAAGATTTTATGGTCTTCTAATTAGTTGATTGTGGTCCTGTATGACATGTTTGGTCTTGTTTCTTCTAGATGTTGTGGAAAAATTGCACACTCAAAGGCAAATGGATGCTTTACAGTTTGTATTTTCATTTGGACTTGTAGAAAAATTTCCACATGTTCCATTTCTGAAGGCATATCTCGAGCACCAAAAGAAAGCATTAGAGGAAGTATCAAAAAGAGGAAGAGATAAAGTTGGGTCATTGGTATGTTTATTATTATTTGTGTGGTTCATTCTCCCTTGTCAGTATAAACTATCAAAATATTAACTTGTCATTAGACATATTCTATGAATGCTTCCAGGTCTTATTACAGAATTCAACAGCTTCAAAATAAATTCATTCATTGAACAATGTAATAAAGTGAATTGAAATGCACAAACTTGAACCACATATGCCTACCAGAGATCTTGAAAAATGTGTAGCTCAGTTACATAAAGACATGGAAGAGAGGAAAAGATCTGCAAAAGCCGTTAGGAATGAGACTAAATGGGCTTTTCCTACTAATGATAAAGGTGGTGGTGGTGTCGGTGGTGTTGGTGCTATTGCTGGTTTAGTATTCCCTAAACCTTCCCCTCCTAGTGCCTTTTCCCTTCCTAATTCTTCTTTGTTGCTCCCTAAAACTACCCCTCCTAGTATCTTTTCCCTTTCCAATTCTTCTTTGCTTCTCCCTACTAAGCCTACCCATCCTAGTGCCTTTGTCCCTTCGATTTTTTTTACTTACAACGTCCTGATTCAATGTTCAATATTCCATCTTACAACTCACCTAGTTAGGGTGTATATGATAGGGGAAGCCAAGAAATATCCAATATCCCATCTTACAATTTACGTGGTCAGTGTGTATGTGACAGGGGAATCCAAGACATATATCGATCAGCTTATGATGTTGGAAACAACCCATAATCTTTGTCTAAATCTCATTTATATCCATTAGAAAGTATACAATCATCTTTGTATAGCGTTGGCTCTCTATCATGGATAAACCAAGTATGGAAGTTATAATATTGGCAGTGATCTGCCTCCAACAATTTATTTCTAGTGTTCATATTTAAACTAGGTCCCCTTTATTTGGTATTTTGGAAACCATGTCCTAAGCTACTGATGTAGAGTGAACTGCCTGCTAAATGAACTTTGAAGTAATCACTTTTTAGTTACATGTCTAGGAAGCATAACGTTTTCAACAAATCCAATGTAATTTTTTATGTTGGTCATGGGATAAGCCAATTCGTTTTGCTAAAATTTATGCAAGTTACTATTCTTAGCTTTATTTGGATGCAAGTATTTTCCTTTGAAAAGGTACCTACCTAATTTTTCCTAGTGGAATATGTAATTGTTGCATATCCTTTGAATTTATTTTAAAATATTTCAGTAAATTGTCATAACAATTTGGATCCTTTGGTTAAAAATCAGCATTTCGATTATGGAAAGAAATGAACAGAGGGCTCATCTGAAACAAACGAAGGCTTCAAGTTGTATTGATTGAAATGAGATCAACAGGGTTTACATAATTCTTCCATCCATCCTTAAACCATCTTCCCACGCCTTCGCAGATCTACTGTTTCTACACTTCAAATTGTTGGGATTGGAAGGTATTTTTCAGTCCTTATTTTTTTATTTTTCGCAATTCAATTTTATTTCTTTATTTTTGAGTTATTCCTCTACTTTTGTTTTCTCATCAAAATTTCATCTCTCATTAAGAAGGTTTTTCCGCCATGGTATAACTATGTGGATTGGAATTGGATCGATTACCAAGGGAAAAAATGATTAAACTCTAGAGGTGATAAATTTAGGGTTCTGGGTGCTTTAGTGGTAAACCCTAGGGGTTATAGATCATAGAACATTCCTTGATAATTACTAATTAGCATGATTTTAAAACTTGGAACTGTTTCTCCGATGATAGCACCGATCCAGATCTTTATGGTGGGGTTGGATTTTTAGTGGATTTGCATGTTTGGTGCCCCCAAAAGTGAGACATCTCAACCACCTAAGTGATTTCATATTCTATTGGTGTTTATAATGGAAATTGAACTAGTGATTTTATCATTCTTAACCATATGATTTTCTTATTCATCTCATTGTGGCTATTGCCACAACTTTTGTAGTCGAAGAGATTTCATATTTGTGTGTGGGAATCATTTATCCCACCCTAGATGTATCATTGTGGTTCCTTGTTACACAAATATGGAATTTTCCATGTTGAAGTGGAAACAATTCATCTATTACATGTCCTATTTTCCACGTCCCATTACAAAAAGGATGTAATGAGAACATAAAATTAGATTTCGACACTTCTCCTCTGCATGTCAGTCTGCACATATCTTTGTTTTTCTTTGTTTACTAGTTTACTTTACTTACTCATCATCCACTTCTTTATTATTTGTTTCAACAACATTGTTTCTTATTCCATGGATCAAATTAAATTTCACATAAAATTGAGTAGGATACTATGCATTTTCCATTAACGATTTTCTTATTCATGATTATTTTCTTGTACCAATTATAGGTTTTCCCTTTCTTTAGCAGAGATCCTATAACTTCCCCAAATAAATTTGATTAGAAATAGATAGAACTTATGACACATGGCTCGATAGAGTGGCAGAGGGACAAATGTTCCAATATCCTAGAGAGTTGGTGGGGTTGGGGCTTTCTGTTTCATAGAAATTTTATTTCAGTGCCAAATTTCTATGGCCTTAGGGAGATCGATTCGTGTTGGGATATTAGAGATAAGGTATCGTTTGGATCGAGGACATATGGGATGGAGAAATGAATGGGTGGAGGGATGGATATGATGATAAAGAAGAATTAAATGAGATGCTCTAATTTATCCAGTTTCCTAATGACAAATGAACGACATATACCTTTTGAGGAATTCATACACGAACCATGCCAACCACACCTTTGATAACTCTCAAATCACATTTAAGGCACTTTTCCTAATTATACTTCCAACCAGCATGGTCTTGATTGCTTGATTAGACAAGGGAGGGGGGTAGGCAAGCTTTGGAATTGTACACTATCTAATGTGTAAAGGTCCTTTCATGGAAGAGGATATTATACAAATGTTTAAGTTATGGTTAGTATGTTGGTTTATAGGAAGTAATTGTGAGTGACTTAGTGAGGAATTTTTTTATATGAAGTTTGAAATATTAAAGTGATTGATTCATGTTTGAGATTTTATAAATGTATAAGGTTTTGGGTAAAAAAATAATGTATTTATGTAAACTTTTTAAATTTAAATTTGTATTATTTTTACTTATTTTTTATCTTTAAATATTTAAATTTTAAAACATGTGGTATAAATTAGATATTTACTTATATTTTATCTTTAAATTTTAAAATAGGTTGTATAATTACATACTTCACATTGATTACATCTTCAAGTTTTTATGCATGCTTCATAAATTGTATCTTTTAATTAGATTATAGTTGTCATTTAAAGCCATAATATACATACCCTCATTTGAGGCTAATGAGTGATGGTTGTAATTAACAACTTTGAAGGTTATGATTTTAATTTTAAAATTGGGTCATTATATAAGGAGAATTATTTTTATGATGTAAGATGTGAGGCTAGTCATATTGGTTATAGTAAATGCTATTAGGACCTTAAATTGGAAATTTACCATTAAAACATGGTAATAATATTTAATTGTGGGGTATGGTGATGGTAAATTACCATTTACCACTTTTTCTCCACCCGATAAACAGATTCGCTAATAAAACTACTTTTCTTCCTTGACTAACGCATGAGCTTATTGGCGCGCGAAGACTGTAGATCTTCGTCCATCAGATGGCTGCTCTGGATTCCTCTTCCGCTAACACTTAAGTTTAATCTCTGTCGTTCATTTCTTTTACTTTATGTTTCACGACTTAATCTTGATTGCCTTAAAACGACTTAAAACATGGAAATATATAATTGTGGGGTATGGTGAGAAATTCCTTAAAATGAATTATTTAAGATGGACCTTAATATTTGACTATAGGAATTATGGTTAAATTTTAATCACTATTTGACTTTATGACATCAAAGTATCTATGATGACCAATGTAAGGAACAAGTACCAAGAACGACAACGAGAAATCCCAAGTACCTAGAACATTGTTCCAGGCAAACAATGTAAGCCAAGAATGAAAAATACCAATGTCATTGCCAAAGAGCCCTAAAAAAAATAAATTTCTCAAATCTCAAGGAAAAAAATGTTAGCCAAGAATGGGAAATCCCAATGTCGTTGCCACACTCACTAGTTTAAGCATGAATATGAACTTGCATGCATGCATGTAGAAGCTCAATATTCACTGCCCTTGAGCTCTAGGATTGAGGGCCATGTCCACCAAGAGGGGAGAAGATATGCAAGATTTCATGGAATAAGGAAATGCATGTACCAATGAGGAGGATATGTTGATACATGACATATTTCCGACCATTGTCACTAGATAAAATTTCGTGGTAGGAAACAATGTTCCATTATTCTTTTTCATCATCTCCCGTTTTTGAGTTAGCATGCTTTTATTTTCCTAGTTCATTATGCCTATGTCATGTACAGATCAAGTTAAGTGGGTTTTACATTTGATTTCCACTATAGTCAACAACTAAATATATATCTTTTCCTTGTGCAGGTTGGATGATGGGACTACACACTTAGAAATAGGGGCAATGTAAAAACAAAACTCCCAAGACAAAGAGGATGAAAATAACATTTTATTATTTTAATTCAATGGTTGGAGCTACAAGTAACTTTGTTACCCGATATTTTGAATGCATGTTAAAAGAGTCTATAGGAAAGAAGTATGTAAATCTTCAAAAGGATCTTAAATCATACTTAGGTTGGTCTTTTTGCCTCCTTTAAGTTATTAAAAATAATCTACATATTGGTAACATATTGACTGTTCAATGGTATCAATGTCTATATGCATTTCACTCTTAATTTTTCAGTATGTTTGCTGAAATTGTATCTCATTTTCCATTTAAAGAGTGTAATATGTTGCTGAAGTTTACCAAAGACAAGTGGCATATAGAAGATAGTCTTGAAAGGAGTATGCAGACTTATACTAATATCTTATACATATACTGGGAGAGTTTATGCCACTAAGGAATTTTTTTGTAAGTTGTTTGAGATCAGTGTTATAACTTGTTTCAATTAATTTTTAAGTGACAAAATTAAAAATTGTTTGAGCATAGGTTGTCCATCGATGTTTTTAATGTTATGATTCTTTCACCTCATGGTTATTTTGGGCAAGAAAATGTTTTCGGAATGTCTAACAAGACATCGATATACAACTAAACATTTTTTTTTATAATTGTAATGTTCATTCCATGGTATTCTCTCTTTATTGTTTGATTGTATTTTGAATGTTTATTTTGATTTTTCTTTGTATTTTAACTATGAAATTGCAAATACTTGGTATCATGTCCATTTAAGTAACAACCAAAGCTTGAAGATGAAATTAGTATTACATGGTATTGATTGAAATCATTTTAATTGTTTTGTGTTGAAATATTTTCATGACTATTATAAGAGTTTACTTTCATGTTGTTATTTGAGCATATTTTGTTTATATACCCGACCAAGTTCATGCATTAGAGAATGAAATTTTTCTGTGAATAAAACGACAAGGATTAGACATCACAACTCAAATTATCTGTTTTCACAAGTTATTTACAACTTGAACTTTTTAGCATGTAACTTAGTTGGCATGATTGTGTCTAAGATTTTCCTAAAGGTTGAATACTAATTTACTAAGGTGTTTTTTCTATGGAAACATCTTATTTTCTTTGTTTATATAGGTCATATTGACACATATTTGTTTTGGCGAATTTGGTATCTACGGATAAATACTAATTCCCTAGATAAGTAGCCATATCTAGAACAATAGTTTAAAGTTTTTTAGTCTTTTCCTATAAGCAATAGATAAGATGAGAAGATGAGAAGACCTACTTGTAGTTTTGCTTTCCCCTCGTCTCCTTTGTATTGATCCTGTCGCTCCTTCCCATACTTAATATGCTTGAGAAGTACCTATAAACACAACAAAAAACAAAGAATTGATGAAAGAAAAAGATCTATTGAATATAAGTGAATGGAATCAGATACATTTCACACATTAAGCATTATAAAACAATACAAACATATGGGAGAAAGGTTAAAACACTTTATTGAATAGAACAAGGAACTACAACCATTTATGTCTGATTCAAAGCCATTTCTCCAGCTTCGATCCCATTCACATCACATCAAAAGCATGACAAACTTGTAGCATTACAATACTTGCTTCAAAGCCAAATATCATAACAACATTATCTCCTTACAATTCAACATAATCCAACCCCTGATCACTTATATGAGTGGTAAATTTATAGGGAGATGAAGGAGGTTTTGTCATAAATGGTGGCATTGAATGGAATTCCATGCTTAGAATTAGTTCCATGGAGGAAGGGATGAGAGGACAGGATGCATCTTAACTCATTCCTCATCCATGTTCGAGCTCATAGGAGTTGATAAGTGACGGAACCTTCTAGATGACTCCAAAAGATAAGAATATTCCCCAAACCCTATGTGAATTTCACTCAAACTTGCCCAATGCAGGTGAAAGGAAGCCTAAGTGCTCTGCAGAGCATGCTGGCATGGACTTAACTACTCCGCAGCGCACCCTTACATGGGCCTACCTATGCTAGTCCCTCTAAGGGCCATTTCTAGATGTCTTCAAGTCATGTAACTGCCTAGGAAGGAGGCATTCAAAGGGGTGACTTGTTTAGGGCATGTAGCAACCGAAATTAGGGTTTGATGAGACCTAAAATACTGATCTAGATGATGGGATTGATGTGCCCAAATGGATCTGTAACAACTACCCCCTAAAGGATGAATTCAGAAAAATTCCAGTGTCGAATGAAATGCTTTAAGATGTGATGAGGAGGTATCGAAGTGAAAGGTGACCTGCATCAATTACAATACATATATCATGATAATTGATTTTACATGAATCGCTGAGGGACGGCGTGCCCATGATTAGCTTATAAAATTTCATTACATGTACATAAATAGTCATCTACAGATATAGATCCATTATCAAAATGACCATCAATGTAAAGCCATTGTACATATGATTTAGTACTCCTGAAATCATAGCACAGATGGATAAAACTAGATCCGGGGTCTTCTATCTCATTCAATCATTCACTAAAGTACGATTCTATCCATGTGAATATGTGATCTGAAGTGAAACATGGGAAGACACCATCTGATTACTAGCCAATGATGTAAGTCGATAATAGATGCAAGAGAAATCACCGATAATGATAATGATCCTCAAGGTATTGCAGTACATTCTGCATGGTGTGAATGGATGATTTGATGTTGAACACCATACAAAGTCTTTCGGTCGAAGGCCATTGATGTCAACCTATCGCCGAAAGTGAGAAACCTGTCATTGATGCATGCAAGCCTCAAGGTACTGGAAGGGTGTTTCTAAGTCAACTTCTTGGATAATGTGCTGATGTTGACAAGAAGCGACTCATCGCAGGAGGGCCTTGATGTATCCCACATTAATGACATGAAATGAGTGTAGTGATTTTGGAGATGGAATTTGACTGACGACACAAGGTTCAGGAATGGTGGTCATGAAAATGAAGGTTTATGGTATTGCAAAGGATGAATTTTGACTGAATGACTTCTCTTGAACATGTCAATGACATTGAAATGAATTGGTAGCATTGAACCAAAACAAAGTGATGGATGGTATGATAGACCAATGGTGTGATAACCATCAAGCTAATAACCCAACCCAAATAGTCATGGTGATGGAGTGAAAGTGTCATGTTCAAGAGCGACCTAATATCATAAAGTGGTTTACCCCTTTCTCCAATTTTCCCCAGTCATTTCTGACCAGTACCTCTTTATTTTTATCAAGCTTAAGGAGGATAGCATATGCTTGTTTTATAATTACACCCTTCGAGTGAATCCATCACTATTTGATGTTTTAACGAGTCTAACAAAGGTGAAACTTGGTCTTGTCTAGATGGAAAGTTTGTCGCTATTTGATGTTTTAACGAGTTTAACGAAAAAGATAACTCGGTCCTTTTCATGTTTAGAGATTTTGAAAAGGTACAAAAATAAGACTCCACAAATTCTTTTTCATAAATTAATCTCTCAAGCCCGAAAACGAATAAAATAATACAAGAGAGATATCATTTCCAATCCATTAACAAGATGGAAAGGACAAGCGCTTGGAAATATTTTCATGTTTAGAGAGTCTGAAAAGAGCTTAAAGAGGACTCTAAGGGGGTTCCTTTTTCATTTTTAACAAAGCTCGAGAAAGAGATAAAAGTGTGCTATGTGGTCAAAGGTACAATTTACAATCAAGCATGTCAAATTCTGTAAGTCAGTTGCAAAACCTACTCAAAACACCAAAAAATGGATTAAAAATACCTATTTTATAGGTAAAAACAGACAAATACTAATGTTTACTCGATTAATGAACATGAAATAAACATAAGACAAGTTTTTACCATAACATTTTTACCATTCGGACATTACCATTCAGTTTTGTGCTCTAAGCTAGTTTTTTACCTCGAACTTCATCACCTGATTGTGAGAGATTCTATTGACCATTTCTCAAGCCATCTGGACCAGGTAGGAGCTTAACCTCTCTTCTTTCTTTTCAGGTCATTCTTTCTTCATTTCATGCAAGTTTTAGGGATTTTTGGAGCCCCTGCGGTTTCATTTTTTCGCCCTGGGATCAGTACAGGCTTTCAAATCAAAAGCCATGCTAAAGAGAACCCAGATAGAAGGTTGCATGCTCTGTAGTGCACTGTCTTTGGGCCTGGGCTGTGCTGGGCAAGTTTCCCAAGTTTGATTTAACTATTTGCTCCAAAATTTGTCCTGTTTTTTCGTCGAAAGGATCCTAACTAAGATTATGATTATTTTTCAGGCTTTCATTAGATTAGAATGCTGATTAGATGGTGAGAAAAAGAGCACAAAGAACAAGACATGGTTTCCCTAAAAAATCCAGGTACAGTTGAGACCCTCAAAAACTATGGGTTACTCAAATACTTCAAGTTGTCCGGAATGAGGCAACAAATAGAACTACTGCAATTCCTTGTTCATGCATGGGATCCGATAGATCAAAATTTTCACATTAGGGACAAGATGGTCCCTATTACCATTAATGATATTTACTTTCTTACCAGATTGTCAAGGCGAGGTGCCCCCATCTCACTTCCTGGATATTCCCGTGGAGGTGAATCAATGAGAGATTATATTAGACAGTTTTGTCAGCCAGGTACATAGCCTAGCAAGGATGGGAAAATAAACATCAGGGATGTTGGTGATTTCCCTTTGAGAATGATCCTCTTCACAATCACAAATTTAGTTGGTAGTGTGACACTACATCTAGCAAATAGATCATATATGTAGTATGCGCTAGAGTGTCTAGAGCCAAAAGTTTTCAATTGTTGCAAAGATGTTATTTCTTCACTGAAAGAACAATTGACCAAGGTAAAAAGTGGTAAGACAAAGAAGTTCTGCTATGGTTCGATCTTAATCACTTTTACCTTAGAGAAAATCCCATTGATGCAACCACAACATGTATCACTAGGTGTAGCTAGTCCTAGAGATCCATGGATGGAGAGGTGGGTCGAATTGATGGCTCGACATGCAGGTCAGTCAACAATCATTGTTTCCACTACATTATTCAATTGGATAGAGTGACAATACCTTGTCATCGAGGAGCATCCACACTCAAGGATGGATTTCTATGGATATCCAGATTTGATTCTACCAGTTGGAGCATAATGGGGTGTTATGGGTAAATTGTTTGACCAAAAGTGTTTATTGATTTTTCAAGTTTCTAATTTTTTTTTGTGTTCTTAATGTCTCCAAGACTAAACTAAAATCGTTCTTATGCGTTCAGATATGGGTATTGTTTGACCTGTGGGTCACCAACAGGTTGCAGGTGGGCCAATGCGAAGAAACATTGCGAGAGCAGTTCTCTAGGACTTAGATTTGGCGAAGACCTTAGCAAAGTTGTAGGATCACATAGAGGGAATAATGCATGGTATTCTAGATGTCCACATCAAGGAGTTACCTATGAGGCTACAGCACCACACTATTGGTGTTCCTAGTCGCTGGGAGAGGCTTTTGCACATGATAGCACAGGCTGTGACTTGTTACCATGAGCACCACTAGATCTTCTTAGGATGTTTTGCATGCATTTTGAGTTTTTTTTGGGTCAGATGACCAAACATGTCTTAGATGCAAATTTTGAAAAGAATTTTAAAACACCTACCTATTTTACTTGCAGAGTTTTCTATGGTTATATGCAATCCTATTCAACTGATGATGTGAGTTGAAAATAGTACTTTTACATGTGTCTCAAATGTCTGTTTAACACATAATTCGCTAGAGAATCAGTTAATGTGTTAATATTTCTGGAAATATGTTGATATTGAATGTGTTCAAAATTCCTTTCCAAAATACAAACTCTAAGGAACATGTGAAAAATTGTTGGATTTCGGACAATATAAATGTTTGTTAGTTGTAGTACAACGAGTTGCGAGTCCAGCCTAATGATGATTTGGAAAATTCCAAGTGAAATGGCATTAGAGAGAAGTTCAAGCAATGTGCTATGCTCAACGATGTTGTTCATCAATTGACCTATACAAATCCTTTGAAAACTCACTAACTCACCACTTGGAGCAAAAGTAGCCCATGCTGCAGAAGACAAGTTCAACGTACTACGACTAGCACCATCAGCATAGCCAACAAAAGTTTCCAAAGACTTTGACATCTGCAACAAATGAAAAGCAGATTACTAAGCAGATAAAAACTCTAAAAGACACACACACATGCAATGAAAGCATATATACAATGAGTTTTACTACACTCTATCAAGCATAGTAATGTTTGAGTTACAACCTGTTTCGGGGCTACAACAATTGAATCCCATCATAATCTACTAACTTGTAGGCACCTTTTCCAAGAAGACGCTTGAAAATATAATGACCCATCCACATTGGTTCGAATTTCCCTGCTTCAAGTTTATCAACTTCCTAATAGTAAAGCAAGACTAGGTCTCCTTCTAAGAAGATATGAGGCTTGACATTTCCATCATATTGCACCTTGATTCATTTCTTATGTGCTTCATTAGCCAATGCGGAATCATGACAGGTTTCATCGAGATGGATTAATTACAAGAAACGTGCTTCTTCTTCAGAAGTGTCAGGTAACAGGTCAATAACGAGTTTTAGAGATGAAATTTCACATCATGCCGGTAAGATTGTTCCAAACCATACACCAAATGAAAGGGAGTGAATCCAGTTGCATTTCTCACCGAGGTTCGATATGCCCACAAGGCAGAGTATAGGGTTAAGTGCCAGTTTCGCTTATCAACCCCTATAATTCTTTGCAACATCCACTTTAGGACTTTGTTGATGGCCTCAACTTGTCCATTTGCTTACAGGTAATAAGGGGTAGAACTATCATGTGACAGTCCTAACTTAGTAGTCAACTCAGCCATCATGTGATTGCGAAAATTTGACCCAAGATCTCTAACTATGGCTTGTGGTACACCAAACTGAGCAACCATATGGTTAGAAAAGAAAAGAGTAGTCATTTCGCAACTGTTGTTCAATGTTGGCATTGCCTTGCCCCATTTGGTAAAATAGTCAATGACGACTATAATATACCCATGCCCCCTAGCCGAGGTGGGGTTGCATGACATGAAGTCGATGCCCCATTTGGAAAATGGTCGAACAACAATGATTGGATGCAATGGTGCAGGTGGTAATCTGGTTTTTTAGTCATATATCTGCCATGTGTGACAGCTTCTGACAACAATAGTGCAATCTTTGAATATAGTTGGTTATAAGTAACCGGCACGGAGAATTCTCTATGCAGCTACATATCCAGATAAGTGTCCACCACAAGCACCTGAATGGAAATCATTCAATTCTTTCTCAGCTTCCTCATGCATGAGGAACCTCCGTAAAATCGTTTCGATACCACAATGGTAAACGGTGTCACCAATAATCAGGTAACCTTTGGCTTGGTATTGAATACGTCGATGTTTTGAGCGAGAGGTATCAAGACAGAAAGTTTGGGTCTGGAGATAGATTAGTATATATCCATATCATGCGTCAGATGACGATATCAGAAACAGAGACTCATCCAAAATAGATGGTTCAAATTTTGAATCAATGGAGGTCAAGGGAAGGTCGCAAAGTGACTCTGCGAAAACTAGATATTTCCTTGATTTGGACTTGATGAATTCTAGATCAAGCTCCTACAAAATGACTATCCATTTTGAGTATTTCCCCCTATCAATTGACATGACAAAATGTATTTCATAGGGTTGTAGTCCGAAATGACAATTGTTTTCCAGAGTAGTACGTAATGGCGAAATCATTGAAAAACATCAACAACTGCCAAAGCTAGCTTCTCGACATAAGAGTACTTACTTTCTGTATAATTGAGATTACGGCTCAAATAATAATTCAGATGTTCAGTCCCATTTTACTCTTGGACTAAAACCATGCCAATGGTTGTATCTGCAATGACAAGATACATGGAATAGTCTTTTTGATAATTTGGAGAGTACATTAATGAAGCTCTAATCAAGGTATCTTTAAGAGCATCAAAGGAAGCTTGCAAAACCTGATCCCAATGGAACGGTATCTCCTTTTTCAACATATGTGTAAAACCTTTAGCCATCTCAGCGTAATAAGGAATAAACCTCCTCAGAAAGTTAGCCTTCCCTCGAAGTCTCTGTAACTGTAAAAGATTTGAAGGTGGAAGCAAATCAAGAATTTCCTAAACCTTTAATGGATCGTGTCAAATCCCCTCTATAGACACTAAAAATCCAAGAAATCGACTAGAAACAACACGAAACACACATTTGTGTGGATTGAGTCATATCTTGTAGTGTTGACACCGTAAAAATATTACTCTCAAATGTTGCGGGTGATCAGTTCGCTTTCGTGAATGAGCACGTTAATCTTCAAGGTAAGGTTGAACAATGTGCTTGATGTCATGGAATTCATAGTTCATTGCCCTCTGAAATGTGGCCCGTGCATTCTTCAATCCAAATAGGAGTTTCTTATATGCGCATGCGTGCCATGGAAAAATAAAAGTTGTTTTACATTGGTCATGTGGGTAGATATTGATTTGATTGTAGCTGGAAAAACCACCTATAAATGAGAATATTTCGCATCCGGCACATTCGTCGATAATCTAGTTGATAAAAGTAGTAGGATAATTGACCTTTGGAAATGCTTGATTTACATCCCTATAATCGACGCACACTCAAATTTTCCTTTGTTTCTTCACGATAGAACAATGTTGGAAACCCAGTTAGTAAGAGGTACGATATAAATGACACTAGCGCACAAAAGTTTTTCAACTTCTTCTTTAATTGTAGCGGCTTTATTTGGATGTACAAGTTGAAGCCATTGTCATATGGGTTGACATCTGGGTACATTTTGATTTCATGTTCAACAATACTAGAGTTGATGCCTGGCATCTCCTCGTAAGACCAAGCAAATATATCTCTAAATTCACGAAAGAGAGTACGGTAACTATCGAGTTCTAATTGATAACAAGATTTTCTGACATGAATGTTCTCTACAACATTAGGTTTGGTTGAAATATTAATAGAAATCATTTCTACAATATTTGACAGGTTTCGCTGAGATTCTACTATGTCTATGAAAACTGAATTCGAAAGGAAATCAATAATTGAAGGGTGTTTAGTTCGTTTGAATAATCTTCGATGTCATCTGGAAGATGGGAACGATGATGATAATCTTCCCAAGGTTCTTCTCCTATCATCATTGATTGGATGATTCCTTCATCCACAGAATGTATACGTGAGAATGTAATTGGTGAATGTGGATTTGGGTTTGCCACACAAGCCTGAAAAATGGATTGTTATGCTAGCTGAATGGGGCTTAGTGGCATAACCTCAGTGTTACTATCAACTTTAGAATTGTTGGTAATCCTCCTTAAATCAGATGAGGTGGAGGAAATCATGTTGCAAGTCTCTTCTCTTGCCACATCTGCCAAATCAGATGGTGATGATAATGTAAAACTACCCATTAGGGAAGGATCTTTAAAGAGACCTACTCCAAAATTTTAAGTGACAATGAGGGTTCATGTACCAATGGAATGCTTCCCGTAACCTGTGAACTATTGGAAAAGAAGGTAAGTTGATTGATAACTATGATTCCACACTTATGAGGGAATGTAATAGTATGAAAGTATGTGGAAACCATAGCAGCCATAACATATACCCATGGCCTTCCCAGTAAAATGTTGTAATCGAGGGGTCCATCAACTACTTCAACTTCAATAGTGACTATTTTTCCCCCTAGTTCTATTTGTAGGTTACTCAAAATCCCACAAGGATTATATGTTCGTCCATCAAAAGCTTTTAACGTGGTTGGTGATTGTGACAATGGCAATGAACCAAGTTTTTTCCAGCAGCTCATTGACATAATGCAAGTAGATGGCCCCTCATCAATAATAGTTCCATGAACATTCTTATTGAGAAATTTTACTTAAATTAGGAAAGCTAACTACGCCATTAACTGTGGTGTATATCCCGCATGGTCAAAAACCACAAGATTGGAATCCATAGGGTCTATTCCACCAATTACTGATAGTAAAGCCTGCTTCTAGGAGGGATAGTTTTGTAACACCTCAAGTGTCAACATAGCAGAAGGTGATTGAGCAAGATCTTCCACTATGTTATAGTTCTGAGCTTCTCGACCTTGAGGGTTAAATGTTGATTTATGCATAACTCACTTTGGTGGTTTTATTGTCAATTCTAGTGCAATAGGTGGTGGAATATTTTCTGATGAAAGCGAAGTCGAAGGGTTAGGTTGATCAGTGGCCTGATTATTCGACGATGATCATGGATTTCCATAATATTTATTTCTCGTTGATACCAAAACTTCGTTTTGTGGCTTTGTGATCAATAACATGAGCACTTGGGATGTGGAAGCATGGTCTATCACAACCAAATGTGTCTTTGGGTTTGGAAATGGATCAGTCAACACTGCAGATGTGTTGGAAGTCTTTAAAAGTTTAGAGACTTCTGAGTGGTGTGGACAATCTCTTGTAAAATGCTCATCATTATAGATTAGAAATGGATAACGAGGTTTCCTTGTCGGAGTAGAGGAATCAAACGATTTCTTTTAAGGGGAATTATCTTGTTTCTTCTTGTTTTTCCCCTTCTTCTTTCCTCCTGGTTGCTTTTGATTTTTGCTTCTGTTAGATGACATGACATTAACTTCGGAAGAAAGAGTGTTTTCTGATGAATTGGGAGTTTGATTGGTAATGGCAAGAGTTTAACCATATGTTCTTCCTACTATTTTCGTGCTTAAAGAATTGATCACACCATTTCCGGCATGAGAGTCCTTACTTGATTGTGTAGGGGAGGAACAGTGAAAGCTGGTCGGGGTGCACTGGAAATTTTGTTGTAGAGCGTGTTGGATTGTGTGTAAATCAAATCCAAGTATTTGGAACGAGAAATTACTTGCTCTTCTATGACAAGTCCACCTTTTTCCACATACTCAATGATTGATGGTAACAAGGATTTTATGAATCGCTAAGCCAAAAGCTGATCGGGAACATATGCCTTAACCATTTGACGACAACACCACCACTCATGAATATGATCTGATATATGGGTAGCAGTAGTTTATTTAAAGTTGGTTAGGAGTTTCATTCTAGTCACGTATCTGATAGGTAACTGGAAGTGGGTCATAAATGTCGTGGCTAAAGTCATAAAGTTCTCAAAAGAAGCTCATGGTAACTCAATGTACCACTTAGCAGCCGGACCAGTAAGCGTTCTTTGGAAAAACAGAGTCTAACCAAATCATCATTTAAGGAATTTGATGAACACCACAAATGAAAGGTCACGACATGATTTGATGGGTCTTCTTCCTGATTTCCATTGATTTTCAGAATGTCAGAAGGTAACTTATGCGGAATCACCGACGGTCAAGGTGCATATAAGATTGGATCGTTAGTGAGCCGAGTTAAATCTGGTAATTCTAAAGTTGCTACAAATGGTAATTGTTGATTCAGGTCAGGTTGAGCATACCCATGATGTGATGGAATTTCCTGAGAAATAGATCTTTGCATACCAACATAGGGCATCTACATTTGGTAACCTTGATAAGGTTTTTGTTGAACAAATCCAACATAAGGTGGTTGTTGATAACCAAGGTGAATTTGCAGTTGTCCATAACTTGTAAAGCCTTCTTGACCAGGACCTTGGTATGCTTGGTACTATCCAAACCCAAGTTGAGCCTATTGGGTATGTCCAAATTGGTGTTGGAATTGTTGGAATTGAGGTTGTTAAAATTGGGGCTGCCACAGTTGTTGAATCAACTGTTGTTATTATTGGTACAACTATTTTTTATTTAACGGTTGTTGTTGCCCAACAATGAAAGGTTGGCCAGGTTGTGAATAAACTATACCAGTGTAAGCCTATGTCAATCTAGATAAGGGTATACTAACCTGAGGTTGTTGAACCCTAAACACAAGTGATCGTTGTACAATAGCCTGAGAAACTTGAACTTCTTGACCCGAAACATGTGGTTGCGAGGTAGAAGGACCAGTTTGTACAGGTTGAGATACAACAATTTGAATTTGTGACTATGATACAGTAGTAACAACAGGTGTAGTAGGAATAGCTGACATATTTTGCATTGGTTGTGTTGGATACACAAGCCTTGGTTAAACTAGCATTTTTGGTTGCCATTGACAAACTCGAATTCTAGGCTGACCTGAATACTGTGGAATACTACCATATGATGGTCCTCCATAGGGAGGATATGGTGAATAAGCATATTGCTCTCCATATGGAGGCAATCTAGTATTTAGTGGATACATAGGTCTTTTTTGACTAGATTTCCTAGCTTGATATTTATATGCAGGATCAAACTGTTAAGTTCCCATTAAAGAAGAACCAGGTAGAATTTCGGTTGAGGACATGGGAGTTGACCATGGTGTAGAAGCAACCAGGGAAAATTCCAAGAACCACCCTAAATTTATATGTATAATAAATGGGTGAATCCCCATGATACGTAGGAAAAATGGGAGGCGATTTTATCAATAATATAATATGTATATATAATTTTTTTGGCAAATCTCTCCCTGGATTATATTATCTTGTAAAGTCATGGCAAATCTATCACTGAATTATAAAATCTTGTAAGATCTTGGAAAATATTTCACTGAATAATAAAAAGTGAAGTCTTGGGGAATGTTTTGTTAAAGTATGAAACCATATATGATTATAGGAAAACATATTCATTAAATTATAATATACTAACATACATATTTGGAAAAAAAGAAACATAATTTTCTCTTCATACAAACAATGTTGCAAGTTTCAATGGCCATGTTTGTCAAGGTTCTCACTGTACACTCTTTCATATCCTTTTATTAGTTTTGATAATATTCCACAACAAAGTTGTTGTAGGTGTTGATCTTGACCACCAGTTCTGTCAAGGTAGTAGAGATTAATCTTTTCTCTACCACTTTTGTCAAGCTACCCTTTTGTCAAGCTATCAAATTTCTTTCTTATTCCATAGAGTGCGACTATGAGATTAAAAGAAACATATTTTGTACCACTTTTGTTAGGCGATCAAATTTCTTTCTTATTCCATAGACTCCAATTGCGAGATAAAAAAAAAAACACATTTTGTTTACCCCAACACGCCAACAAGTAGCAAGCCCCAACTATATAATATAAGAAAGTAGTAGGTATCCCAAAGGCCTGAAGCGGATCTAATGAAAAGAAGTGACCATTGGAAAAATCCTTACAATCAATATATTAATATATACATATAGATTTATTATTATTTTAATTGGAAATCTTCAATTAAATAATAAAATTTAATTACATCTCTCGCAATCTAAATTGCTTATTAGCTTAATTCACTACCTTCATATGTCTTGCATTTTTTAACAACGTTGTAACATGTGGATTAATTTCCTTTTTGGTGCACAATCTCCACCTTTTAGGACAATATGGAGCACTAGCCCAACCCTTATAGATCATTATGACAAATTAAGAAAAAAAGAGAAGATGAAAGGTTGGACGAACCAACATATTTTTCAAGCACTGGCCCAACCCCTACAGATCATTACGAGAAATTAAGAATGACAGAGAAGATGAAAGGTTGTACAAACCAACATATTTTTCAAACCACTAATCCAACATCAGTACCTTAACTTTTTCATGAAGATATCATATTGTGAACATTTGAAAAATGGTGGGAAATTTGGGCACTAGCTATCTCTCTTCTGTGAGGGTGATGTGGAAAGAGTGATAAGATTTCACTGTTTTGAATTTTTTTTTTTTTGTTAAATCATAAAAACCAATATTAATGGAGATATTGGTATTTTTTACTAAATTTTGTGAGGTGACTAAATGTAGCTTTAACCATTCACCTTAAGATGTTTTTTATAATATAATTTCCTATGTCTTTTTAATATCTTCATTATCATAGAAACCAACCTATATCCATATTAACTCGACTTCTACCACTCTTGGAGGGATGGAATCTATTTATCCCTCTCAACACTTGGTAGACCTGGTAGACCCGGAATTAAGATGAATCAAAGCTGATAGAATTTCCCCTTTAAATAGTCTATGCTCACATGAATACCATGATATTACCATGGGTTATCATAGACCTAGAGCTTAAAAACTACTATTAGTAATTTATAAAAATTAATAAAATTAATAATTGATTTTTATTTTTATTTTTTATTTTAACCAAATTAAAATGTTTAAGTGATATTAAATTACAAGATCCATTTTTACCCTTGATCTACCAAGCCCTAGGATCAAATATTTTTTCACTTTATGCTAGTTTCCATATCACGATATTTGATCCCTCTCGTGGCTTAGTAGATCCAGAGTAAAGATGGATCTATGCTGGTTTAATTCCCCCTTTAAATAGCCTACATTCCACGTGAATACCATGGGTCAATACCATGTGCCATCTTTTTTTTATTAATACTAATATTAGGGTTAATAATGGGTTAATAATGTTTTTTTTGCATGGTATTAATAATAATTTGGCCCATGGTATTTGGCCCATAGTATTTGCCCCATAGGCTTCACCTAAATATAACACATTTTTTGAGTGTTCTTAAATATAATGTGACTTCTGGAGTAAATATAAAAAAATGTTTTATTTATTTACCATACCTCTCATTTATTTATATTTATATTAATTTACCATACCTCATTTATAAATATGGTATTTGACCCATACGATTCATTTAAATAAAACCTCTTTTTTGAGCTTCTTAAATAGAAAGAGGGTTATGGACTAAATATAAAAAGAGGTTTTATTTATTTACCATACCTCTAGTTTATTTATATTTATATTTATTTACCATACCTTTGGAGTAAGTATAAAAAGAGGTTTTATTTATTTACCATACTCCATTTTATTTTTATTTTTATTTATTTACACGTAAATATAAGGTGACTTATAGAGTAAATATAAAAAAATGTTTTCCATTATTATTTAGTACGAGAAAATGAAAGAAAAAAACCTTTTTTACATCGAATGTGGAGGGTGAAATAACTATCATAAATACCTATACTTGAAAATTAGGGCGAATGGAAGGTTGTAACTCCTAATTTCAAGGGATAAATTTCCTTTTTTTACACTCTCCCTTAAAATAAGGTGTTCTAACCTCCATACCTAATTTTTTTATAAAATAATTTGGAGGCAATTTGTAATAATGTACTGTGATACAAAATATTCTCCCAATAAAAATATAAAACCCCTTAATTTCACCCAAGGGTGAAAATTTGCCCCTAAAATTTTCCATGGAAGCAACCCCTCAATGGGTTCTAGATAAAGATTCGTAACCAACCAGGACAGATGATTCACCATATAGGTGTGACTCAGGTGTGGTAGAAAACATCGAAGAGGTTGCAATAGAAGATTCTGCCACAACTGCATTAGATGATACAGTCTAGGATGTTGACGGTTGTTCAGCCATAGTTAACTGACCCAAAAGTTGTCCTAAAGAATCGACAGGTACTTGAAAATAAGTAGGATCAAATGGAGCAGTAAAATGAGGAGTATGAGGGTAAAGATAAAGCCCAGTTCCAAAGTGGAATGGGGTTCCAGGTGTAGAATATTCTCCCAATTCTTCCTTGATAGCAATTAAACCAGGTGGATGGACTTCACTGTCAAGTCCGTAAAATATTTCTGGTTTTGATAAAGTAGAAGTTTCAGTAGTTATTGATGTCTAAGGGGTAACTTGTTGACTGTTTTTCGGTAAAGTAACAACTTTTGAATGTTCAAATTCGAAGTCCAAATGTTCGAGTAAAAGAACAATAGTTTTAGAAAGAGGTTCCTAAAGAACTTCAAGTTCAGATGTAACTTCTATTTGAACTTTGATAGGTTCTGGATTAACTTCTGGTTGAACTGATTCAAGTTCAAAAGTAATTTCTTGTTGAGAAACTTCAAGTTGAGGATCAACTTGTTGTTGAAAAAATTCGATTTCCGTTTCACTAGGATTAGTGCTAATGTCCTCAGGTAATTGTGAAACTTCTTATTTAGAAATGGATGTACCTGAAGTGGTTGGAGTAACTGGAGTCTCAGTACTTACCAAAATAGATGATTCAGGTAATTTAGATGAAGAACTAGGAGTTCTTGATCTACTTGACTCAGTTAAGCAAGATTTCTTTGACCAAATAGGTGTAGCTTCAGGCGGCAAAGGCGGTTTACTCACTGTTCTCTGCGAACAACAGGGTAAGGGTTGATGTTCCTCCATGATTGCTGATTAATTTTATTATCAAAAAATAAATAAACAAGAAGGGGTAAGCTAGGCAAAAGGTTTACCAAGAAACTATGAATTGTAGAATACCTCCTGGCGAACCAAGAAGTACGGGCATGAAATCTCTCATAATGCTGTGTTCGGTGTATCACGGTGTACAAGGCGGTCGACTCAGTTACCTAAGGATGGATAGAAACCTAGTGTTGTCCTCCCATATATACCAAAAGGTACATGGAAGCCCAGTCCATATTAGTGTTGTCTAATGTAAAACTGCACAGTGAGAGCATTACCATATACTTTATGTACTGTAACACTGCCTTATATACCCGAAGGTACATGGACGAGCTACGATATACTCACATATGTGGAATGAGGTATCACACTCAGGATGTATTGTAGACAAGTTAGAAACAACTGCTTTATTTCACTATGCCGAAACACGTCTCTAGCCTAGAACCACTAAATGTTTTCATTAATGACAATGCTCCATTAGGTAAATTCATGTTAATTTTAAATTGATCTTGCTTAGGAATTTTCCTTTCAAGTTCACCACGTGATGTATTCTGAAATTCCTAGGAATGCAACTATCATTGATTCGGATTTAAATAGGAAAGCAACAAAATACAGAGATAACCATATACACTAAGATGCAGTGCAAATAATTCTTCATTTCATTAATGGAAAATATGAAATATGCTTACAACTAGAAATGGAAATAAACCAGCTAGGGAAATGGTAGCTTTTCTTTGAGAAGAGATGTGGCAGCTACATGCCTCTGAATTGTGTTACAATGAGGCTCAAAGGCCTATTTATTGTTGTGAAACAATGGAAAACTCTTAACATCCCAAAACCTAACCCTAGAAGATGAAACGCCAAATTGTGGGCCCCATTTGGGTAAATTGGTACATCAATTTCTCGGGGTCGTAACTTTGGCATACGATCTCCGTTTGACGAGTACAATAGCATGTTAGAAATATCTATCCGAGCAATACCACTTTGGGAAGGGAAACTTTGGTCCATGGACCCAATTTTCCCCTAGATTTCCCAAAAAACCTCGTTTAGGGCCTCAAAACGACTTCAGAAGTTCAGGACACGAAAAACTGCTAAAAACAGTAAACTGTGCTACAATTTAGGAAACTAAAAAAGATGAAAGAGATAGCTGTGGGGATCCAAATGGGATAGGTGGGTGGCCACCAACATCCACCTAGATCATTCCTCCCCCCTTAGGAAGCAATGGTCCCCGTTGCATTGAGTTCCTCCCTGAGATGAGGAAGCTTCTGATGAGCTGGGTCTCTGGTGAGCTGTTCTGCAATCTCTAATGTGTCCAGAAATGGTGGGAAGCATGGTCGATGATGGTCCACATTGAACACTCAGTGCAAGAAAAGGAATGGAGGAATGTTGTGCTTCAAAGCATTATTTCCCATAGCCTTGGTACTGGTGTAAGGACCATGTGGGAGTGGTCTGAGTTTCTAATGGGTTCTGGTAAGGCGTTCTCTCTGCAGATGTAACCAAACTTTGTCACCCACTTGAAACTTGTATGGTACACCTGTGGGTGAGGAGAAGTTGTTCCTGTGTTCGGTCATGACCGTATCCCTTTGCTGCTACTGCTGCATGGGTGAACCCTTTGCGGGGGTCATGGATGTAGCAACGATCTTCCCCTTACTTTGGGAGTGAACCAGATAGAAAATGAATTTCCTATTTTGGGAGATGAGCTTGCTGCATTTCTTGGCTGTGATCAAAGAGGTGGTGGTGGGTGGGGCTACCTACGGTATCCTGTATAATGAATTATCCAAAGAAATAATGATAGCTCGAGGCCTTAACTCATACACAGAATATTGCCCCCACAAGTATGGTTGGCTTGATAGTACATCACAAACATCTAGAGGTGTAACATCACAAAATACATCGTCTGTGAAGGGCTTGATGTTGTATGGAAGGTGGCATTGTTGGCGAACTTTGAGATCTCGTCCTTCGTGAAGCCACCCGATATTGTACGACTGCTGGTGTGGTGTAGTTGGTAGGCCCAACTACTTCATGACCTCTACTGAAATGAGGTTCTTTTGGCTGCCACTATTGACAATGAATTGCAACGGTGAACCCTTCACCCACATTTGTCAGTGGAAAAGACGTTCCCCCTCCTCTGGATCTTCGGGATCATTTTCCTGGATCTTGGCGGTGGCAACAGTGGTGCTGGGATCCACATCAATGATCTTCTTCCCTTTTCCATTCCCCTTGTCAGGTTCTGGCTCAGGGTCGAAACATGCATCTGATTTAGAAACCTTCAACTTGGCCACCAGTGACTACCTGGTCCAACACTCACTTGTGTTTTGAGTGGGGATCTTGTGGAACTCACACCACTTTCCTGTGTCCTTCTTCGAATTCATGATGTTGTTCTTTTCTTGTGGCTTCAACGAGTTGTCTTGGGTCACCCCACCTTGGCTTTGTCCTTTGGGCTTCAGATTTGTAGATCCAAAGTCTCGCTTCTTCTGTTTGAACTTTTGCTCGATTTTGACAATGTATCGGTACACCGTAACGAGCGAGGAGACATTTAGGAACTCCATCTCTTCCTGTATGTATCTGTGTAAGTAGCTATGGTATTTGAGTACCAGATGCAGATCAGGATCTTTGATACCCAACTATGTGTGAAGGGTGTGAAAAATGTTTGTGAACTCAGGCACATCTTGGTCCCATCCCTACCGCAGCGTGGTCCATTTAATGTATTTGTCCTCATAGCTTTTGACAGGGTAGTACTGCTCCTTGATGGCATCCCAGAATGAATCCCAAGTGGGTGCAGTTGAAAATAGTGAGCCCGTACTTTCATTCTTCTACTCGTAGTAAGTTTCCCACTAGTGCTTGACGTGGGGGGCTACTTTGAGAAGAGCAAAAACAATATTTTCTCGACTTGAAAATTCATGAACAGAAAAATACCCATCTAGCAGATTTAACCATTCATCTACGGCATCTGCGTCTATTTGACCCTCGAAGATGGGGATTTCAAAATTAACTTATACCTTAAATGGTGTGGCATTTCCAGAGTAGCTGTTGGAAGCCGATGCATCGCCTCTGGGTAGCCATTCAAGGATCTACACAAAGCTATCCATCATCATTTTCCTTTGCTGCTCGAGGGCTTCTTTGAGCAAGATTTTGATAGGATCTCCTGCCCCCTTGTCTTTCTTCTCATCTGCCATGGGAGACCGTTGGGATTTGCGACATTGGTCTTGCAAAGGTTTGACTAGTTCAAGCCCTAACTCTTTATATCCTGACCTCCTTGGGGACATGCAAAGAAAAACAGAGAAAAAGCAGACCGCTCTAATACCACTGATCTGGATTTAAACAGGAATGCAACAAAATACAGAGATAACCATATACACAAAGATGGAGTGGAAATAATGCTTCATTTCATTAATGGAAAATACTGAAATATGCTTACAACCAGAAATGGAAATAAACCAGCCAGGGCGATGGTAGCTTATCTCTGAGAAGAGATGTGGCAGCTACATGCCTCTGAACTGTGTTACAATGAGGCTCGTAGGCCTATTTATTGTTGTGAAACAATGAAAAACCCTTAACATCCCAAAACCTAACCCTAGAAGATGAAACACCAAATTGTGGGCCCCGTTTGGGTAAATTAGTACATCAATTTCCCGAGGTCGTAACTTTGGCATACGATCTCCATTTGATGCGTACAATAGCATGTTAGAAAGATCTATCCTAGAACTACCACTTTAGGAAAGGCAACATCAGTCCATGGACCCATGTTGCCCCCAGATTTCCCAAAAAACTTCGTTTGGGGCCTCAAAATGGCTCCAGAAGTTTAGGACTCGAAAAACTGCTAAAAATAGTAAACTGTGCTACAATTTAGGAAACTGAAAAAGCTGAAAGAGATTGTTGTGGGGGTCCAAATGGGATAGGTGGGTGGCCAGCAACATACACCTAGATCGTTCGTCCCCCTTCAGGAAGCAATGGTCCCCATTGAGTTGAGTTCCTCCCTAGGATGAGGAAGCTTCTGCTGAGCTGGGTCTCTGGTGAGCTGTTCTGCAATCTCTGATGTGTCTAGAAATTGTGGGAAGCATGGTCGACGACGATCGACATTGAACACTCGGTGCAAGTGAAGGAATGGAGGAATGTTGTGCTTCAAAGCATTGTTTCCCGTAGCCTTGGCACTGGTATAAGGACCATGTTGGAGTGGTCTGAGTTTCTGATGGGTTCTGGTAAGGCGTTCTCTTTGCAGATGTAACCAAACATTGTTTCCCACCTAAAACTTGTGTGGTAACCTTGTGGTGAGGAGAAGTTGTTTCTATGTTTTGTCATGACCATATCCATTTGCTACTACTACTGTGTGGGTGAATCCTTTGTGGGGGTCATGGATGTAGCAATGATCTTCCCCTTACTTTAGGAGCAAACCAGAATGAATTTCCTAGTCTGGGAGATGAGCTTGTTGCCTTTCTTGGCAATGATCAAAGAGGTGGCAATGGGTGGGGCTACCTTTGGTATGTTGTATAATGAATTATCCAAAGAAATAATGACAACTCGATGCCTTGACTCATACATAGAATGTCGCCTCCACAAGTATGGCTGGCCTAAGAATACATCACAAACCTCTAGAGGTGTAACATCACACAATACGTCATCTGTGAAGGGCTTGATGTTGTATGGAAGGCGGCATTGCTAGCAAACTTTGAGATCTTGACCTTCGTGAAGCCACCTGATACTGTATGGCTGCAGGTGTGGTGTAGTTGGTAGGCCCAACCGCTTCATGACCTTTGCTGAAATGAGGTTCTTTTAGCTACCACTGTCGACAATGAATTGTAGCGGCGAACCCTTCAACCACATCTATGAATGGAAAAGACGTTCCCCTTCCTTTGGATCTTCGGGATCATTTTTCTGGATCTTGGCGGTGGCAACAGTGGCGTTAGGATCCGAATCAATAATATACTTCCCTTTTCTATCCCCCTTGTTGGGTTCTGGCTAAGGGTCGGAACATGCATCTGATTCGAAAGCCTTCAACTTAGCCACCAACGACTGCTTGGTTCGACACTCACTTGTGTTGTGAGTGGGGCTCTTATGGAACTCACGCCATTTTCCTGTGTCCTTCTTCGGCTTTGTGGTGTTGTTCTTTTCTTGCAGCTTCGACAAGTTGTCTTGGGTCACCCTGCCTTGGCTTTGTCCTTTGGGCTTCGGATTTGCAGATCCAAAGTCTCGCTTCTTCTGTTTGAACTTTTTCTTGATTTTGATAGCGTATCGGTACATTGTGCCGAGCGAGGAGATGTTCAGGAACTCCATCTTTTCCTGGATGTATCTGTGTAGGCAACCATGGTATTTGAGTACCAGATGTAGATCAGAATCTTTGATACCCAACTGTGTGCGAAGGGTGTGAAAAATGTTTGTGAACTTAGGCACATCTTGGTCCTGTCCCTGCCGCAGCATGGTCCATTTGATGTATTTGTCCTTATAGCTTTTGACAGGGTAGTACTACTCCTTGATGGCATCCCAGAATGAATCCCAAGTGGGTGCGGTTGAAAATAGTGAGCCCATACTTTCATTCTTCTACTCGCAGTAGGTTTCCCACCAGTCCTTAACGTGGGGGGCTGCTTTTAGAGGAGCGAAAACAATCTTTTCCTAGCCTGAAAATTCATGAACAGAAAAATACCTATCTAGTAGATTTAACCATTTATCTACGACATCTGCATCTATTTGACCCTCGAAGATGGGGATTTCAAAATTAACTTGTACCTTAAACAGTGTGGCATTTTCAGAGTAGCTGTTGGAAGCTAATGCATCACCTCTGGGTAGCCGTTGAAGGATCTGCACAAAGTTGTCCATCATCGTGTTCCTTTGCTGCTCAAGGGCGTCTTCCAGAAAGATTTTGATAGGATCTCCTACCCCCTCATCTTTCTTCTCATCTACCATGGGAGGATGTCGGGATTTGCGATGTTGGTCTTGCAAAGGTTCAACCAGTTCAAGCCCTAACTCCTTATATCTCAACCTCGTTGGGGACATGCAAAGAAGAACAGAGAAAAAGCGAACCGCTCTAATACCACTGATGCAGATTTAAATAGGAATGCAACAAAATACAGAGATAACCATATATACAAAGATGCAGTAGAAATAATGCTTCATTTCATTAATGGAAAATACTAAAATATGCTTACACCTAGAAACGGAAATAAACCAGCTAGGGCGATGGTAACTTATCTCTGAGAAGAGATGTGGGGTCTACATGCCTCTGAACTGTGTTACAATGAGGCTCAAAGGCCTATTTATTGTTGTGAAACAATGGAAAACCCTTAACGTCCCAAAACCTAACCCTAGAAGATGAAACGCCAAATTGTGGGCCTCGTTTGGGTAAATTGGTACATCAATTTCCCGGGGTCGTAACTTTTGCATACGATCTCTGTTTGATACATACAATAGCACTTAGAAAGATCTATCCGAGCACTACCACTTTGGGAAGGGAAATATCAGTCCATGGACCCATGTTGCCCCCAGATTTCCCATAAACTTCGTTTAGGGCCTCAAAATGGCTCCGAAAGTTCACGACCCGAAAAACTGCTAAGATAGTAAACTGTGCTACAATTTAGGAAACTGAAAAAGCTGAAAGCGATAGTTGTGGGGGTCCAAATGGGATAGGTGGGTGGCCACCAACATCCACCTGGATCATTGTGGATGTTGGTGTCCACCCACCTATCCCATTTGGATCAATCATGATAAGAATTCTTTCCATTCAATTTAACGATGAAAATCCTAGCTACTTAGGGATAAAGCAATCAGATTTCTTTCGATCAAAGAGAAAAGAGCACAATCTAATGCGATTTCCCTACACTATTCCTATGAGAACACACTAAGTTTCTCAATGAAACATGCATGTATTTCGTTTCGATTTCCTTAATGTGAATATGAACAAAAGGAAATATGCACATACAATTAATCAATCTTTCATAAGAATGAAGACTTTTATGACAGTTTTGTTTCGAAGGAAAAGAAGACTTTACGACACTTTCTTTCAAACGAAGATTAATAAACTATATTATAACTTTGACTATAGACTGATAATGACAAAGAAAACATTAAATAAACATTAATCAATGAAATCGAACTAGGGCTGGAGAAGGAGATAGAAACTTGTTCTCTGAGACATAACATTCATTAATCAATTAGCAAACAAACAAACAAAGGAAATTTGGCAAAAACACTTTCCAAAGGTGGGAAACTAAACCTAGGAGGATTAGCGTAGTACTGAATTGGAGACAATGCACTTTAGAGCACTGTCTCTAAGCCAGAGGTGCTCTGCAGTGCATTGTGTCCCTCACAAGCTTGCGTTGGTGACAATGAGCCATTTCAAGAGGCAATTTGACACAGTTTTGACAAAATTTTCAATGCAAAGAGAAGAATTACAATCTATGAACACAAGTAAGGTCTGCAAGGATGTCCTAGGAGGTGGATAAGCTACTAGGAAAGAGGATCTTTCTTGGTGGAGTCTCCAATTTGTTTTGGATAATTTGGCATCTACGGATAAATACTAATTCCCTACATATGTAGTCATATCTAGAACAACACTTTAAAGTTCTTTAGTCTTTTCCTATAAGCAATAGATAATATGAGAAGATGAGAATACCTACTTGTAGTTCTGATTTCCTCCCGTCTCCTTTGTATCGATCTTGTCGCTCCTTCCCATACTTAATACGCTTGAGAAGTACCTGTAAACACAACAAAAAACAAAGAATCGATCAAAGCGAAATATCTATTGAATATAAGTGAATGGAATCATATACATTTCACACATAAGCATTATAAAACAATAAAAACATATGGAAGAAAGGTTCAAACACTTTATTGAATAGAAGAAGGAATTACAACCATTTTTGTCTGATCCAAAGCCATTCCTCTAGCTTGGATCCCGTCCACATCACATCAAAAGCATGAAAAACTTGTAGCATTACAATACTTGCTTCAAAGCCAAATCTCATAGCAACATTATCTCCTTACAATTCAACATAATCCAGCCCCTAATCACATAGATGAGTGGTCAATTTATAGGGATATGAAGGAGGTTTTGTCATAAATGGTGGCTTTGAACAAACTTCCATGCTTAGAATTAGTTCCATGGAGGAAGGGATGAGAAGATAGGATGCATCTTATGTGAGGGAACCTTCTAGATGACTCCAAAAGATAAGAATATTCCCCAAACCCTATGTGAATTTTTCTCAACATCACCTAGCACAGGTGAAAGGAAGCCTAAGTGCTTTGTAGAGCACCTTGTCATGGACTTAACTGCTCTGCAATGCACCCTTACATGGGCCTACCTATGCTGGTCCCTTTAGACGCCATTTCTGGATGTCTTCAAGTCATAAAACTGTCTAGGAAGGAGGCATTCAAAGGGGTGACTTGTTTAGGGCATGTAGCAATTGAAATTAGGGTTTGTTGAGCCCTAAAACACTGGTCTAGATGATGGGATTGATGTGCCCAAATGGATCTGTAACAATAGTGGCTAGTATTTCTCAAGTGAAGAAAAACTATTCGAGTTTCTTTCTTTTATGGGGAAAAATGTCTTTAACATTGTTGACGTTGAGGGATATTTCATAGAAATATTTTATAGTATACTTTAATTTGTATTCTAATGTTCGTCATCTTTCATGTTTTACACTTTGCACTATATCTTACTTTGTTTTCATAAAAGGAACTCAGTATTGATGGTAAGTAGTAGGATTTTAACAAAGAGCAGAACAATAACACTGGAGTGACAAATGGAGAAAGAGAGAGAAGATAATCGGTCTAGTGATACCCTTAAAACTAATATCCCACATAAGGCACACACATAGAGATTGATGGTCAAGTCTTTAGATTTGGTGAATTCACCTGCAATGTCTTGGCAACACAATGATAATGTTTTGTAGTGATGAAACAATATTTCTTGTGTAAATTGTAGTCTAACCAATATTAAGTTGGAAACTCATATTGTAGTACTTGAAATTTCATATAATATAATTTATGCAGTTGAAATTATTTATAGTTGCATTTGATATTATTTAGTACTTTAATTAACATATGTAACTTTGCATTTTTGTATTAGATGAGCCAGTGCACATTCTATGACATTTTTTTTAATTTAGTTGCAAAATCATACTAATTAATTTCTATTGATTAATTATGAACACATAAAATCAATATAAAACTATTAAATTATTAGTTTATATTGATTAATTACGAACACAAATAAAATGAATATACGACTAAATTAGTTGTTTATAATGATTATTAATGAAAATAAATGAAATGGTTATAAACTACTAAATTAGTCATTTATATAATGAATATGAAACTACTAAAAAAGGATAAATGACTATTGCAAATGATAAATTTGTGACAAATGACAATTAAATTTTGCATATATGTGAATATTAGTAGCTAATTTATAGTATCTTATAACATGACCAACATTTTGGTCATATTTATTTTTGGTTTTCATATATGAATTATAGAATTCACCCTTCCCCACATTAATTATCAATTTGGGGCTCGTTTTGTTATTTCAAGGCTACCCTGAAATGTCTATGCAGGCCATAGTTTCCCAACCCAGCATTGAGCATTCAATCAACAATATAACAATGTGTAACAACAAGATATAATAGTAATAATAATAAGAGTAACAACAGATTATGATTCACAGCAACACGAACTTGATGAACCATTTCAATGATAAATAAATAATCACAACAGAAATAAATCTACACACACCACTAATCCAACAACACCTGATTAGGAGAGTGGGCCCAACTCTCCGATCAGGGCTGTGGAAAAAAGATCAAAGCCTAGATAACACTTAGAAGATCAATATTGAATTAATCAAAATGAAAATGCATAAGCTTTTTGTTACATTCTCAAAGGAAAGCCTTCAATATCTGATCTACTCCCTATATGCATTATCTCCCTTTTCTCTCTGATTGTTGTTTTTAAATATACAAACAATAAAGGGAAAGTTACAACAAATTAATTAATAAATTATTTCCCATATAGTTTAGATTTATTACAAAATCTCCATAAGCAATATGAGATTTGAGGGATCTTTCCATCATGGTTTAGTTGGAACAAGTCGAATCTGCTTATTGTAACTGGGCAATTTGGAAAACGGCCACAGCATAAAATCTGTGAAATGTCCTTCGAAGAACCTTTATTTTCTCCCAATCTAGACTGAATTGTGGAATTATCCTCATTGGAAAATGAATTTGGTCTATTCTGCACAAAACCAATTTGTCTCATTTTGAATATTCTTCTTCATTTACATAAAACATCGAACACAAAACTATCACTTTTTATCTTCGCAAATTTCTGATTTGGAATATTTGATTATGAGCTGAAGATAAAATTTGGAATCTAGATGAGATCTTGGAGGCTAAAATCATGAGTGATGTTATAAAAAAATTCATCAATAAACCATCATTGGAAAAATCATGCATAATAATCATTAATTTATTAAAAATAAAGGATAACATTTATTACTTATCCACAAGAGCATACATAATTATGAAATGGAATTATATAATAAATTATGATAAATAATGTGATTAAATAATAGTAGAAATGGACGTTAAGAAGTGATAATAATAATGACAAATTAGTAGCCCAACATTTATTTGGTCACTAATTGGTTTTCTCGGATGATCATATAGTAATATATTTTGTTGTATATTTGGTCATTAATTTTGATAATTAATAACTAAATTAATGACCACATTTATGACTAAATATACTACTAGATGATAAAATTGAGACAACCAATTAATGACTAACCTAAAAACGACTAAAATTTGGTTAGTTTATAAGATACTAAAAATCAACTACTACTGGTCATCCACTAAAAAATGGTTATTTATAAGAAAATTTTAGTTCTTGTTTTAGTAGCTAATTAGCAATTTTGTACTAGTGTACCTCAGGCTGGTTATGTCAAGCATAGTGGAGAGAAAGGATGAGAAGTATGGGCCAAGAGACAAATATATCTCTAGCCATTAATGGTAATTTCCTGTCTCAAGTCCCCAGGGTTGTTTAGCCTGTGGTTGCATAGGGTGCCAAGATATCTTTCCAAATGTTAGAATTTTGATTATATGGGAATTTGATGAACTACAAGCCATGGTGGAGGGAGTCCGATGTGGGCCATGATGTGATGATGTGGCATATGCCACTATTTACCATTATAATACTATGTGCTACTATGATCCCACGTGATGATGACATGGCATGTTGTGCAATCCAAGGGGGACACCATGTGGCTGGCACGTGGCAAATCTTGGTGATACGATAAGAGGTTGTTGCTTGAACCTTTAAATGGCCATATATTTTTATTTGGGATTTTGATTGGGGGGGGGGGGGGGGGAATTTATATCGTTGGAAAGATCTTGATGAGTTGGGGTACAATGGCAATGATTATTTTAAGCTTTGAGGAATTTGGAAAATGATGAAATTTTTAGATCCCATTTCCATAAAAGGGTATTGGAGATTGTGTCAATGATAGTAATACCTTCTTCAACCCTTAGCACATGCTATGGTGGAAGGGGGGGGGGGGGGGGGTGTTATAGCCATATTACCCTCATCTATAAGGTTAGGTATGATGGCCAACTGAAGCACAAATAGTTCTATGAAAAATCAACTGAATATAAATACTATTTATTGGACTATAATCTATGATTATCTGTATATTCAACAAAATGAGAAGTTAATAATTACACCGTAAGGCGTTTCCCTTTGAAATCAACATTCCTCTTGGGTTATGTGTATATTTCTGAGCATTTAATTTAAGTGTTAGACAATTAAAATAATCTTACCCATCCAATTGATTAGACCAGTATACGTTAGTTAGATATTTAACTACAAATTATAAAACTGAGATGCGACCCAGCAGATCGACCTCAGCCTTGCCCTCACCCTCACTTGACACTACGCTACTTCCAGGTGCTTCTTCATGTGGAGACCTCGCACTTGCCCTCGCTCGGCGATACTTCTAGGTGCTTCTCGCATTGGAATGGAATTGATCATCTATGCTATTTGCATTCACTCTCTGCATCGATCGAAGGCTTAAATTCGGATGTCATGGGCGTGGTGGAGGACATACAAGCTTAAAGAAACTGATGTTTTGGGAAAGAGAATTCAGCTCCCTTTCTTCTCTGTTTTATTTCAGTGATAGGAATTTGGGTTTTTTGGTGTAGCTTGCTTCAAGGTTTCTATGTGTTGGTTTACCCATTTCTGCTTATTACATATACGGGACAAGTGGCTTATTTGATAAAAAAAAACCAGGGGACATAGGCTCTAGAATCCATGAAATGTTATATAAGTTCATTAAATCCAAAATAAATTTGTTTCAGAACTATGAGTTCACAGAGTTAGGGGCAAATTACATTATCCTCTCAGTGGAATCAAAGGAATTGTCTATATAGTCCTTTTTCAGAATCAAACCTAAATCTTTATCTAGGGTTTTAATAATCTAGGGCTTTAATATGAAAGACTTCCATTTTTGGAGGATTTTGCAAGGAAAGACACTGGTGGAAATGGATCCTATATAGAAGATAAGGATGGAAGACACCCCTGGTTTAACGTTTAAGACTTTCAGTGGCACGATGAGTGGTTTTGTTGGGGGTATGTCTGGGGAGGTATGGTGGCCAGATGGTATAATGTGCCGAAGGTTGAAAGGAGCATTTCCCTTTCAGGTTTGATCAAGACTGTGCAACTTATGGGGAGTTATGGTCTCACATTTGCTGCAATTGGAGAGGTCTTTGCATTGACCAATCACGTGGTTGAGAAATTTCGAGAGAAGGACTTCTGGAATGGAGCCATGGGTGGCTTTGTTGCTGGCACCTCCATCTTGGGTTTGAGAGGTAGAGATTCTACCTGTTCGAAAGCTCTATTTTTTCTGGGCAAAATTCTTCTAAATTCAATTATAGTGCTGATAATTAATTATTTATATTAGACAAAATGCTTACTTTCATCACTGGTAATTTTGTACTAGGGTTTCAAAATTTATTTACTCAATTAAGCAGTGAAACAAAAAGTCCATTCAGTGGTACAGTATAATAGGATTCAAACACAATCTCACTGTTCAACAATATCACTGCTCCACAATAACATTCAACACAGTTTTGTAACAGTTCAATAATGCCAATACAACCTGGGTTCAACAGTTGCAGTAAAAATGAACTCCACAGACTTTAAAAATAATTCAAATCCAGCTATTCTGCCCACAACTTTGAAAGCTATTCTACTAACATCATCCAGAACATACCCAACTAGGAGTGACAATTTTCCTGGCTCTATATACGGCTCCCTTCAGAGCTCTCTAAGCCCTTTTTACTTCTCGTAAGCTGCCTTAGCAGTTCTCAGACTTATGACAAATGTAGATCAGATGAGGTTCTTCGATTTGCTGATGGCAAGTGGAGAAAGGGGTGACGTCTACTTCAGGCAAAGATGCAGTCTCGGATTTGGCACATACTTCACCTCAATACCTCAGACATATTGTGAGTTAGAGCCTCCCTCTTCCTCGGGAACTCTCTTTTAAATACAGGGCCTGCACTATATTCTAGGACCCTGGATCTATGGAAATTGACTTCAGGAAACCCTTCATATCAGTCATAAGGTAGCAAATGATATTCTGACCCTCAGAACATACCCAGTCTGCTACAGGACCCATGAGATGATTCTAGGAGGTCTCGCTCAGCCTTAGAAGGGCTTGGATTATCACCACTAAATGCCTTGGACTGTCACAGGTCCACTTCTGGACTTCTGTCTGTCGTAGGATGGATATAGGAATTGCGATTTGTTATAGAATGGTTGCTCAGACTCAGGGTATGTGATCTGCTTCAGACAATTCTTTTCAGGATATGTGATCTGCTTCAGACAATCCTCCTTAGGTGGATGTTGCATGATTGTCTTGTTAATCTTCCTCAGATCCGTTATACTCGCATCTAGAGTTGTGATGTGTTTCAGGATATCTTAATTCTTTCCACGCATAGAAAAAAACCACAATAACTAAACTCAAGAATATTTTGGTCTATCTAATAAGTTAATAACTGAACCTTAGATAAATTGTCTAGCTTATGTAGAGTTAGGTACTACTTTGCCACAGGTTTTCCCAAAATTAATTCGCTACTCCTTTCAATAATTAAAACCCTCTTGCTAGAACAAGAGACCAATAAAAGGAATGAAAAAGAGTGACTAGTAGGGTGGGATCACCTCCATCGAAACTAGTCAAAGAAAGCAGGATATTCAACCCTCAGAGCCTCAGGCTCAAAGAAAATCAGAGACAAATGATGCAATCCAATTATGCCTTAAGTGATTCTAGGCCTCTTGTATTTATAGTTTCATGAGGGGTCTTTTTGTTTAATTAATTGAGTGATGTTCACACCAGTGATCAAACCCCACTCCAACTTTGGGTTTTTTGCCCCAATTGCCCCAAAACTTGCCCATCATTGGGTATTTTGGGGATTCCCTTTTATCGAGGACTATAGCCTATGGGGATCTATAAGATACTTCATCCCTTGGGCCAATTAATCCCTCGAGGACATTACAACAAACCTTTCCTTATTATCAATTAGAGTGCAAATTATTCCCATGTTTAGATGTCTGCATTCTTTGATATGAGTTAATTTACTTGCATTTTTTTTAGTACAAATGAAGTATTGAGTTCTTACATTCGGTTTATACTTGTTGCAGGTCCAGCATGGGGACAATGATACTGATATATTTTACTTTGCAATCGAAAAAATTTGTTTTCTTATTCACATATATTTTTAGGAAAGTCCGGTGTAATGTACATATTTTTATTATGCTATTTTCATGGGTCCTCCATTCTTTGATTCAAGTTTTTGACTATACTCTTTGCCTAGAGCACAATATTGTGATCTTTGTAAATGCTTCAAATAGGGAAGTCAACTGTAGAATGATTTCATATCTTCATTGTCAAGTATTTTCTTCTCATTTATCTCTCGAATTAGTTTAAGACATATCTAAACTTATTAATTTCTACATTATTTTAAATTTTCATTTTCAAAAGGTTATGAATCTTTATTTATTATGAGTTCTGATTTGTTTTTGTAAAGGATACTTTTAATATATACAGAAAAATGTTTACATAAAAAAAGAAAGAAAATTAAGGGTATATACAATTGTATTTACATACTCATAAACAAACAAAAACATTTATGGAATCAGAATAAGTGGTCGAATCTAACAGTTTGGCTTCCTTAATCAACAATGATCCTTTTGCCAGCATCTGCATATGTACCCGCTTTCTCTATAACTGACAAAAGGCAAGCAATGAACAGATTTCATTAGCAAAAACATGTTTGCAACATAATGTTCAAATAACAAATAATGCAGAGATTCTCAAACAATGCCAGATACCAACCAAAGAATCCTGAATCAGAGATCTAGATCCCCCCATAACATTGCCCTTCAATGAAGATGCCAGTGAAGAATACTAACCAATTGCAACTAAACATAATTGTAATTTTTTTATCATATTGTATTTGGCAGGGATGCACTCATTAGGTTACCTATATTCTCATGTTTCTAATGGTGAACAAGTATCGAACAGGCAAGCATGCACTCATGGATCAGAAAACTGTGAATGCAGATTATCCCAAAAAGGGCATTCTGTAGCAGAGGATTTTGGTGTATGTTTCCAGGGTTATCTTCTTTTGGCTATGTTTCTATTTATTATTCATATTTATATTCTTGTAGCGTGTCTGCTGGTTGTTGATGTAAAAAGTTTTGAAGTTCATGTCAAATTGTTCTCGAATCGGTGAATTCTCTTGGTTTCCTAGGGTTTGTGGTTGTTCTTGGGTTAGGATCCCTGTTTTATTTCCATTTTAGTTTGTCTCATAGTATATGTCTGCTTTGATTTCCTATTTTCCTTTTTCTTCAAATTTGTTTTCGAGGATTTAGTACAGGAAAATCCCCATTTTATTTAAGGCGGTGTGATCGCGATTATATTGCCTAAAAGTGGTTTTTTTGAAAGAGATTGATAGTAATTTTTTGTTGTGGTTTTGGATTTTCTATTTTGATGTTTGGGCTTTGGTCTTATGCTTTCGTTCTTGCTCTCTGTGCTGTAGATCACTCTTTTCCTTGAATCATGGCTCGTATGAAGCCAATGATGGTGGTGGAAGATATGCTTAATCAAGGATGCATGCAATATGGGTTAGTAATTAAATTCAAATCAATTCATTAAAACTGGGCGACAAGAATTAGATGCACTGCTATTACACATCATTTTTTTTAATACTTTATTTTTGTTTTTCTTCGTTTTGGAGGTTTTCTGCGACTATAGATATAGAGAGAGTCCTAGAATACAATTCTTTGTATTTGAAATTAATCTCCTGTCAATCTCTTTACGTTTTCTTCAAATCTTAAAGTCGGGAGATTTTGGAATGCTCTGAAGCCTTCTGGTCAGATTCTGTGCTGTTAGTATACATTGATTTCAAAATAAGCTTTTTATAATTTTTTCTTTCATTCTTTGTTCGATATCTTTACTCATGGAGCTCTTTTATTTTAGTTCACCAGGCTGAACACATTTTTTCTACTTTGGGAATATCCTCTCACTTGGAACCATTGAGTGGTGTAATGGCATCGGGCAAGCGATATAGTAGCAGAGTATTTGCTTGCTTTTTGCATTCTGTGGTAGGATGGTAGAGAAGACAAGGATCCGGGACACTCGGATTCTAATGGTTGCTAGCCTGGTTTCAGCTACTTCCCTCACCAGCATCGATGTGAAATTGGCACCTGGAGCATGCAATTGGCAATTTGAACAATTTGCCATATGAATGCATGCCCCATATGAGTGCATGCCTGCATATTTCATATTTATTACAAAAAATATGTGGGAATATGCATACATCTCATCTCCTGTACCAAGAGAAGGGACTAGTTTAGAATTTTATTGCAAATTTTATTGACCTAAACATTTGGAAGTCAATATGCCCATATCATGAAAATATATGGTGAATGAAATAAATTGAACCCTGACATTTTCATGGTACTTATTTATAGCACCCTTGAACTAGTGTAGTAACGGAACTTTCTGTGAACAATGAGTAATTGTGTGCTACTGTAATCCAGTAGAAGTCGTGGGGTAGCCTCTTTGTGTCCATGACCCAGCAATAAATTTCTGTTGGCACCCTTTAATGCAATCGGTTTTATTTCAAATTTCTCTCTAACAACGACGTCTATAGAATAGCACTTGTGTCAAAACAAAGTTGTCCTAGCTATTAACTACCTTTCTTTATGATTTAGTTCTTTCACTATACTAAGTATAGTTCTCTATTGAAGGAGCAGAAACTTTGGGCATTCTCCTTAATTGAAGGTGGAGAAACTTTGGGCATTCTCCTTAATTGAAGGAGGAGAAACTTTAGGCATTCTCCTTAATTGGTAAAAAAAAATGGAGTGGATTCTCTCTGTTGCTAACGTTGGAAACCTATAGTTGGTGATTGCGTTCTTTATGTGGAACTAATTTCAATTCTTAACTTTATCTTCTTTAGAGCTGAAAAACTATTACATATTATACAGGGCTATGGTATCCCACATATTTGTTCTATTTATCCCAAATTTTGACCATAAGAAAACCTATCTCATCTCATAGAACAAGACAAGAGGTTGTGCCAAAGTGACCTCTTTGTATTGCTAACATGAGAAGAGTATTTTTGTGTGTCTCTCTATTTTCTTCAGCTTAATTTACTTTCTACTAAGACAATGAATCTCAAGAAATTGAAGTGTGCAAAAATAGCATTCATTAACGTGGGGCTATGAGATTTCTGTTTTTAACTGTGAAGGAATTCATCCTAGTCATTTGTTGTCCTTAACATAAATATTTAATGTAGTGAGTGTCTACATTGTTTGACATGCATACCCATACTGTATTTGGTATTTCTTCTTTGAAATGGAATGGAGATGTTCAATACATTGTTCTTTAATGTAACATTAATACCTTTTATTTATTATATATAATTTTGATATATTCTTATTGGTATCTCCATGCATCTTACAAAGTGGTGAAAAATGTGCCATACAGGGATGATTTTACTGATGTGTGTTTTCTTGATACTAATAATTGATGGCAGATGTTCACACTACCGTCGGAAATGCCAAATAAGGGCTCCACGTTGTAATGAAGTCTATGACTGTAGGCGTTGTCATAATGAGGCCAAAGTATGCTTCTTTTTCTTTACTTCATTCGTAGCTATTTCAAGTTCAACGGTTGTGTTTGGTTTATATACTTGTTAAAATAGAACTAGAAAATTACGTCTCTTCTAATTTCATTTGTGAGGGTATAGTATGGACTGATCTCATATCTGAATAGGATTCAATGGATGTCCATCCACTTGACAGACATGATGTATCGCGCCATGAAGTTCGAAAGGCAAGGTTCTATCTTGTTTTCCAGTTAGATGTTATTCATTATGATGTTTGTCTTAATGCTTTGAACAATATGTGTTCTTTGTAATTAGTAAAGATTTTTTAGGTTGTAACATCATAATATTTTCTGAAGGTAGATTTGAAAGATGTAAAGGTTTAACTTTTATTCTTCTCAAATGATAAATGGTCAATTATCTAGCAAATTTTATGTAACTTGCTGGATTACTATATTGCTTTTGTTTATTTATAGTTATTCTCGCATGTTTGTAGTATATTGCTCTTGTTATTTATAGTTATTCTTGTATGTATGCAGGTTATCTGTTCACAATGTAGAACTGAACAAGAAGTAAGAGCTAAGCCTTTTTAATTTTAATAATGTGCATAAAAGTTAGAGGTAAACAGTATAATGCTTGTTGAGTTATTTTAAAAATGATTATGCATTGTCATTTTGCAGGTTCAGCAAACCTACGTTACTTGTGGTGTGTGTATGGGAAAGTACTTCTGTGAAAAATGCAATTTCTTTGATGACGAGGTATGTTTTTAATTCCTTTTCAGGTTTAATAGTTTTGGTTCAGGAAAACAAAGAGTTTCATTCTTACAAAATTATAAAAAGATGGTTTGGATGTATAAACTTTTGGTTCTAATTATACTTTCCACTTTGGTTTTCCAGGAATCAAAACAACAATACCATTGTTTCAGATGTGGAATTTGCATGTATGCTTTTCTCTTTTTTCTTTGATGTTTTTCGCTCTCTTGTAAAGTAATCTTTCATGCTATTGTGAAATGTATTAGATGTATTTCTTGCCTTTGACTTTGGATACTTGTGTTGGTTTTTAGAACTGGTGGTAATGATAATTTCTTCCACTCTTATAAATATGGTATGTTCGTTATTACTTCTCAAATTATCACTGCTTCTTCTCAAATTATCACCGCTTCTTCCCTTGTTTCATTGTAGTGCGAGAATGATTTATTTTCTCATGTACCTTTTTCTAGGATGTTTCTACTCTATCTACTTGAAGTATTGCCACCCTTGTGTGGAAAAAGCAATGTACCACAACTGCCCTATGTGTTTTGAGTTAGGTCACACTTATCTGCATAGTGTAGTAATTGTAGTTTTCTTTTTATAGCTTAATTTAGATTGAAGTTATTTAGATATATGAACCCTCATATGTTGACTCCTATGCAGTATTTATTCGACTTTACAAAGCTCATTAGTGTATTGCCCTGTGGTCACACTATTCACATGCATTGCTTGAAAGAGATGCACGAGCATCTTCATTAAGTTTCATATGTGACCTATTTTGTGCCCTGGCTCACAACCTCTTGTTATGAATTCTAATTGAATGGGTCGACTCGAGCTAATTGTAGCTGCTTTCTGTGAACAATAAGCAATTGTATGCTACTGTAATCCAGTAGAAGTCATGGGGTAGCCTCTTTGTGTCCATGGCCCAGCAATAAATTTATGTTGGCACCCTTTAATGCAGTCGGTTTTATTTCAAATTTCTCTCTAACAGTGAGGTCTATAGAATAGCACTTGTGTCAAAACGAAGTTGTCCTGGCTATCAACTACCTTTCTTTATGATTTAGCTCTTTCATTATACTAAGTATAGTTCTCTATTGAAGGAGGGGAAACTTTGGGCATTCTCCTTAATTGAAGGAGGAGAAACTTTGGGCATTCTCCTTAATTGGTAAAAAAAAATGGAGTGGATTCTCTCTGTTGCTAACATTGGAAACCTATAGTTGGTGCATGTGTTCTTTATGTGGAACTAATTTCAATTCTTAACTTTATCTTCTTTAGAGCTGAAAAACTATTACATATTATCCGGGGCTATGGTATGCCACATATTTGTTCTATTTATCCCAAATTTTGGCCATAAGCAAACCTATCTCATCTCATAGAACAAGAAAAGAGGTTGTGCCAAAGTGACCTCTTTGTATTGCTAACATGAGAAGAGTATTTCTGTGTGTCTCTCTATTTTCTTCAGCTTAATTTACTTTCTACTAAGATAATGAATCTCAAGGAATTGAAGTGTGCAAAAATAGCATTCATTAACATGGGGCTATGAGATTTCTGCTTTTAACTGTGAAGGAATTCATCCTAGTCATTTGTTGTCCTTAACATAAATATTTAAGGTAGTGAGTGTGTACATTGTTTGACATGCATACCCATACTATATTTGGTATTTCTTCTTTGAAATAGAGTGGAGATGTTCAATACACTGTTCTTTAATGTAACATTTATACCTTTTATTTATTATATATAATTTTGATATATTCTTATTGGTATCTCCATGCATCTTACACGGTGGTGAAAAATGTGCCATACATGGATGATTTTACTGATGTGTGCTTTCTTGATACTGATAATTGATGGCAGGTGTTCACACTACCACCGAAGATGCCAAATAAGGGCTCTGTGTTGTAATGAAGTCTTTGACTGTAGGCATTGTCATAATGAGGCCAAAGTATGCTTCTTTTTCTTTACTTCATTCGTAGCTATTTCAAGTTCAACGATTGTGTTTGGTTTATATACTTGTTAAAATAGAACTAGAAAATTACATCTCTTCTAATTTCATTTGTGAGGGTATAGTATGGACTGATCTCATATCTGAACAGAATTCAATGGATGTCCATCCACTTGAAAGACATGATGTATCGCGCTATGAAGTTTGAAAGGTAAGGTTCTATCTTGTTTTCCAGTTAGATGTTATTCATTATGATGTTTGTCTTAATGTTGTGAACAATATGTATTCTTTGTAATTAGTAAAGATTTTTTAGGTTGTAACATCATAATATTTTCTGAAGGTAGATTTGAAAGATGTAAAGATTTAACTTTTATTCTTCTCAAAAGATAAATGGTTAATTATCTAGCAAATTTTATCTAACTTGCTAGATTACTATATTGCTTTTGTTTATTTATAGTTATTCTCGTATGTTTGCAGTATATTGCTCTTGTTATTTATAGTTATTCTTGTATGTATGCAGGTTATCTATTCACATTGTAGAACTAAACAAGATGTAAGAGTTGAGCCTTTTTAATTTTAATAATGTGCATAAAATTTAGAGGTAAACACTACAATGCTTCTTGAGTTATTTTAAAAATGATTATGCACTGTCATTTTGCAGGTTCAGCAAACCTGCGTTACTTGTGGTGTTTGTATGGGAAAGTACTTCTGTGAAAAATGCAATTTCTTTGATGACGAGGTACGTTTTTAATGCCTTTTCAGGTTTAATAGTTCTGGTTCAGGAAAACAAAGAGTTTCACTCTTACAAAATTATAAAAAGATGGTTTGGATGTATACGCTTTTGGTTCTAATTGTACTTGCCACTTTGGTTTTCCAGGACTCAAAACAGCAATACCACTGTGACAGATGTGGAATTTGCAGCTATAGTTTTCTCTTTTTCCTTTGATGTTTCTCGCTCTCTTGTAAAGTAATCTTTCATGCTATTGTGAAATGTATTAGATGTATTTTTTACCTTTGACTTTAGCTACTTGTGCTGGTTTTCAGAACTGGCGGCAACAATAATTTCTTCCACTATTATAAATGTGGTATGTTCTTTATGACTTCTCAAATTATCACTGCTTCTTCTCAAATTATCACCGCTTCTTCCGTTGTTTCATTGTAGTGCGAGAATGATTTATTTGCTCATGTACCTTTTTCGAGGATGTTGCTACTCTATCTGCTTGAAGGATTGCCACCCTTGTGTGGAAAAAGCAATGCACCACAACTGCCCTGTGTGTTTTGAGATAGGTCACACCTATCTGCATAGTGTAGTAATTGTAGTTTTATTTTTATAGCATAATTTAGACTGAAGTTATTTATATATCTGAACCCTTGTCTATTGACTCCTCTGCAGTATTTATTCGACTCTACAAAGCTTATCAGCGTATCGCCTTGTGGTCACACTATTCACATGCATTGTTTGAAAGAGATGCACGATCATCTTCAGTAAGTTTCATATGTGGCATGTTTTTTGCCCTAGCTCACAACCTCTTGTTATGACTTCTAATTGAATGGGTCGACTCTAGCTAATTGTAGTTGCTTATTAATATGGAACTTTTTGCCATTCGAAGCCATGTTTTTTGAACCCATACTGCATGTTGATGCTTGTTAATCTCCTCATTATTATATGGTATAATTATTGTTTATCAATGTTTTGGAACCCATACTGCATGTTGATGCTTGTTAAGCTCTTCATTATTATATGGTATAATTACTGTTTATCAATGTTGAAGTGTTATATATGTCTTCATGTATAAATTTAATTTGTTTTTCGGTAGACAACATTTCTCGTGATTTATATTCTGCATTTTCTATTACTTTACACTGATAATATTCTGCACTTTCTATTACTTTTCACTGATAATCAACCGCAATACAAGATGTTGTATGATGATGTCTTTTATCAATGTTGAAGTGCTATATGTGTCTTCATGTATAAAACTGGTTGTTGAACAATAATTTATCCTGTCTGTAAGAGAGGGTTGTGCATCTACCAAAATTCTTCATAGTGGAACTTGTTTATATGTTCTTTAATAATTGACTTTGAAGTTTACAAATAGTTGGATGGATTTTATTTGCTAGGCTGAAGCAATTATTCTACAAATCCACTACGGTTGTGAGCAATGAGTATTTATAATTATGTTATTAAATATTTGGATAGATTTTATCAGCATGGCTTGTTCTGACTAGATCCAGGTGCTGATGCCATGTTTGCAGACTTGGGCCATTTCAAAAGGAAACCAATCCAGGTCCAAGCTATATGTCAAGGATAGAATTATTAGAATTTCATCATACCTGTGTGCTTCATCCTCCTTAAGTTTTAGTACCATCCAAGATATATGTCAATGATAGAATTATTAGTATTCATCATACCTGTGTGCTTCATCCTCCTTAAGTTTTAGTACCATAATGAGAAATTTGGGTTTTTTTGGTGCAACTTGCTTTTTTGTGTGTTGGTTTACCCATCTCTGCTTATCACATATACAAGACAAGCGACTTATTTGATAAAAAACCTAGGGGACATAGGCTGTACGTTTTACAAAGCAATACTGCAGCCTGTGTATTTGCCAATGTTCATTGTTGCCACTTTGGCAGCCATTGTAGCCAATCAAGCATTGATTGCAGCAACATTCTCAATCATAAGACAGTCCATGGCTCTTAGTTGCTTCCCTCGAGTGAATATTGTCCATACCTCACAAAATTACGAGGGTTAGATCAATTCACCTGAAGTTAACTATGTTCTCATGGTTATCTGCCTTGAAATTGTCATAGGATTTCGGGATGTAACACAATTTGGCAATGCATATGATAAGAATATACGAAATATCCATATTCAAAACACACATAACTAATAGTTTTAAGTGTAACTCAATATCATCCACCCTTGCTTTCAACAATGTCCATTCACATGTCACTATTCTTCTACACACTATTATTTACAAAATATCCATATTCAGCATACACACAACTAACAATTTCAATTGCAACTCATTATCATCCACCCTTGCTTTCAACAATGCCCATTCACATGTCGCTATTCTTCCATACTCTATGCCGTACAGAGTTTCTTTTGCAACATCAGGTGCAAATGCTAGTTTATGGAATTGAGAAAAACACTAAAAACATGTATAGATATGTAAGATGAAAATTGTGTAGTTACCTATATTTCTCTATTAAATATCCAGTAAGATTAGATTAATATGTTAAGGCATAAGTTGGAAGACATATGAAATTATTCCCGAAAAGTATGAAATTACCTATATGTTGGTTACCTATAGTGTTGTAAGAGGTCGTATATGTTGATGTAGTGGTGGATTTTGTGTATGAAATGAAGTTTAGTCTACAAGGATAGCATTCTATTTTAATTTTAATGTTGTGCGATCTTTTTAACTTACACAAAACTACTTTTGGTGCATGGATTGATATGCATAGATGCATTACAGTAGATGCCTACTACAGTATATCTAGAAGGGAGGTAGGACAAAATTAAGAGAGTAATCCTAATATTAAAATGTGAGATACCCAATCTTTATGCTAAATAATCTTGGAGAGTATAATTTTATGAGTACATGTATTCTACAACTACCTCTTTGTGCAAATCCTACTTGGAAACGCCTCCCAAGTGCCGGAATTGGACAGAATGGTTTATAAAGAAGGAAGACCTAAGAAAACAAAAATGTGCTAGAAATGATTGTTGATTTCCAATTGAAGAATAATCTTATTTTTCCATTACTAAAGAACCATATGAAGTAATCCACAAGGGGAAAATCTTACAGTAATGCTACGAAACCTAAAATGTTTCTACAAATAAAAAATAGATAACATAGTTAAGTGGAAGATGTTTGAGAACAACTATGAAACTAGCATGATTTACAAGATTACAATATGAAACTAGCATGATTTACAAGATTACAATATTATATAGTGAGGGGTTTAGTGAAAAGAACCATCACAACATAGACATTGTGAGTGTTTGGAAGCCTTCACTATAAATAATTTGGTCTAATATTTATGATTAAACGGAAGGAAAATAAAGCAATTGCATAGAATAAAGTGTATACAAGACATTGTTAAGGTATGTAAATACAGGTAGAAACATGATTAGAAGAATGGTTGAGAACCTTGTATCATACAAATAAAATATAGAAAAAAAATATATGATGTGCCGCAGAAGAGTTTGTTCGTGTATACTCAATGTTAACATTTGTTATAACTTTGATAGCAATGGGTGAAAATTTGCGTGGATGTTCACCTCATTGGCAAGCCTGATGGGGAACCAGAGTCATATTATATATAAAAAGGCTGTGTTTTCCATATTTGTTGGGTCCGATAAATTTCAAACCCATATGAAATAATTCATTGCTTTTATTGTTTGTTGGGTCACCGCGTAGAGCGAAGTATTAAGCTTTTATTTATAATACAATAATTTCCATGATGAAAAATCATTTTTGATTATGATAAGGAAATGTAGGATGGTTTCATACGTTGCTTTCGAAAAAAGCTTTCTAATGTTAAGTGTATGAGGTAAGGTGGGTTTGGGTAAGCTTAATGATTTTTAAATATTATTTAATTTGGTTATTATTTAATTCATTTATAATTTTTTAAATATATTTTTCAATTATTTTAATAATAATGATTATTACAATAATAATTATAGCTTACAGTTAAAATATCTCTTATGCAAAAAAAATTCAATTTAAGATTAGAATTTTAAATTTTCATATAATGAAATAATATTTATAAATTATACTAATTACTATCACAACTAACTTAATGCAGGGAAAATGATAAAATTCAAGGCAGCGATTTTTTATCGTGAGAATATGAGAGGAGGCACAAGCCGAAATTGACAGAGGGAGCCAAGAAATAACTGGGGTCAAATTGGCGACAACATTTCCTAAAAATTAACACATCTAATGTAACCATATGCAAAAGAAAACAATGACAATGATATGACCTGCATGTTCCATTACAAATTTTGTAGACTAATAAAAGCCATGCATAGAGAGAAAAAAACATAAATTTGCATTTCAGAAGTATCCACCCAGCATGTGATCATAGCAGATAGCAAAAACACTATGTTACAAGAAATAAGAAATAAGGAAATTAATGGGAAACTAGATATATAGTGTTAAATTTTGGATTAACATGTTATTTGCTTAATTCGAGTACTTCATTGGCCCATCATTAATTCCATTAATCCATTACCAGTCACATTAACCATTTTCTTATAATAGTAATTGATGAAAGAATAGCCAACATAAATTCCAGAAGACAATCAAAGACAAGATAACATAGGAATTAGCTCAAGCTAAGGAAAAACCCCAAGATGGGGAAAACCCTTTATCAATTCTTCTTTCATTAATATCAAGTGTTTAGTAGAGAGAGAGAGAGAGAGAGAGAGAGAGAGAGAGAGAGAGTATGATAAATATGAGTTTCCAATTGAAGATATAATAATCTTTGTGCATCAACAAGACTAGTTAGGGGACACTAGCAACCCTAAACTAATTCTCTAAAGATGGTGTATCCTCCTCTTAATGTATCCACTTCTAGATATCCATACACTTATCTACGACTTGAGGTTCCTCAACGCACCCTACAAAAACCATGTACCAACAACAATATGAAATAATCCCAAAACCAAGGAAGAAGCCCCTATTCAATTGTGTTGTACCTTGTTGTGACTGTGACTTGAAGGGAAGAGCTTCCCTAGGCCTCACAAACCCTCAAACAGGTGACCTAATTTGTTGTTGTATCAGTTCCTTTCGTGCAACCTAAACAAAGATAAAATACACAAAAATAGTAGAAAAAGCCTTCTTACCTCTCCTTTGAACTGCGGCTTGAGTCATCAACGAATCCACTACCCTAAATAGCCTTGAATCAGCCCTCCAAGCCTCCTTGCTGGCTACTGCAAGCCTCAAACAACTCTGGCCTCTCTCCCATGATGAAACTACACCCAAACAAAGACAATCCTCTCAAAAACTCAACTCCTTTCTCTTTGGCATCCTAGTCTTAGATCCACACCCTCTTTTAGAAGTATTTTTCACCTTCATGATGTATCAAATGAGGTTAGAGGCACCTCAATATATAGAAATTGGTGAGGGTCAGGAGACATGACCTTTGGTATTTATGGAGGTGAGGTCGAGCTTGGCAATTTGCATATGAGTGGGAATAAATTCAAAAACACATTTCTCATTAATGAATTTTGATGATATTTAGGTAGATTTGGTCCTCTCGAAAAGAGGAACTTAAAGACATGATTATCTTCTTCAAAGGAGCTACCAAAAGTGGAATTTTTCCCTAGTCTACAATTTGAACACTCCCTCTAAACTAGGGATAATTACACCTGTCTATAAATGACATTTCGTCATCATGAACCCTCTCTTCATCTCGTCTCAACTCTGTTGAATAGAAATATAGATAATGAAGAAGAATTGATCGAGATTGAGTTACAAGACCTTTCCACTCTCCACTTAAAAACATCAAGCAACATAACTAGGGGTTGAACCCCAATCAGACTTGATCCCAAGTAATGAAGTTCATTGACATCATGCATCCCAAACATAGGGAGTATAGTAGTACATGATACATCCATCGATAGTGCTATTGTCCCTACCTACTTTTCCAAACTCATTGGCCAGATGAGAGGTACTTCCCACATGTTCTGGATTACATGAGTAGGATGATGTTAGAGAAACAACAGGGAAAGAATAAATCACATCTTGCTCAAAACCACAAATAGGGAAAGGATAAACTGTTGGCATTATGATATAGGTGTTTTCCTTGATGGAAACTCACTCAGATGACAAATCACAATACAGCACATTAACAGCACAGAGTTACAAATCAGACTACTCAGAATGAAGAAAGAGAGGTACATGCAGGTTCACCATTGACCAAGCTGCGTATACACGTAGGTACACTATATACAAGTCATGTATACGTACACACGCACTTTCACAAAACTAAAAGTGTGTATACCTTGGAAATCTAAGTTTTTTGTCCGAAGTATTTGGTCCATGGTATTTTGATCCATGTTATTGGTCCAATGTATTTGGTCCAAAGTATTGATCCTAGGTATTTCGTCCAAGGTATTGGACCTAAGTGGTTTTGGTCCATGGTATTGAGAAAGGCCTAAATCTATATAAGGAGGAGAATATCATTAGGCCAAGGTGTGCAAGTATTGAATATCTGATGAATTGTGAGATCTAGTATGCAGGTTATTGGGTTATAGTGCATTGTTGGATCTAAACCAAGGATGAACCTTAGAGGATGATGAGGAACTAGATCTAATGATGGGTCAGGATATTAAGGCGTAAAATGAACTATCATTATGTGTTTCTACTCATGAATATTCTAGATCTAAATACTGACGCATATTATTCTGCGAATGATATGATTGGGGTATAACTAAAGTCTGGAATAGCTACAGATCTATGAATTTATATTTCAAGATGTATATGCTGGTTGGCTTTGAGAAAAGTGCGTATACACGTAGGTTCGACACATGGAAGTAGCGTATACCTTATATAATATGTTTTAGTTGCTTCTATTTGCTGTTGCGGAGTTATGGGTTCTGGTTATTGTATTCTGTTGATAGTATTCTGAAGGATCAAATTGATGGGTTTTCTAAGTGAATGATTGACTCGGTTGTGGATGGTTAAAAAGGTGATTAGTTGGTACAGATATATTTGATGATTGAATGATGTTGTTGATGGATCCAGTTTGAAAATTTTTGAAACGTGGTCCCTAGAGAAAGAAAGAAGGCCGTAGCCTTCTGTAGGTCGGCACCTCTGTACTAGTAAATATATCGGCTCGTACAAGAGCTAGGGGGTTGTAGCTCCCTTCTAGTTGAAGCTGGAGAATGACAGAAGGTTGTAGTCTTCTCCAGGTAGAAGCTTGTGTACTGGTATAAGACTGCACCAGTACAAAATTTTAAACATAATTTTCTTATTATTAAAAGAAGACAAAGACGACAGCAGCAGGTGGTTTTCACCCACATTAGGTTTCCACCTTATATCTTGGTGTTCATGTGTGTTTCTTATGTGTGATGCTTTATTCTTCTTTTACTACACTATCTAATGAATTTCTGATATACTGGTTAAAGTTCAATGTATGATAATCTGGGTAAATCAAAATATCTCTGCATATATGCTAGTTGCATTAAGTACATTTGTGTATACATGCTATTTCACTGAGTTGAAGTAGCGTATACAAATCAGTTTTGAAAATTAAATTATTTATCTCATAATACTGATTCACCCCCCTCTCAGTATTATTTCCAACATAAAAAACATCCTACAATCACATGTCACAACTATCATAGGGAAAGGATAAACCACATCCTACTCACATGCAAACAACTGATAGTAGGGAAAGGATGAACATTGTCCTACATGCATGCCAACCAAAAAGTATAGGAAGGATCCTACACGTGAGAAAAGGATGAACCAAATCCCACCGACATATTAACCATTGATTGTAGGGAATGATAATCCTACTTGTGGGGAAGGATGAACCATGCCCCACTCACAAATCCACATGTGACAATTGACATATGCCTATATGAATCTCTCATTTGGGTATCCACAGGAGAAGGTAAACCAATCATCCTGCTCATATGCCATAGGATAAGGTGAACAACTCATCCTGCTCATATACCATAAGATAAGGTCAACCACTCATCCTATTCATATATAATCAATCATAGGGGAAGGTGAACCACTCACCCTACACGCATGTGTCTTCAATCATAGGGGAAGTTGAACCACTCACCCTACACACATGTCAACCATCGTGGGGTATCATATGGGAAGGTGAACCAATCACCCTGTTCATAGTGTACCTATATGGAAATGTGAACCACTCAATCTGTGGTTTCTCATAGCTCCAAGAACTACCCCAAGTCCCTAGGACCTACCAGATCTCAATGTTCAACCAAAACCCTGATAGTAGTAACTTCCATGACTCCCAACCTCTCTCTGAAGGAAGATAAATTTGAATTTAAAAATGAGCTTCCTTGTATATTTATAAATTAGAGGATCATTATCTATTGGACATACATTATCAATAAACATCATATCTCCCTTTGAATATTGGGAAAGTAACCTTTTTCAAAACATAACCATTGAGTTATTTGTAACCTGCTATTAATACTCTAGTCCATGTGGTAGAATTATCCAATCATAATCATGCAACTTCTTTGTAGTTCATTAGAGTCATCAAACTCATTTGTCACGACTTGCCTCCATAAAAAATCATCGAATAAGAAAAGTCATCAGGGATTTTATAGATCCCTCTAAAGTCTTGGTTTAGGTGATAATGTATCATTTAATCATGAGCTTCCCATATGAGAGATGAGACTTTTCACAAGGCAAGAACTTTAGGTCAAAGAGGAAAGTTCAAAATAATCATGATATTCATTCTTCAAACAACTGTATTATCCTTCATTGCAGATGACAACTATCAATGCATCAAATTAAAAAATCCATGATGATAAGGAGTCTTTCTCATTTAGGCATCCATATCTATAGAACCATTCTTAGTACGATCTTGTCTTCAGCAGACCAAGATATCAAACTCGGGGTCCTCTACTTATCATGCTTGTCAAGGCATAGAATTTTACTTGCACTTTATTCCAGGCACCTCTGTTTTTCATGTTGAGAAGGACTGATACAGAGAAATGTTCCAGAGTTCCATACACTTATTCTCCTAATTTTTCTTCAAGAATGAAATATTTAGGTGAGTTGCACCACTTATCAAAGCCAAAATTTCTAAAATTTCTTTTATTGGAAGATCCCTATAACTTATTCATAGTAAATAACCTTTCAAAATATAAGCTATACAAAATTTACATATATATTGTTCACAACTTCGTTTGTGAACAAGGCTATCAATCTACTGGGGTTAACAACATATCATCATTGCTACTAAACTATAATGATATTATACATAATGCAAGACTTAAAAGAGGCCATAAATTATGCTGACATGTATATGCTAAGATGCCATACATAGGATAGAACCACACATAACAAAATGGATGCCACATATAATGATGAAATAAACAAGAATATTTACTGCACATGGTTGTACCATTGACTGGTAAATTTAGTTATTCATACTTCGAGGAAGTTTATTCCTCCTTGAGAGATTCAAGATCTTATCCTAGAGACATGCCTTTAGAAGATTTTATGCTTTGCTACTTGAAGCTTCTTATTAAAATATTTCTTCTGAAAGCTGAAAGAGGATTAATTATGTTACAAAAATCAAATGTTTTCACTTCTTGATGCCTGTAGCTACTGTAAGTCAGAAGATCTCTAAAAATTGGCTAAACTAATGCAAGTCATGGAGCTCTTATAGAGACGTATACTCCCAACATTTATCATTGTAGCAGGTACATGTGCATTAATCCTTTTATGTTACTTTCCAAAACTGAAGAGCAAGGTGATGAGCCTTTACTAATGATCCATTTCCTATTTCTCCTTTACGCATAGGAGCATTGACCCCTTTCATTTATGATAGGGTCTTCAGTTGAGTTTGTTTTGAAATGCAATTGTTCTTAGAACAGTAGTAGAACTATGCTTTTTTTTTTCTATCCTTTATTTGTATTATAAAAAAATTCAAGAGAAGCTAGAACGATTGACATATAGATACAAGATATAAATATACTATCAAAGGTCATGACTTGTTCCCAACTTTGATTAGAATTTATGTACATCAATAACTTTCCAAAATACCATAATTATCTTTGGACAACAAGGAAGCCATACATGTACCAATAGTTCTTCTAATGCTACATGCTAATGCTAATTTGGTTTTCCTACAAATATTATATCATCCGAGTAATACCTACCTAACGTAAAAATCATACCTCATGTGTGTTGAAGTAAGAGCTCCACTACTGTAATTAGAAATTCCTGAAGATATCTTCCTTTGTAGCTTGTCTAGGTGAATATTTTATGCTTCTAATATTGCTTTAGATATTTTTCCTTCAATTTAAGAAATGATACTTCTACCTAAATTGTTGAACATGGATCCTTGCACTTGAAGACCTCTTACCCTTATTCAATCATTAAAGAGTAGTCGAATGATGTACAAGTTTGACCTCACATAGGAAGAATCCATATATGCCCAACATAAACCCTTATTTTGATGCAGAGGATGATGTTTAACACAACTAATTAATATTGATGCCATTGTATTACTCTCCTTTAGAAACCCTCATTAATGTATTATTTAAAAATGAAACCCTCATGGATATACCTGAACCTTACTTCTTCAGTATAATGTTAATGATGCATCAGAAACCCTTCACTATAATAGGGACATGTTGATGGCGTTGGACCCACCAACATTTAGGGTATCCCCCAAGTATGAAGTCCAAACTAGACCTCATTTTGTTTGGTGTACGAGTCCCATCCGGTATGATGGCCCAGTTGCCATTGTCTTAAAGGTTTGCCTTAGCTCTTGCTTGTCAACACATTAGAGTGGTTTTCTTTGTCTTCGAACATCAAGGTTCACATGATTGGTGAGTGCTTAGTGTTACTTGTGTCAAGGTTCTTTCACTATAGAGGGAGAGGGTGGAAGTGAGTCTCAAGTCGAAAGGGAATAGTCCCAACTCTATCAGAGACACATAACACAACACGACATGCGCAACTTCTGGCAGAGTAGTCTACACGGATGTGGTAGTCATAAACACACAGTGAACGGATACCACGTGCAAAACCCAGTGAAATAATCCACACGAGTGCGATGATTATTATAAAATTTTTATGAGAATGGTTATGTCGAGTGTCCAGCGGGATAGCCCCCATGGGTGAGACAACCTTAACAAACTATACAACCCACTTTCGTAAGCATATGTATTAGAACAACCAAAATAGTTCAACTGTCTTGATACAGGTTAAAGCTGTTGGGTTGTGTTATATTCTTTCCATGACTAGCCCACGTAGTTAACCAGGGTGTTAGAGGGGGGGCAGAGCCCCCATTCGTTGTGTCGATTGTGTAGCAGGAGGGGGGGGTTCACAGGGGGTTTGAGGCATACCCATAACCCCACTTTATGGGGTCCGAGGCAGCGCCCGGAAAAATTTTGGTTTTGGACCCTATGTTAGGATGGGCAGACCCACCTATGGTTTTGTGCATGATTTTCGCTCATGTTTTTGGACGCGATGGTTTTCGGTCCATGGTATTGGATGCAATGGTTTTTCAGTCCATGGTATTGGATGCTTCGAAATGTATAAATATGTATGATAACATTGAAAGGAACATAATGAAAAATCAAGCTGGTAGTCCCAGTTTTGGGATCCAGGGTAAAATCTCTGTGTATATGTGTTTTATGTGTTATTCTCTCGCATTGTTTATTTTTTGTGTTTTGGAATTCATATGCAGATAATTTTTGTATGGGGTTAAAACCTACATTTGGTATTATAGTAGTTTTGGATTCAAGGGGACACCTTTGTTACTGAGGGGTTTCACTCGGGCCCTTGGTAGACCCTATTCAATGGGAGATCTGCAAGATCGATTCTAGTGGTAAAAGAAGATGGCGAGTAGTGTAAAGATAGAGATTGAGAAATTTAATGGTCAGAGTTTTGAGTTGTGGAAACTCAAGATGGAGGATCTGTTGGTGGATAAAGATCAGTGGATCGCGATAGATCCGGGTACTAAACCAACGGGAGTGTCCGATGAAGAATTGAAGAAGTTGGACCAAAAGGCAAAGAGCACAATATGATTGTGTGTCTCAAATTCAGTATTGCTAAATGTATCAGGGGAAGCTACAACAAAGGTGGGACAGTTAGGGACTTTGTACCGATCTAAGTCTTTGGTGAATAAATTGTTCCCGCGGAAAAAGCTGTATAAGCTGAGGATGAAAGATGGAGACTTGGTGACAGAGCATCCTTTAATAATGTGGTAAGTCATTTAGCATCTATTGATATTAAAATTTCATATGAAGATAAGTGCATCAGTTTTTTGTGTTCTCTAGTAGATTCGTGGTATAGTCTGGTTATTGCAATAGGTAGCAATGCAACGACCTTGTAGTTTGATGAAATAGTCTCATCCTTGCTGATGGAAGAGATGAGATGGAAAAATATGGAGAGCCAGGATGGTGATGCCTTTTCTATATGAGGATGGTCCCAGAACATAAACAAAAAGAAGTCATCGAGTGGGAGATCTAAATCTAGAGGGAGATCTAAACCTCCAAGAAAACCTGTAAAGGTGGTGTGCTGGAAATGAGGAAAGGATGGGCACTACAAAAGGGATTGTAAATCTAAAGCTCCTAATAAAGGAAAGGGATCTGATGATGCTCCTTCTGTATAGGTGAAAACCACCTCAGATGAGGGTGGGGATGTGTACTTGGCCTCTTCAAGTACACATGTAGATCATGAGGCATGGTTGATTAACTGAGGTGCATCCTTTCACTTAACTCCCCATAGAGAGTGGTTCTGCGAGTATGAGAAATACGATGGTGGTGTTGTCTTCTTAGGGGATGATAGGAAGGCTAGAATCATTGGTCGTGGAAAATTAAAGTTGAAGTTGCAAGGTGGAAGGGTTAGAACACTTCCGGGTGTTCTGCATATTCCTGCATTAGCTAGAAATATGACTTTTGTAAGCAAGTTGGATGATGCATGTGTAAAAATAGTGTTCGAGAAGGATACTTGCAAAATGGTTCAGGGAGCACTGGTATTGATGTGGGGAGTTCAAATTGGAACTCTGTACAAGCTGCAAGGTAGCACTGTTGTTGATGGGTGCAACAGTTCCGTGGTTCCTGAAAGTGGAGCAGAAAATCTAGTGGTCTCTGGAGAGAAGACCATGCTGTGGCATCAAAGGCTTGGACATATTGGAGAGAAGGGCCTTCAAATACTTCATGGTAAAGGTATGGTAGAAGGTATGAGTAATAGATCTCTGGCTTTTGATTTCTGTGAAAAATGTGTATACAAGAAGCAGAATTAGGTGAGTTTCCCCTCTGGTGGTAAGAGGGCGAAATAGATATTAAAACGTGTTCACAGTGATGTGTTTGGACCTGTGAAGGTTCCATCACTGGGTAAGTCTGTGTACTATGTATCATTTATAGATGACTTCTCAAAGGAATACATGGATATATTTCCTTAAGAAGAAATCTGAAGCCTTTGACGGGTTTAAAGAATTTAAGGCTCTCGTGGAAAATCAGATAGAGAAGAAGATAAAGGTGTTGAGGACAGATAATGGTGGAGAGTTTTGCAGCAAGGAATTTGAAGAATTCTATAAGAAGTGTGGTATAGCACGACAGAAGACTAGGCCATATACACCTCGGGAAAATGGAGTTGCAGAAAGAATGAATAAGATATTGATGGAAAGGGCAAGAAGCATGCTCAGTGGTGCTGGGTTAGGATAGGAATTCTGGGTAGAGGCAGTGGATACTGCATGTTACCTGGTCAATAGGTCACCTTCATCAGCGTTGGAGGATAAGACTCCACAAGAGGTATGGACTGGGAAGAAACCCTCTCTTTCACATCTAAGGGTATTTGGAAGTGATGCATATGTACATGTTCCAAAGGAGAAATGAACCAAGTTGGATAGTAAATCTGAAAAGTTCATATTTATTGGGTATAAGGATGGTTTAAAGGGTTATAAGCTTTGGAACCCAGTCACAAGGAAGGTTGTGTACAGCTGAGATGTGGTGTTCAAAGAGGTAAAAGATGTTATTAAACATGAAGTCCAACCAAAGGAACTTAAGAAGATAGAGTTTGAGCTTAAGGAGGAAGAATCAGACTCTACAGCAGAGGAGGAATCAGAAGATGAAGAGCCACAAACTCCGGGTGTGAGAAGATCAATTCGAGAAAGAAGGCAGCCTAAAAGGTATAGTCCATCTACTTTCTATTCAAATTTTGCTTTATCTATTACTAACGATGATCCCAAAACTGTGAAGGAAGTAGTAGATTCAGAGGATGGAAAACTCTAGAAAGAGGCCATGGTTGATGAAATGGAATCTTTGCACAAAATGAGGCTTGGGATCTGGTGGAGTTGCTGGCTAGAAGGAAACCTGTTGGCAGGAAGTGGGTGTTCAAGAAGAAGACAAATGCGGAAGGAAAGGTGGATAAATACAAAGCTCGATTGGTAGCAAAAGATTATGTCTAGGTGCCTGGAATTGATTTTGGTGATATTTTTTTCCTGTTGCCAAGGTAGCTTCTATTAGATTACTTTTATCTGTTGTTGTTTCTTTTGATTTTTAGGTAGAACAGATGGATGTGAAGACAACATTTCTTCACGGGGATCTGGAAGAGGAAATATACATGAAGCAACCTGAAGGCTTTGTAGTGAAGGGTAAGAAATAAACGACATGCAAGTTAAAGAAGTCTTTGTATGGGTTAAAACAGTCACCAAGGATGTGGTATCGGAAATTTGATACATTTATACGGGGACTTGGCTTCACCAGAAGAAAATTAGATCACTGTGTGTATTTTAAAATAATTGGTGACCATGTTATTTATCTGGTCTTATATGTGGATGATATGTTGCTGGTTGGAAATGACAAAGAAGTTATCCAGGATTTGAAGACCCAATTGTCCTCCAAATTCGACATGAAAGATCTTGGTGCTGCAAACTATATTTTAGGTATGGAAATTAAAAGAGATTGGGCAAATAGGAAGCTCTGGTTAAACCAAAGGAAGTATGTGGAGACAATACTGCAGAGGTTTAATATGCAGGATAGTAAACTGGTGAAGGTTCTTATTCCTGTAGGTGTGAGGTTATCTGGTAAACAGTGTCCCAAGACATAAGAAGAGGAAGAGGACATGTCCCATGTTCCATATGCAAGTGTAGTCGGTAGCCCGTTGTATGCAATGGTCTGTACTAGACCAAACATTGAACATGCAGTGGAAGTATTGAGTAGGTTTATGTCAAAACCGGGGAAGGAGCACTGGACAACAGTGAAGCGGGTTTTCAGGTATTTATGTGGCACTAGTGATTACGGGTTGTACTACCAAGGAAGATTAGGATTGGAAAAAATGTTGGATATTCGTGGCTTTGTTGATGCAAATTGGGTTGGATATCTGGATCAAAGAAGATCTACAAGTGGGTATGTGTTTAACCTATTTGGAGGTGTAGTCAGTTGGATGAGTAAGAAACAATCTGTAGTGGCACTATCAACTACAGAGCAGAATACATGGCAGCCACTCATGCAAGCAAGGAAGTCATTTAGTTGCAGAGATTATGTTCAAGTATGGGGTGAGTACAGGGAGTTATAAGGATAGACTGTGACAGTCAAAGTGCAATTCACTTCGCAAAGAACCCTGCATATCATTCAAAGAAAAAGCACATTGACGTTCAGTATCACTTTGTGAGGGATATGATAGAAGACAAAAAGGTGTTGCTGGTAAAGGTGGACACTTTGAAGAAAACTGCAGATGCATTGACAAAATATGTGAGCTCTAAGAAGTTCTCTTGGTGTAGAGAGACAACGGGAATTTTAGGGCTAGAAAAATGACTAAGCTCTCTTCTGGCCCCCTGTGGAAAGAAAAAAACAAGTGGAAGAATGTTGGGTTGTGTTATATTCTTTCCACGACTAGCCCATGTAGTTAATTGGGAGGTTAGAGGGGGGGCAGAGCCCCCCTTCGTTGCGTCGATTGTGTAGCGGGGGGGGTCACAGGGGGTTTGAGGTATACCCGTAACCCCACTTTATGGGGTCCAGGGCAGCACCTTGGAAAATTTTGGTTTTGGACCCTATGTTAGGATGGGCGGACCCACCTATAGTTTTGTGCTTGATTTTTGCTCATATTTTTGGACGCGATGGTTTTTGGTCCATGGTATTGGACGTGATGGTTTTTCGGTCCATGCTATTGGATGCTTCGGCATGTATAAATATGTATTATAACATTGAAATGAACATAATGAAAAATCAAGCTGGTAATCCCGGTTTTCGGATCTAGGGGAAAATCTCTATGTATATGTGTTTTATGTGTTATGCTCTCGCATTGTTTATTTTCTGTGTTTTAGAATTCGTATGCAGGTAATTTCTATATGGGGTTAAAACCTACAAAAGCAACATGCATTAAAAGTGTCCAAAGAATAGTCATAAAAACAAATAAAATAGTTGTGTGAAAACATGTTGGCCTATTATCAGGCTTCTGAATTAAGTGAAATTTCCATGACACATTGGTACACCATACATCACTAACCCCAATAGCAGGGAATTGGAGCCACTGCTCACTCCTCAAAGAAAATACTACATAATCTCAAGGCTATGTGGGAGGAGACAAGGTGAAAAATTCCTTTGCATGTACAAATAAGGGGTATTTATTACCAAGGGTAAACTAGCCCTTGTGACTGTTCAACTTCCCTCATGATTATTTGACTTACATGAATCTTCAACTTTACATCACTCTTCAGATTTAGATGTGGGTCTCTTGGAATTCCACGTTACATTACATTTGTTACAACAGTATGGCCCACGATAGTGATGTGGCTGAAATGACTCATGACATGACTCGACACGACAGAGCTGGTATGTTCATCCTACCACTGGTGTGCATGTCAAGTTGCAGTGCTACTGAGTGATGGATGTGCTCTTGGTGTATCACAGCTTCACCTCCGCATGGAAAGATGTGTAGATTCTTAGATGGTCTTATTGTTTGCTTGATGTTGCACGTGCACATCTCTCCTTCACTTGTACTTGGCATGCTACATGTGTTCATCCATTCATGAACAAGTCTCCTTGCATGCACTCCTTTTTCATCTCGTTCATCATTGTGCCATGTCTCAACCATGTACCTGTATTTGAAATCAATCACGACGAGATGAAATCAAATCCAAAAATTTCAAAGTCTACCATGATGTATAACTTTTCACATTCGAATGTAGGTAACTAGGAGAGGGGACAAGGCTTTGAAACTGCGCAAGCCATATTTCAAGCCATGATGCAGGCTCTAGGCACTGTCCATAAAATTTGCACAGAGATCACTGGGAGGCTGAGATGGGAAATCTAGATCAATAGTGACTTTTTGTGGGATCTTGCTCAGCTGGAGTTCAGATCTGTGTAATTGTTTTAGGGACACAATGCAGATAGCAGGGGGAGACTAGCAGTTAAAACTACACAATTTCTCTGGGGAAGTTGGTAGCGAGCTGTGGGATGCTGCTCGAAAAAACTGTGCAGGGTTGGGAGGCTGACCTGTAAGACATACCTACACTATTTTTGGGCTGAGCAAGATGCTAGGCAATTGGGAGAGAGCCCATGAAAATTACACAATATTTAGGAGGAGTAGCAGGTCAGTTGACAGGGTGACTCAATGGAAAACTTGTGCCATTTTTTAGGGCAGTGTAGTGACAGGAAGTGGGTGTCAGTCTAGCATGTCTACTCAATTTATTTAGTTAGCGAAAGTGGGCATGCTTGGCATATTCTACATAATTTTTTGGAGGAGTGAGGCCCGGGGTCACTACCTGGTCAAACTCTCTAGTTGACCAGTTGGAGGCTTGGTAATTTTTCTTACGGGAATCACAGATTAATATGACTTGATGAGAATCTTCTTTGTTGTTATGGGTGACAGTCATTCTAGTAGACACAAGATTGCATAGTGCAGACTACCTGAGAGGTAGCCTTAAGCTCTGCACAGTTATGGGGAGTAGTACATGTTCACTGAGGGTTGAAACTACACAGTGCATCTCAGTGGAGGTCCAGTTGTTGCAGTTGGTCCGATCGACATAGCTTTAGCAAAATGACTAAGTGTGTGAATGTGTGACTTCATAGTTGCATATTAGCTTAAGGGGGCTTGGCCTAGTTTTAGAGTTGTTTGCACCTACCAACAAAACCCTAGCTTTTGGCACTTTCAACAACAACCTGCATAGCGTAGACTATAGTCTCACCTAAAGCAATATTGGGGGATGCTAGAACAAAGTTTCTGCATCCAGGCACATGTGATAAGTGGTTCTTAGGATCCTATAGCTCAGGTCTACCTTCGCGCAGACCTGTATCCTTCTAGTGTTTGCTACTATAACTCGATCAAATTGGCTTCGAGACCTTTGCGATGGTTTATGATCAGTCTTTGTGGACCTTAAACAGGGAAATTGCCTACATTCACACATCAATAAATAACCCTAGATTTTCTTTCAGGCAAATCTATCTATTTTCATTAGAAAACATAGCAGAATCAACACTTAACTTCGCGAACACAGGTAATTATTTAAAGCATGTAGAAATAATATAGATTCAACAGTTTCGTGTAGTATTCATATATTATTTGTTGAAAACATATCATTGAGAAACAAAAAATAACATAAACAGAATCAACATAAATGCACAGTAATTCCTCAAAATGAGTCTTTATTGATATTTAATGTTTAGATTACATACTTTTCTACCTTGCACACTCAGTTGTAGGGGTCTGTGCACTCAGTTGCAGACTTACCAAGGCCTCTTATACACTTAGCTGCAAGAGCCTTCCCCTTCTTGCCTAAGTACAAGAAGCAGAGCCTTCTTGCCTTAGCACCCACTCAAAACAGTCTTGGTGTTTTCTTAGCTTACTTAGTTCTCTCCTTCTAGACTTGCTATTACTCAAATATATAGCATTCTCAATACAATACCATGGTTCATGGACCATGGGTGAGTCTCAAAACCGACCTATTTACTTATCCAAACAAGGGGATAGGACCCCTTTGAATCCTATCTACCTACGCGCTTTGCATCCACATTTCACAGAGACTTTACATCTTTTACAAACATTTCTACAAAACTTGGGTTAACTAACCCCAAAAATGACCCTAGGGACCTTATCCCAACAAGCCCCCAACACAAATATCCTGACTCACCCTTGAATCACTCACCTGGCACCTCGATATTGCTGCGCAAGCCACTGAGCTCAACCTATAACACTGCAACTTCAATAGCACTCTGTGTGGCAGCTTATTGTACTTCTTCGACCAATTTCTCTATTGTTAGGCACTCCACTGCTAGGCACATTGTCCTTTGTGTCTTCTATAGAAGCTTTAGCTTTTCCTGAATTGATAGAGTAAGATGACAAGCTTCCTCTAGCCATGGCTATAATCTGGCCTTTAGCAGGGCCTCCTGCCTCTACAATTCTTCAACTTATGCTTGCAGCTGCTTTCCCTTATATAGCTTTGTGTGGCATTGCGCTAGTGCCAAAGTGCACGTAGTCGCCTGGACTTCATCATACTTCCACTATGTCTCTCAATCATCAGCGTTCATCTTCTGTAGGTTTGGATCCTCCTGCAGATTTGTGCATAATTCCATAGCTGCATCGAACATCATTTCATAGTCTGTGACTGTGGTATCCAATGTTATTATACCATCCTTGATTGCTGCTCCACATTGCTCCCGAACCTCTGGTAGAGTTGTTGGCTACAACTTCAATTGCAGCTTTGATATCTTCATTTTGAAGTCAAAATTAACCATTCCAACTTCCTCCTTTGATGCACGTACTATAGGAGCCAATTTCCTTGCTTTTGTTGAAGCTTTGGCATCCTCTGGTATGTTCAATCAGGTACTATTTTGGAGGCATGTTCTATCGTTGTCTCCAAGCTCTGACATCATGTTTGTAACTCCTCCTTTTCCTTTAGCACATGAGTTTTATCCACAAACATATATTCATTGTTGACTTTAAACTCACTTATGATGGTGAGGGCACACTGTTTTCATCCATGATGGTGTTTATGCACCTCATGGTGACATCTTACTGAAGCAAACTCTTACCTCCATTGCAACTAGTGCATTGGTTCAGCCCCTTCATCCAACTCATCCGGTAACATTTGCATGGTCTTCTTGGGTACAATTGAACTGGCATGTTCACATTGATGCATAGTGTCCATGTTGATGTTCAAGTGAGTGTTGGTGTTCATGTGCATCAACTTGCTGAAGTGCATGTTTAGCCCTAGTTGGACTTGCTTCTTGTCATCGCCTTGGTGAGTGTATTGAATGGGTTGGATTGCATGTGTGAGCTCAACGACATGCATGTTGTTGGATCCTTTGCATGAGATCAACAATATTGTTCACCATGTTTTCTTTGTGTCAGCTGTTGGGATGGATCCTTAACTTGTACTGGTGTAGTTTCATCCATGAGTGCAAGTTGCACCCACTATTGTTGTTGTTCCTACTGTAACTCATTGGACTATTTGTGCAGCTTCATGTTCTTCCTGAGTTGTTGCTTTAGCACATGCAACTCCTTCCTTGTTCCATCTTCTGCCTTCGCAGATCTTCTTGATTTTCTATCACTTCATAGCCTGAGTCTCCAAAGTTTCTTTCATTATTAGTGGACCAGCTTGATCTTGCAACATTTCTTCGCCTCTATGTTGTCAACAACCTTCCTCTTGCATTCACTACATTCGCTGTATTCAGTATGATGCCTTCATCTTCTATTCATGATGCATCTCACTGTGATGCTACTGCTTGATGTCTATGTCCACAAACAACTTGATGTCTTCATGAGTAGGTCAGCCCATGGAAACTTCATCGACTACATCCCCAAGCATGTTTTGAATGATGTCTTCGTCTCTGCTCTCTTGGAGACCATTGTACCTGTACTGTTGGGAGGCAAATGAACACCTTTGATACCTGTAGACATGGCAATACTCATAGAAATAAATTTGTCATTTGAAAACCAAAATGAACATGAGAACTGACTTGCAACATTCCTGGGTGAATGATCATGAAGGTTGCACAATTTCAACCAGGAGGTTGGGAGACTGACTACCAAGACTGCATAAGGCACAGTCCGGGCTGCTAGGAGACTGACTAACTATTGGAACTGCAAAATGTGAAATCTAGTTCAACAATTGTTGTTGGGATTGCACAATGCATGATTCCAACTCAGAAATATTGCTCGCCCAGGGAGAAATTTGCACAAATGTTTGGGCCAAGTAGCCACTGACCTCCAGAAATGCGTAATTCAATCCAGGAGACTAGTGTTAGGCCACAATGCACAAATCTGGAGAGGAAGGTGAGCCTTCCTTCTCCATATTGCGCAATGTAGCCTTCATGAAGGTAGAGACCGGGCCAAGGTTCGTCCAACTTGCCAACAGGAAACTCAAAGCAAGTAAGTCGATGAAATACATAGTGAAAATAAGTGATAACATAAGTGTTTAACAGTGCATGCAAAACATGAATTAAATATTCAGCAAATAAATCAACATGAATGTGGGTGAGGCAGTTTGTCGGTTGGGCGATCGTCCATGAAAAATAGTTTCATGCATGCCACAGCAGTGAGATAGTAATGAAAACTGAAATAAAGCTATGACAAGCTAGTATACATGTAAATGACAGTAAGTGTTCAAAGAAATCAAGAAAACATCATTCATACAAGTGAATAAACATAAATTGATAGAAATGTAGCACAAGGCGTGGGAGCCGAGCTTACCCCAAAACAGCTGAGATGAATGTGTCGACTACTTTTGGATGTGATGTATGATGTCAGAGCTACAAGGTTGATGTGAGGAATGAGCTCTGTAGTGTCCAGTTGATAAGATTTGATAACACTGAGGTTGTGACGTGCATGCCACAAATATAGGGGAAGCAACACTTGGAGGTAGGTTTTTGAATTGTTCCTTGCATGTAACCTCCAATTGCTAAACATAGATCGCTAAAAAAAGGGATGGATTTGCATTCTGCCTTGGGAGAGACAGTTGATGCATGCAAGTAAGTTTTTCTTAGTCCCAGAGGGAATCGTAAACTCAGCTGCACATGAAAGAGACTGCTTGACTACTAGAGAAAAATGCACATTCTTGACTGTAAGTTGGACTGACTGCCCAAGGGGATTGTGAAATGTCTGGGCCCAACAGCTGAATGATGCCCAGATTTGCACAAATCCTGGCTGAACTGCCTGTTCATGGGAAACATTATGCAAATCCTACTGAGAGGGTTGGTTGGCAGGATTGCATAATCCTGGAGCCCAATAGGTTGTTAGAGGGAATTGCGCAATTCTTGGAGGAAAGGTTGGTTTCCCTCCAAAATTGTGCAAATTTCACTGGGAAGCTACTCAACCTACTACTGGACCAAGTCTGAGTGAGCATCCTATGAAGGGAAAAGATCAAACTATGATCGACAGGCTGCCTTTGAGTAAGAAAGATACTAAAGCTTGAGGACTTAACGAATCAAGGCAAGCTACTGTGAAGGTTGGTAGGGAGGCTCCAAAATAGGCTAAGTAAAAATTTTGGTGGGTGGTTGTAGTCACTACAACACCTAGTTACACACTGGTATAACTCTATCTCTCTGAATGGACCTTGTTCAGAAAAGCAAGTCTAACACCTCTGGAAGTATTGTTCAGCTCTCAACGTGTCTTGGCTTAACACTAGCTTGATTATAATATGTAACATCTGCCAAACTCTTGGTTGATTGACACACATCCCAAGCCAAGGAAACACAATTTTTTTTATTGGGGTTGAGGAGTATATAACTGCACAAGCAATATAGTCGTGAGATTCTAAGTTTCATCTCTAGTGTTTGTTCACTGCCGGTAAGCCTAGACAGTAACTCGGTGGTGTCACATAGGAACACAAGCATGGCTCCGCTACAAGAAAGCCTGGTCAGTACCCCGACAGAGTTACTTGCATCACCTCCCTACGCAGGAAGTCTTTCTCTTCTTTTTCCCCTCACCTTACTCTACTTGACTGACCTGACAAGGGTTAACCCAAAAATAATCGACTAGAGAAGGTGATACTAGTTACCGCGCAAGTGTTGTGTTTACACCAAGGTTAACTTCGAAGAGTACGTATTTTCATTGAATGTATCATGGAATAAGAGTAACAAGTTCATCATAAAGAGGCAGGATGACAGATATCCAAGTAGTGATAGCCATACAAACCCTCTTGTACTTAACCCAACTCATTTCATGAGTCACACATGCTTTCATGCAAACTATCCTATGAACGAAACAAGTGAACTAACTAACAATCAACAAAGAAACACAAGATCAGAAGAGAAAATGAATGCAAAAGAAGTAAAAAACAAGAAAGAAAAAAAATAAGAAAACAAAGGATGTAAGAAAACAAGCATGTAAGCAAACACTACTCCTACTCCTACACTAATGGTGCAAGGGCCTGATCACGTGAATTGATACTTCCAATGTAGCCAGTGACGCATTGGTAGACCCATGTGGGTGAAGGCTTGGTCCGTGAGTAACCCAGTTGTGTGGACCAGCATACAAGAAATATATAACAGTGAAGAAAGCCGCACTTCATGTTTCAATGTGCCCATGGGACATAAGTGAGTGCATGTGCATGACGACAGTCCGTGGAATTATCATGGTGTTGTGTGACACTACATGCAACTTTGAAGCACAAGCACACTCTTGACTATGACATGTAAGGAAACGAAAGAAACAAATATAACTTGTGTCATGCATGAGTGCTTGCAATATAAGACTCCTCCACTGCATAAGCAATGGGATCACACAGTTTGAGTGGAAGAAGTGTGATTTGAGTGTTAGATTGATCTTGAGTGCATAAATATGAGTGACGAGGAGCCTTAAGTGTTTAAAAAGCTTCCTAATCAGAGGCGAAACCAACCTCGGGAGGAAAAGGGCCTGACATAACCATCAACTCAGACTGAAGTGCCTCAACGATCTATGGGGTTTCAACAATGTTGACAGATGGATCTTCGTAGACCAATGGCTTAGATGGATTAACAACGAGTGAATCAACATTGTGATCAGATGATGAGGTGAAGAGATCATGACAACCAAGATCAGAAAATTTAGGATGTTGGTCGACATCGTCTTGATTTGATGAATCACACTGAGGGGTAGAAGAGAAGGAAGGATGTTCACCCTCTGTGTTTCTGGAAAGAGTAGATGAAAGATCAAGCAGATTTTCAATGAATGATTGGTCCTCTCCATTGTTGGATGATGGGCTAACATAAGGTGTGTCCTGCGAAAGATCAAGAATGGGTGGATCCATAGATGAAGACACACATGAAAAATCATGGATGGTAGTCTCACCAATGATGTCAGGGAAGAACAGAGGGGGTTCTGATGGAAGGGAGTCATCATTCTCCAAGTGTTGATGCTCAAGCTCTGTTATAGACATTTTTGTGCCTTACAGCATTGAGCATAAAATGTCCATAATCTAAGGGATCCAAAGTCCCTAAACATGTTGTTCCTACCCCTAGAGGAACAAGGCTAACTAACCACAGCAATTCACAGAAGTTCTCCACCTGAAACCACTCAAAAACAAGCCAATTCTTGATCATGTCAACTGCTCCACTGAGCATCTGCGCTGAATGTCAACTGCTACACTGGCTACCTGCGTTGAATGTCAACTCCAACACTAGCTACCTGCGCTGAGCGAGTTTGGACTTGTGGCAGGGTCATTCCTCAAGGTGTCAATACTCAGGAAGCTTCCAAAATGACACTTGTATCAGGGAATTTGACTGGTGATGAGTAAGAGGTTCCAAATCTCCAAGTGGAAGCAAGAACCTCCAAGTGGACTCAAGAACTGGCAGAGGGAGAGGACACTAGTCAGATTGATACCAGCCTCAAGCTGACTCATCCTCTCTCCAAAATATCTATATATAGATCTCTCCTCCATGAGATCTGGAGGCTGGAATTTTGTGAATGTAAAGAATTGATGTTGGTTTGAGACTGGAAACATTGGGTGCTTAATGCTTTGAAAGGAGCTGAAGAAGGAATTCCATTCTACTCGGAAGGAGATGCTGGATTGGAGCCCTATGGGTTGTATCTCTTCCTGAACCTTGTTATCAATCAATAAAGCTATCTTGGTTTTCTCCTATATACTGGTGTATTTGTATGATTGCATTAGTGTATTTGATTTGTTTCTAATCCTAAATCATTTATGAATATGTATATTTTCCTTTGTGTTGTGTTCTTCTCTTGTTGCAAGTAGCTGTTCTCTTGTCACAGGTAGTTGTTCTCTTGTGATCTCGTGGGAATCAAGTAGCTGTTCTCTTGACCAAGTGAGGAGGCAAGTAGTTGTGAACACCCAAAGAGGAGAGGATATAGATCGAGGGACAAACGGAAGACAACGGTAAGTTTATCGATCTCCTCTCTTTCATATTTCATAAAGGAAAGAACCAGAATAGCTGTATCTGTTTGTTGCTAAGGCACTGTCACACCTTAGGTGGATAGGATCGTCCTGCATAGGCATTTTTCCCTACAAAAAATTGGCGACTCCACTGGGGAAGAACTTGTCTATTCATTTCATTTTTGTTTCCGTCATTTTTGTTTACTTCATAGACTTGACAGCAACAATCGAACTGCATCTTTCCCGGATGCAAAGTAGAAAGTTGCTGCTTGGATCCAGTTGCTGGACTTGTCTATGGTCTAAAAAATAGATCCCCAAATGATGTCATGATCCTTTGTGATAGTCTTTAGTACCCTCTCAAAGCATCCCTCTATTTATACCTTGCTTGTGTTTCTGATTTGGCCTGAAACAATTGATTTTTGAGCATTTTATGACCTAGAACCCAGGGGAAACGAGAGTTTCTCCTTCAGCGCAACTGCTGTGAAGGTAGTCTGCATTTCAACGCAGGTCTCATGAGGGCTACCTGCGCTGAATGTCAAGTCCTCAGTGTTGGACTTGCGCTGAACCAGTTTAGCCTTGTGCAGCTGGGGTTCTTTGTCCTCTGTTGCCCTGTTTTGATCTCTATTTTTTGCAGCCTTTAACCAGCATAGGTAGCAGTCTGATAACCTCTTTTCTTTGCTTAGATTCCGCCTCTTTTTTGTACAAAAAGACTATAAGTGTTTTTATGTGTTTGTGGTGTCATTTACAGTTTTCATTTGCATGAGTAAAGTGGTCATCCTGTAGCCTTTGATTCAGATCTGATTGATTGTGATCTTAGAAGAGAGTTCATTGGCTGTTTGCAGCTTGATTATAGATTTACTTTTGCTTATTGGTTTGAATTTGTCTCTTTTAAGTGTCAAAACATGTCTTCATTTCGAAAGTAGCAAAGTGATTGTAATCTCTTCTACCCTTGTTGTTTTCGAAAAAGTGAACTTGTTTGTATTGATCATTTTAAAAGCAAATTCAAAGTTGTGCAAAAAGCTTTCTTTGTAGGCATTTATACTAAGAAAGTGGAAAACAAACACCTGCATTGTGCATTTTGCATTTGATAGTTTGCGTGTTGGATTTAGGAAAAGTGCATTAGAGTGTGCTGATTGCTCTTTGAGAAAATATAGTTCCTTTTCCCTTAGTAGCTAGGATTTTCAAAGTTGAAAAGATTATAAAGCTTGCTTATCATCTTTAGACTGCATTTAGGAATTTGTATCATACATCTCGTGGTGAACCTTGAAAGGAAAACTTTAAAAAGATCAACCTAAAATAAACTGAATGAACCTAACAACGCTTTGTAACATAACGCACAACATAGAGGTCTAGGCTAGAGACGTGTTCTGGCGTCGTTAAGCCTAGTGACTGTCGATCTCATGGAAGGTGGGTGATTCCTCCTGAGGGACGATAGCGCTAGTACGGATTGTGCTCCCACGTACCATCGCGTATATATTGGGAGACCCCTATAGGCATATATCTTTTATCCTTAGGAAGCCGTGTCGGCCGCCCTACTGATCGCAATGCAGTGAACACAGCATTCACAAAGATTGACCGTCCGTACCCTAAAAAGTATTCTGCGGTTTTGCGAAAAGTTTGGCACACCCTCTGCCTAGAACTCCAGAGCAGTTTCTTTTGGCCTTTTTCAGACTCTATAACAGAAAAAGTCCATCCGAGCATTTGTCACTTCGGGCTCGTTAAAACATCGAAGGATACTAGAGTCATCTTTAGCTTTTTCTCGACTCTTTAAAAGTGAAAAAGCAAGTTGTGTCTAAAGCGTCGTTAACAATTTATTTTAAACGGAACAATCACCCTTTAATCCTGCGTTGATCTTTAGGTTGAAAAGATGGAGCACACCAACCAAGGAATTCCTCTTGGTGGAAATCCTAGTCCCTTCTCCTCTTGGGGAGATGTTGGTGCACCCCACATGGCCACATTGTCGCTTCCAGGACTGACGATTGGCCTACCAGTTTGGCTCTTTTCAACCAATGTCGTTCAGAATACCACCATTCCTGAACAGTCGAGTCAACAGTTAGATCAGACAAGAGTTGCCTCCCAGCCTTCCACTTCATCTTCCTCCCCTCCTTCCTCTTCGCTTGACGGAACTGGTAAATCAAAAAAACGTGTCCCTAAGGAGAAGAAGGAGCCTAAGGCGACTGGGGGCAAACAAGTGTCATCTAACAAAAATCCACACACACCACTCGTAAGGCCTAAATCGCCATGCATCATATGCAAGGGAGACCACTTCCATAGAGATTGTCCCTGTATCCCCCGGATACTAAGAGACGGGTCCTCCCGTTTGCACAATTCGGTACCATCGACCTCTGATAGCCATGTCGACTGCTCACCGTCAACTAGTGGGAGTGAAGCCCCAGGACAGAGCGGGAAAACTAAATTTCCCTGCAGACTGTGTGAAGGCGATCATGCCATCCACCGTTGTCCCTTCTTAGACGAGGCAAAAAGAGTTCTGGAAGATCGCCCAATTTTACGAGCGCAACTTCCTCCTGGATATCAAAAACTCTTGCCAAGTCCCTCGCTAGTTGAGAATCTGACTGACCCGCCCAGGTGGTCAGCCGAAGCACTTGTCATTGAAGATGAAACGTCTTGATCCATGCCTGACGAAAGTCAAAAGGTTGATACGGAAGTTGACCCGGTTTTGCCTTCAGAGGCTCTATCTTCGAATGACACCCTCACAGAGGAGAATCAAGACGACACCGTCCAGATTCTCTTCATCAGCACTGACTCTGATGATCAAGGGGGCAATGCCACCATTCCTTTATCGCAGGATGAAAGTTCATCAGAGCGCTATCCGGCCGTATATTCGGTCCCACCACCAAGCAACCTAGTTGTGTCCTTTGACTGGAACCAACTAGGCAGACCCCGGTTGCCAGCCAGTATACCATTCAGAATTATTTGTCAAATATACAAAATGGTAATGGCTGGCACTATCATTGATGAGGGGGAATCTGTGAGTATCCTTTCCTCTATTGCTTGGAAAGCGCTTGGTTCGCCAGTTCTTTTGCCTGAGATGAGAAGTCTATCGGGCTTTGATAAAGGAACCAGTCGACCTTTAGGGATCCTCCCCAATGTGCCTATAACATTGAAAGGGAAGACCGTTCAAATGAACGTGATGGTCGTTCAAGGACCCTTGGATTATAACCTACTCCTTGGACGAGACTATATATATTGCATGGGAGCTGTAGTCTCCTCACTCTTTAGAGTAATGTGTTTTTCGCATGAAGGAAGAATGGTCAAGCTCGTGGACCAACTTTCGTTTCCCGGATCACGCATCGCAAATAGTCATGTACCATCCCTAAATGGTCTATTCATGCAAGAAGTGTCTCAACCCACGGTCCGTCCTCCTGATGAGCGCGAGTAATCCAGGAGGATATGACTGGAACCCAGGGGGCATGCGTCCTGGCCTGCTTCGGCAGGAAAACTTTGGGTATAGGGTAGGTTTCCGCGGGAGAATATGACTAGTCCGTACCCCGTCCGTGGATGGAAGAGGGGTTGTTCTAGAATAGGATTCTTTTGTCAAAGTTACGTGTTTGGCGCCAGAGTCATTCACCCTTGTCTATTTTGGTAGACATTGCCGAGGAAGTGTTTTGTTTGAAAGAGTAACGAGACAATCTTTGGGTAACCTGAAAGAGGTAAGCCTCTCTCGATTAAAACAAATGTTTTGGCGGAAGGGAAGTAGAGGTAACCTTGAAACTCTGTTTTATACCTGGGGGCATGCAAACCTTTTGGAATGCAAGCAAGGGGCAACTATTTATTTTTTAAATTTTTAGGACCTCTAACCCTTTAAACTCGTAGGATTAGTCGTTTCCGAACTTGCATAAAGAAAGGATATGGAGCAAAGCTTAGTGAGATGAAACTCCATAAAAAATAGAATCTTGATGAGACACTCTTATCTTATGACTGGGTAATCGAGCAGTTTTAGCATAAAGTTCATGCTCGTTAAAAAATAAACGCAAGATCCGAGCAGTTTTAACGCGGTCTTCATGCTCATTAAAAAATAAATATAAGCAGTGAGCAAGAGTTTCCTCCAGTGTTTAAGCTCATTTTTAAATAAAAAATGAACCTATCCCGGTAAATAACCACTGTGATCGTAAATTTATCAGCCATAAAAGCCTTGGTCGTGTTTGCACCTGCCACCTCCACTTTTCATTTGGCCGATCGTTCACCTCCATATGATTGTTTACCCATTTTGAGGAACAGCTGCGAAGAGTGATTTCACCTAGCCATCCTTGTGACACTGCCGTGATTGGCAAATTCCAACCTGTACCTGGAATCTGCTGCTATCCCTGTTTATCACTCGTTCCTCAAAAGGCGAGTCTTCTTTAAGCTCTTTTCAACTGACTCGTAAAATATGAAAAGATTGCCGAGTCTTGGCCTTCCAGCTCGTTAAAGGACCGGAAGTGCTATCCCTCCTCTAGATTTTAATCTTTTTGGACCTGAGGGATTATTGCACAAAAAGATCGAGCGCTTGTTTTGTTCGGCTCATTAAAATTATCGAAAACTCATCCCTTCTGTATTGTTTTATACTTTTTTGAATTTGGGATTAGATGATGAAAAAGGAATTTTGGAGTTGACTTTATGTATCTTTCCAGACTCTCTAAAAATGAAAAGAATCGAGTTATCCTTGTCCTTAGACTCGTTAAAATTATTAAATAGCGACAAACTTGTCTTTAGACGAGAACGAGTTTCCCTATCGCTAGGCTCGTTAAAACATAGCGATGGGCTTGCCCGAAGGGCAGGTTATAGAACAAGCATATGTTATCCTCCTCAAGCTTGACAAAAATAAAGAGGTACTGCTCAGCAATGACTGGGGAAAAATTGGGAGAAAACTAAAGAAAACTTTGATGGTAGCAGGTCGCTCTTGAACATGACACTTTTCCTCCGTACCACAATCGGGTTGGGCTGTCTCATTCACCGGTCACATCACCATGGTTTCGCCATACCATCCATATTTGGGGTAATGCTACCAATCCATCGCATCAGTGTCGCCATATGTTCAAGAGAAGTCGTTCAGAAAGAGTCAACCGGGTCCCATCCATTGCCATACATTATCCTTCATCCATTCATGACCGCCACCCTGAATCATATGTCACAGATTGTTTTCACCTCCATTAAAATCATTAGCTCCGTTCCGTGTCACTGATGTGGGATTCATCAAGGCCCTCCTTTGATGGATCGCTTCTTGTCGACATCAGCTCATTATCCAAGAAGTTGATCTAGGAACACCCCCTTCAGTACTTTGAAGCTTGCATGCCTCAATGGCAAGTTTCTCACTTCCGACGACAGGTATACATCAATGACCTTCGACCAGAAGATTTTGCGTGGTGTTCGACGCCAAGTCCTTTATTCACACCACGTGAATTGTACTGCAGTACCTTGAGGGTCATTATCATTATCGGTGATTCCTCTCGCGCTTGTTAACGGTTTACATCATTGACCGGTAATCAAGCGATGTCTTTCCATGTTCGACTTCAGCGCAATTCTCACATGGATCGACTTGTACTTAGAGTGAAGATCGAACGAGTTTGAAGACCCCGGATCTAGTTTCATCCATCCGGGCTATGATATATATTCAGGAAAGATAAAGACATTTGACATGTACATCATTGCAGCAGATGATCATCCTACTCAAAGGATGATAATTTCGCCAAAATTATCAGTCTACCATCAGACGATCGTCTGTTCTATGTACAAAAATGAATTTATAAAGCTAAGCATGGGAATGCCCGCCTCAGCTATATCATGAAAGCAGTATGAATCATAATGTATTGTATTGTATCTTATTACAGGTCTCCTCCCAGCAAATGGATGAACTTCGGACCCTCCTGGATAAAGCATTTCACCCGATAAACGGCCTCATACTTTAGGGGACAACTGTTATAGACATTTTTGTGCCTTACAGCATTGAGCATAAAATGTCCATAATCTAAGGGATCCAAAGTCCCTAAACATGTTGTTCCTACCCCTAGAGGAACAAGGCTAACTAACCACAGCAATTCACAGAAGTTCTCCACCTGAAACCACTCAAAAACAAGCCAATTCTGGATCATGTCAACTGCTCCACTGAGCATCTGCGCTGAATGTCAACTGCTACACTGGCTACCTGCGTTGAATGTCAACTCCAACACTAGCTACCTGCGCTGAGCGAGTTTGGACATGTGGCAGAGTCATTCCTCAAGGTGTCAATACTCAGGAAGCTTCCAAAATGACACTTGTATCAGGGAATTCGACTGGTGATGAGTAAGAGGTTCCAAATCTCCGAGTGGAAGCAAGAACCTCCAAGTGGACTCAAGAACTGGCAGAGGGAGAGGACACTAGTCAGATTCATACCATCCTCAAGTTGACTCATCCTCTCTCCAAAATATCTATATATAGATCTCTCCTCCATGAGATCTGGAGGCTGGAATTTTGTGAATGTAAAGAATTGCTGTTGGTTTGAGACTGGAAACATTGGGTGCTTAATGCTTTGAAGGGAGCTAAAGAAGGAATTCCATTCTGCTGGGAAGGAGATGCTGGATTGGAGCCCTATGGGTTGTATCTGTTCCCGAACCTTGTTATCAATCAATAAAGCAATCTTGGTTTTCTCCTATATACTGGTGTATTTGTATGATTGCATTAGTGTATTTGATTTGTTTCTAATCCTAAATCATTTATGAATATGTATATTTGCCTTTGTGTTGTGTTCTTCTCTTGTTGCAAGTAGCTGTTCTCTTGTCACAGGTAGTTGCTCTCTTGTGATCTCGTGGGAATCAAGTAGCTGTTCTCTTGACCAAGCGAGGAGACAAGTAGCTGTGAACACCCAAAGAGGAGAGGATCTACATCGAGGGACAAACGGAAGACAACGGTAAGTCTATCGATCTCCTCTCTTTCATATTTCATAAAGGAAAGAACCAGAATAGCTGTATCTGTTTGTTGCTAAGGCACTGTCACACCTTAGGTGGATAGGATCATCCTGCATAGGCATTTTTCCCCACAAAAAGCTCCCACTCATACTCTTCATGATTGACAACGCATGTTGGTTGTCTAACGTCAACTCTGTTAGCGGGTTGTTCCTCATTCACAACAAGTAGAGAGTCTATAATGGATGAACACAAGACAATATCATCTGGAGGAACACCAAGGTGTGAAGATAGAGGTCGAAAAAAGGAATTCATATGAGAACTCGAAGGACCCACAACCAAATCTGTGTGAAAATTGTGTGGTTGGGAGGGTGTGAAAGTTAACAGGTGTGCGAACATGATCCTCAGCATCACTGACCAATGGTGGAACTTTTGAATGAGAGGGAGGCAGACAGTTCATTGAGATAGTGCATTCTCCCACATGAGATTGGACAATTCCATCAATGAAAAATGTTGAGCGAGGCTTGATATCAAGCTTCCTCTTGGTACGAGCTGATTTCTTAAGACAATACTCGAACTAGTTCCAGAGATAAGCAAACTTCATCTGGCTCCTTGGAGCTTGAAACCGTAAGTCACGAAAGTGCTTCCAAAAATCAATAATGGATTCATGCAGAGTCCTCCGTTGTTGTAACAATTTATGGTTAAGATGGTCTGAATCAGAATGATGGAACATGCCTTCAATAAGATCATAGAAGTGCTCATATGAGTGCACGGTGTCAGCCGATAGGCTAAGCACCCAATAAAAATCGGTTGGCACCCAATGAAATTGAGATTTTCGAAGTGTGTATGCGAGCAACAACCCGGCCTATTCATCAATAAACTCATCTTCCTCATAAATCATGGAAAGAAAGTTATGTAAGTGTTTAGGCCATGCCACTTTGCCTTCACAATCATACGTGTGAGTGGACAAGAGATTGAAAAGCCTCCCCGAGATGGAGACATCTTCATGATTCGAAAAACACCTCGGGGGAAGAAGAATACAAGACTCCATGAAAGATATCCAAAGGTTCAAAACTGGATGAGAGGTCACTGCTTGTCATCAGGCCCTCCTTCTAGAGTCGGAAATGTTGACGGTGCTGGACCCGCCAACATGTCAAGGAGATATCCTTGGTAAAAACTCCCAATTAGACCTTAGACCATTTAGTGTAGGAGTCCCAGTAGTGGTTCATAAGGTAATACATTGACCGTGATGTCACACAAAGGAAAGCAAGATAACTCTGTCAGTATCTACGGTGTGACTCATGATTTGAGTCAAGGAATGAGTATGAGAGGTTCCAACACTTCAAAGGAGAGGAAGGTGAAGGTGAGTTCTAGGTTGAAAGGGATCAGTCCCAACTCAGCTAGGAACACACAACACAAAGGAAATACACAGCTTCTGACAGAACAATCGACACAGATGCGATAGACATAACATACAAGGGAAGATAACACAAACAACACTCACGGATTAGTTCAAGATGAGTGTGAAGATTGACATAACAAGGTTCAGAGAAAGGTTTGTCTGATGTCCCACAGAGCTGTCAACATAGATGGTGACATCATTAACGACATATGCAACACATTAACAACAAGATTCATATAATTGCATACAAATCAGTTCATATATAAGTGCATAAGCTAAACAACATATATCATTAAGGCAACTGGAGTAGTCCAACTACAATAACAACATATGCATGAAAATGTGCTTGCTTTTATTATATAAAGAAGTATAAGTCACAATCATACAATACACCATGTAAATCTGCTAGCCCCATCTTCCTACTCCTCCAAAGAGATGTACTAGCTTCTTGTAGTGGAGAAGCCAAGGCGGATTACAATACTGTCCAAGTCTTCTTCAAGATTGTCTTAGTAGAAGCTTGGGTGACCTAAAGCCCCATACAATGAGTTATGAGGGACTATTTATAGCAAAGGGTGGGGTGACCCTTGACATTCCCCTTTGTGATAGTTCAACTACTCTCATGACTCTTCACCTACTCTATGACTGTTACATTCAATTGTTGACACTCGAATTACACTTGACATGACTCAACATTACAATGTACATGTACTCATGTGAGACAACTTGGACTGAGCAAGCCTTGCAAGACATCACTGTCACTCGGTCCATTGTGGTGAGACCAATTCTTTGACATGCTTGTGATGCTGAATCTGGTGAGATGATGCGGAGCATGGTCGTCCATGATGGTGTGTATGCACCTCATGGTGACATCTTGTTGAAACAAACTCTTACATCCATTGCAACTGGTGCATTGGTTCGGACCCTTCATCCAACTCATCTGCTAAAATGTGCATGGTATTCTTGGATATGGTTGAACCAAAAACACACTGATGCATAATGTCTGTGCTAATCATCAAGTGTGTGTTGATGGTCATGTGCATCAACTTGCCGAAGTGCATGTTCAACCACAGTTGGAATTACTTCTTTTCTTCGCCTTGGTGAGTGTGTTGAATGGGTTGGATTGCATGTGTGCACTCAATGACATGAATGCTGTTGGATCCTTTGCATGAGATCAACAACACTTCTCACCATGTTTTCTCTGTGTCAGCTACTGGGATATATCGTTAACTTGTACTAGCAGAGTTTCATCCATGAGTGCATGTTGCACCCACTATTGTTCCTATTCATGCTGAACTCATTGGATTATCTATGTAGCTTCATGTTCTTCCTTAGTTGCTGCTTCAGCACATGCAACTCCTTCTTTTTTCTATCTTCTACCTTTGCGCGATCTTCATGATGTGTTGTCACTTCATAGCCCGAGTCTCCAATGTTTCTTTCATTATCAATGGATCTGCTTGATCTTGCAACTTTGCTTGCCTCTATGTTGTAAACAACCTTCCTCTTACATTCGCTACGTTCACTGCATTCAGTATGTTTCCTTCAGTTGCTATTCATGATGCTATTTGTTGTGATGCTGTTGTTGATGTCCTTGTCCATGAACAACTTGATGTCTTTGTGAGCAGGTAACCCCATCGACACTTGATTGACTGCATCCTGAATCATGATTTGAATGGTGTCTTCATCTTTGCTCTCTTGGAGACCATTGTACCTGTACTACTGAGAGGTAGATGAACACCTGTGATACCTGGAGGCATGGAAACATTCATAGCAAGCAATCTGTTAGTCGAAAACCAAAATGAACATGAGAACTGACTTGCAACATACCTGGGTGAATGATCATGAAGGTTGCACAATTTCAGTCGGGAGGTCGGGAGACCGACTGCCAAGACTGCACAAGGCACAGTCCAAGTTGCTGGGAGATTGGCTAAATTCTGGAATTGCAAAATGTGCAATCGAGTTGGGGAGTTTGCTGCTAGATTGCCTAATGTACGATTCCAACTGGGAAATACTGCTGACCAAGGAGCCACTGACCTCCAAAAATGTGGAATTCAGTCTAGGAGGCCATTTCTTGGACATAATGAGCAAATATTGAGAGGAAGATGAAACTTCCTTCTCCAGATTGTGCAATGAAACCTTGGAGAAGGTAGAGACCGGGCTAAGGTTGGCCTGAGTCGCCAATGGGAAACTCAAAGCAAGTAAGTCGATGAAATGCTTGGTGACACTAAGTGATAGCAGAAGTGATTAACAATGCATGAAAAACATGAACGAAAGATTCATTAAATAGATCAACATGCATGTGGGTGAGGGAGTTTGCCAGTTGGGTGAACTTCCATGCAAAATAGTTTCATGCATGCGACATGAGTGAGATAGAAATGAAAACTTAAACAAAGCTAGGACAAGCTAGTATACATGTAAACAACAGTAAGCATTCAAAGAAATCAAGAAAAAAACACTCACACAATCAAATACACAAAAAGTGACAGAAATGCAACACAAGGCATGGGAAACAAGGTTACCCCAAAATAGCTTAGGTGAATGTGCCGATTGCTCCTAGATGTGATGTGAAATGTTAGAGCTACAAGGTCGATATGGGGAATGATATCTGGTGTGTCTAGTGGATGAGTTCTGGTAACATTTAGGTTGTGACCCGCATGCCACAAATCTAGCGGAAGCGACATTTGGAGGGAGGTTTCTGAATTGTTCCTTGCATGTAACCTCCAACTGCTAAACATAGATCCCTAAAACAAGGGATGCCTTTGCATGCTATGTTGGGAGAGATAGCCCATGCATGCAAGTTTGTTTTGCTTAGTCTTGTAGGGAGCCAGTCAACTCAGTTGCACATGCAAGAGGCTTCTTGACTGCTGGAAAAAAATGCGCATTCTTGACTGTAAGCTGGGCTGACTGCCCAAGGGGATTGTGCAATTTCTGGGCCTAGCAACTGACGTGAAAATCCTGGGACGAACTACCTGTTGATGGGAAAATTACACAAATCCTGCTGGGAGGGTTGGTTGGTAATATTGCACAATCCTGGATCCCAGTAGGTTGTTAGAGGGAATTGCACAATTTCAGTATGAAGCTACCCAACCTGCAGCTGGACCAAGTATGGGTGAGTAGCCTGTGAAGGGAAAAGATTAAACTGTGATCAACAGGCTGCCTTTGAGCAAGAAAGATACTGAAGCTTGAGGATTTGATGAAGCACGAAAAGCTGCTATGAAGGTTGGTAGGGAGGCTCCAAAATAGGTTAAGGCAAAATTTTGCAAGGTGGTTGTAGCCACTACATCAAATTGATACATATTTGACTTGGTTATTCTATTGATACATGTATTTCCGTCATAGTTTTGAATATTAATAAAGTTTCAGTGACTTTGAGTAATTCATATTTCGTATATGGACAAAAACCAACAACCTAAAAGAAAATTTTGGGTTGAATTTCTTGAAGATATGAGGCAGAAGTTCAGTCATGTTTTCCGATTCTCAAATTTTCAATGAAGTTATGAAATCGAAATTAGTGTTATAGATACTAATATATTTTTATGGTCTAGTGGAAATTTAAAGTAGTTCTTTTTTTCAATATTAGTTTATAATCCGTTATACTGTTGCATATTCTTATATCCATGCCATCAATTATGATCATCCTCACTTCATCGCAACTGCACCCACTCTCCCGGGGTTTTCCTAGTTCCATATCGCCATGAATTCTTTATATGTCTTTTTGTGTTCCATTTTCCTACTTCAATGAATAAACCCACTCTCTCGAGGTTTCCTAATTCGATTTAGCCATGAATTCTTTATATGTAATTTCGCAATCCATTTTCCTAATTCAACGAATAAACCGTGACTTCAATGTATAAATCCTCTACAAGTTCAAAATACTAAAGAGTTTAGACTTCTGTGATCCATACTTTGATTGTGAGAATAATTTCAGCAAAATCACATAGAGAATCATTTGTCGACGCGTTTCAAACCAACTAGTGTGATTCATCGTCAAGACAAGTTGAGGAACAAATCTGAGGGATCAGTTAAATAGTGCTTGCAGGTTCTCCAACAGCTATATTTGACCAGGCAACGGTTAAAAAGACTCTTAACGGCTAGATTAGACCAGGGCCTAGGGGAAAGGGTCAAGGTTAGTTAAATTGTTCAAATAATATAATAATTTCTAATCTTATGGTAGATCATAATTAAAAAGACCATAGTTTAATTTTTATTATTATTATCACAATTATTAACTTCTCAAATAAGTATTATTAATCTAATAATAGACTAAATTTTGTCTTATTTTATTAATTAATTAATTTTTTTAATATTATGAATAGCAATATTATTATATTAATATCAAATTTATATTAAATTATTATTATTATTAGTGATATTATTGTATTAGTGATATTACTAGTGGGTGCAAGCCCCGGAAGTGATGATTGATGCTATGTGATTCGTTCTACACATTTCACTAGTTTCAATCCTACTTCTTCACCCCTGTGAGCATCACCCGATGCAATGAGTGCTAAGTGAACTATTCAAAAATCATGAGAAATTAGTCAGTTACGACTACCTCTCATGGAAATGGTCATACGTTTGAATGACTTACTTAACGCAGTTGAATCCCAAAAATGATATCTAATATAATGCACTGCGTAAATCCCCCATACTTAAATTCAAAAAGAGTCAAGGGATCTCTACTTGAATGGTTCATGAGGCACAATACTTGCTAAGGTTTTGCAAATGGGGTAGCAAGCTAAGTGGGCTTGATTGTGGGGAAAAACTCCACAGTTAAGCGCGCTTGAGCCAGAGGAGTTCTGGGATGGGTGACCTCCTGGGAAGTCCTGGTTACCGGGTGCAAGCCCCGGAAGTGATGATTGATGCTATGTGATTCGTTCTCCACATTTCACTAGTTTCAATCCCACTTCTTCACCCCTATGAGCATCACCCGATGCAATGAGTGCTAAGTGAACTATTCAAAAATCATGAGAAATTAGTCAGTTACGACTACCTCTCATGGAAATGGTCATACGTTTGAATGACTTACTTAACGCAGTTGAATCCCAAAAATGATATCTAATATAATGCACTGCGTAAATCCCCCATACTTAAATTCAAAAAGAGTCAAGGGATCTCTACTTGAATGGTTCATGAGGCACAATACTTGCTAAGGTTTTGCAAATGGGGTAGCAAGCTAAGTGGGCTTGATTGTGGGGAAAAACTCCACAATTAAGCGCGCTTGAGCTAGAGGAGTTCTGGGATGGGTGACCTCCTGGGAAGTCCTGGTTACCGGGTGCAAGCCCCGGAAGTGATGATTGATGCTATGTGATTCGTTCTCCACATTTCCCTAGTTTCAATCCCACTTCTTCACCCCTGTGAGCATTACCCGATGCAATGAGTGCTAAGTGAACTATTCAAAAATCATGAGAAATTAGTCAGTTACGACTACCTCTCATGGAAATGGTCATACGTTTGAATGACTTACTTAATGCAGTTGAATCCCAAAAATGATATCTAAAGTAATATTATTATATTAACTTCAGGTTAATAGTTATATTATTATATTAATAATATTAATCACTATTTAACTGATCGCTCAGATTTGTTCCTTAAGTTGTCCTGACGATGAACCACACTAGTTGGTTCGAAACGTGCCAACAAGTTCAAAATACGTTGAATTATATTTAGATAGCTTACCCATATTTATTTATCTCATTATTTTTCTATTTTAGCACATTTTTCTAATGGTAACCTTAGTAAAAGCGACTTTTATGAAGGTGATAAATAATGCCCGTTTTTATAAATGGATAAACCCATCCGGTTGCTGAAGTTAGAAAACTGGTGGGTTGTAATCTGGAGTGTCGTCCACCTTGTGTCTTTTCAGTGTACTGCACAACCTGTATCCATTCAACCACAGTTCGAGATTGTTGCCAACTCCCCTCTGACACAATTAAAGCATGCAGTACCTCTCATTTGAAATTTGAAATTTGAACACCCCACGCACCACATGAATACCTGACAGGTAGCGATTAAAGCACGTAGTACGTCTCATTTGAAATTTGAAGACCCTCGGTGCCACATGAATTACTGGTAGGTTGGCCTTCTAGCACTATGTTTTTGAGCTAGCCTATAACCATAGTATGAAGATATTTTGGGTTTATTGCAGAATCTTGCATAAGCTCTTTCATTATTGCCAACAATTGCAAATACAATGTGTGGCCTAAATAATCCGAATAAGGGTTGTCATTTCATCCAATAGGCTTCTAGTGAAAGTGAAATCGCTTCTTCAGACAAAAAAATGTATATGGTGGAAACATATTTGAGAAGTCGGCGTTTCCATTATTGAGGGGAGAGCTCTGGCTATGTAGGAGGCATCCTTTTGACAGTTCATATGTTCGATATAACTATTATTCCCACAATGTGGACCTGCAAAGATGCATGCAAGGAAAGTACTCAATACAAAGTCTCCAAGGAAATTTTCATATGAAACCAGAAGTGAGTCCTCTCATGGCACGACTGCTAATGGATCTTAGAGTTACAAAAAAACACACGGGACAATGCAGCCATGGCTCATTTCTGTCGTGATACTGTGAATACTATGAGGCATTTCCATGGAGGATGTCAGGTTGGGGCTATGGTTAACTAGAACTATATGAAATTGATAGTCTCAGGATCGTGGATAGCTCAACACTTAAAGAAGGCCTCGAGTCAACACACACCACCACCTTGATGCTTGCATTTATAATTTTCTTAATATTTTTTTATATATAACAAGGTTAACCATAACGTTTTATTTTTATCGTTACAAATTGTGATATGTATGCAGATATATGGGAATGAAGATTCTTCTAGAAATATTCTGAACGGACGGACATTCGCATTGCTTCATGTAATTGCCTTAGTTAAGACTCTGGAAAGCTTTGTGAGGTGTAATCGTCACCGAGTTACTTGGGTAGTAGGTCGATATAATGTTAGAAAAGTTAGACTATAAATAGTGTTACTGTGTATTGCAGTGTTAGCTATAAATAACGTTGTCGTGTATTGTAGCGTTAACTATAAATAACTTTATTACGTATCTTTTATTTCTCTTTAGTCTTGTAGTTATAGAAATTTTATTTTGTTTAATGTTTTTTCAAAATTTTCATAAATTAATATTGAAGTTATTGAAATTTTATCAAAATTTTCATAATGTTCATATTTTCGAGAGAAATCACATAGAGAATAAAGGCTCGATGCTATCATCAAACGAGGATGAGGAGCAAGATCAACTGACCAAAATATATAAAATCTCAAGATCAACCAACCAAAATATATAAAAATCTTAGAAATACAACGGTAAATTCCCAACGGTTAAAATATTTCATTTCATTTCATTTTTATTTTTATTTTTTTAAATTTTTATGAATGTTAAAGGGCCAAAATCAAATTTGTTAATTTTGAATTTTAATCTAATTTAATTTTGTAAAAAAAAGACAAAAATAGAATTATATATATATATATATATATATATATATATATATATATATATATATATGTATTATTTGAATTTGATTTTTTTTTTTTAAGATTCTAATATTTTGTTATTAAGAAATTTTATATTATAATTTATTTATTATGTTAAAAAAAAAAACTTCAAGATAGAAGAAGGAAATTAATGAGGGAAAGAACAAAGAGAAGGGATCCATCCGCTACTTAACTTCCATCCATCATCCCTATTAAGAGCTTTACTCCTGTTTTCAATTTCAATGGCTTCTCTTAATCTTGGGTGATGGAATTATCAACTCTTGCGAGGACCTTAAAATCCTCTAAGCAAATATGGTGTTTCATTAATTCAACATGTTCAGCTAGAGTAGAGGAGCTGGTCCCATAGTGCCTAAGGTCTACTGCTTGCTCCTAAATCCTTTGTGAAATGGAATGACCAGTCTCATCGATCTAGGGGGTTCCACAAGAACACATAATTAAATAAACACCTTTCATGCATTTGAGATCAATAGGGTCCGACAAATCTTAAAGAGCTACGAATGGTTTTAAAAGGTCTAAAGGTGGAGCCAATCTTTTTCTTCTTAAAGATTCTAGCAATCTTGTCAGTTGTCCCTTGGATAAAGGAAAGTTGTACATTAGAGGTCACCATAATAATAAATAAATTATAATATAAAATTTCTTAATAACAAAATATTAGAATCTTACGAAAGAATATTCAAATTCAAATTCAAATTCAAATATATTTTATTCTCTTTTCCTTTTTTTTTACACAAAAATAAATTAAATTAAAAATCAAAATTAACAAATTTGACTTTGGTCCTTTAACATCCATTAAAAATAAATAAATAAATAAAATGAAATGAAATGAAATATTTAACCATTGGAACTTTATGGTTGCATCTCCGAGATTTTTATTTTTATATATTTTGGTCAATTGATCTTGCTCCTCATCATCTTGGTTCTAATGATGAACCTAGATCTAGGTTGGAAACGTGTTGACCCTTTGTTCTCTATGTGATTTCTCCGGAAAATATGATGGTTATATCATCAATCACACAAGCATAAAATCTGAGAATTTTTTTTCATAAATTAATATTGAAATTATCAAAATTTTAAGAAAAAATTATTAGTTTTCACTTTCTAAATATTTAAAAATGTTTTTGAAATTACATCAATATTATAAAATATAATATAATATTATTTTATGAAATCTATTATTTTCATATTTTTCATATAAAATATCATAATATATTGTTTTATAAAATCTGTTATTTTCTTTTTCTCTATTTAATAATTTGCTGTTAAAAATAATTTTCATTTTCAAATTTTAAAACGTTATTATTTATATATATTATTTTGCGGTTTAAAAGGAAATGTACAGTTTTAAGAAAAATTAATAGAAAAGGGAAATCGATTTTTTCAATTCATTATACACCATGAGGTTAAATGTTATTTTAAAGGAACGTGACTTATTAATGTCATGTCATGGTAAGATAGAATTATATTTTCCCAATAAGATAGACTTAGTACTTGGGGTTATGTGGGATCAAGTTGAATGTTATTTAAATACACATGGTTCTATTAGTTTAAATTAAGATAAAATTATCTTTTGGTTTTGGAGTACAATTTATTAATTTTTTAATTAAAAATTTGGCTCTCTATATTACTTTTAATTAATTAAAAAATTATATTTCAATATGTGAATAAATAACTTATTACTCTAAAAACATAAGAAAAATAAATATCTACTTACAAATTAATATATTTTTTCTTAAATTATACATATATATATATAACTATTTTTATTATAAATTAATAAATTATATAACTTAAAAAGATATCACCTATTATAAAACTAAATATGTAAATTAAAAGCACAAGTGAAAATAAAATTATAAATAAATGTTTTTTTAATAAATAAAAAAACTTATTTAAAAATAAATATTTTTATAAAATAGTAAATAATATATTTTTATATATAAATTTAAAACTATATGTAATATATTTACAAATAAAATTTTACACGGTTGTTACTTTGCTTCACCATTGTAAAGTGGTGAAGAGGGTTACGTTAAGATATGTGGACAAGTGTGAAATTTAATTTTTTAATTTAAAAATAGAATATTTTTTAGTCAAATTATTATTGTTGTGTTTCAAATAAATTTTTAAATAAATAAATATATTTGGTATTTTTAAAAAATAATTTATATAAGTTTATTTAGTGTAGAATAGATGGTGATTGCCTGTACTATTAAGACACTTCCTAATGTGAAGGTCATTCACTCAAAATTCATGGGCAAAAAATCTAGACATGTTAAGGGTTGGTGTGACCTAGACCGATCCATGGTTGTTTTGGTTGTTTATTACATTGAGAAAGGCTATCTACAACACAGTATGTGGTAGATCTCACCTAAAAAGGTTAATGTTTAAACTTTAAACTTTAAACTTTAATATTTTTAATGTAATGTTAGCCCTATCAATCTATCAATCTAAAGAGATTAGTAAACCTCCTTAAAATATAAAGAAAACAAGTAATGTTTAAAATTTAACATTTAACAGTTTTAATCTAATTTTAGCCCTATCAATCTATTAATCTAAAGATGTTAGTTAACCTCTTTAAAATATAAAGAGGTATGGTAAATAAATAAAAATATAAATAAACCAGAGATATGGTAAATAAACAGAACTTTTTTTTATATTTACTAGAGAGGTATGGTAAATAAATAAAACCTCCTTTTATATTTACTCCATAGACCTCTTTATATTTAAGAAAACTAGAAAAGAGGTTTTATTTAGGTGAAGCCTGTGGGACAAATAATTATTAATACCATGAGCCAAATACCATATTTATAAAAGAGGTATGGTAAATAAATAAATATAAAAGAAGTATGGTAAATATATATATATATATATATATATATATATATATATATATATATATATATATATATATATATATATATATATATATATATATATATATATATATATATCAAATAGGATTAGAAATCCACATCTAATTATATACCAAGCTTATGGGTCAAATACCATGGTGAATAAAAGAGATATGATAAATAAATAAAGGTAAATAAATAAAACCTCTTCTTACATTCATTCCATAAACCTCTTTATACTTACTAATACTAAAAAAAGAGGTTTTATTATTTATTTATTTATTAGTACCATTGGCCAAATTATTATTAATACCATGCAAAAAAAAACGTTATTAAACCTAATAATAATATTAAAAGATTAATATTATTATTATTAAACAAAATCACATGAGAGAATTTTTTGACCTAGGCATTTCGAGCCAAAAAGTGTGGTTCATCCTAAGACCAGAGGCAGACCATGGAAAATGTGGCTTAAATAGAGAGCAATGTAGGCTCTACATTACTCTCTATTTAAACCTTTGCCATGGTCCGTCTCTTCATGTGACGCTAATGATGAACCACACTTGTCACCGAAAGACTTTGTTTAATTCATTATGGATCACAGAAGCTTGAATACAGAAGTTATTATTATTATTAAATCTAATAGTCATATAAATATATTATAATATTAATATTATTAAATTTAATAACTTTGGATTAATACAATATTGAATTTTTTATATTATAATATATATTAATATATCATGATATATACTAACTCTAGATATATATGGGAGAGAAGAACAAAGGCATTGAGTGAGGTGGAGACATAGGGGGGCTGACAAGGGAGAGATGAAGATAATATGAAGGAGAGGGGAGAGGAGGAATGAAGAGAGAGAGAGAGAGGGAGAGGAGTGAGAGAGGTAGAGAAGGGTAAGAGAGGGAAAGGGAGACACAAAGATGGAGGGGGAGGGAGAGAAGGAGAGAGGAAGGGAGATAGTGAGAGGATTGGATTACAGAGAGAGAGAGAGGAGAGAAGAGAGAGGGAGGTAGGAGAGAAATAGAGAGAAAGGAGATAGGGAGTGATGGAGATATGGAGTTGGTAGGGGAGAGAGGGATGGAAGAAGAAATAAATAGAGAGTGAGAAGTGGAGATAGAGAGGCAGTGATAAGTGGGCATTTTTAGGGGTGAGATAAAGAGACAAAGAAGGAGAGAGAAGGAGAAGGCGAGGGATATAGTAACATACTTGGGGGAGAGAGAGAGAGAGAGAGAGATGGGAGAAGAGAGAGGATTGGAGAGAGAGAGAGAGAGAGAGAGGGAGAGAGGGAGAGAGTGATGGGGGAAGAGAGGGACGTAAGAGAGAAGAGAGAGATGAGGAGAGTGATGGGGGAAGAGAGGAAGGTAGGAGAGAAGAGAGAGATGAGGAGAGTGATGGGGGAAGAGATAGGATTAGAGGGAAAAGAGAGAGAGAAAGTGTGTGTGTATGATGGGGGAAGAGAGATGGAGGTAGGAGAGAAAGGGAGACATAAGAGGTACGAGAAAGCGAACTTGAGAGAGAGAAGTGTTATAGACATTTTTGGGCACTGTAACCCCAATCATAAATGTCAATAAACCAAGGGCTCTTAAGTCCCTAAAGGTGTTGTTCCGACCCCTAAAAGAACAAGGTCAACTGATTACATCTTCTCCCAGAAGTTCTCCATGAAAAACTACTCAGAATTGGTCAAAACTGGACTGTTTCACCTGCTCCATAGGCAAAGTGCGTTGCATCCTACCTGAATACACACAGTAGGTGCGATGCATGTCAAAAATCCCTTTTATGGGGTGCGATAGGCGAGAAGGGACAAATGGCAGGGTCAATCCGCAAGGTGGATGAGCATGGAATCTTCCAGAAACTTCTCCTGTGATACTTGCCTCTCTGAATTCGACCAGGGATGACTAAGAGATCATCAATCTCCAAGTGGAATCAAGAAATATCAGAGAGAAGACACCAATCAAATCTCAAAAGCTGACTCATCCCCTTTGCAAACATCTATATATGGATCCCTCATCCCAGAGATCCAGAGGCTGGACTTTTGTATCTTGTAAGGAAGTGTTGTTAGTTTCTTGGTGCAATATCGTAGTGTTGGGTGATCTAAGCTTTTCATGAGGTGAAGAAGGGCTTCTTGCTGAGAGGATGATGCTGGATTAGAACAATTGGTTGTAATTATCTTGGCTCTTTCTTGATTATCAATAAAGCTATTCAAGTTTTCCTCCATAGGTTTCTATGATTAATGTTTTATGCATTTGTGTGGTCAATGTACATCTGATCCTATATTGTTTATGATAATAGATCTATGTTCTTGGATAGTATTATGCTACTTTGGTTCTACAGGTACCCTGTGAAGCTGGGTGGACAAGGAAGTGAGTAGCAAAATATCTATCAGAAGCAAGAGGAATCGAACAAGGAACCAAGCGCAAGACAGAGGTTGGTATCCTTTATTCTTCTCTCATCTATCTCTCATAAAGGAAAATGAAAGTAGTTTTAGTTTGTTTGTTTATAAGGTAGCTACCAGCCATAGTGGGATTAGCAGCTCTGCATAGACACTATTCCCGGTAACAAAATGGCGACTCCGCTGGGGAGAGAGTAGATTGTTTGTTCATCTCGATTTGTTTACTTTATAAACTTACAGAAGGAGTCTGAAGTCAAGCCAGCTAGCCTTCGAACTGCATTTGCTATGCAAGTGCAAAGTAGATCAACGTTGCTTCAGTCAATCTTCGGGTTTTGTTTATGAATTAAACAATTGATTTACAAGCTCTCTAATTGCCCTCATGGTGGCTCTAGTAACCTCTTTAGATCTACCCCTGTGATTGATTTACTGATTACCACTTGCTCGGCCAAAATACCTGAACTTAACTGCAAACTGTGACCCGAAACCCAATCAAAGTCTCGTCCCTGGTCCAGCGCACTGTCTGTTCTGTGAAATTCAAATGTAGTGCACTTCCCGAGTGTAGTAGGTGCGTTGCATTTCCGTTTCACTGTGTTACAGGTGCGCTGATCAGACAAGGCCTTGTTCCTAAATTTTGGTTTCTGTGTTCACTCTTTCCAAATCTATTCAGGAGTTTTGTTGCCTGTAGTTAGTACACCTCTGTTTGAAACCCCTTTCCTTGTTGTTATTCCGCCTCCATTGTGCAAAGAACTGTAAATGTTTTTATGTACTTTTTGAGTCATTTTCAGTTCTCCTTTATAAAGAAGTAGCGTAATTGTATTGTCGTTTCTTGATTTGAAAGTTTCGCAAGTGTCATTTTCAGTCATAGAAGAGAATATGATTGTTCTTGATAGTCGATTACCCTGTTACTCTTGTATTTGATCTGAATTAGTAGTTTTTCTAGTGTCGAAAGCAAGTTTTCAATTCCAAATCGCAAAGTGTTGTCATTGTCCTCATTTTGTTTTGAAAAGAAACTTGTTAGTAATTGTCACTTTGAAAAATAATTCAGATTTGCGCTTAGCTTTTTTTTTATCATTTACACATTAAGAAGGCTGAAAACAAATACATGCATGTGCATTTGCATTTAGACTGTTTGTCGGTTTGATTTAGGATAGTGCATATAGTGTGTGCTCTTTGCTCTTTGTTGAAAGAATGCCATCTCTCTTTCCTTAGTAGCTAGGAGTTTCATTTGCAAAAAGAAGACTAAACGACTATTTATCATCTTAGATTGCATTTTAGGAATTGTACATCTACACCACGCAGTGAACCTGAAAGGCAAATTTCTCAAGCAAGATCAACTATAAAATAAATTTAATGAATCTAAAAACGCTTTGGAACCTAACGCACAACATCTAGAAGCCTAGGCTAGAGACGTATTCCGGCGTCATAAAGCCTGGTAACTATTGTTTTCACTGTTGGTTGGGTGATTCCTCCACTTTGAGACGATAAGTGCCAGTACCGACTTGTGCTCCCACGTACCGTCGAGTATATTTTGGGAGACCACGATAGGCTTAATCCTTTATCCATAGGAAGCCGTGTCTGCCGCCCTATCGATCGCAATGCACTAAACATAACATTCAGGAAGATTGACTGTCGTACCGTAAAAAGTATTCTGCAGTTTTGCGATTGGTTTGGTAATCCCTCTGTCTAGATTTCTAGAGCAGTCCCTTTCGTTCCTTTTCAGACTCCTTAACGAAAATGGTCCATCTGAGCACTTGTCACTTTAGGCTCATTAAAAATCGAAGGCGACCAGAGTCATCTTTTGTTTTTTCTCGACTCTTAAAAAATTGAAAAAACAAGTTGTGTCAAAGCGTCTAAAATTTATTTTAAACAGAATAATTATCACCTTTCCTACGTTGGTCTTAGGTTGAGGAAAATGGAGTCCACCAACCAAGGAGTTCCCCTTGGAGGAAATCCTAGTCCCTTCTCCTCTTGGGGAGATGTTGGTGCACCCCATATGGCCACATTGTCACTTCTAGGATTGACAATTGGCTTGCCTGTATGGCTCTTCTCAACCTCCGTCGTTTAGAACACCACGATTCCTAAACAATCGAGTCAGCAACTAAACGATTCCAGAGTTACCCCCCAACCCTCTACTTCGTCCAATTCTTCCTCTCCTCCTTCCTCTTCGCTTGATGAAGTTGGTAAAGCCAAAAATCAAGTACCTGAGAAGAAGAAGGAAAAGAAGAAGAAAGAGAAGAAGAAGAAGGAGCCAAAGGCGAAAAGGGGCAACCAAGCATCGTCTAGCGAAAATCCACACGCTGCACCGACCAGGCCTAAATCGCCATGTGTCATTTGCAAAGGAGACCACTATCATCGATATTTTCCTTGCATCCCTCAGATCTTAAGGGACTGGTCTCCTTGTTTGCACAATCCGGTGTCGTCAACCTCTGATGATCATGTTGAAGCCCCTAGACAAAAAGGAAAATGTAAATTTCCTTGTAAACTGTGTGAAGCCGATCACGCCGTCCACCATTGTCCCTTCTTACATGAGGCTAAAAGAGTTTTGGACGACCGTCTGGTTTCACCGTTACGGCTTCCTCCTAGATATAACAAACTCTTACCAAATCCGTCACTAGTTGAAAATTCGGCTGACATGCCCTTGTGGTCGGCTGAAGCGTCTATCATTGAAGATAAACCATCTGAATCCACACCATACGAAAGTCAAAAGGTCGAGGCGGCAGTTGACCCGGTCTTGCCTTCAGAGGTTCCATCTTCAGATGATACAGTCACCGAAGAGAACAAGGATGACACTGTCCAAATTCTTTTTGTAAGCACAGACTCCGATGAACATGGGGGCAATCTACCCATTCCTTTACCGCAGGAAGGAAATTTGTCAGAGTCATATCTGGCCATCTATTCGGTCCCACCTCCAAGCAACCTAGTTGTTTCCTTTGACTGGAATCTACTAGGCAGACCCCGTTTACTGGCTAGTGTACCATTCCGAATCATTTCTCAAGTATATAGAATGGTCATGGCCGGTACCATCATAGATGAAGGGGCTTTTGTGAGTATCATTTCCTCAACTGCTTGGAAAGCGCTTGGTTCGCCATCGCTTTTTCTTGAAATGAGAAATCTAACAGGCTTTGACAAAGGAACCAGTCGACCGTTAGGGATCCTTCCTGATGTGCCCATAACATTGAGAGGGAAAACTGTTCACATGAACATAATGGTAGTCCAAGGACCCCTGGATTATAATCTACTCCTTGGACGAGACTATATTTATTGCATGGGAGCCATTGTCTCCTCACTCTTTAGAGTAATGTGTTTTTCGCACGAAGGAAGAGTGGTCAAGCTCGTAGACCAGCTTTCATTCCCTGGTTCATGCATAGCAAATAGTCATATACCATCCCTGAATGGTCTTTTCACGCAAGGAATGTCTCATCAATCCCTAGTCCGTCCTCCTGATGAGCGCGAGTGATTCGGAGGGCATGACTGAAACCCAGGGGGCATGCACCCTGGCTTGTTTCGACAGGAAAACTTCAGGTATAGGGTAGGTTTCTACGAAGGATATCTGACTAGTCTGACACACCTGTTTGTTTAGGAAAAGGGGATTAGACTAGAATAAGATTCCCTCGTCAAAGTTATGTGAGTGGAGGCGTCTGCACCACTCACCTTTGTCTATTTCGGTAGACATCGCCGAAGAAGTGTTTTGTTTGTGGCACAAATAGAACAATCTTTGGTAACCTGAAAAAGGTAGGCCTTTCCCGATAAAACAAATGTTTTGTCTGCAAATTGAGGGGTAACCTGAAAAGGTAGGCCTTTCCCGATAAAACAAATGTTTTGTCTACAAATTGAGGGGTAACCTTGAAACTCTATTTCACTATACCTGGGGGCATGCAAACCTTTTGGCATGCAAGCGAAGAGCGACCATTTATTTTTTAAATTTATAGGCCATGTGACCCTTTAAACTCGTAGGATTGGTCGTTTCCTAACTTGCATAAAGAAAGGATGTGGGGCAAAGCTTTGAAATAATGTCGTTTTTATATATGAGACATCCTTATTATGCGACTGGATTAATCGAGCAGTTTTAACGCGGAATTCAAGCTCGTTAAAAAATAAACATAAGCAATGAGCAAGTGTTTCCCCCAGCGTTTAAGCTCATTAAAAAATGAACCAATTTCTGGTAAATAACCATCGTGAATGTATTACTTCATCCTTTGAAGCCTTGGTCGTGTTCTCACCATCACCTCCACTCTGTATTGGCTGGTCATTCACCTCCACTTGGTTGTTTATCCCTTTTGAGGAACACCTGTGAAGAGTGATCTTCTTAGCCATCCTTGTGACACTGCCGTGATTGGAAAATTCCAAACCTTACCTGGAATCATCTGCTACCCGAATCTATTACTCGTTCCTCAAAAAACGAGTCTCCTTTAAGCTCTTTTCAACTGACTCGTAAAATATGAAAAGATTGCTGAGCCATTGGCCTCTCTAGCTCATTAAAGTGACCAGAAGTGTTATCCCTCCTTTATATTTTAATCTTTTTGGACCTGAGGGATTATTACACAAAAAGATCAAGCGCTTGTCTTGTTCGGCTCGTTAAAATTACCGAAAATTCATCCCTTTCGTATTACTTTATGCTTTTTCGTACTTAAGGGATTAGATGACGAAAAAGGATTTTTGGAGTTTCCTTTACGTTCCCTTTCAGACTCTCTAAAATTGAAAAGGAGCAAGTTATCTTTGTCGTTAAACTCATTAAAACCTAATAGCGACAAACTTGTCCATAATAGACAAGAACGAGTTTCACTATCGCTAGGCTCGTTAAAGCATAGCGATGGGTTTTCCCGAAGGGAAAATTATAGAACAAGCATATGTTATCCTCCTCAAGCTTAACAAAAATAAAGATGTACTGGTCAGCGATGGCTGGGGAAAAATTGGGAAGAAAACTTGAAGAAACTTTGTTGGTAGCAAGTCGCTCTTAAACATGACACTTTCACTCCGCATCCGAGTCGGGTTGGGTTGTTCCATTCACTGGTCACATCACCATGGTTCCATCACACCATCCACATTAGGGGTTAATGCTACCAATCCATCATGTCAGTGTCGCCGATATGTTCAAGAGAAGTCGCTTAGAGAATTCACCTGTGTCTCACCCACTATAGTACATTTCCCCTCCATTCTTTCCATGACCGCCACCCTGAGCCGTATATCACCAGATTCTTTTCACCTCGATTTAAATAATTTGCTCCATTCCATGTCATTGATGTGGGATTCACTAAGGCCCTCCTATGACAGATCGCTTCTTGTCGACATCAGCTCATTATCCAAGAAGACGATCTAGGAACAACCCTTTCAGTACTTTGAAGCTTGCATGCCTCAATGACAAGTTTCTCACTTCTGGCGACAGGTTTACATCAATGGCCTTCGACTGAAAGATTTTGCGTGGTGTGCGATGCCAAGTCCCTTATTCACACCACGTGAATTGTACTACATTACCTTGAGGATCATTATCATTATCGGTGATTCCTCTCGCCCCTATTAATAGCTTACATCATTGGCTGGTAATCAAGCGATGTCTTTCCATGTTCGACTCCAAGAACATCTCTCACATGGATCAACTTGTACTTTGAGTGAAGATCGAACGAGATTGAAGACCCCGGATCTAGTTTCATCCATCCGGTCTGCGATATATATTCAGGAAAATAAAGACATCAAATGTACATCATTGCTGCAAAGATAATCATCCAATCTAAGGGATGATGGCTCTACCAGAATCATCAGTCTACACTCAAACGATTGTTTGTCCTATGTACATGAAAATGAATTTATAAAGCTGAGCATAGGAATGCCCGCCTCAACTAGATCATGAAAATGAAATGAAGATAATGTATTGTACTGTATCTTATTACAGTTCTTCTTCCAGCTTGAAAGAACTTCAGATCCTCATGATAAAGCATTTCACCCGAAATCGACAAATTAACGACCTCATGCTTTAGGGAGCAACTGTTATAGACATTTTTGGGCACTGCAACCCCAATCATAAATGTCAATAAACCAAGGGCTCTGAAGTCCCTAAAAGTGTTGTTCTGACCCCTAAAAGAACAAGGTCAACTAATTACATCTTCTCCCAGAAGTTCTCCATGAAAAACTACTCAGAACTAGTCAACACTGGACCATTTCACCTGCTCCATAGGAAAAGTGCGTTGCATCCCACCTGAATACACACAGTAGGTGCGATGCATGTCAAAAATCCCTTTTATGGGGTGCGATGGGCGAGAAGGGACAAATGGTAGGGTCAATCCGCAAGGTGGAGGAGCATGGAATCTTCCAGAAACTTCTCCTGTGATACTTGCCTCTCTGAATTCGACCAGGGATGAGTAAGAGATCATCAATATCCAAGCGGAAACAAGAACTATCAGAGAGAAGACACTAATCAAATCTCAAAAGCTGACTCAACCCCCTTGCAAACATCTATATATGGATCCCTCATCCCAGAGATCCAGAGGCTGGAATTTTGTATCTTGTAAGGAAGTGTTGTTGGTTTCTTGGTGCAATATCATAGTGTGGGGTGATCTAAGCTTTTCATGAGGTGAAGAAGATCTTCTTGCTGAGAGGATGATGGTGGGTCAGAACAATTGGTTGTAATTCTCTTGGCTCTTTCTTGATTATCAATAAAGCTATTCAAGTTTTCTTCCATATGTTTCTATGATTAATGTTTTATGCATTTTTGTGGTCAATGTACATCTGATGCTATATCGTTTATGATAATAGATCTATGTTCTTGGATAGTATTATGCTGCTTTGGTTCTACAGGTACTTTGTGAAGCTGGGTGGACAAGGAAGCGAGTTGAAAAAGATCTATCAGAAGGGAGAGGAATCGAACAAGGAACCAAGCGCAAGACAGAGGTTGGTCTCCTTTATTCTTCTCTCATCTATCTCTCATAAAGGAAAACAAAAGTAGTTTTAGTTTGTTTGTTTCTAAGGTAGCTACCAGCCTTAGTGGGATTAGCAGCTCTGCATAGACACTATTCTCGGTAACAATAAGGAGAGAATGAGGGAGAGAGAGGGAGAGAAGAAGAAGTACATAGAGAGTGAGAGGTGGAGAGAGAGAGGGACTGACAAGGGAGAGATAGAGAGAGAGTGTGTATGTTTGGGGGGTGAGATAAAGAGACAATGAAGGAGATATGGAGAGAACGAGAGAAAGAGAGGGAGGGATATAGTAATAGACTTGGAGAGAGTGAGAGAGAGAGGATGTGTGAGAGTGGAGAGAGGGAGGGAAAGACAAATGGAGTTGGAGGGGGGCAGAGAGGGAAGCAAGAAGAAAGAAATAGAGAGAGAAAGGTGGAGAGAGAGGGGGAGTGATAAGGAAGATGGAGAGAGAGGGAGAGAGGACAATGGGATGGAAGAGAGATAGAAGTAGGGGAGAGGGAGAGAAGGGGAAGAGAGAGAGAGAGAGAGAGAGAAAGGGAGTGTATGTTTTTGGGGTGATATAAAGAAACAAAGGGAGAGAGAGATATAGATGGAAAGTGAAGAGAGGGAAGAAAAGAGATATGGAGAGAGGGAGGGAGGCACAAAGAGATTGATAGATATGGAGTCAGAGAGCATGTGTGTTTGGGGGGGTGAGATAGAGAGACATATATATATATATATATATATATATATATATATATATATATATATATATATATATATATATATATATATATATATATGGAAGAGAGATAGAAGTAGGGGAGAGGGAGAGAAGGGGAAGAGAGAGAGAGAGAGAAAGGGAGTGTATGTTTTTTGGGTGATATAAAGAAACAAAGGGAGAGAGAGATATAGATGGAAAGTGAAGAGAGGGAAGAAGAGAGATATGGAGAGAGGGAGGGAGGCACAAAGAGATTGATAGATATGGAGTCAGAGAGCATGTGTGTTTGGGGGGTGAGATAGAGAGACATAGAATTATATATATATATATATATATATATATATATATATATATATATGGAGGGGGGAGAAAGGGAAGAATATTTCTTGCACTAGATGCATTGATTTCAGTGTAGATGGTGATTTCTAATCCTATTTGATTTCTTGCACTAGATGCATTGATTTTAGTGTAGATGTTTATTTCTAATTATATTTGATTGCTTGCGCTAAATGCATTGATTTCAACGTAGATGATTTTTAATCATATTTGGTTTCTTGCACTAAATGCATTGATTTCAATGTAGATGGTTATTTCTAATCCTATTTGATTTCTTGCACTAGATGCATTGATTTCAATGTAGATGTTGATTTCTAATAATATTTGATTGCTTGCACTAGATCCATTGATTTCAATATAGATGATTTCTAAGCCTATTTGATTTCTTGCACTAAATGCATTTTGCTTGCACTAGATGCATTCATTTCAGTATAGATGTTGGTTTATAATCCTATTTGCTTACTTGCAGTAGATGCACTGATTTGAATATAAATGTTGATTACTAATCCTATGTGATTGCTTGCATTAATTGATTTTAGTGTAAATGTCGTTTTCTAATCTTATTTGATTGCTTGCATTAGATGCATTGATTTCAGTGTAGATGCTGATTTATTATTTGATGTAATTGGATGTATGACGGTACATTAATTTTAAAGTGATGGGATAACATTGTGTGTTGATTTCAGTGTAAGCACAAAAACTTATTGACAATGTACATTCACTTTTGTGTCGTAGTATTTCAACCATTAATATTGGAGAGAAAGAGAGACAAGGTATGATGTTTACTACAATAGCTTGAGCTAAATATTTAAATGGTTTATGAGTTAACATGTCCTTTTAATATAATCAATATGAAAATATGAAAAAAGTAACAAGGGTGACAATAAGAATAGTAGAAGAAAATAGTTTTAGATTGGTCACAATGAACACCATTTGTAATTAACTATATTCTTAGTATTCACATTTTCTATCATTCAACACTCTTACATTGTCACTTTACATTCAAATTTTTTATTCTATCATTAAAGTTATTATCAATAGTTATCATCTCAACAAACTGAGGTAACTAAGCAAATTTAAAATTGAAATGACAAGATTAATCTCAAACATATTTAGCATATTTAAAATGATTACATTAATGAGATGAATTTACATATTATTGATAAAATTAATCATATGTTCGTTTGATTTTCTTTAGCTGCGCACGACTGAAGCTAGGGTAGATCCATCTTTACTTAATATCTATCAAGTGCCGATGCCTTCCATCTTAACTTCGGATCTATCAAGCGCCGAAAGGGATCAAATCTCTCGAGGTGCAAACCTTTCCTCAAGTTTTGCACTCAAAAAAGAGGTTTGCACCTCGAGATATTTCATCCCTCTCGATGCTTGATAGATCTAGAGTTAAGATGATCTAGGCTATTATTGACCATTTATCGTGATTTCTCAGCCAAAGATTAAGCGTCATCTCAGTGAAACAAGTTAACAATTTTATTTTTTTTAATATATATATAAATTTAATAATTTAATCTTTTTTATTGTTTATATAAGTTTAATAAATAAACAAATATGTATAAGTAAAATAAATATATAAAATATTTACACTGGGCATGCAGAAGTTTTTTTGTATTTTTGAGAATGTGATATACAATTTTTGGTAAAACTATCAATTATATTTATTTGTTTAAAATATGTTCTAGATATGTGAAAAGGTTTAGCACCCTCAAACACCTAAAAAGAACACGTAAAACACTGAAATTATACAAATTACACAAATAATTGAAAAAAAAATAGAGAGGGTGGTAATAGGCTTGTGGGTAGTGCGCCTAGGGTTGGAATTTGGATTCTTCTTTACCCATGAGACAATTTTTTTTTGCATTTCGAGTTTGTATGCTTCCCATCAACTTTATGTTTAAAATTTTTTCCTTCCAAAGCGATGTTTTCATAATAAATTAACCATTCAGCAATAAAGGTTTGATTGAAACCTTACCTTTTAATACCATGGGTATGTTAAAAAATTTCACATATTTATCACAAGGAAAATGAAAATAAAATGACTATAACACACAAATTACTTAATTGAATCCTAAATCTTAATTTGGGATTGAATAAGTGATGTTTTCACATATTTATCACAAGGAAAATAAAAATAAAATTACTATAACACACAAGTTACTTAATTGAATCCTAAATCTTGATTTGGGATTGAGTGGAACACTCACAATAAAATTTCTATGACTCTGAAATCAAATGTTCTTGACCAAGAGATACCATAGCATTTGTATATATGAGATATGACTAAGGATATCTTATGGGACATATAAGATGACTAACAAAGTCAAAATGAAATAGATGATCCATCTAATGGTATTGATTTATACCTTAAGCTTAGGTTTGGAGATTATTTTCCATGTATTCCTATTAAATCATTAGCTTTTGACTTGCTTTGGAGCAAGGATTTTTGGCACACATAATTATCTGCCATGGATAAGTTTGTTTTTATAATCTTTGTATATAAGCCTAGCAAATAAAAGGCGATTCTATGTATTATACAACAAATGTAGTAAAAGATAGGTAGTAGAGATACAATCTTTAATATGTTTTTTAAAAAATTAAGTGATAAGACAATTCAAATTTTACATTTTTATTTATAAATATCATTTTAGCAAGTTTTGGATTTTCAATATGCTTTTTTCATAAATTCAAGGTTAGTCTTACATTTTGTTTTTTTTAAAGAAACAAAGTAATATTATTTATCATGTTTGGTTTATATTAAAATATAATTAAGTTAGAGAAATGATTTAATATAATGATTTAATTTGAAGTTATTTATAGTTTATATAATTATTATGTAAAAATATATTAAAAGTGAAAATTAATCTATATTTTAAAAAACAATTAAATTAATATATATTTAAAATTATTGAAATTCACTGAGTCATATGTATTTTAAATAATAATATGATTTTAAATTATTTCTGATCAATGATTCAAAATTTAAAAATAATTATATTTTCTCAAATTAGCTTTTATATTGCATTAAAAATTCTTAGCCTTGGTAAAATTGGGATTCTCGAATACTAATTCCTAAATGCAAGTGGGTGTGTCAAAGTATCTCCACCAAATGACATACAAGGATGTGCATATAAATCTAAATACACATGTCAAAATAATGAAAAATGTTGCATATAAACAAAAAAAAATGTATATAGATCTCTAAATTTTGAAAAATTGTAGTTTACAATTTACACACATGTACCACATTTTTCAAAAGCCTCATTCTGTGCCTCGAATTTTGAATGAAACCCAAACCTTGGAAAATTCCTTGTCATGGCTTCTTCTAGTTTGCTTATATCATTTTTATGCTCACTTCCCATTTTTGCACCTTCAAAAATTCTTACAAAGGGATAGATATTTTTATTTCTCTTGCTAATTTTTTATTTTGTAAGTGTTCGGTTAATAATGTAACACCTCTTTCCCACATTTACTAAAGTTAATTGGTTTGTTGGGGTAAACATGTGACGAGATTCTACTATGAGATTATTCAAATCCCCATGTGTGGTTAAGGAAGTGGAACCAATTAAACACAACCAATCTGATCGTTTGCACATGTTACAAAACCTTTAGGAGCCAACCAACCTTCCAGGTGACTAACCCCTTAGGTTACTTGACCTTTTACTGACCTAGAGCATCAATCACTCCCATGACATGGGCATGCATGCATTTGGGACCCTTCAGTTGCTCCCACAACAAGGGCATGTCAGCGACTAGGGACCCTTTCAGATAGTTTTGAGCCTGCGACCCTAGATTCTATGCCACTTTTTCAGGGCTAAGTCTCAAGTCACTGCCCAAAACATCATCAGACTTCCGTAATGAAAATTAGCATCAAAACAATGATGCTAAATTATGCAAACACTTGGACAAATACTTAACATGCCCCCTACTAGCAATGACATGCATTTTGTCATATATGTCACAAATATACATTCTCCATGTTATAACAACAAATCTGAGCATAGAGGTCTCATACTTATGCGAGAATCACTAAGAAGCATTGTTACCTTATACACACACACACATACATGCATGCATATACATACTTGACGTTTATGTATATATATGTACAAAATAACTAGAAACAATGCAGAGACTAAGAATAGTGAACAATATAATTACTTTTAGAAATTTCAACTAGAGTTCTATTATCTTTATAGACAAAACCCTTTTCAGAGAGAAATATGAGTATTCAAACAAAAGGGGAAATACACAAACATTCATCAAGGTAAGCATTAGTAGAAAGACTATAGACTGTATCCATTTATTGTATTATCAATGACATCAATTATATGCATATAAAAAATAAGGAATAATTGTAGAAAATGTTTCTATATATAAACATATTGATACATGTTAAATCTAAGACTTTTGTGATCCATAATGTAGGAGAAATTCTTTCGGATTAATCACATTGATAGGATTTAGTCGACGTTTTGAACCAACTAATGTGATTCATCCTCAGGACTAGGTGAGAAATCCATCGATCATAAGGAATAAATAATAAATAATAAGGATGCGACATTGCCCAGAAATAGCCGTTAAAAACTAGTTGTTGGTGAATTAGTTAAAAGGTAAAGAAATTAATTATTAGGGAGTTAGTGGTAAGGACTTATTTCATTAAAATATTCTATGTTTAGTTAAAAATAGCTGTTAAGGAATAATTAAAAATAATCAAAAATAAAATATTGAATTTTAATTAATGAAAAAAAAATTATTTATTAATAAATTATGTCATTTTATTGTTAACCCTTGACCAATTAGAAAACCAGTTGTTAGGAAACTAAAAACTTTATCCCAATGTAATAAAAATATTCAAATTAAGTTTATATTATTCAAATTAAAAGGATAATAAGAAAAATATTACTAAAAAAGAAAAAGATCAAGGCAAAAAACAAAAGAGAAAAAGCTAAAAAGAGAAAAAGGAGGAGAGGGGAAAAAAAGGAAATGATGACTTACCATGACAGCGCTGGAATCCAGCTCTTACTCAATTTCCAACCATCATCCCTATTAAGATTTTTGACATGCCTTTTTACCTCAATCGCCTCTCTAAAATAACAAAAGGAAAAAAATGCCAAGTATATAGTATTTGGTGGTAGGTTCGTGTCGCCCGCTACGTCACACTTTGAATTGTCATTCAAATTCCGTGAGCTTGATCGTCATATATTTTGCTTCGAGTTTCGATTTATGGCCCACACAAATTAAGAGTGTCAGCTTAAAATTGACGATTTACGTTATTTGAAGTTGTGATGATAAGTTGTGAATTATATTATATTATGTTTATTATTTTACAAATTGAAATATATATATATTATAAATTAATAAAATATTGTATTATATATATATATTTTTTCTTTTTTTTCTCGATAACACTGAGCTATTTATATTACAAAAAGTCAAAAATATTACAAAAATTACATCTGGGCCATAGCCCTGTACCTTCAGAGAAGATATCAGTCATTGCTACCTTGCATAGCAGAACGACACGTAACATATGGTAATTGACACGGTGGATTCAACATGACACGGTGAGTATCCAAACTGACACGATGGATGCATTACTGGACAAAGTGAGCACAAATCGACACGCTGTGGATGGAAAACGACATGATGAACATGTTGAACGACGCGTGGGCTGAAACTATGGTGATATGGACCGAAATTACAGACATGAACTCCATAATCGATATACAAAATTATGAAAATGAAAAGGTCAGAGAAATTCATTCCTTGCTGCCCAGACTTGGCGACTGCTGAGTTAATCGTCATCCGTGGTGTGAGGTTCATCAGATGCTGGACCCTTGAGCTTTTCCGCCGCATCCTTACCCTGGCTCGAGCTCCCTTGAGCAGGTTCCTTACCCTGACGCGAGCTTCTCTGAACAGGTTCGCTGGGCCCTGCTTCATCCGTCTGAACCGGACGCGTGAAGTCTACAGTGGGAGTCTCCATGTCGACCCGCGGGACAGTCACCGTATCCAAACGCCCACGAGCACTGCTACAATGCTCCACAGTAACCGACACTATCAGAGTGTTATTAGCAAAAGCACAGGGAATTCTATAACGAATGGCCGGATGTTCCGAGTGACCACACTCCGGATTGCCCCAATTGCCTCTGGCATTGCGGCCTGGAGGCCTGTATTGCTCAGAGGTAAATTCAACTGAGGACGATGGAGAAATCTCAGGCCTCTGAGAGGCAGAATGCCCTCTAGCCATTCCCCTGCGACTGCTCATCCTGAGCCTCTCCCTTGGCATTTGGCTGTAGCTTCCCTCACCTACAGTGCCTCCAGAAACCTTGTTCCAAGCAATAACCCACTCAAACGGCCTGGTTTGCGGCAGAGAGGTCAAGGAGGCAACCTTAATAGCTTCCATGCTCCTCGAATGTTGCAGCGCATTGAATGGCACCTGCAACCTCCTGTACATTCCCCCATCGTTCCTCTGCTCCAGACTAGACAGCCTAACTGCATTCCTCTCCTCGCAATGCATTGCGAAATAACTGATTGCCTCGCCTTCCGGCGAATTTAAGGAGCCTGCTCCTTGGCTTGGCGTGGCTTGTCCGGGCTGACAGAGGCCCATGTGACAAGCCACATGCCTCATTACTGCTCTAACACGCGGCATGGGCGGTGATGTCACCCGCATCCGGGAGAAGGAGATCTTTTTGCACCAGAGAGATGCAATCTTTCTTAAGTTGTTCATCTTCTACCAAATCCATGGCCCCCGAGAAATACGATGTCGACTGAGTCGCTCCTTGATTAGCCAATCGATCTGCTACCTGGTTTGCTGATCTTCTGACATGCTTGAAGGTTATGTTGTGGGGAGTGAGAAGCTGTTCCTCCAAAGATTCCATACGGCTTAGCAGCCTCCAACTTTTTGCAATTTTGACTGCTCTGGCCCCTGCTTGTATTCGTTTGGCTGCCTCTATTAGTATGAGCGAGTCCCCTTCAACTTCAAGGGGAGAGAGGTTATATTGCGCTGCCAAACATATTCCTTTCCAAAGTCCTTCCAGCTCGGCCACGTTATTGGTATTTTTGCCTAGAGAGCCATAGTATAAGAGTTTCACCTCTCCTGAGTGATTTCTTATGACTCCTCCGAAACCTGCAGGGCCAGGATTGCCTTTGGCTGCTCCATCGAAGTTGATCTTGTAGGCATTTAAGGCTGGAGGGGACCATGATGAAGGAGAAGCCGATATGGAGCTGGGAGCAGTTTTTGCTTTGACCAGGGGCTTGAGATCTAGATCCCATGCCTTCATTATGCTGCATTCTTGAGGAAGATCCGGCCAGTCTGTGTCATTCCAGATTCGGATGGCCAGGGTTTCTTGGATATTTTGCTTGAGAATGAGCCAAAGATCGTCCATGGAACGGTATGTATTGTTGAAGATCCGATGGTTACGCTCTTTCCACAGAGTCCAGTACAGGAAGCCGGGAATGATATTCCATAGTGAGTTTAGAACTTGACTCTTAAATGGATTTTTGACCCAGTTTCTTATGTTTTCCGTAACATCCATCTGTCTGGGTATTGCTCTCATATTACAGTTTTCAACTTTCTTCCAAATTTGTTTTGCGAGTGGGCAGTCTTCCATGAGATGACTAATGGTTTCATTATTGGCATTGCAGTTTGGGCATCGGGAAGGCCCTATAAATCCTCTTTTTAGTAGATTATCCCAAGTTAGGATGCGCCTTTTACTTAATAGCCAGATGAAGGTTGAAATCTTGGGCCATAGTCCTTTGTGCCAGACTTGCTTCCAAATTTGATCTCTTTCCTCTTGGGTATTGGAATAACGCAGATGGTGAGCTTCTTTGGTGGTGAAGGTACCTCTGGTTGTGTATCCCCAACGTAATTTGTCCTGCTGGTTTGAGAGACGAATTCTCCTTTCTTGGAGTTCCTGTTCTATTTCTGTATATGTTTCTCCTTGCCAATCTGTTTGCCATTCTTGCGCGGGTTTCCATGTGTGAAGATCGTGATTTGAGGAGGTCTGCCAGAACTGATGAACCTGGGTGTGACCTATTTGCTTCATGTGTGCCTGCCAAAGAGGTTTGTGGAACAAATTTGCGAGTTTTGGGAGCTGTTGCCAAGAGTCCTCCCAAAATCTGGCTTCCGTTCCTGAGTGTATTTCCCAAAAGCTGTGTTCTTGGATGAAGCGGCTTTGCTTTTTTGCATTGTTCCAGATGAGTGAGCCTTGCACCGTTGGGTTGATTCTGATGAGATCACTCCAACTGCTGCCTCTGGCATATTTTGCTTGCCATAGTTGAGCCCATGGGGAGTTCGGCTTGGAAACCCAGTTCCACCATATTCTGGCACCCATTGTATTATTGCTATGTAACGGATCCCGAAGTCCTAACCCTCCTTCTGACTTGGTTTTGCACACCTCTGTCCATTTGACTAGAGCCCATTTCCTGTTTAAAGCAGTGGAACCCCAGAGGAAGTTGCGTTGCAGAGTGCGAATAGCCTTCAGAATCCCTTTTGGAGCTGCCAGGATGGAGAAGAGATAGAGCGGCATTGCTTGCAGGACAGATTTAATGAGAACAAGCCGACCTGCTAGATTAAGAGCCCTGTAGGTCCATGAAGAAAGCTTTGACTCAAGTTTGTCCAGAAGTGCTCTCCAGGACACCTGTTTGATCGCAGAATCGGAAAGGGGGGCTCCTAGATATTTTGCAGGTAAATGGGAGATGGTGAATCCCAGAGATCTGGCAATGGATCTTTGCGTGGAGGGGGGAGTATTGAAGAAAAAGAGCTGGGATTTGGAGGCGTTAATGGAGGTACCAGAAGCTTCAGAAAAGATATTTAGAAGGGTTTTGAATGCTGCGGCTTCTTTTACAGAGGGATGCCCGAAAAGCAGAGTGTCATCAACAAATTGTTGATGGGACTGAGGAGGGCGGCCGTGGAGAGATAAACCTTTGAGCGCTTGGGATGAAACGGCTGATTTGAGTAGCCTGCTTAATCCTTCGGCCATAAGGACAAAGAGAAAAGGCGAGAGAGGATCCCCTTGCCTTATGCCCCGAGAAGATTTGAAGGGAGGAGAGGGAGATCCATTCAATAAGACTGAAAAACTGGGAGAAGTAATGAGGCTCATGATCCATCTGGTCCAAGTTGCATTAAAACCAAAAGCTAAGAGCATTTTATGTATATAATTCCAGCTAAGTTTGTCGAAGGCCTTTGAGAGGTCAAGCTTGAGAAGCATACCTGGTTTTTTTAGGAGCTTTAGAGAGTGTATGACTTCATTTGAGAGTATTATGCCATCCATGATTTGCCTTCCCTCGACATACCCTGTTTGCTCTGGAGAGATTAGTATAGGTAGAAGAGGTTTGAGACGATTTGCAATGACCTTTGAAATGAGTTTGTAGATTACATTGCATAACGCTATTGGTCTGAATTTCTCAGGCTTGCTGGAGGCTGCTTCTTTGGGTACCAAGGCTATGAAAGTTGTGTTGAGGGCTGGGAGGACCCAGTGCATGCAACGAGATTCATCCACTAGATTCCATACTTCAACTTTGATGAGCTCCCAAAATTCATGAAAGAAGTTGGCTGTAAATCCGTCTGGCCCAGGTGCCTTGCCATCTTTAAGTTGGGCCATGGCTTCTTCGACTTCCTTCAGCAAAACAGGTTGGAGAAGCTGATTGTTGTGGTCCTCATTGATTAATTTGGGAATGTGCTGTGTAATGGCGCGGATTGCTTCATCTCGATTGACTTCAGGTTCCTTTAGAATGTCCTTGAAGTAGTCTGTGAATTCTTTTTCCATTTCTTCATGAACTTCAATTCTATCACCCTGTTGGTTATTGACAAAGGTTATTTTGTTGTGCATACGCCTTTGAATGGTAGTTTTGTGAAAGAACTTAGTATTTTTTTCTCCTTCTTTCAGCCAACTGATTCGGGATTTTTGTTTCCATAAAATTTCCTCTTGTTGTTGGCGTTCTTCTATCTGTCTCCATAGGCTCTGCTCTTGTTGAATTTGTTCGTCGGTGCGTCCTGCAAGAATGAAGTTTTGTTGAAGTTCTTTCATTTGCTGCTCCAGCTTCTGTTTGCTTTCCTGTATGTTGCCAAAATGGGTACGGTTCCATCGTTTTAATACTTGCTTCAGATGTTTTAACTTTTCCTGAAACTGATACATCTTGGCTCCCACTGGTGGTGAATATGATGTCCAAGCTTGAGTTACTATGTCCTTTAAATTGCTATTCTGTAGCCAGAAGGCTTCAAAGCGAAAGGGTCTGTTGCAGCCATGACCCGGTCTTGACCAGTGAAGCATAATGGGCCAATGATCCGAGCCACTTTGAGGGATTATTGTGGTACTGAAGTCTCCTCCCAGGTGGATCGCATTGTCAGATATAAGAAAACGATCCAACCTTGAGGCTATCTGGTGTGCTCCTTTGCGCTTGTTGGACCAAGTAAAAATACCATTGGAGGTAGGAATGTCCATGAGCTGATTGTTTTGGATGAATTGCTTGAAGCCCGAACTGTCGCTGTCGAGCCGCATCCTGCCTCCTTGTTTCTCCTCCATTGATTTTATGATATTGAAATCTCCCCCCCCAATCCACAAGGGGAAGCATCTATCTGTATTAAGGAGAGAGATCGTGTCCAAGAGGTCCAATTTTTGCTGAATTGACTGAGGGAAATATACATTGGTGAGGTGCCCATGAATGTTGGTGCCTATGAGATGGAACGTGGCTTGAATGAGATGGAGAGTGGCATGAAAATTGTCCAACGTAACTATTTGCGGATTCCATAAAATAGCCAAGCCGCCTGACGCCCCTGAAGCGTCAACAGAAATTGACCTACTGCCTGCCCATATTTTGTTGCTAAGTTTATCTATCATTGTGCTATTGCTTTTAGTTTCTTGGAGAAAGACTACTGCTGGTTGTTCTTGCATAATCAAATTTTTTATCATTCTGTGTTTTGAGGGACTGTTGAGTCCTCTGACATTCCAGGATGTGAGCTTCATGGAGATTGCGTTGAGGGTTTGAAGAACTTTGTCAGCTTGGGGAATAATCCCGAATCCATTAATGTCTCCCCAATTGTTATTGTTCTTTGAAGGTCTGTTTTCCGGCCTCTTTTCTTTGTTTCTTTCATGATTTTTTTTCCATCCCAGTGACTTCCACCTTGAATGCCCAGACTCTTGTGGTGGTGTACGCGCGACAAGACTCCTTCAATTTTATCTATTTGCCAGAGGGGGATTGATTCATATTCTTTTTGTTTGCATGCATTCTCCAATTTGGAGATATCCAGCTTGGAGATATCAAACTCTTCTAAGTTTACCTCTGCTCTGTCTTCCTCCATAGTGATCGGAATGTTTTGCTCCATGTCCTCAATATTATCGTGAAGACTTAAGGCGAGAGCGGCATCAAGATCCATATCTGAAGCTATTTGAATTTCATTCAATTTGGATTTCCCTTTGGAGGGGAGAGGGGGGTCGAGATCTGAGACAGATTTTGTGAGCATCAGAGGGGAAGCATCTGCAGGTTTGGATATGGAGGGATCTGACGGAGATAGGGAGATGGATCGGTTGGGGGGGGGTTCAATGGGGGTTTGATGGACCTGGTTTTCAGATCGGGATGGATTTGGTGAGTCCTGAGAGGCAAGAACCGTGAATCGGTTCTGGAGGTTCACCTGGGGGCCTGGATCAGGAATGGCCTGGTTTTTCTTGGCATGCCGGCGACGAGTGGGGACTTTGGTATAGCCATCTTGATCCTTATTAGTCTCATTCGCAGGAATGGATGGCTGAACATTTAAGGGGCAGTCACGGAAGAGATGGCCGTGCTCATGACATTTTCTACAGCGAAAGGGGATATGTTCATAATCTAAAGACTGCTTCCATTCATAATCATCGTGAAAGAGACTTACCGTGTCTGCAAGCGTCTTGGTTAGATGCATCTTGACGCATATCCTGGCATAGGAGGTGTATTTACGAGATTTTGTTTCGGTTGCAACTTTGATAAATATCCCCAGCTTGTTGCCTATATCAGCCAGTGTTTCTTCTTTCCAATATTCCACAGGGAGTGAATACATTCGAATCCAAACAGGGGCCCAGCTGAAGTCTTCTTTATCCGGATTGAATCTTGGCTTCCATTCAGTTAGATACAGACCGGAGGAGTTGAAGAAGTACGGGCCACCTTCAAATACTTTCGTTTTGTCTTCGAGACAGTTGAAGATAGCTGTGAAGAAACCCTTTGGGCCAAGCTGCAACGTCACTTGTCCTTTTGGCTTCCATTTGGAAGCTATCCAGCCTTGTAAGGCTTTCTCTGTGGGCCAAAATCCCAAAAACTTTCCAATGAGAGCGTAGTCCTGCATGTATTGTATTTCGCTATTGATACGGTGGCTGGGAAGATCCACCTTGATTGATTCTGCCGCCTTGGGTATACAGGTCCTGGAAGTCGCTTTGGTCTTGGATGATTCCGCATTGGTGTTTTTGTACTTATTTTCCGTGTTCTCGTCATTCTGGGCTGCATGCTGCTGTTCTGTCTGCGTCCTTTGCTGGTTTTCTTCTGTGGTTAAACCTGTGTCTGCAGTGGGCTGGATCACAGGCTTTTGCTTGTTGTCAGTCATAGGTGTGTCCCGTGGAGGGGAGGCAGAGCTCTCCCCTCCTGCATCTGGTACCATTTGCGGCCGTCAATGGAGAGACCTGCAGAATCGATGGCAGGTCGAAAAATGGCGGCTAGGTTTTGTTGTCCTCTAGCGGATCGCCTCAGAGCGCATTTTTTCTCATCGACCGCGTAGCAGGGGCGGTATGTTCACATATTGTATTATATATATTATAAATTAATAAAATATTATATTGATACATAATATAATAACCATAAATATATAAAAAAAAAAAAAAAAAGAAGAGAGAAGAAGAATAAGTAAATAAATAAAAAAATAAAATTAAAAAATTAAAAAATAAATAATAAATAAAATAATAAATAAAAATATAAAAAATATATATAAATATTATAAAATCAATAAATAAATAAATAAAAAATAATAATAATAATAGAATATAAAAAAAATAAAAAATAAATAAAAAAAATTACCCTAATCTATGATTGATAATAATATTCAAAAATGTTAATTTAAAATTAATATAGTAATATTAACTTGAGGTTAATATAATACAATAATATTACTGTAAATAGATAATTAATTAATTAATTAATTAAAAAATAATAATAATAATAACTAAAATAATAAAAATAATAAATATATATTTATTTTTATATATTTTAATCGTTAAAGGACTTTTTAACCGTTGCCTATTCATATAGCTGTTTATATAGTCGTTGAACAACTTGCATACTCTATTTAATGGATCGCTCAGATTTGTTTCTCAACTTGTCCTACGATGAACTACACTAGTTGGTTCGAAACGCGTCAACAAATGATTCTCTATGTGATTTTGCTGAAATATCTAACAATCAAATATAAATATCTAATAATATAGTTGTTATTATTTATATAGTTATTAATAATTAGAAATAAATATTTTTTTACAAAATATATTTTATAATTATAACACATATTTATGACTGTAATAACTTATCAATGTATATTTTTCATTATTAAATATAATTATAAATGTGTTTTTGATGATGATGATGGTGGTTAACGTCCACTGAGACCAAACTCTCGTCTAAGATCTAAAGAAACAAATTAACCATATTCATAAATATGATTATGCTAATTAATAAATATACCGAATTTATATATTTCCTCAGCAACAAATTCAATCCATTTGTTGCTTGAAGAGCCTGCGTTGACTATACTGCCATCCAAATTCGTTACCTTTCATTATGGTGGACAAGGTTGTCGAGTTGGAATTTGAATTGGGTAATATACAGTTTAATTTGAATCAAGAAAAATCTATTAGAGAATTTTCAATTAAAAAAAACGCAATATAATCTTAAAATTGATTCATATTTTTAATATTCTTTTATAATCCCTTGTATCATTTTTTCGTTTTTTAAATTTATAAACTTTTCCTATATCCATCTGATTGATACGTATATTTGACTTGGTTCTTTGATTGATACATGTATTTCCGTCACGGTTTTGAATATTGATAAAGTTTAATATTTTTTCATAATCGGTTATATCAATTTTTTATTTATAAACTTTTCCTATCTCCATCTGATTGATACGTATATTTGACTTGGTTCTTTGATTGATACATGTATTTCGGTCACGGTTTTGAATATTAATAAAGTTTAAGAAAAAATAAATTCAAAAAGATAAGCAATATACTGTTGAAATTGTTTCATATTTTTAATATTTTTTTATAATCCATTATATCAAATTTTGTTTTTTTTAATTTATAAACTTTGCTCAGTCATGTTTGTGGATTCTCAAATTTTCAATGAGTTTGTTTAAGTTATGACATCGAAGTTAGTGTTATAGATATTAATAGGTTTTATGGTCCAGTGGAAATTTAAATTGGTTCTTATTTTGAATATTCCTTTATAATTCGTTATACGGTTGCATATTCTCTTATCCACACCATTAATTATGTCAATCAAGGTCAAGCATGATCAATCATGGTCATCCATGACCGACCATAATCAACCATGGTCCATCATGGTCAACTGTGATCTACCATAATAAACCATAATGGTCAATCGAGGAATTTATGGTTACCACGGCTGATCATATTCAATTAAGCTCTATATGGTTGAATATGGTTAAACAAAATGATCAATGGAAGGCTCTATGATCAACCATATTAGAGTTTATAATATTTGGTTTATTCGGTCTATAATATCCTGTTTATATTAGGGTTTATAATATTTGGGTTATAGCATTTGGTTTATTAATCCCTTGGGTTTATAATATTAATAATCGGTTGGGTTTATTAATGCCTTAGATTTGTAATATTAATCCCTTAAGTTTATAATATTTATCCACTGTGTTTTTAATATTAATCCCTTAGGTGTGTAATACTAAGAATCTTTTGGTTTTATTAATCAGTTAGGTTTATAATAACATTAGTATTATTATCCAATTTTAAGGTCACAACCAAGGCAGACACCAAATTAGTGTATAAGACCCACTTGTTTGTGGGATAAGGGACCCACCTCCGCACAATTATTTGACTGCTAAGTCTCTGAAGGCATACATACCCTACCCCCTCTAGTTTTGAACCTGTGCCCTCTTAGGCGGAAACACATGCTCTTAGTCATTAGGCTCATTAATCATCCATTGGGTTTATAATATTAACAATCTCTAAGGTTCATTAATCTCTCGGATTTATAATATTGTCCCTTTTATCTATTAATTAATAGTCCCTTGGATTTGTTAATTCTTTGGGTTTATAATATCAATAATCTCTTTGGTTTATTAATCGAATGAGTTTATAATTTTAATAATCCTTTGGATTTATTAATGCTTTGGGTTTAAAATGTGAATCGCTTAGATTTACTAATCTATTAGGTTTAATATATGTTAATGTTCATGTTATTTCTTATACATATATATAAATAAAGGTAATGTTGTATTATATTTTAGTTTAATATATAGTTAATATTATTAATATATTCTAACTATACATAAAAAAACTCACAATTATATTAATAAATATATAATTATTGATGATGATGATGATGGTTAACGTCCGCTAAGACCAAATATTGGTCTATCAGACCTAAAGAAACAAATTATTTATTTTGATTTAAGATTTTATTCCTACGCTCAAAAAGCTTGGAGAGAAGCCTCCTGAGCTCACTATAATTTTGACATTGTAAAAGGCTAGGAAGGTCAGTATTGTAACAAAGATTGTGAAACTGAGATCTAATGTGGTTGTACGCGAGGCACTCTAAGAGGAAGTGGTTTTCATCCTTGATGTTTCTATTCTCACATATATGGCAGATCCTTTCCAACCATGGCGTTTTAGGAACTACCCAACAACCTATTTCACTAAGGAGCTCATGAGAATTCGTTCTAATCTTTGCTATATTAATTTTCTTCTTTGAGCTAGTTAAAATAGAGAGATACTTTTGATCTTCTAGGGAGGGGTTGATGACCTTCTTATAATAACTTAATTTTCTTTTAGCCGCTAAATCTTTCTCACACCACTTTTTTTCTTTGAACTTAGAAGTAACAATATCTTTAATGTTATTTATGTTTTGCAATGCATCATTCTCGTTGATCTCCCAATAGTTTAACCAGGCCCTCGTGTCTTTATGCCACCCCCGATTGAGCCTTTGTTGTTTTTGGTTGGAATTTAAAGCTAGCTTAGGAAGTCTATGATCGTCTATGTTATTGAGTTTGTGCTTGTACAACAGAAACCTAATCATAGCTAGGTTCTGAATAGGGGAAGTGCCTGCTTCTATAAGGAGAATGGGATAGGGTGTATTACTTTTAATTTTCAGGTTATAAGTTATAAAACACTTTTGGATTTGCTCAATCTTTCTTCATGATTCTTTGGAGATGGTGCAACCCCAAACCTCACAAACATATAAGATAACAGGAGCAACTAAAGTTTCAAAGAGGAACTTCTTTTTATCCCATATTACAAGGTTTGTTGTTTTAGAATTATTTTCAAGGCCAAAATAAGCTTTCCACCCCCCATTAATCCTTTTCTCAATGCTATGGCTCTAATTGAGCTTGTGATGAATATCAATTTCTAGGTACTTGTAAGAATACACTTCCTCCAAGTTATTATTGTCATACATAAAATTAGCGTAAGTGTACTTCTTGGATTTGATAATCATAACTTTTGTTTTGTCAGTGTTAATAGTCATACCCATGGTAGAGCAAAAATCCTTAAGAAGCCTGAGTTGCTTATCAAGATCAGACGGGCACCTTGCCAAAAGAACAATATCGTCAGCATAGAGAAGAAGGATGACGACTATCCCAGCTAAGATCATGCCATCACATCCTGCTTCCTCTAAATAGCCTTCGAGCTTATCGATGTAAATGCCAAATAGGGTAGGGGAGAGGAGGCAACCTTGTTTAACTCTGATGTTACACTTAATATCTTTCGACCACCCCTCATTGCTCCTTAGCTTGGCAATTACATTCTCATATAACCATATAGCGGCAGCTCTCAACTCAAGAGGAACCTTCAGCTCTTCTAATCTATTCCAAAGGTTGTATGTAGGAACCGTATCAAAAGCCTTTCTAAAGTCCACAAAGCAACAAAATAAATTGGATTTATCATTATGACATTCCTCTGCAATTATCCTAAGCGTAACGAGGTGGTCTATTGTTGAGTGATGCCTTCTAAAACCTGCTTGGCTTTTAGCTCGCTTACCTTCACTTTCAAGCCATATGCTTAACTTCTTTTCCAAAATACTACCATATAACTTGGCTAAGAAAGGGCTAATCATAATTGTCTGATAATTAGAGGGGTTATTTGTATCCCCACTTTTAAAAATAGGGATAATGAAGCTCTCAGTCCAAGGTTTAGGGAACCCTTGCTTGACTGCTTGATTGAAAAGCTTGTGGATGTGGGGGATGAGGAAATGACCTCCAATTTTTAAGATTTCCGCCTAGTAACCTTCAATGTCCTTAGCTTTCCCATTAGCGAGGCGATTAACCCAAAACTTAATGTCTTCTCAAGAGAAAACTTCTTTCGTTGTGAGCAGGGTTTCCAAATTATCCATGACATTTGGAGATTCATAAAGCTTTTTAAGATAGGAATTCCAATCGTGAAGAGAAATTTTATTATTATCTTTAGTCTTCCTAGTCAGAATCTGCCTCCAAAATTTCTTAGGAGCTACCTTAGAGAGGTGTAAGAGATTCTCTTGTCTTTGACGAATGTACTGCCTCTTTTTCCTTTTAGTTAGGGCTTTATATATTTTTATCTTGTCCATTTTAAGAGATTCATCAATAGCTTCCTTAATTTCTCTCCTCGCACTTTTACAATCTTTGTCATACCATGGATTTCTTTTGCTATTTCTTTTATTATTTGAAACTTCAATTGAGAACTTGTTAATAGAATATGAGAGGGTTGTAGTAAAATTATGATATAAGTCTTCTATGTTGTCTATACTAGATAAAGGAAGCAAATTAGTTTTTAATTCATTTAGAAAGAGATCATTTTTATTTCTATCAAATATTAAGTTCTTTTGGCTGTAAGTAATATTTTCTGCGGGAACTCTACGCATGACAAAATTGAGAGTTATAAGTAAAGGCCTATGATCAGAGTCAGGTTCGTGGTCGTTTAAGATGTCAAAATTTATTATTTCGTTTTATAATGGGAGATCGGAAATAACATAGTCTACCACGCTGCTACCAAGTCCATGGATGCAGGTCATCTTGCTGGGATTGGGCCACTTCTTTAGACCGTTGCAAATTATGAGATCCTGAGCACTACAGAGCTTGACTAGCTCCGACCCAAACAAATTTTCCCCAAGGTCTTCAGAGCTCTTTTTGTACCTACTAGCCAGAGTAGGGTCTTGGTCTGACCAAAGAGGATTAGGGTTGGAATGATTGCTTAGAATAATAGCTTGGTTGTTTGAAGTTTGAGCATTAAAGTCACCTATTAAAAGGATATTACCGTCATTCCTTAGGCTAGAAATATCATTCTCTAAAGTATATTACTGTCATTCCTAATTATTATAGTAATTATTAGGTATAACATAATGGTGAGAAATAAATAAATATTATTAATAATAATTAAATATTATTTTATATTATATGTGAATTATATTATATTATATGAATTATTTTGCCAATTGAAATATATATATTAATAAAATATTGTATTGATAGATAATATAATATAATATAATTATAATAACCATAAATACATAAATATATAGTAATAGGATTGTTATTATTTATATAGTTATTAATAATGAGAAATAATTAGATTTTTACAAAATATATCTAAAAATTGTTAATATAATTTATTTATACTTATGAATATATATTAACTTCATCAGTGTATATTAATCTCATTAATAAATATGTTTTATATATTACCCAAATTAATAATTAATAAATATACTGAATTGATATCTTTCCTCACAAACTAGTTCAATACATTCGTTGATGGAAGAGCGTCGGTTGACTATAATGCCATCCAAATTCTTTACCTTTCAATAGAGTGGAACAAGTTGTACAGTTGAATTCATTCCATCCAAATTCTTTACCTTTCATTATAATGGACAAAGTTGTGAGTTCAATGCATTTGTTGCTGGAGGAGCCTCAGCTGACTATAATGCCATCCAAATTCTTTACCTTTCATTAGAGTGGACAAAGCTGTCCAGTTGGAATTCATGCCATCCAAATTCTTTACCTTTCATTATAGTGGACAAAGTTGTCCACTTGGAATTTGAATTGGGTAATATCAAGTTTAATTTGAATTAAGAAAAATTATTAAGAAATTTTAAATTAAAAAAAAAGCTATATAATCTTAAAATTGGTTGATATTTTTAATGTTCATTTATAATCGGTTGTATCATTTTTTTGTTTTCTTAAATTTATAAACTTTTCCTATATCCATCTGATTGATAAGCATATTTGACTTGGTTATTGTACTGATACATGTATTTCCGTCACGGTTTTGAATATTAGTAAAGTTTAAGAAAAATTCAATTCAAAATAATAAGCAATAGTGTTATAAACCTTTTTTATAATCTGTTATATTAATTTTTATTTTTTTTGGTAAAATTTATAAAAATTTTCTATATCCATCGGATTGATACTTATATTTGACTTGGTTATTTGATTGATACATTTATTTCCCTAATTCAATTAAAAAAGATAAGCAATAATATATTGTTAAAATTGGTTGATATTTTTAATATTTTTTCATAATCAGTTATTATTTATTTATTTTTTAATCCGTCTGATTGATAGGTATATTTGACTTCGTTATTTGATTGATACATGTATTTCCGTCACGGTTTTGAATATTAATAAAGTTTAAGAAAAATCTAATTAAAAAAAAATAATATACTATTAAAATTAGTTTATGTTTTTAATATTTTTTTTATAATTTGTTATATCAATTTTTATATTTTAAAATTTATAAAAAAAAATTATATCTATTTGGTTGTGTTGATGTTGCTGGATTCACCATCATGTCAAGGGGATCTCTCTGATAAAAAGTCCCAATTAGACCTCACACCGTTTGATGTAAGAGTCCTAGTAGTGGGTCATAAGGTAATGCCTTGAACGTGATGTCCCACAGAGGCAAGTAAGATAATTGTGTCAGTAGCAAGAGCGTGACTGATGCAGTGAGTCAAGGAATGAGTATGAGAGGTTCCAACAATTCAAAGGGAGAGGAAGGTGAAGGTGAGTTTTAGGTTGAAAGGGATTAGTCCCAATTTGGCTAGGAACACAGAACACAAAGGACATGCACAACTTCCGGCAGAACAGTCGACACAGATGCGACAGTCACAACATACAAGAGAAAATGACCCGAACAACATTCACAGATTAGTCTGAGACAAGTGTGATAGTTGATCTAACAAGGTTCAGAGAAAGGTCTGTCTGATGTCCGGCAGAGCAGTCGACACAGATGGTGACAACATTAACAACATATGCAACACATTAACAACAAGATTCATATAATTGCATACAAATCAGTTCATATACAAGTACATAAGTTAAACAACATATATCATTAAGACAATCGGAGCAGTCCAACTACAATAACAACATATGCATGAAAAAATGTTGGCTTTTATTATATAAGGAAGTGTAAGTCACAATCATACAATACACCATGTAAACCTGTTAGCGCCATAAGTGAAACATTAGAACCACATCCGCTTGCTCCTCCAAAGAGATGTACTAGCTCCGTGTAGTGAAGAAGCTAAAGGCAATTACATTATTGTCCAAGTCTTCTTCAAGATAGTCTTAGTAGAAGCTTGGGTGACCAAAAGCCTCATACAATGTTATGCTCTTGACCTGCGAGAAGATGCCAAAATACCAATTATAAGAAGAAATACAACCCAAATCAAAGAAAAAAATGAGAAAGAACAACATGTATTTTATTATTCAGAGATGAAAGCAATGTTCACTTGCCTCTTCGAGGGGGCAACCTTCAATAGAGCAGGGCTCGATTACAAAATAAGACACAACGCTCCTCAATAGGGAGTCTCTATCCTTTATATAGGATTCATACTATGGGTTAGTACCATGGTTCTCTTAATACCATCTATTTAATACCACGGCCCATTTGCAACTAACTGTGGTCCCTTTCTTTAAATGAGGGTCAACCACTTACAATTATTAATATGGGCTCTATTGACTCTTTAATTAGCTATAACTATGACTCGACCCTATTACATAAATAAGGGGGTTAGGGTTGGACCCTAACATGTCCTCCCCCATTAAAACAACCTTGTCATCAAGGCTGAAACTGTGGAAACTACTAAAGAATAGTGGTTGGTTCCCAGGTCACATCTTCTGGAGAGGTGTCTTTCCACTTGATGAGGACTTCCTTGATCGTGCGGCCGCATAGATGTCATTCTCACTTGTCAAAGACCTATTCAGGTTGGAGCCAAAGTGAACCTTCTTCATCCAATTCAGGTAGACTGGTTTGAATTTCGCAATTGTTCCCCACCACTTTCTTGAGGCATGATACATGGAAGATGGGATGGATTTCTATAGTGGGTGGCAAGGCTAGTTTGTAGGCTACTTCTCCAATGCGCTGAAGCATTTGATAAGGTCCGTAGAATTTTGGAGATAATTTATGACGACCCTTGTCTTTGAGTGATGTTTTCTTGTATGGTTGTAGCCTCTAGAATACCTTATCCCCTTCTTGAAATGTGCACTTCGAACGATGTTGGTATGCCTATTGATTCATGTGATTCTGAGCTTGATGGAGATTATCTTTGAGACGGGCTAGCATGGTTGCATGGTTCCATAGGAGTTGATCCACTACTTGCACCGTAGAGCATCTAGGGATATAAGAAGTAGGTGAAGGGGCGAGTTGACCATAAACTGCTTCATATGGAGTCATCTTGGTGGTGGCATGATAGTTAGTATTATACCACCATACAGCTAAAGGTAACCATTGTACCCATTGATGTTGCTTTTTTGAAGTGAAGCACCTGAGGTAGGTCTCCAGAAATTTGTTGACTCCTTTAGTTTGACCATTAGTTTGGGGATGATAGGAAGTAATTAGTTGGAATTGGGTGCCTTGTAGCTTGAAGAGTTCCTGCCAAAAGTTACTGATGAAGATTAGGTCACGATCAGACATAATGGAAGTGGGCATGCCATGCAATTTGAAGATCTGGTCCATGAAATATTGAGCCACCAAAGTGGGAGTAAAAGGGTGGGGTAGGGTGCAAAAATGAGCATGCTTAGAAAGTTTGTCCACAACCAACATGATGACTGACTTGTTGCCTGACTTTGAAAGACCAAAAATGAAATCCACATAAACATCCATCTAGATTAAGGCAAGGATGGGCAATGGTTGTAAAGTGCCTAAGGACTTGACTGTTTCTCCTTTGTGTCGTCGACACACATCACATTCACCTACAAAAGTAAGAATGTCAGTTCTCATGCCTGTCCAAAAGAAGGAATGACAAGTGTGAGCATAAGTCTTCTAAAATCCTACATGGCCCGCAGTGGGAGATGAGTGCAACATTGCCAAAATGGCCGCTTTGAGGGTGGATGTCAGTGATATCACTACTCTATCCTTGTAGCGAAGAATATCATCTTTCCAAGAGTAGGCCACTATGATTAGGATCTGCTTGCAAGTTATTAATGAGTTGGGAGAGTGAAGGATGTGAAAACCATTTCTTGCGAGCTTCCTCAATCTAGCCTAGAATGGGAAGAGAGATTGCTACCAGGGTGTTGTCCTCCTCAAATTGGCATGATAAAGCATCTGCTATGACATTTTCACGTCCTTTCTTGTAAATTATCTCATAACCATATCCCAGCATTTTGGCTAGCCATTTATTTTGCTGTGCTGAGGATAGTCGTTGCTCCAAAAAATATTTAAGGCTTTGATGGTCTGTGCTTATTTGGAAACGCCACCCCAATAAGTATCGTCGCCATGTACCCACTGCATGTAAGATGGCCATCATCTCCTTCTCATAGGTAGATTGTCCCAGATGCTTTCCACTTAGTTGTTGGATGGTTAAAGCCAAGGATCGACCTTCCTGCATTAAGACAGCCCCAATACCCATACCTGAAGCATCACATTCAATCACAAAATATTTGGTGAAGTCAGGTAGTGCCAATACGGGAGTGGAACACATGGCTTGTTTGAGAGCTATAAATGCGTGTTGTGCTTCAACAGTCCAAAGGAATGATTTTTTCTTGAGAAGGTGAGTGAGGGGTCTAGCAATGCGACCATAATTGTGGACAAATTTGCGACAGTAGCCGGTGAGATCCAAGAATCCTCTCAAACTCTTTAAGGTCTTTGGTTGGGGCCAATCCTGCATTGTGTGGATCTTTTTGGGATCCACCATGACACCTTCATGCCCCACAATGTGCCCAAATACTTGACTTCTTCCATGCCAAAAGAGCACTTGGAGAATTTGAAAAATTATTTATGCTTTCGAACCAGTTGCAAGAGTAGGTCTACATGTTGAAGATGTTTTTCCCAGGTGAGGCTGTAGATGAGAATGTGATCAAAGAAAACGAGGATAATTTTTCTGAGATATGGTTTGAGCAGGTGATTCATGAGGCTCTGAAAAGTGGATGGGACATTACATAGACCAAATTGCATGACCAGGAATTCATAATGGCCTTCATGAGTTCAAAAAGCAGTCTTGGGAATGTCTACTTCTTTCATGTGTATTTGGTGATAGCCTGAGCGAATATCTAGCTTAGTAAAGAATTGAGCACCATTTAGTTCATCTAGAAAATCATCAACAACCGGGATGGGGAATTTATCTTTGACCATAAACTTGTAAAGGGCCCTGAAGTCTAGACACATGCACCATTCCCCATGTTTCTTGAGCACTGTGACCACATGGGATGAATAAGGAATGGTGCTAAGACGAATTACACTGGCTTCCAGGAGTTCCTTGATGATTTTTTTCAATTTCATTATTTTGATTGAAAGGGTATCTATATGGGTGTACATTTTGTGGTTGTGCCCCTATGACCAAAGTGATGCTATGATAATATTCCCCTCTAGAGGGTGGAAGCTCATGAGGTTTGTCAAAGGCCTATGAGTGGCTGTTTAAGACTTTGGATTGCAGATTTCTATGGTACGGTTTTTTAGAATCTAAACTCGGATAATCCACAATTTTCATTTTTCTTTGTCGACGTTTCGAGTGTAGACCAAGACTCATCATGAGGACTTGATTTACAAAGGAGAGAGAGAAATGTGTTGATAAATAGGGTTTTAGGTTGAACTTTCAAGAATGAGAGCCGACTAGTTTCATGATTGAATAAACACGATTATTTTTAATCTTTCTAAAATATATTCTATTAGGGTTCTTTTTAATTTTATTTATTATTTATTATTTATGGATAATTATTATAGTTATATATTAATTTTCTTTTAAGTGAATTGTTTATCTAATGGTTTTTTATTAATAAATGATGATTTTGTTTTAATTATTTGTAACTTTATGGTAATTATGCTTATATTTTTAATTTCTTACAAGGTTTCTAAGGAAAATGTATTATAAAGCTATAAAAGATTAGGATGATTTCAATATTTTAATATTCTTATAATCTTTTTATAAATTAAAGTTATTTTTAATTTTTATTTATTATACATGAATATACTTATTTTCTTTGTTTACTAAGTATTGCAATTAATAAACATGTATAATAAACATACATGTTTATTGTATATGAATATACTTTTTAACCAAGTAAATATGATAATAGCTTAAGTTTTTTATTAATTTTTATTATCTAAATAATTTATCATAAAGATTTGTTTTACTACTTGAAATATTTTATGATTATTATTTATATTTCATTTAATCTTTTAATATTCTTATGATTTTGATATATTAAAGTTTATTTATAATTTTATTTGTTATACGTGAATGAACTTATTATACATGTTTATTAATTGCTTGAGTATTTTATTAATTTTTTATTTACTCAATAATTTATCATAATGATTTGTTTTTAACTCATTGTAATATTTTATATTTTTTGTCTATTTTTCATTCAATTTATTTAATTCATGTAAGATTATAAGAGGATAATGAGTTATTAAGGATGAGTTTATTAGGCTTATAAGCTAGATATTGCATTATACAAAGTTTTAGGGGCTGATTCGATCTAAAGAAGGTGTTTATATTTCATTTAATCTTTTAATATTCTTATAATTTTGATAAATTTAAGTTTGAATATACTTATTATACATGTTTATTAATTGCTTGAGTTTTTTATTGATTTCTTATTTACTCAATAATTTATCATAATGATTTGTTTTTAACACATTGTAATATTTTATACTATGTCTATTTTTCATATAATTTATTTAATTCATGTAAGATTTTAAGAGGATAATGGTTATTAATGATGATTTTATTAGGCCTTTAAGCTAGATAGTGTATTATACAAAGTTTTAAGGGTAGAGGCTGATTCGATCTTAAAGAAGGGAGGATAAGAAGCAAAGAAGGCAAAAAGGAGGGCCAATTTACTCTATGGGGGTGAGGAGAGGGGTCCAATTCTTACTAATTTCCAAGCCTCCATCTCTGTTAAGGTTATGAGGGTGTTTTATGATCTCAAGAGCTTCTTGGACTTTAAGCTTGAAATGGTGTTTTTCATTTGCAATGACTTTTGTGTTTTCAAGGCATATATGGTGGTTTGTCTTACCCGCACGTTTTGCCAAGGCCGAGGAACGGGTTCTTTCCTTTCGGATATCTGCACTATGCTCTTTTAGCCTAATACTGACTGATCAACCTGTTTCCCCGATATATTGTTCTCCACAAGAGCAGCTGATGATATAGACACCTTTTTGTTGGAGATGCTCTGGGTTGTCTTTGACTGATTTCATTCTTGGTCTAAGAGTTGTCAACAGTTTGAATGAGGTTTTGATATTCTTTTTTAAGAGAATTCTGGCTAGCTTGTCAGTTACACCCTGAATATATGGTAGGTAGGCATTGGCAGCTGGGGGATTGTTAGTCTTGTTTTTAATGTTTCCAGTTTTGGCTTTTTTAATGGGTTTGAATATATCTTTATTATTGTATCTTAGTTTGGAAAATTCTCTTTTTAAGTAGGTGATTTCTTCGTCGGTGTGGCTCTCATCTGAAATTCTACAAGCTCTAGTGAAGAGGGTTTGAAGAAATTCCATTTTTTGGGTTGGGTGGTGGTGGGAATCTGCATGGAGATAGTTATTAGTATGTGCCTTTTTCCTAAACACTTTGTGACCTATAGAACCATCCTTGTTTCTAATGAGGAGGATGTCCAGGAAAGAGATGCAATTATTATCTTCCATTTCCATTGTAAATTTGATGTCCTTAGAAATGCTATTGAGATGGTTTAAAAAAAAATTCAGTTCGTCCTCCCCATGGGGCCAATCCACACTGGTGTCGTCCACGAACCTGATCCAAAACTTGGGTTTTAATGGGTAGGTGTCTAGGGCCTTCTTTTCAAACTTTTCCATGAAGAGATTGGCTACAATAGGTGAAAGGGGTGATCCCATAGCCACTCCTGATGTTTGTTCAAAAATCTCCCCTTGGAATATGAAGAAGGTGGATCTCAGACAGACTTCAGCTAATTTTGCAGTTTGTGGGTCCGCCACCTCTTTCACTACCTGGACTGCTTCATCTAAGGGAATTTTAGTGAACAGCTGGACAACATCAAAACTAACGATTTTATCACATGGATCTATCTTTGCATTTTTAATGAATTCCACATATTGGCTGGAATCTTTTATGTAAGAACTGGTCTTGCCCACCAGCGGAGCTAATTTTCTAGCGACATATTTTGCTAATTCGTATGTGGGTGATCCTATAGTATTGACTATAGGCCTCAAGGGGACATCTGCTTTATGAATTTTGGGGGCTCCATAAATGCGAGGGGTAATTTCACTGTCAGGAGTAAGGAGTTTTTTCAGTTTTTCATCAAGATTAGTTTCTTTTATGGCTTTTTTGACAAGTCTAGTAATTTTAGAGATGGGGTTTTTTTCTAGTTTCTTGTAGCTGCCACTGTTGTATAAGTGGTCCTTCATTTTGCTTATGTAATCATCATGATTCATTACAACTGTGGCTCCTCCTTTGTCAGCTTTTAAAATGACAATGTCATTGTTATTCCTAAGATTTTTTAGGGCTCTGAGCTGCTCTTGGTTCAAATTCTTTTTAGGGGGCCTCGCTTTCCTAAGGATAACCGCACATTCTTGTCTAACAAGCTCTTTGTCTTCTTCTTTGAGCGTTTTGATTCCATCCTCCAGGCTACATATAATTTCTTCGTTGGGGATTTGTTTAGGGGCTAAGGCGAAATTGAGCCCTTTGTTTAAGACTTCAATTTCTTCTTTTTTCAGCTCATAGGAAGAAATATTAATAACTTTATTGTTGTTCATTGAGTTATTGTTTGAATTCTTTGTATTATTATTTAACCTATTAATATGATTTGTTATGTTTTTATATGGATTGTTATCTTTTTCGCTGTGTTTGTCTATGTTATCCACGTTACCCTTGTTATCCTTATCTTCATTACTAGTTTTATTATCTTTATTGAAGCTTTGTTCTATGTTGACTACGGTTTTGCCATTCAAACTTACTTCATTATACTTTTCTGCGCTGTTTTTTGTCAGGTTAATGATGTTGTTAAGCGGATTTACGCATGGGTTGGAAGTTCTAACGCTGTTCAAAGCATTCTTGCTGCGAGTTTTATTATTATCTTTGTTGATCAATGCTTTCAACCTGCGCAGTTCTTTATGTACGCTTGAGCCAAGTTCTAAATCTTTTGCCCAGCGTTCTGATTTGTTCAGGTCCACTTCGATGTGTGTTTTATTTTGTGCGTTTGACCTTGGAGTTTTACTGCGTTTTTGCAGCCTGGAGTTGCATCCTGTTGCTGCGTTGTCCCGGTCTGATGCATTAGTCCCTAATGTTTCTTTGCTGGGTGGTATTTCCTTTTCCCCCGTTTTAGTATTGCTGTCCCAAGTTTCTCTGCTGCACGGTCCTCCATTTTCTCCAGCCAATTCCGATTCGCTCACGCTGGGTGTCCATGCCATTATTCTGCGTGTTTGTGGCCTGGAGCTGCCTTCTGCTTCAGCGCTGTCTATGTTTCTGCATTGATTTTCTGTTTCAGACTCTGCGCTGTTCATTATTATCTGAGATTCATTAATACCAGCGTGTTTCATTCTCCTTGATTCTTCGCTGAGTGGTTCAGTTCTTCTGATTGTTTGAAGCCACTCTAGTTTCTCCAGCTTGTTTTTGTGCTTAGTTTGGGTTGTTTGTCTTTCATTCTCTGCTTTAAGCGCTGCGCATGCATCTATGACCTTCCAAAGGTCTTCTCTGATCTTCGTTGCAAGTTTTAAGTGGGCTTCACAGGCTGCTGTAGATAATTTCCATAACAGAATTCTGCACCTGCGTATTTCAAGGCGGATTAAGGTTTTACTGAGTCTTTCAAATGTTTTATGGTTGTGCTGGTTGTGTAATCTGTGTTTGATGCAAGCAAAGGGTGGAGTAAGATTGGAATCTCTGCATTGCTTGAGAAAGTGAAGATCTGACTCTTTCCTTTGTAATTTAACCCTCATCTTTTCGAGATTACGTATCTCCTTCCATGTTTCCCCTCCGTACAGGGTCAAGATAATGGATTGTAGATTTCTGTGGTTCGGTTTTTTAGAATCTAAACTCGGATAATCCACAGTTTTCATTTTTCTTTGTCGACGTTTCGAGTCTAGACCAAGACTCATCATCAGGACTTGATTTACAAAGGAGAGAGAGAAATGTGTTGATAAATAGGGTTTTAGGTTGAACTGTCAAGAATGAGAACCGACGAGTTTCATGATTGAATAAACAGGATTAGTTTTAATATTTCTAAAATATATTCTATTAGGGTTCTTTTTAATTTTATTTATTATTTATTATTTATGGATAATTATTATAGTTCTATATTAATTTTCTTCTAAGTGAATTGTTTATGTAATGGTTTTTTATTAATAACTGATGATTTTGTTTTAATTATTTGTAACTTTATGGTAATTATTCTTATATTTCTAATTTTTTACAAGGTTTCTAAGGAAAATGTATTATAAAGCTATAAAAGATTAGGATGATTTCAATATTTTAATATTCTTATAATCTTTTTATAAATTAAAGTTATTTTAATTTTTATTTATTATACATGAATATACTTATTTTCTTTGTTTACTACGTATTGCAATTAATTAACATGTATAATAAACATACATGTTTGTTGTACATGAATATACTTTTCAATCAAGTAAATATGATAATAGCTTAAGTTTTTTATTATTTTTTATTATCTAAATAATTTATCATAAAGGTTTGTTTTACTACTTGAAATATTTTATGATTATTATTTATATTTCATTTAATCTTTTAATATTCTTATGATTTTGATATATTAAAGTTTATTTATAATTTTATTTGTTATACGTGAATGAACTTATTATACATGGTTATACATGGTTATTAATTGCTTGTTTCATTTCAGGATGAATATGAGGAGTAGCTGGTTTGATGGCCTGGATGGCATTAAATAGGGTGATAACTCCATGATGGCCCTTTTTTAACAACTTTTCAATTCGATGTGAGCTAATGATAGGAGTACCTGTCAACAGTCCGCAGAGGGTATCTGTGTGGTCCTTCTGCTTAAAGCTCATATATAACTCTTGGAAATCCATTGTGATTGGGCCTAGTGTGCGGAGCCATTCAGCACCCAAGACAATGTCACAACCACCCATGTTGATAGCGAACATGTGGGTATTTAGGTGGTAATCTCCCATTTGAAGTTTGATATTTTCATAGCAGCCTTCACATTTCATTGTCACCCCATCAACAATCTGGACCTGGAAATTAGAGACTTCTCTGACAAAATAATGCACAGCTTCTGTGACTCTCTAATGGATATAGTTATGCATGCTTCCACTATTAATCAATACTACTACAGGGCGATGTTTAAAAAAACCTCTAGTTTTGAGAGTTTGGGGAGAAGAAATGCCTACCAATGCATGAAGCGAGATAACTGATTCTTCTGGTGTAGATGGGAGCTCATTGTCCTACTGTTTCTCCTCATCTTCCTCCTCTAGTCCCTCAAAGGGTGGGGCTTCCTCAGATGAACTGTGATCATTAACATCAATTTAAAAGAATTTGGGTTCCTTGCATTTGTGCCCTCGGGAGTATTTCTCATCATAGAAGTAACACAATCCTTACTTTCTTCTTTCAGCCATTTCTGTGGGGGACACCTTTTGAACCTTAAGTGTTTGGGTAGTGCCCTGAGCCTGGGTGGGGTGTCCCTTGGCTATGAAATTTAGACGAGGTGACTGGGCCACTAGATCACTTTCCACATCGATAGCCTTTGTAGAAGCTTCCATCCATGTGGCTGGGTGGTGCATCTTGATGTGAGTTTGGATGGCATCTTTGAGACCACTTATAAAACATTCCAAGTAGAATTCATCTCCCAGACCAACTGTGTGAAAGGCCAATGTTTCAAAGGCTGTAATATAGTCGTTTATTGTGCCTATCTCTCTGAGCTTAGTAAGACAACCCAAAAAATTAGATTCACAGTCAAAGTGGTCACAAATGGATTTTCCGAACACCTGCCAAGTAATTGTCTTTAGATAGCATTTTTGATGCTAGTGCCACCATTGCCATATTTCTTGGTTCAAGTAAAGGCCTCCCACACGTAGCTTAGTCTCATCATCTACGATGTGATTCAGAGTGAAATATTGGTCCGTTTTTGATAGCCATATTTCCAGATTAGAGCCATCAAATTTGTACATGACCAGCTTGGGTGGTCGAGGGTGGGAATGCTGGCGATTTCCATGGAAGTGAAGATGATGGCTAGATTCTCCTTCATGGTCTTCATTAAACACATATGCCTCTCATTGTAACGCCGACTTTCCCTTTGTGACTGTGTCTTGTAATGTCTAGATCTATAGGGTTAAAGCCTCCAATCATTTTTCAATGGTCTCCATCTTCTCATTAGTCATGGCTCGAGCTATGGTTTCTACCATACACAGATCCGGGTCACTTGTTGTCACTGTGAAAAAACTTGGGACCACCTAAAAATTGAAGTTAACAAGTGAATGGTACGACCTCACTCAACTCATCGTCCAGATTCTTATGGGCTAAGTCTCTTATAAGCGTTAATCAATACTGCAATGGACAATTTCTAGAAAAGTTAATCCTACCTAATGTCTTGCGAGAATCAGCCTAGGGTATAGGATCCATAAGCCTCCCTTCACAAATGGTCATATCTATCTGCGAAACCTTCAATCGCTGAATGTGAGTTGGACTGTGGTAGTGACAAAACCCCAGCTGCTAGATCTGAATGGTACTGTGGCGGTAAACCCTGAACCAGTGGATATGATTATTGTGCCGCGATAGAACCCCAACTGCTAGATTTGATTTGGAAAAGAAGATAATGGGTTATCTTCAGAGAGACAAGGGAACTATGGTCTCAAATAGTTTCAGGTGCTACAAATTGCAATATACATAAGGGTTCAATAGTAGTACTCGTCCGATTTTTTCAGGCCACTGACTAAGGAGGATCAACCGTAACCTTAGCCGTAGTACCCGACTACCCTATCGTATGTGTGAGTAATCTTCCCGAGTTTTTTTCTTGGTGTACTATAGTAGCAAGACGACCGACAGTTTATCTATGACGAGGTTTCAGGTGAGCCTAGTGGGATTTCAATATACTCAGAGGGTACGTGGAAGACAGTCTGTGTGCGGTTCTGTCTAATGTGCTACTACTCGAAGGGGTACCGACATGGGTTACAAGGGAGTCCAAAAAGTGTGACCACCTCTTTTATTTCCTACGTGCATGCCTCCCGAAATCCATAGTTTTATGCACTCAATGACAGAGCACATGTTTTAAAGACACCGGAACACGTCTCTAGCCAAAAAAAAAAAATCTACTAAAAATGGAGATACCACCGGCCTTGGAAAGCACTCTAATACCACTTGTTATGTTCTTAACTTGTGAGAAGATGCCATAATACCAAATATATGAAGAAATAAAACCCAGAACACAGAACAAAATGAGAAATAACAACATGTATTTTATTATTCAGAGATGAAAGCAATGTTCACTTGCCTCTTCGAGGGGGCAACCTCCAACAGAGTAGGGCTCGATTACAAAATAAGACACGACGCTCCTCAATGGGGAGTCTCTATCTTCTATATAGGATTCATACATGCAATACCATGGGTCAATACCATGGATATCTTAATACCATCTATCTAATACCATGGCCTGTTTGCAATTAATTGTGGTCCCTTTCTTTAAATACAGGTCAACCACTTATAATTATTAATATGGGCATTATTGACTCTTTAAATAACTATAACTATGACTCAACCCTATTACATAAATATGGGGGTTAGGGTTGGACCCTAACATACAATGAGTTATGAGGGACTATTTATAGCAAAGGGTGGGGTGACCCCTAACATTCCCCTTTGTGATAGGTCAACTACCCTCATGAGTCTTCACCTACTCTATGAATGTTACATCCAACTATTGACACTTGAAATACACTTGACATGACTCAACATTACAATGCACATGTACTCATGTGAGACAACATGGCTTGAGCAAGCCTTACAAGACATCACTGACACTCGGTTCGTTGTGGTGAGACCAACTCTTTGACATGCTTGTGATGGTGGAGCTGGTGAGAAGATGCTAAGCTCAGTCATCTGTGATGTTGTGCATGCAACTCATGGTGACATCTTACTAAAGCGAACTCTTACCTCTGTTGCAACCAGTGCATTGGTTCGACCCCTTCATCCAACTCATCTACTAACACATGCACGGTCATCTTGGGTATGGTTGAATTAGAAACACACTGATGCATAGTGTCAATGTTGATATTCAAGTGTGTGTTGGTGGTCATGCACATCAAATTGCCGAAGTGCATGTTCAGCCCCAGTTGGAATTGCTTCTTGTCTTCACCTTAGTGAGTGTGTTGAATGGGTTGGATTGCATGCATACGCTCAACGACATGCATGTTGTTGGATCCTTTGCATGAGATCAACAACACTACTCACCATGTTTGCTCTGTGTTAGCTTCTGGGATGTATCCTTAACTTACATTGGTATAGTTTCATCCATGAGTGCATGTTGTGCCCACTCCTATTCCTGTTCCTGCTACAACCCATTATACTATCTGTGCAAATTCATGTTCTTCTTGAGTTGCTGCTTCACCACATGCAACTCCTTCCTTGTTCCATCTTTTGCCTTAGTGTGATCTTCATGATGCGTTGTCACTTCATAGCCCAAGTCTCCAAAGTTGCCTTCATTATTAGTGGATCTGCTTGATCTTTCAACTTTAGTTTACCTCTATGTTGTGAACAACCTTCCTCTTGCATTCACTGCATTCAGTATGCTGCCTTCAACTGTTGTTCATGATTCTACTTGTTGTGATGCTACTACTTGATGTCCTTTTCCATGAATAACTTGATGTCTTCATGAGTAGGTAGGCCCATGGACACTTCATCGTCTGCATCCCCAAGCATTCTTTGAATGGTGTCCTCATCTCTTCTTTCCTGGAGACAATTGTACCTGTATTGCTGAGAAGAAGATGAACACCTGTGATACTTGGAGACATGGAAACACTCATAGCAAGGAATCTGTGAGTCAAAAACCAACATGAACATGAGAACTGACTTGTAACATACCTGGGTGAATGACCATGAAGGTTGCGCAAATTTGGATGGGAGGTCGTGAGAGCGACTGCTAAGACTGCACAAGGCATAATCCGGGCTGCTGGGAGACTGACTGACTACTGGAACTGCAAAATGTGCAATCCAGTTGGGTAGCTGACTGCTGGGATTGTGCAATGCGTGATTCCAGCTAGGAAAGATTGCTGGCCTAAGGACAGATTTGCACAAATTTTTGGGCCAAGAAGCCACTAACCTCTATAAATGCACAATTCAGTACAAGAGGCTAGTGTCATTCTATAATGTACAAATCTAGAGAGCAAGGTCAACCTTCCTTCTCCAAATTGCGCAATACAGCCTTGGTGAAGGCAGAGATCGAGCCAAGGTTGGCCCGACTCACTGACGGGAAACTAAAAGAAAATAAGTCGATGAAATGCATGACAACATTAAGTGATAGCAGAAGTGATTCAGAGTGCATGAAAAACATGAATGAAAGATTCAACAAATAGATCAACATGCATGTGGGTGAGGTAGTTCGTCGATTGGGTGAACGTCCGTGCAAAATAGTTTTGTGCACGCTTCAGGAGTGAGATAGCAAAAAAAACTAAAACATAGATAAGATAAGCTAGTATACATGTAAACAACAGCAAGCATTTAAAGAAATCAAGCAAACAACACTCACACAAGCGAATACACAAAAAATGACATAAATGTAGCACAAGGCATGGGAAGAGAGCTTACCCCAAAATAGCTGAGCTGAATGTGTCAACTACTCCTAGATGTGATGTGGGATGTCACAACTACAAGCTTGATGTGAGGAATGAGCTCTACAGTGTCTGGTTGATGATTTTTTATAACATCGAGGTTGTGACATGCATGCCACAAATCTAGGGGAAGTGACACTTGGAGGGAGGTTTCTGAGTTGTTCCTTGCATGTAACTTCCAACTGCTAAACATAGATCCCTGAAACAAGGGATGCCTTTACATGCTACCTTGGGAGAGACAACCCATGCATGTAAGTCTATTTTTCTTAGTCCTGGAGGGAATCGTCAACTCAGCTGCACGTGCAAGAGACGGCTTGACTACTTGAGAAAAATGCGCATTCCTGACTGTAATCTGGGCTAAATGCCCAAGGGGATTGCACAATTTCTAGGCCCATCAACTGATTGCTACCCATATTTGTGGAAATCCTGGGCTGAACTTCTTGTTGATGGGAAAAATTGTGCATATCCTGATGGGAGGGTTGGTTGGCAGGATTGCGCAATTCTGGAGCCTAGTAGGCTATCAAAGGGAATTGCGCAATTCCTGGAGGGAAGGCTGGTTTCCCTCCAGAAATGCACACATTTCACTAGGAAGCTTCTTAGCCTATAGCTGGACCAAGTCCAGGTGAGCAGCCTGTGAAGGGAAAAGATCAAATTGTGATCGATAAGTTGCCTTTGAGCATGAAAGATATTGAAGCTTGAGGACTTAATGAAGCAAGCCAAGCTACTATGAAGGTTGGTAGGGAGGCTCAAAAATAGGCTAAGGAAAAATTTTGGAAGGTGGTTGTAGATGCTACAACACTTGGTGACACACTGGTAGAACTCTAGCTCTCTGAATGGACCTTGTTCATGAAAAGAAAGTATAACACCTTTGAAAGTATTGTTTAACTCTCAGCTTGTCTTGGCTTAACGCTAGCTTAATTGTAAGATGTAGCATCTTCCAGACCCTTAGTCAATTAATGCACATTCCAAGCCAAGGCAACATAGTTTTTTCAATTGGGGTTGAGGGGTATATAAGTGCACAAGAAATATAGTCGTCAGAGTCTAAGTTTCATCTTAGGTGTTGCTCCACTACTGGAAAGCCTGGACAGTACCCTGATGGAGTCACATAGGAACACAAGCATGGCTCTGCTGCCAATGAGCCTTGTCAATACCCCGATGGAGTTACCTGCATTACCTCCCTGTGTAGGAAGCCTTTCTCTTCTTTCACCTTATTCATTTTTCATTTTGAATTTTTTGACTTTTCATTTTCATTGTGCATAGCGCTTATTCATTTCATAGGAGGAAGAGGGATCTCGACTTATTGAGAGCATAAGAGGTTGTTCCAATAGAGAAGTAGTTTAATGTATCTCTGGTCTACGTGTTAAGGTTTTTCCCCTCACTTACTCTACTTGACTGAGCTAACAAGGGTTAACCCAAAAACAATCAACTAGAGAAGGTAACAATATTAGTGCACAAGCGTTGTATTTACACCAAGGTTCGCTTTGAAGAGTATGTATTTTCTTCGACGTATCATGGAATAAGAGTATCAATTTCAACATAAATAGGCAAGATGATAGGTATCCAAGTAGTGATAGTTGTACAAAACCTCTTGTAATTTACCCAACTCGTTTCATGAGTCACACATGGTTTCATGCAAACTATCCTATGAATGAAATAAGTGAACGAACTAACTATCAACAAAGAGAAGTAAGAGGAGAAGAAAAAATGAAAGTGAAACAAGTAAACAAACCAACAAGCAAACAACTGAAAGAAAACACTACTCCTACTCCTACACTAACGGTGCAAGGGCCTGATGATGTGAAGTGATACTTCCAATGTAGCCACCAGAGCATTGGGAGACCCATGTGGGTGAAGGCTTGGTCCGGGCGTAACCCAGTTGTGCAGACCAACATATAAGAAAGATATAATAGTGAAGACAACCACACTTTGTGTTTCATAGTGCTCACAGGACATAAGTGAGTGAATGTGCATGATGGATAGTCCTTGGACTTATCATGGTGTTGTGCGAAACTATGTGCAACTTTGAAGCACAAGCACACTCTTCACTATGACATGCAAGCAAATGAAAGAAACAAAGATAACTTGTGTCATGCATGAGTGCTTGCAATATACGACTCCTCTAATGCATGAGCAATGGGATCGTGCAGTTCGAGTGGAGGAAGTATGATCTAATGTTATGAAACCAGCTCAAGAAAATATAGAAAAGATAGATCAACGCCTTAGAATTCAGCCTCTTCGAGGGGGCAACCTCCTTTACATTACATAAATGAACAATTCTTGGATGATACAAATGACAAAACCTCCTTTCTATATATAGGAGTCTAAGGAGTCACAATATAATCCAGCCGACCTAACAATAATAATATAAAGCCACAAAAATAACAATAGAGGGATTCTATGGGGCACAGAAATAATAATATGGGGGTAATAGGGGCACAACAATATAAATAAGGGGTATAACTACAATAGTAATGAGGTAATCACTAGTATTATAGGGACCCAACATGCCCCTCTCCTTCAAAAAAGTGTTGTCCTCAACGCTTGAGTAGTTCTGGATACTTCTGCATAAAATTCTCATCCTCCCATGTGGAATCTTCAGCGGATAAGTTCTTCCACTTGATAAGATACTCTGAAATTGATCGATTTTGTAGCTGTCGAGTTCTTGTTTCTGTGACTGCTTCCGGTTCCAATATAATTTTTCCTTCCTCGTCAAGTTCTGGCAATATTGTTTGAACTGGGGGCTTGTCGCCTATAACCTTCTTTAAACATGAAACATGGAAAACTGGGTGCAATCGAGAAGCTGCAGGAAGCTCCAATTTGTATGCCATAGTACCAATCTTTTCCAACACCTTGTACGGACCATAATACTTTGGTGATAATTTATTATCCTTCTTAGCTTGCTTTAGGGACATTTGCTTATATGGTTGTAGCCGTAGGAATACCCAATCACCTACATCAAAACTTCTTTCACTGCGATGTTGATCTGCCTGTTGTTTCATTCTATTTTGTGCCAACACGAGGTTATCCTTTAAGAGTTGGAGGACTTGTTGTTGATGTTCGATGTGATGTTCCACTGCCTGAACCTTAGAATTTTCTCTTAAATATGATGTGATTGATGGTGGTTGGTACCCATAAAGTGCCATAAATGGGGTCATTTTTTTTGTTGTATGGAAGGAAGTGTTATACCACCATTCAGCCAGAGGCAACCATTTGACCCATTGTGTCTGTTTATCAGATACAAAGCAACGAAGATATCCTTCCAAACATTTGTTTACTATCTCAGTTTTCCCATCAGATTGAGGATGATAAGATGAGCTATGAGCTAACTGAGTACCAAGACAAGAAAATAATTCTGTCCAAAAATTTCCAGTGAAAATGGGATCTCTGTCACTTACAATAATCTTTGGGTTTCCATGTAGCTTTTGAACTGTTTCCATAAATGCAGTAGAAACTGTACTGGCTTTAAATGGATGTGATAATGCACAAAAGTGTGCATACTTGGTAAGTCTGTCAACTACCACCATGATGACACTCTTTCCCTCAGACTTGGGTAAACCTGTGATAAAATCCATTGAAACCTCCTCCCAACGTTGGCTTGGAATGGATAAAGGTTGTAATAGACCCGGTGTCTTAATTGTTTCAACTTTATTTTGTTGGCAAACCAAACATTCCGCCACAAACTTTTGAATATTTGATTTAAGGCCATCCCAAAAAAAATCCTTCTTAACCCTGTGGTAAGTTTTTAAAAATCCTGAGTGCCCTCCTAAGGGAGAAGTGTGCAATTCCATAAGAATCTTTTGTTTTAGCTGGGAATTCTTACAGAGGTATAAGCGATCTTTGTACCATAACGAATCATTTTTCCAGCTAAATGTATCAGAAGTACTGGAATCTTGTTGTAGCTTTCGAATAAGTGCCCACACTTCTTCGTCATTCTTCCATTCCTCCTTTGCTTCGTTTATCCAATCTGGTTGGATAATAGAAATGGCACACAACAATGCTTCCACATCCTCATCCTTTCTTGAGAGTGCATCTGCCACCACATTTTGCTTCCCTTTTTTGTAGATGATTTCAAAGTCATAACCCAACATCTTTGTGACCCACTTTTGTTGCTCTTCAGAGGATAATCTTTGTTCTAAAAAGTATTTAAGGCTATCATGATCCGTTTTTACCTTGAAGTGTCTTCCCATTAGGTAGGGTCGCCATTTCTTAAGTGCATGGAGTATTGCCAACATTTCCTTCTCATAAATAGCTTTGCTTAAAAACTTTCCCTTGATTGGACGACTTTCAAAAGCAATGGGTCTTTCATCTTGCATTAGAACAGCACCAATTCCATTTCCTGAAGCATCACATTCCACAATAAAGGTTTTTGTGAAGTCCGGTGTAGCTAAGACCGGTGCTTGGCACATTGCCTCTTTAAGATGTTCAAAGGCCTTTGTTGCTTCCGGAGTCCATGAAAATGAATCTTTCTTCAATAATGTTGTTAGAGGTGCTGCTATTCTCCCATAATTCTTAACAAACTTGCGATAATACCCTGTCAACCCAAGAAATCCTCGCAGATGCTTTATGGATGTGGGGATTTTCCATTCCTTAATGGCTTTAATTTTGCTAGGGTCTACCTTAACTCCTTCATGAGATACAATATGACCCAAATATTCCACCTCCTGGACTCCAAAGAAACATTTGGATCTTTTTGCATATAATTGTTTCTCCTCCAATAGTTGTAGCACCCTGTCAACATGTTCAACATGATCCTTCCAAGACTTGCTGTAGATTAGTATATCATCAAAAAATACTAACACAAATTTTCTAAGGAATGGTTTGAAAATTGAATTCATCAAACCTTGAAATGTTGAAGGTGCATTGGTAAGGCCAAAAGGCATGACCAAAAATTCATAATGACCCTCATGAGTTCTAAATGCCGTTTTCGGAATGTCTTCAATCTTCATTCTGATTTGATGATATCCTGAACGAAGATCCAACTTGGTGAAGTAAATTGATCCATGCAATTCATCCAGTAATTCATCAATGACAGGAATGGGGAACTTATCTTTAATAGTGAGCTTGTTGAGCTCCCTATAATCTGGACACATGCGCCATGATCCATCCTTCTTGTGCACCAATACTACTGGAGCTGAGAAAGAACTTTGACTCGGTTGAATTATACCAGCCTCTAGCATTTCTGCAACCATACGTTCAATTTCACTTTTTTGGACATATGGATATCTGTACGGCCTGATGTTTGGAGGAACACTTCCTGGAATCAGATGAATAGCATGATCATGATCACGCATAGGTGGGAGACCTTTGGGAGTCTCAAATACCTTGGAATGATTGTCCAGGACTTTTTGGAGATCTGGAGAAATAGATGATTCCAATGTGGAAACATCTAGCGAACATAATTGTGCAATTACACCTCTTTGCTCCTTTTTTAGAAGCTTTGTCATGCCATTAGAGCTGATTATCTTTCCTGGTTTCCCTGCAATACCCCTTAATTCAACTTCCTTTCCTTCCACAGAAAATTTCATGAAAAGTTCTTGAAAATTAAAAGCTATTGTACCCAAGGATTGTAGCCATTGGACTCCTAGTACAACATCAGCACCTCCCATTGGAATGGAAAGCATTGGGCTAGTCAATACATATTCTCCCATGGATAGCTTGATATTATGGCACTTTCCAGAACAATTTATTGTTCCTCCATTTGCAATCATCACTTGACACTCTGGTGCTGGATATAGGAAGCAATTCAATTCTTTTGCTACCCTACAATGAATAAAATTGTGGGTGCTTCCTGAATCAATCAACACTATTACCTTTTTCTTCTTGATTTGTCCTTCTATCTTGATGGTTTGAGGAGTGGTAATTCCCACCAATGCATTACAAGATATGGTCGGATTTATTTGTTCTTCATCTAGGCTTTGTTCCTGGAATATATTCTCTTCTTTTGACCTTTCTTGCTCCTTTTCTTCTTCCTCTTCACAATCTATGTAGAATAATTTCTTCTCAGCACACTTATGACCTTTTGTGTATTTGCTATCACAATTGTAACAAAGCCCTTTTGCTCTTTTTTCTTCCAATTGTTGTGGTGTCAACCTTGTAGGTTGTGGAAGACTATGGGCAACAACACTTCCGTCTTTATAGTTGTGAATGGTATGCTTCCTAGTTGCCATAATTTTGCTTTCCATTTTTCTTGCTAACCTGAATGCCTTCTCTAATGAATCAGGTTCCCAAAGGCGCACATCATGTTGGATATTATCCTTTAAAGACCCTATGAACACATCAATCCTATGCTCCTCTGGAATATCTTTTACCCTTATGTTCAATTTTTGGAACTCCTCAATGTGCTCCATTATTGAACCCTTTTGTTTGAGACTTATCAATTGGCTAAAAAAAGTGTTGCTTTTTGTATCCTCATAATGTGCTATCAATTCTTCCGTAAAAATTGCCCAAGTGATAAATTGTTTACGAGAACAAAGCCATTGATACCATACAAACTGATTTGGTTCCAAATATAAAGTTGCCATACGTACCTTTTGTGTGTTTTGCACATTATTGAGATCGAAGAATTGCTCCATCTGTAATATCCATGTGGCGGGATCCTTGCCATCAAACTTCCTCATATCGATTTTTGGAATGGTGATTCTTCGATCCAACATTAGCGTCTATGGAATCATGATTAACATTTCTTTTGTTCTCATCATGAGTTTCCTTTACTACCTTTTCACCATTAGTAAGTATTTCTTGTAGAAAATTAGTCAAATCTGTCTTCAAATCTGCCATGCCTGTCTTCAAATTTGTGTTCAAATCTATCTTCAAATTGTCCATCTTAGCTTCCATGCCATTCATCTTAGCTTCCATGCCATTTATCTTAGCATCTGTTAACTTTTGTGAGCGTGACATTTGTTGCACTTGTTCTTGTAATTTTGATATATCATGTAGCATTTCTTCCTCTTCTTCATGAGTCATGCTAGAGCTTTCAGGTTCCTTACTAGGTGTTTGCATTTTCTTTCCTCGGGGCATCAGTTACCGATAATAATGCTCTACTATGCCCTTTGAATTCCTTCAAAATAAATTTTCAAACCAAGCTTAAGCAAAAATTTAAAAAATCTACACACCTTTTTTCACTTTGTAGGAGCTCGATATTGCCTCTGATGTATCTCTGTACTTTCCAGTCATCTAGTTCTGAACATGTGATCTGTAGTAGCTCTTTGTGTCCTCTTTCCAATGCCACAAGTCTGACCCAAATTGGATTCTCCAAGGAAGAGTTATGCGAAATCTCCCACAATGACTTGATTATAGACTAGTTCAGTAGAGCTAACTTGTACGACGTGCCGCGAGTCACTGTTTCGACCTTTGAATCTACAAAACACCCACAAGAAACTACAGTCTGTACTTTTTGTGTACCTTTTTACGAAATTTCAATCCGATCCTCAGAGAGAACGTTATGACGATTTTCCCCAGGTCACTTGTTTTGAATGTAATTCAGGAGTCTGCAAAAAGACCAACTTCCTCAGATCATATCTCCGACAATATCGTGCGAAAAGCTCTGAAATTCGGACCCAAGGTTCAGCGCCAATTCTTCTCAAATGGGTTTTTTTTATGACTTCTGAAACGTCACAGAAAAAAGGTTATAGCGAAAATTCCACGATGACCTGTTTGGAGCAGCGAAACCCTAGAATCCAAAGCTCTGATACCAAATGTTATGAAACCAGCTCAAGAAAAGATAGAAAAGATAGATCAACGCCTTAGAATTCAGCCTCTTCAAGGGGGAAACCTCCTTTACATTACATAAATGAACAATTCTTGGATGATACAAATGACAAAACCTCCTTTCTATATATAGGAGTCTAAGGAGTCACAATATAATCCAGCCGACCTAACAATAATAATATAAAGCCACAAAAATAACAATAGAGGGATTCTATGGGGCACAGAAATAATAATATGGGGGTAATAGGGGCACAACAATATAAATAAGGGGTATAACTACAATAGTAATGAGGTAATCACTAGTATTATAGGGACCCAACATCTAAGTGTTAGATTGATCTTGAGTTCATATAGATTAGTGATGAGGAGCCTTGAGTGTTTGAGAAATTTCCTGATCGGAGGCGAAACCAACCTCAAGACAGGGAGGGCCTGACATAACCATCAGCTCGAGCTGAAGTGCCCCAACAGTCTGTGGGGTTTCGGCTTCATTGGAAAATGGATCTTCATAGACCAGTGGCTTAGACAGATTAAGAACAAATGAATCAACATTGTGATCAGATGATGAGACGAAGAGATCACGACAACCAAGATTAGAAAATTCAGGATGTTGGTCAGCATCCTCATGATTTGACGAATCACACAGAGGGGTAGATGAGAAGGAAGGATGTTCACCCTTTGCATTTCTAGAAAGAGTAAATGAATGATCAAGTGGATTTTCAATGAATGATTGATCCTCTCCGTTGTTGGATGATGGGTTACAAAAGATCAACAATGGGTGCATCCATAGATGAAGACACACACGCAAAATCATGGATGGTAGTTTCACCAATGATGTTAGGGAAAAACGGAGGGGGCTCAAATGAAAGGGAGTCATCCTTCGCCGAGTGTTGATGCTCAAGCTCCCACTCATACTCTTCATGGATGATAGCGCTTGTTTGTTGTGCAACACCAACTCCATTAATGGGTTGTTCCTCATTCACAATAAGTGGAGAGTCTAGAATGGACGAAGACAAGACAACATCATCTAGAGGAACACTGAGGTGTGAAGATAGAGGTCAAAAAAAGGAATGCATATGAGAACTCGAAGGTCTCACAACCAAATCTACACGAAAATTGTGTGGAGTGATGTTGGGAGGGTTCGAAGGTTGAACAAGTGTGCGAACATGATCCTCAACATCACTGGGTGATGGTGGAATTGTTGAATGAGAGGGAAGCGAACAGTCCATTGAGACAGTGCCTGATCCCACATGAGATTGCACAGTTCCATCAATGAAGAATGTTGAGTGAGGCTTGATATCAAGCTTCCTCTTCGGATGGGCTGATTTCCCAAGACAGTATTCAAACCGGTCCCAGAGATAAGCGAAATTCATCTGGCTCCTCGGAGCTTGAAACTGTAAGTCACGGAAGCACTACCAAAAATTAATAATGGATTCATGTGGAGCCCTCCGTTGCTATAACAATTCATGGTCAAGATGGTCTAGATAAAAATGATGGAACATGCCTTAAACAAGATGATAGAAGTTCTCACATGAGTGCATGACGTTCGCTGTTAGGCTGAGCACCCAATGAAATGGAGATTTGTGAAGTGTGTATGTGATCAGCAACCCAGCATGCTCATCAGTAAACTCATCTTCCTCATAAATCATGGAATGAAAGTTATGTAAGTTCTTAGGCCAGGCCACTTTTCCTTCACCACCATATGTGTGAGTGGACAAGAGATTTAAAAGCTTCCTCGAGATGGAGACACCTTCACGATTCGAAAAACACCATGGGGGAAGAGGAACGAAAGACTCCATGAAATATATGGAAAGGTTCAAAATTGGATGAGAGGACACTGCTTGTCATCAGGCCCTCCTTCTAGTGCCATAAATGTTGACGGTGTTGGACCCACCAACATGTCAAGGGAATATCCCCAGTAAAAAGTCCTACTTAGACCTCACACTTTTTGGTGTAGGAGTCCCAGCAATGGATCGTAAGGTAATGCCTTGATCGTGATGTCACACAGAGGCAAGTAACATAACTTTGTCAGTAGCAAGGTGTGGTTGATGAAGTGAGTCAAGGAATGAGTATGAGAGGTTCCAACACTTCTAAGGAGATGAAGGTGAAGGTGAGTTCCAGGTTGAAAGGGATTAGTCCCAACTCAACTAGGAACACACAACACAAAGGACATGCACAACTTTGAGTAGAATAGTCGACATGGATGCGGAAGTCACAACATACAAGGGAATATAACGCGAACAACACTGATGGATCATTTCGAGACGAGTGTGACGGTTGATATAACAAGGTTTAGAGAAAGGTCTAGCTGATGTTCGATAGAGTAGTCAACATGGATGGTGACAACATTACCAACATATGCAACACATTAACAACAAGATTCATATAATTGCATACAAATCAGTTCATATACAAGTACGTAAGTTAAACGACATATATCATTAAGGCAAGTTACCAGAGTAGTCTAACTACAATAACAACATATACATGAAAATGTGTTGGCTTTTATTATATAAAGAAGTATAAGTCACAATCATACAATACACCATGTAAACCTGCTAGCCCCAGGCATGGAACGTTACAGCCACATCCGCTTCCTCCTGCAAAGAGATGTACTAGCTTTGTGTAGTGGAGAAGCCAAGGCGCGTTACAATATTGTCCAAGCCTTCTTCAAGATAGTCTTGGTAGAAGCTTGGCTGACCAAAAGCCCCATACAATGAGTTATGAGGGACTACTTATAGCAAAGGGTGGGGTGACCCTTGACATTCCCCATTGTTACAGTTCAACTACCCTCATGACTCTTAACCTACTATATGACTGTTACATCTAACTGTTGACACTCGACTTACACTCGACATGACTGAACATTGCAATGCACATGTACTCATGTGAGATAACATGGCTTGACCAAGCCTTGCAAGACATCACTGACACTCGATTTGTTGTGGTGAGACCAACTCTTTGACATGCTTTTGATGGTGAAGCTGGTGAGCTAATGCCAAGCTTGGTCATCCATGATGGTGTGCATGCACCTCATGGTGACATCTTGTTGAAGCGAACTCTTACTTCCGTTGCGAATGGTGCATTGGTTCAGCCCATTCATACAACTTGTCTCCTAACATGCTTATGGTCTTCTTGAGTACAGTTGAATCGGCAACACACTGATGCATAGTGTCCATGCTAATCTTCAAGTGTGTGTTGGTGGTCATGTGCATCAACTTACCGAAGTGCATGTTCAGCCCCAGTTGGACTTGCTTCTTGTCTTCGCCTTGGTGAGTGTTTTGAATGGGTTGGATTTCATGCGTGCATTCAACGACATGAATGCTGTTGGATCCTTTGTATGAGATCAACAACGTTGCCCACCATGTTTCATCTGGGAGTACATGTTGCACCCACTGTTGTTCCTGTTCCTGCTGCAACTCATTAGACTATCTGTGTCGCTTAATGTTCTTCCTTAGTTGCTACTTTAGCACATGCAACTCCTTCTTTGTTCCATCTTCTGCCTTCGCATAATCTTCATGATGTGCTATCACTTCATAGCCCGAGTCTCCAAAGTTGCTTTCATTATCAATGGATCTGCTTGATCTTGCAACTTTGCTTCATCTCTATGTTGTCAACAACCTTTGTCTTGCATTCGCTGCATTTGTTGCATTCAATATGCTGCCTTCAACTGTTGTTCATGATGCTTCTCATTGTGATGCTACTACTTGATGTCCTTGTCCACGAACAACCTGATGTTTTCATGAGTAGGTAAGCCCATGGACACTTGATCGACTGCATCCCCAAGCATGCTCTAAATGGTGTCTTCATCTCTACTTTCTTGCACACCATTGTGCCTATATTGTTGGGAGATAGATGAACACATGTGATACTAGGAGACATGGCAACACTCATAGCAAGAAATCTGTCAGTCGAAAACCAAAATGGACATGAGAACTAACTTGCAACATACCTGGGTGAATGATCATGAAGGTTCTGCAATTTCTACCAGGAGGTCGGGAGACTGACTGCCGAGACTGCACAAGGAACTCTCCAGGCTGCTGGGAGACTAATTAACTGCTGGAACTGCAAAATGCGAAATCTAGTTGGGTAGTTGGATATTGGGATTGTGTAATGCACAATTCCAGCTGGGAAATATTGCTAGCCTAGGGACAGATTTGCACAAATTTTTGTGTCAAGGAGCCATTGAATGCATAATTCAGTCCAAGAGGCCAATGTTGGGCCAAAATATTCAAATCTAGAGAGAAAGGTGAGCCTTCCTTCTCCAGATTACGCAATGAAGTCTTTGTGAGGGTAGAAACCGAGCCAAGAATGGCCCGACTCACTGACTAGCAACTAAAAGCAAGTAAGTCAATGAAATGCATGGTGACATATGTGATAGCATAAGTGATTAATATTTCATGCAAAAAATGAATGAAAGATTCAACAAATAGATCAACATGCATGTAGGTGAGGCAGTTCGTCAGTTGGGTGAACGTTTGTGCAAAAACGTTTCATGCATGTGACAACAGTGAGATAGCAATGAAAACTAAAACTAAGCTAGGACAAGCTATTATACATGTAAATGACACCAAGTTCTCAAAGAAATCAAACAAACAACACTGACACAAGTGAATACACAAAAAGCAACAAAAATGTAGCACAAGCCATGGGAAGTGAGCTTACCCCAAAACAGTTGAGTTGAATGTCTCGATTACTCCTAGATGTGATGTGGGATGTTAGATGTACAAGTTTGATGTGAGGAATGAGCTTTGCAGCATCAAGTTGATGATTTTTGATAATATCGAGGTTGTGATGCACCTGCCACAAATCTAGGGGAAGTGACACTTAGAGGGAGGTTTCTAAATTGCTCCTTGCATGTAACCTCCATCCGGTAAAAATAGATCCCTCAAACAAGGGATGCCTTTACATGATTCCTTGGGAGAGACAGCCCATGCATGCAATTCTATTTTTCTTAGTCCTAGAGGGAACTGGTCAACTCAACTCCACATGCAAGAGATTGTTTGACTGCTAGAGAAAAATGTGCATTCTTGACTGTAAGTTGGGTTGACTGCCCAAGGGGATTGTGCAATTTCTGGGCGTAGCAGCTGACTGCTACCCTCATTTTGGGCAAATCCTAGGCTAAACTACTTGTAGATGGAAAAAATTGGATAAAGCCTGCTGTGAAGGTTGGTTGGTAGGATTGCACAATCCTGGAGCCTAGCAGGCTATCAGAGGGAATTGCGCAATTCTTAGAGGGAAGGATGGTTTCCCTCCATAAATGCGCAAATTTCACTAGGAAGCTACTTAGCCTATAGCTCGACCAAGTCCAGGTGAGCAGCCTGTGAAGGGAAAAGATGAAACTGTGATCGACAGGCTGCCTTTGAGAAAGAAATATACTAAAGCTTGAGGACTTGATGAAGCAAGGAAAGCTGCTATGGAGGTTGGTAGGGAGGCTCCAAAACAGGTTAAGGAAAAAATTTCGAGGGTGGTTGTAGCTGCTACAACAGAATGATATGTATTTGACTTGGTTATTGTATTGATACATGTATTTATGTCATGGTTTTGAATGTTAATGAAGTTTTAATGACTTTGAGTAATTTGCATTTCGTATATGGACAAAAACAAACAACCCGAAAGACAATTTTTTGTTGAATTTCTTGAAGATATGAGGCAGAATTTTAGTCATGTTTTTTGATTCTCAAATTTTTAATGAAGTTATGACATCGAAATGAGATTTATAGATACTAATAGATATTTATGTTCTAGTGGAAATTTAAATTGGTTCTTATTTTTAATATCCTTTTATAATCCGTTATACTGCTGCATATTCTCATGTCCACACCATCAATTATCACCATCCTCATTTCATTGCAACTGCATCCACTCTCCCAGGGTTTTCCTAATTCCATTTCGCCATGAATTCTTTATATGTATATTTCGTTCCATTTTCCTACTTCAACGAATAAACCCACTCTCCCGGGGTTTCCTAATTCCATTTAGCCATGAATTCTTTAGAGAGAGAGAGAGAGAGAGAGAGATTTATTTATTTATTTATTTTATTCCTTTTTTCTTTTTTTTTACAAAATTAAATTAAATTAAAATTCAAAATTAACAAATTTGACTTCAGTCCTTTAACGCTCATAAAAATAAAAATCGCCTCCTCTCCTAACCAAATAGCTTTGTATAATAGACTAGCTAGCTTATAAGCTTTGAAACGCATCATTAATAATTCATTAACCTCTTAAGTAATTAAAAAATTGCAAGAATTGAATAAAATAAACATAATTATTATAAAATTACAATTAGTTAAAACAAAATCATTATGATTAATTATTTTATTAAATAAAATATAATAAAAAACTTAATACATAAACAATTTAACTCAAACAATTAATAAACAACTATAATAATGAGATACATGTATAATAAATAAAAATAAAAAGAACTTTAATATATTAGAAAAAATTATAAGAATATAAAAATATTAAAAATCATCCTAACCATAGAAAACTTTTTATAAAACATTAACAAGCATATAAGCTTAGAACACAACATTATACATTAACCTCCTTAGTAACTAAAAACTTGTAAAAACTAAACTAAAACATAAACAAAATTACTATAATGTTACAATCAATTAAAACAAAATCATTATGATAAATTATATATATAAAAAAAATCATTTAAATGCAATTAATAAAAAAACCATAATAATTATCCATGTATAATAAATTTTAATATATAAAAAATTATAAAAATACTATAAATCTAGTTAATTCATATCAGAAATTATAAAAATATTATAAATCTAGTTAATTCGAATCATTACACTGGTCGGCTCACATACTTGACATCTCAACCCTAACCCTATTTATCTCTACTGTCTCTCTCCTTTGTAAATCAGGTCCTGTTGATGAGTCTTGGTCTAAACTCAAAACGTCGTCAAAGCAAAAATGAAAAATGTGGAATATCCGAGTGTAGATTCTAGAAAACCTAACCATAGAAATCTACAATTCATTAAGAAATTTTATATTATAATTTATTTATTATGTTAAAAAAGAATAATAATAACAAAAAAATAGTTATTATTTGAATTAGAATTTGATATATATATATATATATATATATATATATATATATATATATATATGAATTAATTAATTTATTATGTTAAAAAAAAAAACTTGAAGATAGAAGAAGGAAACTAATGAGGGAAAGAACAAAGAGAAGGGATCCATGCGCGACTTAACTTCCATCAATCATCTTGCTGTACTATAAAACAACCCCCCCATTTATGAAGAACAATAGCTAAGGTTAGATATATAAATGGGGACCCTTTTAATTTTTTAGGCTTAGGATAATAATAAGTAACTCTAAGAAAATAAATAGAAAAACATCGCAAAACGAACTAAGGATGAAATCCGAATCGCAAATTGCACTTTTCCATGTGACTGTCTTAAAACATCTTCAAAAACTTGCGATTTGCGATCAAATCTCCCACTGCGATAGCTCGATAAATAGCACCTTGTCATTTCGCAAATCGCACTTTGCACTTCGCAAACTTCACAAGAAATTTAGCTATGCCATTAGAATGTCCATTAGCGATTTGCAAAATGCGATATTGCGATATTCACAATCACATTTCACTTTATGCATCTGATAGCACTATATTGTATCCATTTAAAGATTGCGATGTGCAATTAAGAGTGGTAAAACGTGTGAAATAATTACATTTTAATATCAAAATGAACGAATTGACAGGTTAATAAATATTTAGTGGCTCGAGGAAGGATAATCATTTTCCAAGTTATGGGTAGTTAACATCGAGTATCTCATTAAACCTTTTTCACAATCCAAAGTAATTTCAGAGAACCTTTAAGTCTTAATTACTCGATACTATCTGCGGTAATATATCTTGTCTATCTCAAGTAAGCTACAAAAGATGTGTCACAAAGGAAGGTGATGCAGAAACATAGAAAGCAGACCATTGCTGAATCCAAGTTTATAGAGATGGCTCCTATTTTCTCTGATACAGTTTGTGATGTTGTCAGAGGTGCAACAACTTGGGAGGTCATATACAATAGGCTTGAGGGAGAATGTCCTTAAATCACTATCACGAGAGCAACAACTGACTCAACAAGGCCTTCAGGACTTCAGTTCGGAGATGCTTTCTGTTCTTTCCTTCATAGGATAGGAGAAAGAGCCAAAATCTTCCGATACACGGATATGATCAGGTGGGTGATCGAAAAGCTCATCATTGAAGATAACAAATTCAAGAATTCAAGAATGGAGCTCATAGGGTTGTTCAGAGTAGAGGACTTGAAAAAAATGTACCACATACGTGACCCTCAGGATATCTATGACAAGACATTTGTGGCCAGCTTTGCAAAGAAGAACCTCGAACCCTTCAAGCTAATTCGGGGTTGGAGAGTATTGGACAAAAAATTCAAATATGACAATCGGGTATGTACGTTATAGCCTCTTTGGAAAACCCCTACAACTATGCAGTAACTATGTTATGTAGATTATATGGGTCACTCAATAATACTAAGTTTTCCATTGGATGGATTCCTCTAGTTGATGCCTATGTTAATTCCCACATCATGAATGGCCCTCCATCCTATTTGATAACCTAGCAACCACCATTATTGAATATTGACATAAAAGAGCCTCCTCTCCAAATAACCTCCCTCCATTCTATTTTAGTGCCTACATTATGGATGCCATTTGTTTTTGCATGACATTTCTAACCATGGGTTGGAAATGGACCTTACAGGACCCCTACCCAATCCATCTCAGTCATAAACAATATGGGAATCACATTATATACATCACTTCTATAAAATATTTCATGCTATTGTTTTTCCCCTACATCAAATAATTTTCAATCAGAGAGCCCGCAAGTTTTCCTAAGAAGTCGCAATAGACATGTTTTCTGTTAGAAAATATTTTATTGAAGAATGATTCACCTACATTAGAGTTTTTGATAGCACAACTGATCCACATTTCCTTCCTTTATATGTTTTTGATAAATTATTAGCAAGAGAGATTGCCTACTAGACCATGGGAAAAGCCCTGACTAAAGTTCTCAAAGAAAATAAGAAGTCATTATGCCCCTATTTTCCTATCAAGTGCATCTCTTTTTCTTTAGCAAATTTTTTTCATGCTACTAAGGAGTCAGCACACATTGAAGCCCTCAAGCTTCATATATTTCCTAAGAGGCAATTTGATCCAGACAAAGTGGCATATAATATCACTATTGTAGTAATGATCACGTAATACAACCATGAGGATAACGATTTTGAAGACTTGTTAAAGTTGGCCGAATCCTTGGAAAAAGTGTTCAAATGGGCAAGGGAGAATCTGAAACCTGAAGGTTTTCAAAGCTTTCAGGGATTCAGAAATGAAAGGCTCAAAGTGATCCTAATGCATTTGTTAAAGCTCGAGGTTAAGCCTACACCAGGTGTCACTGTTGATAGTGAAGGACCTAGTTCTCGAGTAGATTCTCAAGTAAATACTAAGAAGACACCAAACACATGGAAACCCCAAGATGCAGATAACAAAGCTAAGTACAATAGGAATTCAGCTGAGAAATGAGTGATGAGCACCCCGACTAAAGAAATCAGTTGAGAGATCAAAGGCAATAGTTTGGAGCAGGAGTGGGATCAATTTAATCAGAAACTGCAAGGCACTCCCAAAGCGACAAATACCCAAGAAATGGTGGAGTATAAAACTCCTCTCCATGTTCATAAGGATATAAAGCCCAAGTCTATCGGTGAGCAGCCAAAGCCTATGGAGGAACAAGCGACAACATCCCAACATACTGAAATTATCCCTGCTCAGCCCACATCAGAAATTGTTTTGAAAGTAGCTGAAATACCTCCACTTGATGTGTTCTATAGTGCTCTCCACAAGGATATAATAAGAAGGCAGAGAAAAACGAAAAGGGTAGACACACCCAAGTTTCGACCTAGAAACAGGCTAATAAACATAGTTTGGAAGGAAATTCCTTTCAATCCATCCGAGAATTTGATTAGACTATCACAGTTCACAAGAGCATATGCATTAGCCACTATGGACAAGGCTACTAAAGTCTCTACTTTGTTAAGGGAAAAAGAGGAGAGGATTGCACAGCTCAAGCAACAACTCGAAGCAGAGAAAGAAAGCGTAAATAGGCAAGCAACTGAGTAGCTCACCCAATTGCAGCAAAACATGGAGGTCGTGAATATAAGTCATGAAGCCGATTTATCGGCCAAAAACACACAACTCTAAGAATTGCAACAAGCCATCGAAATGTACATGGATGTTTCCACTACTGAAGAGTTTGTTAAAGAGGCACTGAAATTAAATTCCCTTCTAGTGAAACAGAAAGAGCATTTTTGCCAAAAGTTGTCACACATTACTCCTTATTTGACCACTACTGACCAGCTAACAAATAAGGCAATCAACCAGAAAACTGAGTTTAACGTTTTAAACAACAAAATCTCTGAGTTCATCAAATGGAAGGAAACAGAAGATGGAAGGAAAGCCAATCTACCCAAGATTGAGGAAACTCATAAAGACATTCTCTTCACGGATTGGGACGTGAGAATCAAACAGGCCGAGCTAGCAGTCACAAGGGCAACTAGGGTATCAAAGAATATCATTAATGTAGTGAATCACACCATGTTTACCACGAACCTGATTAAAGAAGGCAATCTAAAAGAAATGCCCAATTTAAATTCTCTATATAAAAGCTGGTAGAAAAGGCGGAGACTCAAAGGTTTGCAATTACAAAATTGACAAGGACCAAATGGGATTCGTATTGGCAGTATCTCGTCAAGCCGCATAGCCAGATTATGACTCTCAATTGTTCTCTTCATACGACTCAGCGGATGCTGCCACCTGTCACCAATGCGATTTTAACAAGACAGCTCAGGACAGAATTTGGGGTACCTCCTCAAATTCAACCAATGACCGATATATGTAATTTGAAGGACAAGCTAGTAGACAACAACTCAAACTCTTAGTTCATTTCATATAGCCACTGTTTACTTTTGGAGTTAGTTAACTAGTTAGGAAAAAGGTTTTTTGAAACCTCCTCAAATTTTGTATAATCTATTTTTACACATTAGTTAGAATAGTATTTATACCCTTCTCATGCATTTAGAGAAAGGTCCAGAATTTCATCAAAAACATTTGCAAGGAATGCACTATTGTAAGGTTGCAAATGCTTTGGTGAAATTATGGAACATGAGCCTTTCTTTTAGACATCAAACTACTTTCCTTTGTTGATGCACTATTGTATTCTTAGGAAATAATTTGATTTGAATAAAGAAGATGGTCTATGTCATTTGTCAAATGAGCAGGACTTTGCACATATGGTACTATTATCTTGTATGATTGACTTTGTTTTCATTTAATTAGTGGAAAAACTTTATTTTCATGAATTGTATGTGAGATTTATTATTTCTGTTAAAGCGTTAATTGCACTTTTGTATGATGCCTAGCTGAAATTGTGATTTTCATATATAACTCATCATTTATGTGATATATTTTATAAATTTCTTTGAGTGAATATTTAGTCAAAGGAATGATATTTATAAATTATCATCTATGTTTAGTTGTGATTAATATTTATTATCACATGTTAAGCAAATATCTTTGTAGATCACATACCACACAGGAATACCCGAGTTTATATTAGAACAAGTTAGTTAGAGAATTGCATTATAGAATAGGTCATTTAGATTATCATTATTCTATTGCAAATACTCATGAGCCACCCACTCTCATCTTCAAACCCACATTGGGAAACTGGTCCCATTATCCTTAGTGAGAGCCACCACTTTAAACTGAAAAGGAGTTGTCTTAAGGTTTTGACTGGGTGGTTATCCCCCATGTTTCGCCAGTAGAATTCTAAGGCCACAACATTTTGGCGCTAGAAGGAGGCCATCCGACATTGAATGACATATAAACCTAAAGATCATTAGAAAAGCATTCATAAGAGTTAAAACCCCTCCACAATTTCTACACCTTCTAGATCTCGTTCAGAATCTCCTGATCAGAAGTATGAAGTTGTAGAAATATCTCCCTCGTCTCCTGAGGTAGTAACGCAATCACCCTCTCTAGATTACACTCCCGAGTCTCACAAATTTCATTCTTTGATACATAAATTGGAACAAATATCCATTTCTATCGAGAAACCAGAGAGACCCGAAGTTTCTGAAGAAAGTGTTACCTCCTTATTACAACAAACTGGTGTATTGACTAGAATCTAAAGTGAAAGGCTTGGGGTCACCGCTTTCAAGTTCCCCATCCCTCCATACCATAGGAAAGTTACTTCATCAAAATTTGAATTAGATACCAACGATATCACATCACCTTTCCATCCATTCACTTCCCCTTTCACTTCTACTCAATCCATGACTTCTCAACTATCAACTTTTCCAATTAGTATTACCATTAGTAGTACTAACCCAATAGTAAGTTCTGCATCATTTATACCTACTTCTGGGTCGACATTCCCATCGTCTCACTTTCCAACTTAAGTTATGGCCAATCAACCTGCTCAACCTTGGACAAATCCTAGTGCTGTCCTAGTTGCAAATCGAAATGCATTCCCAGAAAACCCAGAAAAATGGCTGCCTAAGTAAAATCTTGACGATGCTGTCCTGGCCAGAGAACATCTAAATAATTTTATGTTAGCCATGAATCTTAATGGGGTCACACATGAAGATGTTGTAATCAGGCTGTTTCCTTATACTTTCCAAGGATCTGCTGGATCTTGGTATTTTTCCCTTCCAACGGGTTCAATTAGAGACTAGGATACTTTTCAAGAAGTATTTCTTGCAAAATTTGGTGATGATAGGACCATAGCATCCTTGATTAATGATCTTTCTAATTTTAAAGCTAATCTAGATGAAAAGACCAAATATTTAACCTCCAGATTTAACAAGTTGCTAAATAAGATCCCAATTGCCTCTAAACCTGCTATAGATGTACAAATAGAATGGCATATATAATCTCTTCCTTCTAATATTGCAATTTTTGTAGATAGAGCCAATAAGGCTACCCTTGTACAAAACATGAAAGAAGCCCTGTCTGTAGAAAGAAGAACTATATCTTTGGAAAATAGATCACAAATAGACGAAAGGAAGTCAAAGAAAGTAACATTTAAGGATGAATCTAAGAAGAAAGCCTCAAAGGACCCTTTCGATCTTGAAGGCCTTCGAAAAGTGTTAAAAACAATGTCAAGTGAAATGGTCAAAATCAAAAACCAGGTCGTAGAATCCTTTGCTCCCAAGAAACATTTTTTCTCATTCAAAAGGAACTCTTCTTCTGCATCACAACCCCCAAACACCATTTTAAATGCTGAGTCTGATCAAGAAGAAGGAGAAGATTCACCAGATGAAGAGGAAGTTGAAGCGGAAGAAGAAATTGAATTAAATGGAATGTGGGATCTCATCCTCCCAATTGAAGAAGAGGCACAAGCAATGGCAGTGACTACAAGGAGAAAAAACTCTCCTCACATGTCTATCACAAATTAGAAACAAAAATTCCTACTCTTGTAAAAGACAAAAGAGTAGTTAAGAAATCTAAGACTAGCCAAACCGATCCTACTCCTCTAGATCCTCTAGATGCCTCAAAGACATTGGTAATCTCAGATGCATTGGAATACAATATATTTAAAGAAATGAAAAATACTAGAGCAAACATCTCATTGCATGAGCTCACTAAACTCAAGAAGCAACAAAAAATTCCATTAAGAGAGTTAAAAGCAATTCTTGTACCTCTGCCATTTTTTGTAGTTACTAAAGCTTCCTACAATATGGGAAACCTCCCTCATCCTCAAATAAAGTAGATCCTTCAGATCTAGTTCTAATTTATGATAGGTCTATTTCTCATATTCCTCCATTTGTCCTCACTTATGAAATTTTCAACAGGAATGTTCATGAATTCCTTGTTGATTCAAGAGTCTCCTCAAATATAATGCCAAAAGCCATGTGTACCAAATTGAACATTACACCTAAAAAATATGCAGTACACATAGTTCTATTGGAGAGGAAGAAAGTAGAGGTACTTGGCGAAATAACATCATTTTCAATTAGGCTTTCCTCTAATCCAAAAGTTTCACAAATAATTGATATTTTGGTCGCTGATATCCCTAAATTTTATGCTTTAATTCTTGGTAAGGATTTGTCTAAAAAATTGCCCGATGATTTCACAACTGATTGGTCTCACATGTGGTTGCCACACAATGGTAAACCAAACCAAATTAGGGCAGAACAAGAAAAATTCATGAAATATATAGCCACTAACCTCAAGGGAAGCAACGAACCTATTGCCTTCCTCAATACTATCATTGGAAATTACTCAGTTGAGTCAATTTCGGGATCCTCTAATGCTTAGAGGTTTCCCTTTCCAGATAACGTTGTAGTTTCTCAAATCAAAAATTTTTCACAAACAAATGCTTCCAAGTTTGTAAATTTAGCATATAAAGTTTTAAATATTTTTTTTCCTGGACTCTCTACTTTGATGATTCAAAATCTAAAGACAATGCAGGCGTAGGATGCATTTTGATCAATCTGCAAGGAGAGAAAACCATGTTAGCCTGCAGACTTGAATTCCAATGCACTAATAATATCGTTGAATATGAAGAACTGATCCAAGGATTGTATAAATCCATCAGTCTTAATGTCAAATACCTGCAAGTCTATGGTGATTCTGAAATAATTGTGAAGCAGGTGAGAAATACAATTCATTGTGTCTCTGGGCACCTTAAACATTATCAATCGTTAGCCTAGAATTTGACTTCTCATTTCTTTTTATTTTAACATTTATTCAGTCTCTAGACTGCAAAACAAAACCGCTAACTTACTTTCTAATGTGGCATCCAAGCTTACACCCTCAAAATACTTTAGTCCAGATAGATTTTCAATAGAGTTAATATTTAGGCCATCTATTCCCGATAATGTAACAAATTGGAGAGTATTCAACAACGATGCAAATATAGTTAATTTCCTTACATCAGAAGTGTCGTATGAAGAAAAGATCATAGATGAACATGAGAATGATCTAGAAATCAAACATAATCATGATCAAAATCCAATCCCAAAGTCTGTAGTTAAGATAGAATATCTCTATGACCTAAAGGATAGGTTCAACAAAATTACCAACTCCAAAACTCAAAGTTATACTCTGAAATTTGAAGTAGTAAACTGAAGGTCAACTGAGAAACCTCAAAATGTCAACCTAGGTCATGGCATATCACCTGAAGAAATAATATCATTCATTTGGTTGCTAAAAACATACAAAGGTGTCTTTTCCTGAGATTATGTAGATCTCAAGACCTACGATACCTTTTTAATTCAACATACCATACCTATGACTTCGAACAAAAAGTGAGTCCAATAGAAGCTTCACAAAATTCACCCAAACCTTGAGAGTCAAATCAGATCTGAATTGAGAAAGCTTCTGAAGGCCAAAATAATCTTCCCTGTTAGACACTCTAAGTGGGTATCTAATATGGTACACGTAAGGAAAAAGAATAGTCATATTAGGATTTGTATTGATTTTAGAAACCTGAATAAAGCTTGTCAAAAATATAATTTTCCCTTGCCTATGATGGAATAGATATTGCAATCAGTTGCAGTTTCTGAATTAGTGTCTTTTCTAGATGAATTCTCAGGATATAATCAAATTCTTGTGCATCCAGATGACATATTAGAAACAACATTTAGGACCTAGTGGGAAATATATGCCTATCAGAAGAAGCCTTTCAGACTCATTAATGCTGGTACCACATTTCAACATGCTATGGACATTTCCTTTAAAGGTCTAATTAATAAATCAATTTTTATTTACTTGGATGACATCATAATCTATTCTAAGGATAGGAACAATCATTTAAGCGACCTAAACACATTTTTGAAAGATGCAAGAAATATGTCATTTCCTTAAATCCCAAAAATCTTATTTCTCTTTACTAGAAGGAAAACTCCTTGGGTTTATAGTGTCCAAGAAAGGAATTTAAATTGATCCTGATAGAGTCCAAGAGATCGAAAATATTCCCCTCTTACACAACAAAAAAAAAAAAAATAGATTTTGTAAAAGAGATTTGTTCCATATTTTTCAAAAATTGTCCTACCCCTACAAGCAATGGTACGAAAAACACAATTTCCAGATGGAACAAGGATGAAAGAGAGTCATTTGAGTTGATAAAAAAATCCATTATTAATGATCCTTCATTGAAAACCCCTAACTTTCTCAAACCTTTTGTATTATATACTTTTTCATCTGATACATCGTATGCAGTAGTTTTAACACAGCTCAACGATGAAAATATCAAGGCACCCAACTCTTTTTTCAGTTCTAACATGCAAGGTGCTGAATTAAATTATTCACTTGTCAAGAAACAAGAATGCTCTGTTTTTAAAACTTTGAAACATTTTTGACCTTTTCTTCTTAAAGCCCATACAAAGAGAGTTGTACCCTACCTTGCAGTAAAACAATTATTAATCCAAAGAGAAGTAGGGGATAAAAGAGCTAATTGGGTTATTGCGCTTCAAGAATATGATGTAGAAATCTGGCTAGCTAAAATTGTTAGGGGCCAAGTTTTTTGCAAGATGTTAACAGGAGACTCCCAGTCACCATCAGAAGAAGATCAAGGTAATGAAGTGATAATGTCAGAGGTAAGCCTCAATGATACGCAATCACAATATGCTGATTTGAAATTTTATCTAAAAATGGATATGCTCCTATGCAACTTAATTATAAAACAAAGTGATCTTTAAGATTGAAATCAAATCAGTATGAAATAATTGATGATGTGTTGTTTAGAAAAAAATATGATTTATTGTTGCTAAGATCCATGGATAAACCCTGAAGCCGAAAAGGTCATGCAGGAATTACTTGATGGACTAGCTAGAGGACATTTCGGGGGAAATACCACAACTCACAAAATCCTTCATGCAGGATATTATTGGCCAATGTTATTTAATGATGCATATGAATATGCAAGAAAGTGTAAAACTTGTCAAATCACAGCTGGAAGAGAAAGAAAGTCAGCATTCCCTTTACAACCAGTTAACATCCAAAAACCATTCGAACAATGGGAATTAGACATAATTAGTGAGACTATTCCTAACTCTTACAAGCATCATAGGTACTATTGTACCTTAAGAAACCAATTTCCTGGCTATGGAGAGATTGTGCTTAAGACATTAATAAATATTATTTACTGTCACTTATTGTTTGTTGTGTTCTCAAATGAAGGACCTGGAAAACTTGGTATTTTAACCCTTAATACATGTATGACCGGAACATCTTAGAATGCCATTTATTGCTAGATATAAATGACAAGTGAAGAAAGCCTGAAGGAGAAGTTAAAGATAATATGTTGGTTTTTCACAAAAACTACTACTTGTAAGTTAGAAGAATTATGAAAATGAGAACTAAATCGTAGATAATATGTTGCTTAACATAGAAACTACTATTTGTGACTCTTGGAGAAGTTAAAGATAACATGCTAGTCTTTCACAGAAACTATTACCTATAACTTAGAAAGGAAGGTGGAAATTTCAAGGATAAGAGTGCTCTTTTAAGGAATTTTAACTTTATCTACATAAGCAAATAAATACTTGTAGCTTCATACTATGCTTGAAATAAGAAAACATAACATGACACATGACAGAGAAGGTTACAAAAGTATACCCAATAGCTCATGAAAGCTTCTGATTCTTTCGTTAATCAACGATGATATCTGGAATATAGTGGCCTAGTTTTCGAGTTATCTAAAATTCGAAAAACCAACCCCTTCTCTGTAAATTTTCCTCTTCTTATACATTGTGAAACAGTTGCTGATCTTTGAAACTGTCAAACTACTAAACTGCTTCTCTAACTATCTTAAGTAAAAACTATTACAAAATTTTACAGAGGGTAAAATACACCTCAAAGAACATACAATAACAAGAAATAATTGAACTAGAAGATGAGAATAACTATTGGCTTGCTCTGTTAATCGGCCGCTGAGTTCTTCTGTATATGCCTTAATAATGATTAATCTGCTTTAACCATAATAAACAGTGCTTGACTTTGACTTGTGCATAAATCTGGACTTACACATGTATTGAGCATTTTGATTGGCCAAAATACAAAGAAAACATGCCCAACAGCCTTCCTCTTCAAATTCGACTTTAACATTGATTTTTCCTTTTACAAAACAAAATTAATGCAAAGCACACAAAAGCAGAACTGAAAAGGAATTAATCGAGTTTAATAACTCAATCAGATCCACCCATCCAATGTTCCATTGGTTGTTCATCATAAATCGCAATCGACCCATTTTATTGTTGTATCATCCCAATCCTTAATAAACTGCAGCATGACAGATGCGAGGGAGTTATAAAACATAATATATATCATATCGGGTCCAAAACCCATCGAAAATTGCAATCGACGCTATCAATGGATGTATTAACCGAAACCTTAACAATCTGTGATATGGCGGACCCAATGGCATTATAAAATGCAATATATATGTTTTCGGGTCCAGCCATCACATATCGCAATCGACAAAACCCAACATATATATATAAATATATATATAAATATATATATATATATATATATATATATATATATATATATATATATCTATCTATATATATATATATATATCTATATATATATATATATATATATATATATATATATATATATATATATATAGATATATATATCTATATATATATATATAGATATATATATATATATATATATATATATATAGATAGATAGATAGATAGATAGATAGATAGATAGATAGATAGATATATTATGTTTTAAAGTTTCAGTGGGTCCACAGTATAACAGAGCCCCTTCTATATATATATATATATATATATATATATATATATATAGAAGGGGCTCTGTTATATTGTGGACCCACTGAAACTTTAAAACATAATATATATGCGCTTCGAGTCTAGCCTATTTAGCACTTATTTCTGTTATAATCCTTTATAATAGAAGTAGCATCTTTGCAATTGCGATTAACCGCATTGCTTAACACACACACACACACACACACACACAGATATATATATTTGGTTATGGCTCCATAAACCATTTATAATATGATTTAACTTGATCACATGGGCCAATTCTTTTACATTTGTTTCTTTTGTGTTTTAATTCCGATATGCAATTTATTACATCTCCCTCTTGCCTTATGTTTTTGAAGACATTTTCAAGTGATTTTTGAATGAAACATGAATATTAAAGGCAACAAAAAATCCATGCTACAACATCTGGCTCCACCTGGGGATAGTGATTTTGCCATAGAAGCACTAAGAACCATGGATTAGTGCCTTATTCATTAGGCATGGAGTCATATATAGCTTCGCCAAGCTTAAGTGTGTGAAAATCTGTACAGCGAACCCACACCAATATTTGCAGCGATAAGATGCTTGCGCTTTGATAGAAAAATATTGAGAATCATAGATCAATAGCCTTAGTTGGGCATGAAGTCCAAAACTATGAAAACCCTAAAATTTGGCAATTGAAACTTGATAATATTGATGACACCTCTGCAAACTAGTTTCCAACTGGGAAAGTCACCCTTATTCATCAACTAATGATTAAACTGAAGAACTGCAACTAGAAACCAAATTCTCAACACCTGAGCTTATTTATGTATAAGATCATACATATGTACATGATTGATCTCCATCAGGTGAAGTCAATCTTCCAATGGTACCAAGTTAGCATTTGAGTGCTTAATCTAGAACCACTCTAGCAACAAATCTTGAAAATGCAATTCAACCTGAACAAAAAATAAATTATGCATAAAAGCAACTAACAACGAAAATTAAGAGTATATCCACAAAATGATATGTGTAGACTTTTGATAAATTCTTACATGTAATCCACCACAGGATCTTCAAAAGTATAAGAAAAAATATGTTCTTGATCAGCTCCAAAAAATAAATTCTCTATGTATGAAGGTTTATGCTCAATTAAACCTTCTGTTGGGATAATATGTTCAACAGAACAATCAGCAACATATTTAAGAAAATGATCTATGTCACTTTCATGTCTCCTCTTTTCATCTCTAAGCTTTGATTGAAAATAAATTGTAATTCTAACTTTAGGGAGAAATAATTTTTTTTTATCATTACTATACGACATATGATCAAGTTCAAATATATTATTTACCTCTAATCCATGGGGATCCTTATGTTCTTCAATGCACTGATATACCGTCTCTTTATCACATTTCTCCTTACATAAGATAACCTCTTTTGCTATGATAGATGGCTCAATATATTGTTGTCCAACATATTCCACTTGCTGGTTTCTTCATGTATGTTCAACGCCAAACTGATGAACTTGAAGAGCTTTATCCTGTTCCCCATTTAAACCATTTTCATTATATATAGGAGGATCATCAAATTTAACAAAATAGGAACTTTGGGGATTTATTTGCAACTCAATCACTTCTTCCTCTTCTCGACTGCTGAGCAGAGACTCTTGATGCATATTTGAACTTTCCTCCATTTGTACTCACTTGATTTGCTTGTAACAGAGTTAACCCATTCTTTTCTTGGGAGATTATTGAAGAGGCATGCTTTAAAAGCTTCTCTGCATCATTTTGAGAAAATGATAGTTCCTTGCTTTCAGAGACTTGCTCATAGTTAATCTAGCTACAATCTCTCTGGATTCTTAATATATTATCAACAATATCATCAGTTTCTTCAACAGGATTATCATGAGCTTTTAAAGTTTCTTTAGAATCATAATATTCACAACAACCTTCAAAAGGAAACTTGTGTGGATAATAATCTCTACAAGAAGAATTGAATACTGAATGGAAATCTTTCAAAGATGAAATTCTTGAATGAGGCAAAGATATGAACCAAACCCTAGCTTCTTGGTCCAAAGAAAACATAAACAACTTCATCTTAACATCTTCATGAACGATGCCTTGTTGCTCTATGCATTCATGAAACTATTGGAGATGCTGAGCTGGATATTCATATTCCTTTCTAGTGAATTTTGGAAGATAATCATCTCGGACATAATATGCAGGCATATCATGAGGATAGCCAGTGATTCCAGTAAAATAAAATGGATCAAATTTATGGACTAAGAATGCAGGGAGAGCCATTAAAACCCATAAAAGAAAGCTTCAAAGTACAGTGGAGTCACCAATCAATGTGGTAAATAAAAATCCCAGGTGTAAATGTACAACCAACTGCTGAAACTTGTCACTCTCAAGAATCAGTTTCAAACTTAATGAACCCAAGAGAAATTGTTCTTATTCTATTGCTTTGCAGGCTGTGGTCTTTGTTACAATGGAGTCGCCTTTTATTGCTTTTATTCAAAAAATCCAAGTATTTCCTCCTCAATGAACAACCAGTGGAAAACATAAAAAACCCAAGGAAAAGTGTTCTTGTCTTCTTTCCCTGGCAATGATGCCAATTAATGTTGTACCTTAAGAAACAAATTTCCTGGTTGTGGAGAAATTGTGCGTAAGACATTAATAAATATTATTTATTGTCACTTATTGTTTGTTGTGTTCTCAAATGAAGGACCTCGAAAACTTGGTCTTTTAACCCTTAATACATGTATGACCGGAACATCTCAGAATGCCATTTATTGCTAGATATAAATGACGATGAAGAAAGCTTGAGGGAGAAGTTAAAGATAATATGCTAGTTTTTCACAGAAACTACTATCTGTAACTTAGAATAATTATGAAAATGAGAACTGAATCATAGACAATATGTTGCTTAACATAGAAACTACTATCTGTGACTCTTGGAGAAGTTAAAGATAATATGCTAGTCTTTCACATAAACTATTATGTATAACTTAGAAAGGAAGGTGGAAATTTCAAGGATAGGAGCACTCTTTCAAGGAATTTTAACTTTATCTACATAAGCAAATAAAGACTTGCAACTTCATTACTATGCTTGAAAGAAGAAAACATAACATGACACATGACAGAGAAGGTTACAAAATTATACCCAACAGCTCATGGAAACTTCTGATTCTTTCATTAATAAATGATGATATCAGGATTACAATGGCCTAGTCTCCGGGTTCTTCAAAATTTGAACAACAAACCCCTTCTCTGTAAATTTTCCTCTTCTTATACATTGTGAAACAATTGTTGATCTTTGAAATTGTCAAACTACTAAACTACTTCTCTAACTATCTTAAGTAAAAGCTATTACAGAATTTTACAGAGGGTAAAAGACACCTCAAAGAACATACAATAACAATAAATAACTGAACTAGAAAATGAGAATAACTATTGATTTTCTCTGTTAATCGACTGCTGAGTTCTTCTATATATGCCTTAATAATGATTAATCGACTTTAACCATAATAAACAGTGCTTGACTTTTACTTTTGCATAAATATGAACTTACACATGTATCGGGCATTTTGATTGGCTAAAATATAAAGAAAATATGCCCAACTGACTTCCTTTTCATATTCGGCTTTAACGTTGATTTTTCCTTTTACATAGAAAAATTAATTCAAAACACGTAAAAGCGGAACTGAAAAAGAATTAATCCAGTTTAGTAACTCCATCGGATCTGCCCATCCAATGTTCCATTGGCTTTTCATCACAAATCGCAATTGATGCTATTAATGGATGTATTAACCCAATCCTTAACAATCTATGATATGGCAGACCCAATGGCATTATAAAATGCAATATATATGTTTTTGGGTCTAGCCATCGCATATCACAATTGGTGGAACCCAACCTATATATATAAGGGGCTTTGTTATACTACATACCCGCCGAAACTTTAAAACATAATATATATGCACTTCGGGTCTGATTTGATCAACGCTTGTTTATGTTATAATCCTTTATAATAGAAATACATATAAAATGTGTAACCATACCTTTTTCCACCTTTTCCAAAACCTTTACACAGTTTTCAAGATACGCCTTTATCGCAATCAGTGATTAGTGATTCCTATGGTAATAATATAACTGCTCGCTGCATCTTTGTGATTGCGATTAACTCCATCGCTTAACACACACACACACACACACAGATATATTGGTTATGGCTCCACAAACCCTTTATAATATGATTTAACTTGATCACACAGGCCAATTCTTTTACAATTGTCTCTTTTGTGTTTTGATTCCAATATGTAATTTATTACATCTCGCTCTTGCCTTATCTTTTTAAAAATATTTTCAAGTGATTTTTGAATGAAACATGAATATTAAAGGCAACAAAAAATACATGCTACTACATGCAACCAAAAATACATGATATAACAGGTACATCCTTACAACTACCGATTATTTTAGAAAGTGGGTAGAAGTTGTCCCATTAAAGATAGCTAATACAGAAAGCATCATGGACTTCATTGATCAGTACATAATTACCAGGTTTGGCTCATCCTCAACTTTAATTTTTTGCAATGCATCTTAATTTTCTAGAAATACAATGGTAGAATTTGCTCCAAAGCAAGGTTTCAAGTTGAAATATTCAGCCAATTATTATCCACAAGGTAATGGATTAGCAGAGTCAACGAACAAGAACCTCATCAGAATTATCAAAAGGATTATTGATCAAAATCAAAGGAATTGGCACAAAGCATTAACATTTGCTCTATGGGCAGATAGAATTACTCAAAATGCCTCTACTGGTTCTTCTCCTTTTTCTTTAGTTTATGGAAAAGAATGTGTTCTTCCCACAAATGTAGCAATCACATCACTTTCCCTAGTACAATTCATCAATGAAAACCCTTCTTCTTTTCTCCAGGCTAGACAGTTTCAGATGCTTAAGCTTGAAGAAGAAAGAGAAAAGGCTAAATAAACCCACTTCCATCATAAAAAATTAGTCAAATATTATTTTGATACAACTTATACGAGTCAAAAACTCTTGAAGTAGGTGACCTGGTTTTGAAATGGACAAAGCACGCAAGGAAAACGGTAGACTTACCAAATTCCAAAGACTATGGCTTGGTCCTTTTCAAACCATTGAAAAAATTGGACAATCAACGTTTCTTTTACAAGACTTGTGAGGTAAGAAGGATTCTTTACCCGTAAATGGAAATTTTTTGAAAAAATACATTTCTTATAAGATAACCTCTTCCAATTTTGTAACATATTTCTTTTAATATTCTTAGGAAAATAATGGTTAACTAGTATTTACTTTTTTCTTTTAAAAATAAAATCTTTGATAATATTTCTGTTTTTCGCTTCTATAAGTAAGCAAGAGTTAAAACAAATAATTAGGACATTTGAGTACTAAGGTAAACTTCATTTCTTTGGAAAAAATTGATCCTGCTTAAAACATTTATTCTACAAACAAACTCTTATCTTTATAGAGTATGAATGTTTTGTTATCAGTCAACAAAAGAATCTTTAACCTAGTAAGGACATTTTGCAGTTGAGTATCTTAAAAACTCTATCATTATCATCCAAAACTCTTAATAGATCCAATGATTCACCCCATTTGATAAAATTTTCTTTTCTTAGAGTGTAATTCTAAAATATACGAAACTTAGAAGATAAAAAGTCTCATTACGAGCTTGTTTACCATGTTCATAGGGAAATAATTAAACTGATATTACCAATACTGCATATCAAAATAGGGTAATAGCTAATGATCTCCTCAATCAGAAGACAAGGGGTCTCATCAAGAGCCATCTTGTTCAGTTTAGTTACAACCAGTGAATGGCATTGTCATTATTAGGTTACCATGCCTAGACAATGTCTTTTAAGAAACCAAAAAGAAAAAGATTATATTCAAAAAGGAAAAAGGGACAAGGTCCAAGTGAGATTCAAAGCAAGTGAATATCATTTTGAAATTTGAAAATTCCTACAGATGGGATAATGAATCATTGTTGGTTAAAAGATAACCCTGTCGAGGCTATGAATGCCTGCTGGCAGCAAAGGCTCTATCTGTGATAAATGAGTAAACACCAAAAAACTAATCTGCATAAGACACCTGCTATATCACTCTAAAACTTATTATTGTCTCATGCGAACGTTTATATTTTTATCATTACAAGACCAAAGTAATTCAATAAGTAGGGTGAGAAAGTAATGATGATTCTAGAGAAATGTTGTTTGCCTTATAACTCATGTAATCATCATTCCTGTAACTATAATTTCTTTGAAAGGGTTTTTTAGAAATTTCAGAAAATTGCTCAGAGATAACTGGTTCTCATGAGTGAATCACCAATTTTTGTAATATGAAACAACCACCCCATTTATGAAGAGCAATAGCTAAGGTTAGGGATATAAATGGGGGCCCTTTTAAATTTTTGGGCTTAGGATAATAATACCTAACTCTAAGAAAATACCTAGCAAAACCTTGCTGAATGAACTAAGGATGAAATCTGCATCGCAAATCACGAATCACACTTGTCCATGTGACTATGTTAAAACATCTTCAAAAGCTTGCGATATTCAATCAAATCTCCCGCTGCGATAGCCCGATAAATAGCACATTTCCATTTCGCAAATCTCACTTCGCACTTCGAAAGAAATTTAGTTATGCCATTAGAATGTCCATTAGTGATTTGCGAAATGCGATATTGCGATATTTGTAATCACATTCTGCTTTATGCATCTAATATCGTTATATTGTATCCATTTAAAGATTGTGATGTGTGATTAAGAGTGGTAAAATGTGTGAAATAATTACATTTTAATATCAAAATGAATGAATTGATAGGTTAATAAATATTTAGCGGCCCGAGGAAGGATAATCATTTTCCAAGTTATGGGTAGTTAACATCGAGTATCTCATTAAACCTTTCTCATGATCCAAAGTCATTTTAGAGAAGCTTTCCGTCTTAATTACCTGATACCATCTGCGCTGATATATCTTGTCTATTTCATGTAAGCTAAAAAAGACATGTCACTAAGGAAGGTGTTGCAGAAATAGAGCAAGCAGACCATTGCTAAATCCAATTTTACGGAGATGGCTCATATTTTCTCTGATACAGTTTGTGATGCTCCCAGAGGAGCAATAGCTTGGAAGGTCATATACAATACGCTTGAGGATGAATGTCCTAAAATCATAGTCACGAGAGCAACAACTGACTCAACAAGTCCTTTAGGACTTCAATTCAAGAATGCTTCATGTTCTTTCCTTCATAGGATAGGAGTAAGAGCTAAAATCTTCCCATACATGGATATGATCAAGTGGGTGATTTAAAACCTCATCAATTAAGATAGACAATTCAAGAATTCAAGAATGGAGCTCATAGGTTTTTTCAGAGCAGAGGACTTGAAGAAAATGTACCACATACCTGACCCTTAGGATATCTATGACAAGAAATTTGTGGCCAACTTCACAAACAAGAACCTAGATGCCTTCAAGATGATTCAGGGTAGGAGAGTATTGGGCAAAAAATTCAAATATGAAAAATCGGGTATGTATGCTATAGCCTCTTTGGAAAACCCCTACAACTATGCAGAATCTATATTATGTAGATTATATGGGTTACCCAATAATACTAAGTTTTCCATAAAATGGATTCCTATGATTGATGCTTGTGTTAATTCTTGCATCACGAATTGTTCCTCCATCCTATCTGATAACCTATCCTTGACAGAAGAGAGCCTCCTCTCCAAATAACCTCCCTCCATTCTGTTTTAGTGCCTACATTATGGATGCCATTTGGTTTTGCATGACATTTTTGACCATGGGTTGGAAATGGACCTTATAGGACCCCTACCGAATCCATCTTAGTCACAAACAATATGCGAATCGCATTATATACCTCACTTATATAAAATATTTCATGTTGTTGTTTTTCCCCTACATCAAATAATTTTTAATTAGCGAGCCCCAAAGTTTTCCCAAGAAGCCGCAACAGACCTGTTTATTGTCGGCAAATATTTTATTGAATAATGGCTCACCTACATTAGGGTTTTTGGTAGCACTATCAATCTACACGTCCTTCCTTTATATGTTTCTGATAAATTATTATCAAGAGAGATTGCCTACCAGACCATGGGAAAAGGCCTAACTAAAGTTCTCAAAGACAGCAAGAAGTCATTATGGCCCTCTTTTCCTATCAATTGCGGTTCTTTTGCTTTAGGAAATTTTGTTCATGTTATTGTTGGCATTATGATACAAGTGTTTTCCTTGATGGCAACTCACTCAGATGAAAGATCACGGTGCAGCATGTCAACAACAAACAATTGCAAATCAGACTACAAAGAATGAAAAAAGAGAGGTATACATAGGTTCACCTTGACCAAGCTGTGTATACACGTAGGTTCCCTGAACACAAGTAGCGTATATGTACACATGCACTTTCACAAAAGGAAAAGAGCATATATGTTGGAAAACTAAGCTTTTGGTCCCAGGTATTTGGTCCAAGGTATTTTGATCCATGGTATTGGTCCAAGGTGTTTTGATCCATGGTATTGGTCCAAGGTATTTGATCTGAGGTATTGGCCTATTGAAGCCCCGAAAATCGGGTCTACAGCAAGGGGGATACCCACCCGGTCCGGACCTTGGTTATCAGCTCCTTTTCCGTTTGGTGTAGTGCGTCCGACTAGGGATATGTGACTACTTTCCCGATTTATGTGTGTGTGTATGTGTGTTGGACTGATATTTCTATTTCTAACAGTTTCTAAATGGAATACTTCTACTCTAATTCTAATCTAAAAATAAGGAAATTTTATTCTAATAAGCAGAAATATCTAAATCTACACTAACCCAAGGTGTAATCTTTCCTTTATGCGATCTAAAATGATTTCAAATAACAACTGGTAATAAAGATGATACAACTGTTATGAGAAAAGAATTCAATAAGGATGAACCACTTCGTATAAAATGTTAGACGAAACAGTTGTGAAAAACATATCGCATAATAAGCTATTCATACACTAAGCATAAATAAATAGCTATCACCGTACAAAAGTGCCAAATGATAACTCAGGCATTCATACATTAATATATAAATAACTGAACATGAAAATCACTCTAATACAAGGGCAGAAATAGTTAAGAGATAGAAATACCATTTATAACTAGTCCTAATCATGAGCTTCAAGCGATAACGATTTATCTCTTCTTGATCAAATATCCACTAAGAGTACAAAAGTGCAACATTAGTAGCAGATATCAAATGCAAACATCAATAAATCTTGTTCCATTCATTCATCAAATCCTCCTTAGAGGGTACAAAAGTGCATGTTCTGGGGATAAGTTTTTGATAAATTTCAGGACCCTTCTCTAAATGCATGAGAAGGGTTTAAATACTACTAACTAAATCTAAAAATAAATTATTACAAAAATGTAGGATGCAGTTTAAATGACCATCCTCATTTCAGGAAAATAAAACAAAATTAAAGCTAAAATTAAATCTAAAATTAAAACTACTTCTGTACTTGGTCCTTAGAATCGCATGCATGCAGTATTTGTTTGAGAAGAGTCGGGTGGCTGACTTCCGATTTTAGCTGAGCTGAGAAAACATAATCGACAAGAGCTGGCGCCATCTTTTCGGCTGAATTGATGATACACTTAAGAGTCATCCACTGGCTATGTGGCTTTACCAAGTATGCCCAGTAATAATCCCAGTTCAACTTAGTTAACCCTTGGACTGTTTGTGCCTTTTCTTGGGCCTTTTTCTTCCAATCTGCCTCTAGCTGTTTTTTCTTGCAATTTTTAGGGCTTGCGGGTGACTGGGCAATTAGTAGCTTTCCTTTTCGAAAAACTTTTCTCAGCGATGCACGATTAGCGCTAGGCGCTAATCGCGCATCGGAAACTACCTCCATTTCTTGATCCGGGTTTCCTTGATGCGTTTTTCGCCTTTTGTGCTTTTTTCCTTTTAGCAGATATAAAGTTTAAAATTCGTAAAATTAATACTTTCGTAAGCTCTTGACCCTGAGTCTTAAACTGTCTATTTCTGATATCAACGTTGTTCAGTATCCACTTGACCATGTCCGTGTATGGGAGAATTTTAGGTGTTGCTACTATCCGGTGCAAGAATGAGCAAGCTAGCTCTGTGATAGATGCCTCAGATGAACTATTTGAGCCCGCGGGTGCAGCAACCTCCATTACTCTGGGATTCTCCTCTTCAATCAGATTATACATGCCTTCCCACGTAGCAATTCCTGCGTCTCTGTTACAGGTCGTGTCTGTATACAAGGGTGCCATTTCTTTTTCTTCAGAGCTTGGAGCTTTGCTTTTCTTTCCCATTTTAACCTGCGTATTGCTTTGTATCGTCCTCTGTTCTCCGTTCCTGCAATTCACAAGTGAAGTGAAAATAATGACAAGGAAGGGTGATGGGAAAGTTTTTAAATGCTGAAGATACATCAAATATACCACCTTACGTGAGATGATTTTTTGATAAGCACGAACCCATATTCCATTAATAACTGGAAACTACCTCATTTATTAGCATTAAAGCGCATAACCAAGTGTCAGCTTATGGAAAATACTTTTCTTGAATAACGCGCCCGAAAGATCTGCGATGAAGCGATTTTGCGATTTTCTTCGCAATATCGCAAATTGCAATATCGCAGAATGATAACATCGCAGAATCGTAACATCACATTATCGCATTGTCTCATTGTTGTTGTATCGCGAAATTGCAATATCGCAATATCGCAGATCGCAGGAACGTTATATATGATAAACTTTGTTAACTTGTTTTCTGCGAAATGCGATTTGCGATCGGCATCATCGCATATCGGCAAATTAAAGTGTTTCAATGTAAATTGTGCTGTATGCGATGCGATATTTTATTATCGCATATCGCAATCTCGCAATGTTTAAAATTCAGCTCATAAGGAGGTATCCCGTTATCTTTTTGCGATGCGATATTCCTAAGGAAAGATTTGTGTCTTACCTTATCATAAAACTTAGATTTTTGGATTTTTCAAGGGGGGCTTCCTAAGCTTATGATGGTAATTTTATTCAAAAAAGGAAATTTAAACACTACTTTGATTTTTAAATTTTTTGCTAAGGGTCCCCACTTATTTAGTATTAGGAATTACACTAAATAAGAAGGGGGGTTGTTGTTGGCCACAACAATTGGCGATTCACTTGGAAGAACCAGTTATCTCTACTGCTTTTTGAATTTTCAAAACTTCCAAAATAGAAAAATTTCCAGAAAATTAAACGTTACTATAGAAAGACTAAGTACATTATGCTTTTGCCTATCAATGATATTTTGTTTCTTGTTTTTCCCAACTTTGATTATTTACTTCCTCAAGCTAGTCCTTGTATGATCCAGATTTAAACAGGAACGCAACACATTACAAAGATAACCATATACACAAAGATGCAGTGGAAATAATACTTCATTTCATTAATGGAAAATACTGAAATATGCTTACAACCAGAAATGGAAATAAACCAGCTAGGGCGATGGTAGCTTATCTCTGAGAAGAGATGTGGTGGCTACATGCCTCTGAACTGTGTTACAATGAGGCTCAAAGGCCTATTTATTGTTGAGAAACAATGGAAAACCTTTAACATTCCAAAACCTAACCCTAGAAGATGAAACGCCAAATTGTGGGCCCCGTTTGGGTAAATTGGTACACCAACTTCCCAGGGTCGTAACTTTGGCATACGATCTCCGTTTGACGCATACAATAGCTCGTTAGAAAGATCTATCCAAGCACTGCCACTTTGGGAGGCAAAATGGGTCCATGATTTCCCAAAAAACGTCGTTTAGGGCCTCAAAACGGCTCCGGAAGTTCAGGACCCGAAAAACTGCTAAAAATAGTAAGTTGTGCTACAATTAAGGAAACTGAAAATGATGAGAGAAACAAAGGTGGGGGTCCAGGTGGACTTGGCAGGTGGCCACCAATATCCACCTGGATCATTCCTCCCCCCTTAGGAAGCAATGGTCCCCATTGCGTTGAGTTCCTCCATGAGATGAGGAAACTTTCGCTGAACTTGTTCCCTAGTGAGCCACTTGCCCTGCTGAAGGAGTTGGCCTGCTTTGAAAACTTGATACAGTTGGATATTCTGTTGGCAAGTGTTCTTGATCTATGTGTCCATGATCCGATCAGTTGCAGCTTGTTCCATGCAATCTGGATTTAATTCTGTGGGTGTGAGCTGTTTTGCAATGTCGGATGTGTCTAGCAATGGTGGAAAGTATGGCCGAAGGCGGTCCACATTGAACACTGGGTGCAGGCCAAGGAATGGGGGAATTCTGAGCTCAAATGCATTATCTCCCATAGCCTTAGTAATGGTGTAAGGACCATATCGGAGTGGTCTCAGTTTCCGATAGGCTCCAGTAAGGCGTTCCTTTTGCAAATGCAACCAGACTTTGTCGCCCACCTGAAACTTGTGTGGCACTCGATGTTGATCATGTCGATGCTTGTACTTGGCATTTGATTTCTCCAGAATGTCATGGACCTGCTGGTGAATATGTTGGATGCGCTCAATGAAGCTGGTGGCCTTATCTGTTTTGGACTGGACATGAGCTGAATTTATGTGAGTAGCTACAAGTGGCATGGCCACATCAATGGGGCATAGTGGCTGGAATCCCAAACCCACCTGAAAAGGGCTATGGCTAGTGGAGCTGTGAAGAGATCGGTTGTAGCTGTGCTGAACATAAGGGAGGCTCTCATCCCATGTGCGTGGATGCTTTGAGTTATACATGCGCAGAATGTGCACAATCATCCTATTGACAACCTCTGTCTGGCCATCAGTTTGAGGATGGAAGGTTGTGGACTTCGTGAGTTTGGTGTCCAGCATTGACGAGAGACTGGACCAAAATGTGCTGAGAAACCGACTGTCCCGATCTAAGATGATAGACTGTCCCGATCAAAGAAGATGTCCTCGTAGTCCTCCACAACCTTGTCCATCTGTAGTTGTCGTGCAAAGGAACCCCGTCTGGAGGCCGTGGCCACCGTCTTCTTCTTTCCTTGAGGGCGTATCATCAAGAAGACAAATTTCCTGGTTTTGGAAATGATCTTACTGCATTGTTTTGCAGTAATCAAAGAGATGGCGGTAGGTGGTGCTACCTCTGGTATCCTGTACAAATTATTTCCCAATGTAATAATAACAGCATGGGGCCTTGATTCATACACAGCATGTCACTTCCACAAGTATGGCTGTCCTAATAATACATCATAAACTTCAAGGGGAGAAATGTCACACAATACCTCATCCGTGAAGGGCTTGATGTTGTATGGAAGGTGACACTGTTGGCTCACGCGAAGATCTCGTCCTTGGTGAAGCCACCCAATGGTGTATGCTTGTGGATGTGCTGTGGTCGGCAAGCCCAACCGCTTCACGACCTCTGCCGAAATGAGGCTCTTTTGACTCCCGCTATCAACAATAAATTGTATCGGGGAGCCCTTTACCCACATCTGGGAGTGGAAGAGACGCTCCTCCTCCTCTGGATCTTCGGGTTCATGTTTCTGGATCTTGGCGGTAGCAACAATGGCGTTGGGATCCGCATCAATGATATGCTTCCCTTTGTCATTCCCCTTATTGGGTTCTGACTTAGAGTCGGAACATGCATCTGATTCTGAAACCTTTAGCTCACCCACCAGTGAATGCTTGGCCCGACACTCACTTGTGTTGTGAGTGGAGCTCTTATGGAACTCACACCACTTTCCCGTGTCTTTTTTCGGCTTCGCGGCGCTGTTCTTTACTTGCAGCTTCGGCGGGTCGTCTTGGACTGTCCTGCCTTGGCTTTTTCCTTTGTTCTGTGGTTTAGGGGCACCTTTCCCCTGCTTTGGATTTGCAGATCCAAAGTCTCGCTTCTTTTGTTTAAACTTCTGCTCGACCTTGATGGCATATCGGTATGCTGCGTCGAGCGAGGAGATGTTCGGGAATTGTATTTCTTCCTGGATGTACTTGTGTAGGCAGCCACGATATTTGAGTATCAAATGTTGCTCCGAATCCTTGATACCCAACTTTGTGTGAAGGGTATGGAAAATATTGGTGAACTCTGGCACGTCTTGGTCCCTTCCCTGCCGCAGCGTGGTCCACTTTATGTATTCATCCTCATAGCTTCCGACAGGGTAGTACTGCTCCTTGATGGCATCCCGGAATGAATTCCAGGTGGGTGCAGCTGAAAATAGTGAGCTAGTACTTTCATCCTTCTGCTCGCAGTAGGTTTCCCACCAGTCCTTGACATGGGGGGCTGCTTTGAGAAGAGCGAAAACAAACTTTTCCCGACTCGAAAATTCATGAACAGAAAAATAACCCTCTAGCAGATTTAACCATTTATCTACGACATCTGAGTCTATCTGACCCTCGAATATGGGGATTTCAAAATTAACTTGTACCTTAAAGAGCGTGGCGTTTCCGTAGTAGCTGCTGGAAGCCGATGCGTCGCTTCTGGGTAGCCGCTGAAGGATCTCGGCAAAGCTGTCCATCATCGCGTTCCGTTGTCGCTCGAGGGCTTCTTCGAGCAAGATTTTGATGGGATCTCTTGCCCCCTCGTCTCTCTTCTCATCTGCCATGGGAGGCCGTCGGGATTTGCGAGGCTGGTCTTGCAAAGGTTCGACCAGTTCAAGCCCTAACTCCTTATATCCCGACCTTGTTGAGGACATGCAAAGAAAAACAGAGAAAAAGCAGACCGCTCTGATACCACTGATCCGGATTTAAATAGGAATGCAACACATTACAGAGATAACCATATACACAAAGATGCAGTGGAAATAATACTTCATTTCATTAATGGAAAATACTGAAATATGCTTACAACCAGAAATGGAAATAAACGAGCTAGGGCGATGGTAGCTTATCTCTGAGAAGAGATGTGGTGGCTACATGCCTCTGAACTGTGTTACAATGAGGCTCGAAGGCCTATTTATTGTTCAGAAACAATGGAAAACCCTTAACATTCCAAAACCTAACCCTAGAAGATGAAACACCAAACTGTGGGCCCCGTTTGGGTAAATTGGTACACCAACTTCCCGGGGTCGTAACTTTGGCATACGACCTCTGTTTGACGTGTACAATAGCTCATTAGAAAGATCTATCCGAGCACTGCCACTTTGGGAGGCAACATCAGTCCATGGACCCATGTTGCCCCATATTTCCCAAAAAACATCGTTTAGGGCCTCAAAACGGCTCCGGAAGTTTAGGACCCGAAAAACTGCTAAAAATAGTAAGTTGTGCTACAATTAAGGAAACTGAAAATGCTGAGAGAAACAAAGGTGGGGGTCCAGGTGGACTCGGCAGGTGGCCACCAATATCCACCTGGATCATTGTATCTATATTAGTCATTACTTGGTTTATAAAGATAAAAAAACAAAGCCTTCTTTGTAAATCGGTTTTAAATATCGTCATTTTTCATAGGTAGAGCCTCTGCTGCCAGCAAGCATTTATAGCTTCGACAAGGTTACCTATTATCCAGCAATGATCCGGTATCCTACTTCGAGAAATTTACAACTTTCCAAAAAAAAATCCATTTCCACACTTTTTTGCTTTCATTTTCTTTTTATCCTTAAAGAGCAATGTCTTGGTTTGGTAGCCAATTCATGACACAGTTATTCACTGATTTATAACTTTGCTGAACAAGCTAGCTCGTGATGAGACCCCTTGTTTTTTGATTTTAACAATCTTGAATCATTGCCCTGTTATGGTATTCAGTATTGGCAAAGTCAGCGAGCTATACATCTATGATCATGATAAGTCGGCTCGTGATGAGACCTCTTACTCTTTAAGTTTAAAGTGTATCTTTGGATCATTCTCCGAATATTGTAGTTTCCTAGGTGGGGAGGAAATCATTGTTTCCTTAAGACAGGTCTGGACGACAATGATAGAGTTTTTGGAAAGAGCCTTTCTACAGAGAATCTTCATTTTGTTATTGATACCTTTCATTGGAATGAAATAAAACAATTTCTAACTAAAGGTGGCTTTTCATCAAAATTTATACATTTGAAACTAATATCATTACTAGGCATAAAGTCTTTAACTGTATCCTTCAATAGCAATGATTAATTTTTCAGAAAGAATTCTATTTATACAAGTGAAAAAACAAAATCTAGAAGAGAATTTGTGTCTTTTTCGTGAATCTCAAAAGTAACCATTTACAACGAGTTTTATTATGAAAAGAAAAACAACTATTCTACAAAAATGGAAGAATGATCTTCTATGGAAAATATTTCTTAAGAATCTGACCATTAACAGGTAAATAATCTCTTTTCCCTGTTAATTCTTGTAACATGAAGGTAGATGGACCTATGACTTCTATGATCTAAAAAGGACCAAGCCACATTCTTTGAAATTGTGTATGTTTTCCCTTTTCCTCATGAGCCTTGTCCCATTTTAAAACTACATCTCCCATCTGAAAATATTTTCTAGATATCATATTGGAATCAAAAGAGGCTTTCACCAATGCTTGATGATGAGTGTGAGTTATTTTAGCCCGTTCTCGTTGTTCTTCTACTTTAATCAATTCCAGCTGCCTAAGCTGTAAATAAGAAGTTGGTGCTTCATCAATATATTAAACCAAGGATAAAGAGGGGATTTCGAGATGTGTTGGAAGAACTACTTCTTTCCCATAAACTAAATTAAAGGAAGAAGTGTCGATAGAGGCTTTCTACGTTATTCGATCTGCCCATAAAGAATATATTAAATACTTATGCCAATTTTTATGATTTGGGTCAATGGTTCGCTTAATGATCCTAATTAAGTTCTTATTTGTAGATTCAGCTAACCCATTCCCTTGTGGATAATAATTGGCTGAGTATTTAATCTTGAAACCCCTTTTGAGTGCAAATTCAGTCATTGCATTACCAGAAAATAATGATGAATTATCAAACATTAAAGTGGAAGGCAATCCAAACCTGGTGATTATGAACTGATCTATGAATTCAATGATGTTTTCAGCATTAGCTTCCTTGATTTGAACTGCTTCTACCCATTTAGTAAAGTAATCTGTCGCTGTAAGGATATATCTATGTTGTTTAGAAGAGTGAGGAATGATCTCACCTATTATGTCCAATCCCCACTGATCGAAAGGTTGCTCGATGGTAACTGGTTGCAGTGGCAAGGATGGTTTCTTTTGTCTCCCAGCAGCAGTTTGACAGACTTGGCATTTCCTTACGTAGTTGTGTGTGTCTTTGAATAATGTGGGACAATAATAGTCTGCGCGTAAAATTTTATAATCAGTAGTATCTCCAACGTAGTGTCCGCCTGCTGGCCCATCGTGGAGTTCCTGCAAGACTTTTTCAGCTTCACCTTTCTCAAGACATCTAAGAAGAATAGAATCATAATTTATTCTAAAAAGAACGTCATCCACGAGTTGTTATTGTTTGGCTTTTAAACTCAGGGCTCTTTTCTTGGTATGATCTAGGTTTAGAGGAGCATATCCATTCTTTAGATAATAAATAATATCAGCGTATAATGACTCAACATCGTTTAGGCTTACCTCGTACACTTGTACCTCTTCAGATGGATTTTCGGGCATTAGCAATGCTCCTACTAGCATTTTGCAAAAGCCTTGACCTTTTACAATATTTGCTGGTTTGATTTCTACGTCATATTCCTGTAAGGAAGTAACCCAATTGGCCCTTTTCTCACCCACATCCTTCTGTACTAGAATATTTCTTACCACTGGAAACGGTACTATGATCTTGGTATGTGTTTTGAGTAAAAAAGGTCTGAAATATTTAATTGCTTTAAAAACAGCATAAGCTTGTTTCTCCACATCTGAATAATTCAATTTAGCTCCTTGTAAATTGGAACTGAAAAAAGCAATTGGGGCCTTCGCCTTTTCTTGATTTTCTTGAGTGAGTATCGTAGCATATGATCTATCTGAGGCAAATGTATACAATATAAAAGGATCGGAAAAATTTGGAGTTGCTAAAGATGGAGAATTAATAATTGCTTGTTTGATCCGATTGAATGCCTCATGTTCATCTTGGCCCCATTTAAAGTTTGCATTTTTTTTAATCATGGCTTGTAAAGGAGACACGATTCTTGAAAAATCTGGCACAAATCTCTTTACAAAGTTAATCTGGCCAAGTAAATATTGCATAGCTTTCTTGTTGTGAGGTAGGGGTACTGCGGAAATTTCCCTGATTCTGTCAGGATCGATGTGAATTCTAGACTTTGACACTATGAATCCTAGAAGCTTTCCTTCACTTAATGCGAAAAAGGATATTTTCGGGTTAAGTGAAATCCCATACCTTAAACAACGTTGGAAGATTTGTTTTTAATCTCTGAGATGGTTGTTTCGTTTCTTGGAATAAACAGTAATATCATCCAAATAGATTACCACTAACTTATTAACTAACCCTTTGAATGCAATGTCAATGGCTCTTTGAAATGTGGCACCCGCATTAATCAAACCAAATGGCATATTTTGATATGCGTATGTGCCCCATTTAGTTCTAAATGTCATTTTTAATTGATCATCAGGATGTACCAACACTTGGTTATATCCTGAGAATCCATCCAAGAATGACATTAATTCTGAGCCTGCAACTGCCTGCAGTATTTGTTCCATGGAAGGTAAAGGAAAATTATCCTTTTGGCAGGCCTTGTTAAGGTTTCGAAAGTCAATGCAGATTCTAATATCTATGATTTTCTTTCTAACAGGTACCATATTGGAGACCCATTTAGAATGTCTAACGGGAAAGATTATTTTGGCTTCCAATAACTTATTGAGTTCAGTTTTAATCTGATTTTCTAAATTTGGATGGATCTTTCTCAACTTTTATTGGACAAGTTTTTCATTATCAATCATTAGGATAGTATGTTGGATGATGGAGGTGTCGTATGTTTTGAGTTCATCGTAATTCCAAGCAAAGACACTTTTGTATTGTTTCAAGAGACGAATATATGCTAATTTCTCTTGAGGGGCTAGGCCAAGGCCTAGGTTGATATTCTGCGGTTTGGCATCAGTTCCTAGATTTACTAATTCATAATTCAAAGTTGAACTTTGGAGTTTTGAATTGGTAGATCTTTTGAATTGATCTTTCAAATCATAAAGGTCTTCTAATTTGACTACTGATTTAGGTATAGCATTGGTAGTACTATCTTGTTGCAATTGTTGGTCATGTTGGTCTTCGTCAATTATTTGATTGGTGTAGGATCCTTCAGATGTGAGGAAAATCACGATATCAGGATCGTCATTGAAAACCCTCCAATTGGTAATGTTATCGGGAATAGATGGTCTAAAAATTAACTCAATTGAAAATCGGTCAGGGCTAAAATCTTCTGAAGGAATGAGCTTGGAAGCTACATTGGCTAAGAGGTCTGCCCTAGCATTATGGAGTCTGGGAATTGATGAATATTAAATGCTATAAAATGTTTAGTCAGATCTTGAACTAAAGACTGGTAATGCTTTAAATGACCTGATAAATAGTGTATAGTATTGCTTACCTGTCTAATTACAATTTCAGAATCTCCGAAAACTTGTAGGTATTTGACGTCTAATCCGATTGCTTTGTATAACCCTTGGACTAGAGCCTCGTATTCTGCGGTATTGTTGGTGCACTAAAATTCGAGTTTGCAAGTTAGCATGATTTTATCTCCCTCTGGGCTTACTAATATGCATCCTACTGCTGCTCCTTCATTAGACTTAGAACCATCAAAAAATAGTTTCCAAAACAAATATTTATTTACAGGACTATCTATAAAATTAATGAATTTAGAATTATCTGTTTGAGAAAAATTTTCTACCTGAGATAAGATAAAATGTTCTAAGTAAGGTGAAGTATGAGCATTAAAATTTCCTAGAAAAGAATCTACTGAATAGTTGCCTATGATGTTAGAATTATATGCTACTGGTTCATTTTCTCCCTCGAGTTCTGTTACTATGTATTTCTGATGTCGCTCGTGTTCAACTTTTATTTGGTTGGGTTTACCATTGTAAGGGAGCCACATGTGAGACCAGTCAGTTGCAAAGTATCCATGAAGTTTTTCTGACCAATCTCTGCTAAGGATTAAGCCATAAAATTCAGGAATATCAACAACTAAAATGTCAATAACTTGACATACCTTTGGGTTGGATGACAGCCTTATGGTAACCTAATTTAACTCGCCAATCACTTCGACTTGCGATCGATCAAGTTGAACTATGCACGCAGCGGATTTCTATGGTTGAACATTCAATTTTGCACAAATAAATCTTGGTAAAATATTTGATGAAGCTCCAGAATCCACTAAGCAATTATGCACATTTTTATTGAAAATCTCATAAGGAGAAAAGGGGGAGTATGCAATCTCGATCTTCCTCCAATTAACGCGATATCATTTGGATCAACCTTATTCATCATATTAGTTGGAGGTCTTCCCCTATCATGGAAGCTTGAGAGATTACAACAACTGGTAAAGGTGCAACTGGTACAACATGTAATTCTTTCAGAAGTACTTTCTGTTGGTGTTTTAACTTGCTCAATTCAAAAAGAGTAATATTGGCCCTAGTCTTTTTCATGTCTTCTATGATATTATACTCCATTTCATCCAAAACGATTAGTGTTTTAGATGGAGTTGATGTGTCTGTTTGGATTGGGCTGGTTTGAGTCGCTTTAGGTGATGTTTTCTTGGCTACGAATTTATCCTTAGACATCGAGCTTGCGCTCTTTGGCTTAGGTGTAGGTTGAGGAGGATCAAGTTGATTTTTGCTGCGAGTACTAACTGGGAATGCCTCTTGATCCTCTTCATCTGGGAGGATGAAATCCCACATGCCTTGTAACTCTACAACTTCTTCTTCATCGGTATGTTCTTCAGTAGCGTTTTCCTCTTCTTCTGATTCAGCATTTGAAATAACGTTAGGGGGTTTGGAATCAGTTGAAGGATTTCTTTTAAAAGGCCTATATGGCTTTTTAAAAGAATTTTCTGCTACCTCTTTCTTAATGTCGACCATTTCGTTAGACATGATCTTCAAATTTTTTTGTAATCCTTCTAAATCGAATGGATCTTTCAGTTGTTTTTTCTTGGAATCTTCTTTGAAAGAGACCTTCTTAGATTTTCATTCTTCCATCACATTTTTCTTTTCTAGGGCCATAATACATTTCTCTACTACTATCGCTTCTTTCATATTTTCAACTAAGGTTGTTTTGTTGGCCCTATCAACAAAGATTGCTAAGTTTGATGGTAAAGCAGTAATGTACCATTCACTTCGCACTTCTTCACTAGTCTGAGAAGTAGTAGGAATTTTGTTTAAGATTTTATTGAAACGTAAATTGAAATCTTTGATAGGTTCTCTTGACTTGGCCCTAAGGTTAGACAAGTCATTGATCAGTGTTGCCGTAGACCTGTCATCACCAAACTTGGTTAGAAATTGTTCTTGGAAGATGTCCCAACTAGTAATAGATCTAGATGGTAATGAGAAATACCATGATTTGGCTGTTCCTTGCAGAGTATAAGGAAAAAGTTGAACAACAACATCTTCATTAACAACTCCATTGATATTTATGGATAGCATAAAGTTATTTATATGTTCTTCTGCCAGCATGCCTGCCTCAGGATTAAACTTAGGCAACCATTTTTCAGGATGGGCGGGTAACTGACTCAAGGGTGTAGGCATGAGGACCGCCCCTGGGTTATTCCATGGAGATTGGGCCATCGCTGAACTACTAACAGAGGAAAGTACAGAAGATGATCCTTGCGGTTGATAAGATGGGGATATTACGACTCCAGATGATTGAGAAGGAGTTGGGGAAGTTCCAGTAGGCTGATGGACAATGATCTAAAGTGGAGGAGTGGATGGTTGAATTCGCAGTGAAGAGGTTGAGATGGATGATGAGGATGAAAGAGTCTCGCTATCGGATCCTTTAGGAGACTTCCTTGCTCTCTTCCTAGTGGGTAGAGGTAACTCGTTTGGCTAAACACCAAACTTTTTGCTCTTTAACCTGGTAAGAGGATGAGCAGGGTTATATTGCAAAGTCACGCTCCCTTGAGATTTATCAGATTTTTGAGGAGATATAGAAAATCGCTGAAGTTTTTGAATCAAAGATTCAACTTCAGGAGGTTCAATAGTAGATGTTTCTAAAATGTCAGGGTTTGTAGTAGCGGCCATTGCTCCAGTGACTTCTGAATCTGGATTTAAAGATTCTAAATGCAATGGAGAAGTTGGAGGAGATGGTGAGGGCGATTTACTCTCAGAATGGTATTTAGATTTAGATTTTCTTGCCATTCATAGTTCGAGGCCCTCCTTCTAGCGCCAAATATGTTGAAGCCCTGAAAATCGGGTCCACAACAAGGGGGATACCCACCCGGTCCGGACCTTGGTTAGCAGCTCCTTTTCCGTTTGGTGTAGTGGGTCTGACTAGGGATATGGGACCAGTTTCCCAATTTAGGTGTGTGTGTGTGTGTTGGACTGATATTTCTATTTTGAACAGTTTCTAAATGGAATACTTCTACTCTAATTCTAATCTAAAAATAAGGAAATTTTATTCTAATAAGCAGAAATATCTAAATCTACACTAACTCGGGGTGTAATCTTTCCTTTATGCGATCTAAAATGATTTCAAATAACAACTGGTAATAAAGATCATTCAAATTTTATGAGAAAAGAATTCAATAAGGATGAACCACTTCGTATAAAAAGTTAGACGAAACAGTTGTGAAAAACATATCGCATAATAACCTATTCATACACTAAGCATAAATAAATAGCTATCACCGTACAAAGGTGTCAAATGATAACTCAGGCATTCATACATTAATATATAAATAACTGAACATGAAAATCACTCTAACACAAGGGCATAAATAGTTAAGAGATAGAAATACCATTTATAACTAGTCCCACTCATGAGCTTCAAGCGATAACGATTTATCTCTTCCTGATCAAATATCCACTAAGAGTACAAAAGTGCAACATCAGTAGCAGATATCAAATGCAAACATCAATAAATCTTCCTCCATTCATTCATCAAAACCTTCGCAGAGGGTACAAAAGTGCATGTTCTGGGATAAGTTTTTGATAAATTTCAGGACCCTTCTCTAAATGCATGAGAAGGGTTAAATACTACTAACTAAATCTAAAAATAAATTATTACAAAAATGCATGATTCAGTTTAAATGACCGTCCTCATTTCAAGAAAATAAAACAAAATTAAAGCTAAAATTAAATCTAAAATTAAAACTACTTATGTATTTGGTCCTTAAAATTGCATGCATGCAGCATTTGTTTGAGAAGAGTTGGGTGGCCGACTTCTGATTTTAGTTGAGCTGAGAAAACAGAATCGACAAGAGTTGGCACCATATTTTTGGCTGAATTGATGATACACTTAAGAGTCATCCACTGGCTATGCAGCTTTACCAAGTATGCCTAGTAATAATCTCAGTTCAACTTGGTTAACCCTTGGATTGCTTGTGCCTTTTCTTGGGCCTTCTGCTTCCAATATGCCTCTAGCTGTTTTTTCTTGCAATTTTTAGGGCTTGCGGGTGACTGGGCAATTAGCAACTTTCTTTTTTGAGAAATGTTTCTCAGTGATGCACGATTAGTGCTAGCCGCTAATCGCTTATCGGAAACTGCCTCCGTTTCTTGATACGGGTTTCCTTGATGCGTTTTTCGCCTTTTGCGCTTTTTCCTTTTAGCAAATATAAAGTTCAAAATTCTTAAAAATAATACTTCCATAAGCTCTTTACCCTGAGTCTTAAACTGTCTATTTCTGATATCAACACTGTTCAGTATCCACTTGACCATGTCCATGTATGGGAGAATTTTAGGTCTTGCTGGTATCTGGTGCAAGAATGTGCAAGCTAGCTCTATGATAGATGCCTCAGATGAACTATTTGAGCCTGCGGTAGCAGCAACCTCCATTACTCTGGGATTCTCCTCTTCAAGTAGATTATACATGCCTTCCCACGTAGCAATTCCTGCATCTCTGTTACAGGGCGTGCCTGTATAAAAGGGTGCCATCTCTTTTTCTTCAGAGCTCAGAGCTTTCCTTTTCTTTCCCATTTTAACCTACGTGTTTCTTTGTATCGTCCTCTATTCTTTGTTACTACAATTCACAAGTGAAGTGAAAATAATGACAAGGAAGGGTGATGGGAAAGTTTTTTAAATGCTGAAGATACATCAAATATACCACCTTATGTGAGATGATTTTTCGATAAGCACGAACCCATATTCCATTAATAGCTGACAACTACCTCATTTATTAGCATTAAAGCGCATAACCAGGTGTCAGCTTATGGAAAATACTTTTCTTGAATAATGTGCTCGAAAGATCTGCAATGAAGCGATTTTGCGATTTGCTTCGCAATATCGCAAATTGCAATATCGCGGAATAATAACATCGCAGAATCGTAACATCACATTATCGCATTGTTGCATTGTTGCTGTATCACGAAATCGCAATATCGCAATATCGCAGATCGCAAGAACATTATATATGATAAACTTTGTTAATTTGTTTTCTACGAAATGCGATTTGTGATCGGCGTCATCACATATCGGAAAATTAAAGTGTTTCAATGTAAATTGTGTTGTATGAGATGCGATATTTTATTATCGCATATCGCAATCTCGCAATGTTTAAAATCCAGCTCATAAGGATGTATCCCGTTATCTTTTTGCGATGTGATACTCCTAAGGAAAGATTTGTGTCTTACCTTATCATAAAACTTAGATTTTTGGGTTTTTCAAGTGGGGGCTTCCTAAGCTTATGATGGTAATTTTATTCGAAAAATGAAATTTAAACACTACTTTGATTTTTAAATTTTTTGCTAAGGGTCCAAGGTATTGGTCCTAAGTGGTTTTGGTCCATGGTATTCAGAACGGACTAAAACTATATAAGGAGGAGAAGATCATTAGGCCAAGGAGTGCAAGTATTGAATATCTAATGAAGTGTGAGATCTAGTATGCAGGTTATGGGTTTTCGATGTTTTCCTTGATCTGAACTAAGGATGCACCTATGTGGTTGATGATGGATGATGGATCGGGATTGTAAGACCTGAAATGTATTATCATTATGTGGTTTGATCATGGATAGTCTAGATCTAAATACTAACGCATGTTTTATTTTGCAAATTTTATGATCTGTGTACGACTGAATTCTAAAATAGTTGTGAAGTTTTTAAGTTAGTATTTGTAGATCTATACACTATTTCGCTCTGGTAAAAGTGTGTATACACGCTGGTTCGGCTCATCAGAGTAGAGTATACATTATGAAATATGATATTTGAATTTGCAGTTGATTCTAGTGGTTTTTGCAGAGTTTTTGGTTCTGCTCTGTGTTCTGGTGACTGTGTTTTGATGACAGTATTCTGAATGTTCAGATTGGTTGATTGTGATTTTCATCATTGATGATGGGCCTTCAGTGATTCAATTGTGGGTGTTTCAGAGATTGATGATTGAGTTTCAATGATTAGTTAATGCAGATGTATTTGATGGTTGTATTGCAGTGGTGATTAATTTTGAGCTTCAATGTTGTTGATGGGTCTAGTATGAAAATTGGATGAAACATGGCCTTCATATTATGGTGTTGTGTTCCAGGAGTAACTAGTCTAAAAATTTATGAAACGTGGTCTGTGGAGGAAGAGAGATGGTCATAGCCTTTTGTAGGCTAGCGCCTATGTATTGGTAAACATATCGACTAGTACAAGAGCCGGGTGGTTGGAGCTCCCTTCCAGTAGTAGCTGGAAAATGATTGAAGGTTGGAGCCTTCAATAGGCCGGTGCCTACATACTAGTAAACTGATCGGCTAGTACAAGAGCTAGGGGGTTGTAGCTCCCTTCCAGTAGAAGCTGGAGAATGAGAGAAGGTTGTAGCCTTTTGTAGGTGGGTGCTTGCGTATTGGTATGAGTCTGCACCAGGACTTTATTGTAAACAAGTTTTTCTTATTAAAATAAGACAATAACGGGTGGTTTTTGTCCCGCATTAGGTTTCCACCTTAAATCTTAGTGTTCATGTATGTTTCTTATGTGTGATGGTTTGTTATAATATTACAACACATGGTTACTATTTATATGGTTAATGAAGTACTGATGCACTGATTAAAGATCAACATATCATGAATTAACTGAATCATAAGTTTGCTGGATATACTTTGGTTGCCTTACATACAGTTGTGTGTATACGTGTGTTACCTTCATTGAAGTAGTGTATATAAATTTGAGTATGAAAAGAAAAATATTATTGATTTGACTAGTACTGATTCACCCCGCCCTCTCAGTATTATTTCCAACAATTGGTATCAGAGCAGGTCCTTTGGTAGAAGCTTGATCGCTTGAAGGAGATCCATAGAAACAATGGGAAAGAATCTAAAGAAGAAAGTGCCTCAGAAGAAGAAGACAACTCAAAGGAACAATGATAGCAGGAGAGACAATTGGCCATTAGGTGGAAGAAAGTATTCAGATTCTGAATCACCTCAGATTGAAGATGAACAAGCAAATGAAGCATCAGGTACAAATTTTTGGTCTTCTAGTGATACTTTTCTTTGTTCATGTAATATTGGAGATATTGGAAGTGATGGTGAAATAAACATAGAGACAGAAGTTAAAATAGTTGCAGATAAAATTAGAGATCAACAAGATCTATTTAACAAAAGGGAGTGTGCCTTCAAAGAAGAAGTTACTAGACTAAAATCTCAGCTAGAGGAAGGAAACAAAGTAAGGAAGCAATACAAGGAAAGGGAAGATCAATGTCAAAAGCTACAGAATGAAGTGACATCATTAAAAAATGAAATAAATGATCAGAGTATAACAATAAAGAGACTTAAAGATAGATCTAGTTACTATCTAAGTCTTGAAGCTAAGATCCTCTCTCTAAAAGAAGATCTTGAAAATAAGCAGAATAAATAACTACCTCAAGAAGATGAAGAACAAGAAAATGAGATTCTCTAATTAAGGCAACAAGTGGAGAAGGAAGAAAGGCTGAAGAAATATTGAGGAAGCAATATCTGGAAAAGGAAGAGCAATATCAGGTTGAGGTAAATATCTTAAAAGGTAAATTAGAAGAAAAGAATAAATTGTTATGATTTCAACATAATACTAAGATTTTGGATAACATTCTTAGTAGTCAAAGGTCTCCTACCATCAAAACTTGTCTTGGTTTTCATGAATTCGTTGAAGGTGAACCTAGCACACAAGGTGAGGCAAGAAACTCTAATGCAAAATCTAAAATGCTCAACAAGAAGATGAGAGGTCAACCCCATCAACAACTAAGGAAAGAAATTCTTCAAAGAAAATATTTTACTCCTAACCATGGAAGTGATATTTGGTTATTTCCTTCGATGGATGATGTTGAATGTTTTATATGTCATAATTTTAGACATGTTGCAGCCAGATGTAGAAGTAGAATGGTTCAAGGCCATCACACAGAAAGATTATCACGTTTCAGGTACTTTAAGGGATATTGTTTTGCTTGCAATATGTTTGGTCACAAAGCCATTGATTGTTATAGAAGGAATATGAAACATGTAAGATGTTATGCTTGTAACAAGTTTGGACATATAGCAAAGGAATGCATGAGAAAATTTTGGCCACCATACCAAAGGGAGAAAACATCATCACAGTAGAAGATATGGAAGAAAAAGGAAGTACAGTCAGAAAGATGTGGCATGGAATAGTGTATAGACATAACAGACTCAAGGAAAGATGAAAGTGTGAAACTTCAGTGTTTTGAATCTCATATGCAAGTTTCATAAAGACAGGTTGCATATATACGTGAGTTAAAAGCTGCACAGTCACATATATGGTGTTTTGAAGAAAAAGAAATGGGACGGACTCAGGAAAAGGAGTCTGATATGGTTCAGTCACTTATCTGCCCTATTTGATGATGGTTACAATCCACTGATGATATGTGGAAATGTGTTGGTGCTCATAAGGTGTTAAAAAGTTGATCTATATCTTATTAATGATGATTCCTTGATGCCTCCCACTGATATTTGCAATGATTAGACCTGACAATGAACAGTTGGAACAGGTTCAGGGGGAGCATATGCTTCTAATAATGCATTATTAGCATTATGTTAGAAGATATTAGTACCTGAAGATGCTTATATTGCTTGATCCACATAGTTGTTTTGATTCAGATGATTCTTTTGATGATGTACACATACATGCTGCTGACAGACGCTGATGGTGTAGATCATATATGGTGTATGATAGTTGCTGATGACTATCATGGTCTTGTTTATATTGTTGATCCTTGTTATAGATGTCATCATTTGATGTAATGGTCATGAAAAGACCTAATTTGTAACCCCACTATGCATGGGAAGGATGATGTAATAATTTCTATTTCAGTCATGTATACATTGGTATATCCCCACTTGGTTGGGAGATTGATATATGTATGAGTCATTGGTGATAGGAAGATCATACTCACTTAGTTGAGTTATAGAGTCATGTTATTCTTTTGAAAAATACTTTTGCAGACTCTGCATGCACTGAGGGGGACCATGGCCAGTTTTAGTGCATCTCAGCAGGAGCTCAATCAGAGAATTCAACATATACTCAAGGGGAGCATGGATAGCATGATGTATATCAAAGGGGTAGAATATCTTGGTCCGCCCTTTGCCCTTGATGTCAAAGGGGGAGAGTGACTTGGTGTTGTTGTTGCCATCAAGTCCAAAGGGGGAGATTGTTGGAACTATGATATAGGTGTTGTCCTTGATGGAAACTCACTCATATGAAAGATCATGGTGCAGCATGTCAACAACAAAGAATTACAAATCGGACTACAAAGAATGAAGAAAGAGAGGTATACCCAGGTTCACATTGACCAAGCTGCATACACACGCAGGTTCCCTGAACACAAGTAGCATATACGTACACACACACTTCCACAGAAGCAAAAGCACATATATGTTGGAAAACTATGTTTTTGGTTCAAGGTATTTGGTCCAAGGTATTTTGATCCATGGATTGGTCCAAGGTATTTGGTCCGAGGTATTGGCCCTAGGTATTTGTTCCAAGGTATTAGTCCTAAGTGTTTTTGGTCCATGGTATTCAGAAACGACTAAAAATATATAAAGGAGGAGAAGATCATTAGGCCAAGGAGTGCAAGTATTGAATATCTAATGAAGTGTGAGATCCAGCATGCAGGTTAGTGGGTTTCTGATGTTTTGCTTGATCTGAACTAAGGATGCACCTATGTGGTTGATGATGGATGATGGATCGGGATCATAAGACCGGAAATGTATTATGATTATGGTGTTTGATCATGGATAGTCTATATTTGAATACTTACGCATGTTTTATTCTGCAAATGTTATGATTTGGTTATGACTTAATTCTGAAATAGCTGTGAGGTTTTTAAGTTAGTATTTGCAGATTTGTACGCTAGTTCACTTTCGTAAAAGCACCTATACATGTCGGTTCACCTTATCGGAGTAGCGTATACATTATGAAATATGATATTTGAATTTGCAGTTGGTTCTAGTGGTTGTTGCAGAGTTCTAGGTTCTGCTCTATGTTCTAGTGACTGTGTTTTGATGACAGTATTATGAATGTTTAGATTGGTTGATTGTGATTTGCTTCAGTGATGATGGGCCTTCAATGATTCAGTTGTGGGTGTTTCAAAGATTGATGATTTAGTTTCAATGATTGGTTGATGCAGATTTATTTAATGGTTGTATTGCAGTGGTGATTAATTTTTAGCTTCAATGTTGTTGATGGGTCCAATATGAAAATTGGATGAAACTTGGCCTTCATATTATGGTGTTGTGTTCCAGGAGTATCCTGTCTGAAAATTTATGAAATGTGGTCCCTAGAGGAACAGAGAAGGTCATAGCCTTCTGTAGGCGACGCCTACGTACTGGTAAACATATCGACCAGTACAAGAGCTAGGGGGTTGGAGCTCCCTTCCAGTAGTAGCTAGAAAATGAGTGAAGGTTGGAGCCTTCAGTAGGTCGGTGCCTACGTAGTAGTAAATAGATCGGCTAGTACAAGAGCTAGGGGGTTGTAACTCCCTTCTAGTAGAAGCTGATGAACGAGAGAAGGTTGTATCCTTTTGCAGGTGGGTGCCTATGTACTGGTATAAGTCTGCACCAGTACAATATTGTAAACAGGTTTTTCTTATATTAAAAGAAGACAACAGTAGATGGTTTTTGTCCTGCATTGGGTTTCCACCTTAAATCATGGTGTGAATGTGTGTTTCTTATGTGTGATGGTTTGTTATGATATTACTACACATGGTTACTGTCTATATGGTTAATGAAGTACTGATGCAGTAATTGAACATCAACATATGATGAATTAACTGAATCATAAGTTTGTTGGATATACATTGGTTTCCATAATACAGTTGCGCATACACGCAAGTTACCTTCATTGAAGTAGTGTATATAAATTTGAGTATGAAAAGGAAAATATTATTGATTTTACTAATACTGATTCACCTCCCCCCTCTTAGTATTATTTCCAACAGCTTCTAAGGAGTCAGCACACATGGAAGCCCTCAGGCTTCATACATTTCCTAAGAGGCAATTTGATCCAGACAAAGTGGCCTATAATATCACTACTATAGTAAAGCTCAAGCAATATGACCATGAGGATAACGATTTTGAAGACTTGTTACAGTCAGCTGAATCCTTCGAACAAGTGTTTGAATGGGCAAGGGCGAATCTGAAACCTGAATATTTTCAAAGCTTTCATAAATTCAAAAATGAAAGGCTCGAAGTGATCCCAATGAATTTGTTAAAGCCCGAGGATAAGCCTACACCAAGTGTCACTGTTGATAGTGAAGGACCTAGTTCTCGAGTAGATTCTCAAGAAAATATTAAGAAGACACCAGACACATGGAAACCCTAAGACGCAGATAACAAAGCGGAGTCTAGTATGAGTTAGCTGAGAAACAAGTGATGAGCATCCCAACTACAGAAATTAGTTAAGAGCTCAAAGGCAGTAGTTTGGAGCAGGAGTTTGATCATTTTAATAAGAAACTGCAAGGCACTCCCAAAGCAACAAATACCCAAGAAACAGTGGAGCATAAAACTCCTTTGCATGTTCATAAGGATACAGAGCCCATGTCTATCGATGAGCAGTCGAAGTCTATGGAGGAACAAGCAACAATGTCCCAACATACTGAAATTATCCCTACTCTACCCACATCATAAATTGTTTTGAAAGTAACTAAGATACAACCACTTGATGTGTTCTATAGTCCTGTCCACAAGGCTGTAGTAAGAAGGCAGAGAAAAAGGAAAAGGGTAGACATACCCAAGTTCCCACTTGGAAATGAGCCGCTGGACATAGTTTGGAAGGCAATTCCTTTCAATATGGTCGAGAAATTGACTAGACTATCATAGTTCACAAGAGCATATGCATCGGCCACTATGGACAAGGCTACTAAAGTTTCCACTTTGTTAAGGGAAAGAGAGGAGAGGATTTCACAACTCAAGCAATAGCTCGAAGCAGAGAAAGCAAGCGTAAACAGGCAAGCAGCTGAGAAACTTTCCAAATTGTGGAAAAGCATGGGGGTCCTGAAAATAAGTCATGAAGCTGATATATCGGCCAAAAACAGGCAACTCCAAGAATTGCAACAATCCATGGAAAGGTACAAGGATGTCCCCATTACTAAAGAGTTCATTAAAGAGGCATTGGAATTAAATTCCCTTCCTGTGAAATAGCAAGAGAATTTCTACCAAAATATGTAACACATTACCCCTTATCTGACCACTAGCGACTAGTTGACAGATAAGGAAATCAACCAGAGAACCAAGCTTAATGATTTAAACACTAGAATCTCTAAGTTCATCGAATGGCAGGAAATAGAAGATGGAAGGAAATCCAATTTTCCCGAGATTGAGGAAACTCATAAAGACATTCTATTCATGGATTGGGATGTGATAATCAAATAGCCCGAGCTAGCAGTCACAAGGGCAGCTGGGGTATCAAAGAATATCATTAAGGCAGTGAATGACACCATGTTTACCACCAACCTGATTAAAAAAGGCAATTTGAAATAAATGCCCGATTTAAATGCTTTGTATAAAAGCTAGCAAGAAAAGGCAAAGACTCAAAGGGAGGTAATTAAAAAATTGACCAGGACCAACTGGGATTCGTATTGGTAGTACCTTGTCATGCTGCATAGCCAAATTATGACTCTCAACTGTTCTCTTCATACGACTCAACAGATGCTGCCACCTCTCACCGATGCAATTTTCAGAGGATAGCTTAGGACATATTTTGGGGCACCTCCTTAAATTCAATCGATCACCAATATATGCGATTTGAAGGACAACCTGGAAGACAACAAGTCATCCTCTTAGTTCTTTTCATTTAGCCACTGTTTATTTTTGGAGTTAGTTAACTAGTTAGGAGGAAGGTTGTTTGAAACCTCCTCAAGTTTTATATAATCTATTTTTACACATTAGTTAGAATAGTATTTATACCCTTCTCATGCATTTAGAGAAAGGTCTAGAATTTTATCAAAAACATTTGCAAAGAATGCACTATTGTAAGTTTGTGAATGCTTTTGTGAAATTATGGAACATGATCATTTCTTGTAGATATTAGACTACTTTCCTTTGTTTATGCACTATTGTATTCTTGGGAGATAATTTGATTTGAGGAAAGAAGTTGGTCTATGTCATTTTTCAAATGAGCAGGACTTCGAACATATGGTACTATTATCTTGTATGATTGATTTTGTTTTCATTTAATTAGTGGGAAAACTTTACTTTCATGAATTGTGTGTGAGATTTATTGTTTCTGTTAAAGTGTTAATTGCACTTTTGGATGATGCCTAGCTGAAATTGTGATTTTCATATATAAATCATCATATATGTGATATATTTTATAAATTTCTTTGACTAACTATTTAGTCAAAAGAATTATCTTTATACATTATCATCTATGTTTAGTTGTGATTAATCTTCATGATCAAATGTTAAGTAGATGTCTTTGTAGATCGCACACCACACAAGAATATCCGGGTTTATATTAGAATAAGTTAGCTAGAGAATTGAACTATAGAATAGGTCATTTAGATTATCATTATTCTAATGCAAATAGTTATGAACCACCTGCTCTCATCTTAAAACCCACACTGGGAAATTGGTCCCATTATCCCTAGTCGGAGCCACCACATTAAAGGGAAAAGGAGTTGTCTTAAAGTCCGGACTGAGTGGTTATCCCCCATGTTTCGGCAGCAGAATTCTGAGGCCACAACACATCCATATTAAGAATTTTGCTCCTCTTTTCAATTTCAATGGTTTCTCTTAATCTTCTGTGATAGAATTGATCAACTCTTGCAAGGACCTTAAAATCCACTAAGCAAATATGATGTTTCGTTAATTCAACATGTTCGGCTAGGGTGGAGGAGTGGGTCCTATAGTGCCTAATGTCTGTTGTATGCTCCTAAATCCTTTATGAAATGGAACGACCAGTCTCACCAATATAGGGGGTTCCACAAGAACACAAAATTAAATAAACACCTTTTATGCATTTGGGATCAATAGGATCTGACAGATCTTAAAGAGCTACGAATGGTTTTAAAAGGTCTAAAGGTGGAGCCAATATTTTTCTTCTTAAAGATTCTAGCAATCTTGTCAGTTGTCCCATGGATAAAAGGAAGCTAGACATTAGAGGTCACCCTAATAATAAATAAATTATAATATAAAATTTCTTAATAACAAAATATTAGAATCTTAAAAAAATAAAAAAATTCAAATTCAAATTATATATATATATATATATATATATATATATATATATATATATATATATATATATATATAATTCTCTTTTCCTTTTTCTTTGTTTTACAAAATGAAATTAAATTAAAATTCAAAATTAACAAATTTGACTTTGGTCCTTTAACTTTCATGAAAGTAAAAAAAATAAAATAAAAATAAAATAAAATGAAATATTTAACCAATGCGAATTTACTGTTACATCTCTGAGATTTTTATATATTTTGGTTAGTTGATCTTGCTGATGAACCTAGATCTAAGTTTGAAAAGCGTAGACCCTTTGTTCTCTATGTGATTTCTCCGCAAAATATGAACATTATATCATGAATCACAGAAGCATAAAATCTGAGAAATTATTTTCATAAGTTAGTATTGAAGTTACTGAATTTTTATGAAAAAATTATTATTGAAATTTTATGAAAAACTTAGTTTTCATTTTCTAAATATTTAAAAATGTTTTTGAAATTAGCTCAATATTATAAAATATAATATTATATTTTTTATAAAATCTATTATTTTCGTATTTTCCATATAAAATATCATAATATATTGTTTTATAAAATCTATTATTTTCTTTTTCTCTATTAACTTAGAGTATATAATATTTTTTAATAATTTGTTATTAAAAATATTTTTCATTTTCAAATTTTAAAAATTATTATTTTATAAAATATTAAATTAATATATGTATATATAAAATGTAATTTTTTAATATCATTTTGATGTTTAAAAAAAAATGTAAACTTTTAAGCAAAATTAATAGAAAAGGGAAATCAATTTTTTCAATTCATTATTGACCATGAGGTTAAATGTTATTTTAAAAGTACATGAATTTAATGATGATGATGATGATGGTTAACGTCCATTGAGACCAAACTTTGGTCTATTGGACCTAAAGAAACAAATTATTTAGTTTGATTAAATAAGATTTTATTCCTTCTGCTCAAAAAGCTTGGAGTGAAGCCTCTCGAGCTCACTGTAATTTTGACAATGTAAAAGGCTAGGAAGGTCAGTATTGCAACAAATATTTTGAAACTGAGATCTAATGTGGTTGAACACGGGGCACTCTAAGAGGAAGTGATTTTCATCCTTGATGTTCGTATTCTCACAAAGATGGCAGAACCTTTCCATCCATGGAGTTTTAGGAACTGCCCAACGACCTGTTTCACTATGGAGCTCATGAGAGTTCCTTCTAATCTTGGCTATATTAATTTTCTTCTTTGAGCTAGTTAAAAGAGAGAGATACTTTTGATCTTCTAGGGTGGGGTTGAAGACCTCCTTATAATATCTTAATTTTCTTTTAGCTGCCAAATCTTTCTCACACCACATTTTTTCTTTGAACTTAGAAGTAACAATATTTTTAATGTTATTAATGTTCTGCAATGCAACATTATAGTCGATCTCCCATGGTTTAACAAGGCCCTGGTGTCTTTATATACCAACCTCGTTTAAGCCTTAGGTGGTTTTGGCTGGAATTTAAAGCTAGCTTAGGAAGTCTATGGTCTCCTATGTTATTGAGTTTGTGCTTGTACGATAGAAGCCCAGTCATAGCTAGGCTCTCTATAGGGGAAATACCCACTTCTATAAGGAGAATAGGATAGGGTGTGTTGCTTTTAATTTTGAGGTTATACATTAAAAAACTCTTCTGGATTTGCTCAATCTTTCTCTAGGATTCTCTAGAGATGCTACAACAACAAACCTCGCATCCATATAAGATAAGCGAAGTGACTGGACTTAGTATGTGGGGGTTATGTGTGAGATAAAGTTGAATGTCATTTAAAGACACATGGTCCCATTACTTTAAATTAAGATAAAATTATTTTTTGGTTTTGGAGTAAGATTTATTTATTTTCTAATTAAAAAATTGGCTTTAATCTCTCTCTCTCTCTCTCTCTCTCTCTCTCTCTCTCTATATATATATATATATATATATATACTTTTAATTAATTTAAAAATTGGATTTTGAATTGGTGAATAAATAACTTATTACACGAAACATAAGAAAAAATAAATATCCACTTATAAATTGATATTGTTGTCTTAAATAAATTAATAAATTATATAACTTAAAAAAAATATGTAAATGAAAAACACTTATAAAAATAAAATTATAAATAAATACTTTTATAAACTAGTAAATAATATATATATATATATATATATATATATATATATATATATATATATATATATATATATATATATTGAAAACTATTTGTAATATATTTACAAATAAAAGTTTACACGGTTGTTACTTTGCTTCACCATTGTAAAGTGGTGAAGAGGGGTCTTTTTAGATATGCACACATGTGTGAAATTTAATTCTTTAATTTAAAGAATATTTTTTAGTCAAATTATTATGGTTGTGTTTCAAATATATTTTTAAATAAATAAATATATTTAGTATTGTTTAAAAATAATTTATATAAGTTCATTTGGTGTAGAATAGATGGTGATGGGTGTACTATCAAGACACTTCCTGATGTGAAGGTCATTTGATCAAAGTTCATTTGCCAAAAATCTAGGCATATTAAGGGTTGGTGTGGCCCAAACGGATCCTTTTTGATTGTTTATTACGCCGAGAGAGGCTCTCTACATCCCAATATGGGGGTGGATCTCACGCAAAAAAGTTGATGTTTAAAATTTAAAATTTAACATTTAACATTTTTATCTAATGTTGGCCCTACCAATCTATCAATCTAAAGACATTAGTAAACCTCCTTGAAATATAAAGAAAACATGTAATGTTTAAAATTTAACATTTAACATTTTTAATATAATGTCGGCCCTATCAATCTATCAATCTATCAATCTAAAGAGGTTAATAAACCTCTTTAAAGTATAAAGAGGTATCATAAATAAATAAATAAACATTATTAAACCTAATATTTATATCAAAAGATTATTAATAATATTATTATTAAATTTAATAATCATATAAATATATTATAATATAAATATTTTTAAATTTCATAACTTTGGATTAATACAATATTAGATTTGTTATATTATAATATATATTAATATATCATGAGATATACTAACTCTAGATATATATGGAACGGAAGAATAAAGGTATAGAATGATAGAGGTGGAGACATAGGTGGAGGCATTGGGGAGTGACAAGGGAGAGATGAAGATAATATGAAGGAGAGGGGAGAGGAGGAATGAAGAGAGATAGAGAGAGAGATGAGTGAGAGAGGTAACGAAGGGTAAGAGAGGGAGAGGGAGACATAGAGATGGAAGGGGAAGGTAGAGAATGAGAGAGGTAGGGAGATACTGAGAGGATTGGATGACAGAGAGAGAGAGACAAGAGAGAAGAGCGAGGGAGGTAGGAGAGAAAGAGAGAGAGAGAGGAGAGAGAGGAGAGAGGGAGTGATGGAGAGATGGAGTTGGCAGGAGAGAGAGGGATGAAAGAAGAAATAAATAGAGAGTGATAAGTGGAGAGAGAGAGGGAGTGATAGTGTGTACATTTACGGGTGTGATAAAGAGACAAAGAAGAAGAGATAGAAAGAAGGGGGAAGAAGGAGAGAGGGATATAGTAACATACTGGGGGAGAGAGAGAGAGAGAGAGAGATGGGGGAAGAGAGAGGAATGGAGGGAAAAGAGAGAGAGAGATAGGATTGCAGGGCATAGAGAGAGAGGGAGTGATGGGGGAATAGAGAGAGGCGGGAGAGAAGAGAGAGATGAGGAGAGTGATGGGGGAAGAGAGGATTGGAGGGCAAAGAGAGAGAGAGAGAGAAAGTTGTGGAGTACTAAAAAGGTATGTTTTTGATGATCATTTCAGTGGCTTTTCAGTAGAACTTGTAAACCTTTTTGCATCATGAACTTGGAAAACAATAAAGAATTATAACAAAACATGTGAGATTAATATGCAAGACTTAACCTGCTAATAATTGTCATTCTCTCATGCAGGAAAGGGTGAAAACGAGGAGTTGTTGTTACAAAGAAAAAGATAAGGACAACGTAACTGTTGTCCCTTTGACGGGATACTGAGTGCAAACAAGGCTAAGCAGATCAAAGCAAATCGGCCCTGAAAACGAGGAGAAGACACCAGCTCGACGCAGGAGAAAAGAGATGATTAAGGATTAACTGTTTGGCGAATCCCTCAGGATCTTTGATCCTGAGGGATCGTTGTTTTATCTATCTTGTTACTTAGACATCTCCACCATCACCCTTATATAAAGGGCCAGCACTGTTAGCTTTGAGAGGATTATGCTTTTATGTAATTTCTGTTAAGATCAAAACTTTGATCATCGAGTCTCGATAAGAACTGGTTCATTGTACTTTTGTTTCATGCATTAATACAAACTTGGTGATTATTTTATCTCTGCATCTGGATTAACCTAAAGTGGTGTACCCTTGGAGGGTAAGGGCCTGGCCCCAGAGGACACTTGCTTCTGTATTACTACGATTTGATTTCTGCATGATTTGATTATTGTCGTTATTTGGTAATCTGATATGCTTTATAATTTTACATCACATGCTCTGTTAAGGTTAATTCATTAATATTTTTACAGATAGAACTGTTGTATTGACTCTGCATTATATTACTATTCCTTTCAGAGTTGATTGAATATTATTAGTCTTGACTGAATATTGTTACTATTTCGTTACAGAGCTTTTGTGCTATACATTCATGTTACATAATTCATCTAGAAGTTGTGTTCTTTACGATTGTTGGATTCATAAGTAATGCTGTTCTATTTTGAAACGCAGTCGTATTCCTTTTAGTTAAGATTGATGCTAGATTAGATTACTATTCAAGCGTGTTGTGTGCGTATATGATTTCCAAGCATTGTTCCATAACTTATCAGTAATTAGTGTTGTTCCATTAGTGTGTGCTGCTTGATCTGCCTTAAGAGTGAAAGATTGATGTTTGATTATGATGAGAGCATTTGAGTTAGTAGATTAAGTTTGATTACTGCTCGCGTGACTTAGTTGTTTAATTGTTGTTCCATTTCAGAATTTCTGTTCCATTCTAGATTTGCTGTTCGATTTCTTATTTGCTATTCCATTTTCTATCTGTCGTTCCATTTACTCGCATTTGTTGCATTGGTGTGAGAGACGCTCTAAGGCTGTAGTGAGCCTCGGAATTTACTGTCTAGCTCCCAGACCCATGGTCTGTTCTCTAATTTCCTTTCCATCAGTTTCCAAAGGGATGGGTTATTGCTGTCGAACCCTTGACTGATAAGTTGCCTAGTTTTCTGAGTGTGTGATTTATTCTTTTGAAGTAACTTAGTTATAGACAAGCATCTGTTTACTCTTGTATTCTTAAACGCTGTACTGCTAGCATTACTCTGACAAATGATAGCCTCAGACTGACACACTCTTTGAAATAACAAAACGTTCCCGGATTGACATATTAATGTGAGGTAATTAGAGGTGAAAGAGACCCTTTTTATAGCTCTACATTTTGGCGCTGTTGCTGGGGAAAGAGTGTAGCCATTTGTCTTTTTTTCAGAGTAGTGTACGAACCTGCTAGGGAAGAGTTGGATCTTAAAAATGAAAGGTAAGAAACTACGTACGGAGCATGTAAAAGCCCTGCTCCACTGTCCGCTTTCCTAACAGATTTGTTGTTGCTTTGTTTGAATAGAATTTAGTAGTTCATTTGAGTGCATGACTAAGCAGAAAAAACCAGAAAAGAATATCAAACCTCCACCCAAACCTGGAAAAGCTAAGGGGCCGGTGACTCTTGGCCAAACGACCTTCATAGAAGAAATCTATAAGAAAACAAAATCTCAGCCATCAGTAGGCCCGAGGAAAATCATTTCTAAACAGCCTACTAGTTCCCTTCAGGCCACAGGATCACAATCTGTAGCCTTTGTTGAGGTGCATAGTCAAACTGAAGAGTAGGATTTTCAAGAAATTGAAAATTCTACTCCAGAACTATTGCAGGAAGGGAATTTCAGCAACCTTTATGAAGGAGAAGGAGAAACAGGGGAAACCGAGGAACCAAGATCTCCTATTGGAACAAATCAGCCATTAAATAGCCCAGATAAGTGGAGCGCTGCAAAAATCATTGTTGAAGGAACCCAATCTCCTTAGACATCAGGTATTCTCATTATCCCAGAGAAAGGAAGTGCTATTAAAACTATCCTTGTCAAAGCCATTCCCTCTCAACCTATGAATACCCTCTTAGATATCCCATAAGGTTACTGGCATATATTCGATCCTATGGCTCAGAATCAGCCAAACACTCAAACCTCTACATTACAATACCCTATAGTGGATTCTGCAGCAAATGCACCCATGAAAGCAATCCCTCTTCAACATATCCCTACATTTCACAGTCTCACATCAGAAGATCCGGATGCATTTTTGTTCGAATTTGATGTGTTGTGCAGGGGATATGATTACACCACCGATCCCCAGAAATTGAAATTATTTCCCTCTACATTAAAAGGGGCTGCTTTAAGATGGTTTATGGGATTAGGTGGTGGGGTCATAAACAATTGGGATCAAATGAAAGAATCTTTCTTAAAAAAATATCAGGATTATTGTAGGTCTAGAGAATTAAAGGACGAAATATTCCAAATGACATCCAAACCGAATGAAACATTAGAGGAGTATGTGGAACGTTTTTAGTACAATCTACAAAGATATCCTTATGCATCACTACCTTTACCTGATAATGTGTTAAAAACTGCATTGATAAAGGGCATGAAGGAACAATGGATTGAAACATTAAACTTCATGGGAAAAGGGGATTTTTTCAAGAGAATTTTGCTGACATCATTGATTTATGTATCAGGAGTTCGAGAGGCAGCACAAGAGTAAAACTGGCAGAACATGATCGGTTTGTAAGAGATAACAAAATATCAACAGAAGGAGTAACACGTGTAGAAATTGGAAATTTATTGGAAAATTTTAAAACTAATATTCTGGGGACACTAACTACACAACTTGATATTATGCAGGCTAAACAGAAGCAGATGGAGGCAGAACAGAATTTGGCGATCTTCTATCCCCGGTGCAAGAAAAAGCATAGTCACAAGGAATGTCCATTGGATACAGTCCAAACATGCGCCATCTATACAAATGATCACCTTACGGAGAGATTCCCCTCACTTCCTGGATTGAAAGCGGTATATAAGGAAGTGGAAGAAGAACCAGAATCAGTGTACTTGATCAACCAGCGCAGCCAGTGGAAATCGAGACAATCTGGTATGTTTCCAGACCCAATTTCTTCTTTTCAGCCTCCACAGTATAATGCTCAACAATATAGTATGTGGCAAAGTCAGTCCCAATGCCCATTTTCAAACTGGTCACCATAGTCGTTTCCTTCTTCAAACTTGTGGCTGAATCAGGCAAGCCAATCTGGTTGGCTGAATTTCCCTTACACTCCACCATATTGGCAAAATAGCCCATATCCTCCACAACGGACTCCCCCTACTTCACAAAGTTCAGCCTGGCAGACAAACTGGCAGAGACCGATGCATAAGCCAGTAGGAACTATTCCACTCCCTCAACCTACACTGCCAGCCTTACAACAAAATCCCCAATCTAGTTTGAGACCGCAACTCCCAGCCCAACCCAACCCCAATCCAAATAATAGACCGGTCCAATCTCTCCAAATCATAGAATCACCAGAAATAGGACCCGACTCGAGGGAGTGTAACGATCTTCAGTTACGATCTGGACGTATTATTCAAACTGAGGGAGATAAAACAATTCATATTGAAGATCAGTTACCAAGAGAACATCTGTTGCAACAAGAGGATGTGAATAAGCAGCAGACTCATAATCAAGCAACCACATCCTCTCCTCCATTCCCAGAACGATTAGTCATACCTCGACCTTTACAGTATCCTGACTTCGACATTCTGGGAGAATTACAAAATCTGTACATAAAAATTCCATTCCTCCAAGCCATTCAAGACATTCCTATATACGCAAAAACTATCAAAGAATTGTGCATAAAGAAACCAAGGAGGAATATAACAAATAATCCAAGAGTCCAAGTAGTCGGCACTTTATCTGATTTACTATCAGGGAAAGAAACACCCATTAAATATGAAGACCTAGGAAATCCAATTGTAATTGTTCAAATTTATGGTCAGACCCTGTCTAATGCCTTAGTTGATCTAGGGGCTGCAATTAATATTTTAACAACCACTACTTGCCAAAAGCTCGGCATTACATCTGTAGAACCCACCTCTACTTTGTTAGAATTGGCTGACCGATCTGTGGTTAGACTGAAGGGTACTCTACATGATGTCATGGTCTCCGTAGATTCCTGGAAATATCCAATCGATTTCCTGATAATTAATCCAAAAACCTGACTTGATGGACACCCGCTAATTCTAGGTAGAGCTTGGCTTGCCACTGCTGATGCTTACATTGGCTGTCAGCAAGGAAATATGACCATAAACAAAGGACCAAATATCAAGAATTTAACTTTATATCCTCTAGTGCAGCCAAGTCTCACAATAATTAAAACTAACAAGCACCATGTATCATACCTTACTGATAACATTAGATCTCCATTAACTATACAAGAGGCACTTGATTTTAAAGACCAAATAGAAGATGATGCCATTAATAACTTCATTAGTCAAACTGAATCCAGATCCTGCACACAGTGTCACATGATAGAAGCAGCATTTGATAATGAATTAGAAGAAGATCCTCTAAAAGATACACATGATCAAACAATACCTGTTACTTCTATTGCAAATAGTAAAATTGTGGAAATTGAACCCGGAAAAACCTTAAATATTAATGCCAACCTCACACTTGAACAAGAAATGAAGCTCATCCATTTGTTAAGAAAATATCAAGAAGCATTTGAATGGGATTACCCTGATATGAAAGGAATTGATCCCCAATTATGTACACACCACATTTACATAGAAAAAGATGCCAGACCTGTTCGTCAACTGCAAAGGAGACTTAATCCTCATCTAAAAGATGTGGTAAAAGATGAACTTCAGAAACTTTTAGATGTCAATTTTATCTATCCTATCTCCGATAGTAAATGGGTGTCTCCGCTTGTGGTGGTACCAAAAAAGAATGGGAAATGGAGAATTTGTGTGGATTACAGGGAACTAAATAAAGCAACACAAAAAGACCACATTCCTCTCCCATTCATAGACCAAGTATTATATACTTTAGCAGGAAAGAAATTCTTTTCTTTCCTGGATCGCTTCAGTGGATACAATCAGATTCAGATTGCCCCTGAAGACCAGGACAAAACTATTTTTACTTGTCCTTGGGGAACATTTGCCTATCGAGTTCTACCTTTTGGTTTATGTAATGCTCCTGCCACCTTCCAAAGGGCTATCCGTAGTATTTTTGCAGATTTAATAAATGATGGACTTGAAGTATACATGGATGACTTTACACCATATGGAGATGATTTTGATCCAGCACTAGACACCCTAGAAAATGTCCTACAACGCTGCATCGCTACCAGGCTTTGCTTAAGACACGAAAAATGTTACATGATGATGACTGAAGGACTTATCCTACGACACTATATTTCAGCAGCCGGCATTCAGGTAGACCCGGCCAAAATCCAAATACTTTTGCTTATTCCCACTCCTACTACTCAAACAGAGGTACGCAACTTTCTTGGATTTTCTGCTTATTATAGACGATTTATAGAACATTATTCGCACATTATTACACCTTTATATGCACTAACTGGTAACATTGATTTTCTTTGGACAGAAATATGTGAGCGTGCTTTCAAGGATTTAAAGAAGCTCGTATCCACAGCCCCAGTCCTTCGAGGACCAAACTAGGATTTGCCATTCCAGATATCATTTGATGCCTCAGATACAGCCATTGGCGCAGTCCTTGGGCAAGAAGAGGATAAAAAACCATATGCTATCTATTACATTAGCAAAAATTTATCCCCTGCTGAATTAAATTACACTGTTATTGAAAAAGAATTCCTAATTGTAATACATGCTGTCAATCAGTTTAGACATTATATTACAGGATATCCTGTTATCTTGTATACAGATCATTCTGCCATAAAATATTTAGCAAATAAGCCTCTCACAAATGCTAGAATAACTAGATGGCTGATTTTATTGAAGGAATTCGATATCACAATCAAGGATCGGCCTGGCAAAGAAAACCCTGTAGTCGATTTTCTCTCAAGAATGCCAAAGCCAATTGATGCAGCAGCAGTTGAAGATCAATTTCCGGACGAACATCTGTTTGTTGTTGCCATTCAAACACCCTGGTATGCTGATGTTGCTAATTACCTCGCAGTAGGTAAACTACGAAAACACCTAACCCCTAATGAACGCAAACAGATTGTTCAGAAGAGTGCTCGATTCTCGTGGATTGGGGGCTATTTGTTTCACACAGGGGCAGACATGCATATCAGGAGATGTGTTTGAGAAGATGAAATCTTTGACATCCTAAAAGCCTGTCATGATGGACCTTGTGGTGGACAATTCGCTGAGCGCAGAACTGGACATAAAGTACTACAGACAGGATATTATTGGCCCACGATTTTTAGAGATGCAAAGAAATTTGTCCAAGCCTGTGACAGCTGCCAGTGAGTAGGACGTCCTGGTCAATCTGACGAGATGCCTCTGAAACCACAGTTAGTCATTGAACCATTCAAGCGATGGGCTCTTGATTTCGTTGGACACATCAACCCATCATCAAATCAGAAAACATATATCTTGGTGGCAACAGAATATGTCACCAAATGGGTTGAAGCAGAAGCATTGCCAAGAGCCACAGAGGACTCTGTCATACAGTTCCTATTCCATCTATTTGTACGTTATGGCCTTCCAAGGGAAATAATTACAGACGAAGGACCATAATTTGCTGGGAATAGATTAGCTACAACACTCAACAATTATCACGTCCAGCATAAAATCACTACTTCATACCACCCACAGGCGAATGGACAAGTAGAAAGTAGCAATAAGGTAATAGAATCAATCATAACGAAAACCATTGCGTCACATAGGTGTGATTGGGCTACCAGACTACCTGAAGCACTCTGGGCCTATAGAACAACATGGAGAAGCACCACTGGTTACTCACCTTATCAATTAGTGTTTGGGAAACAACCCATTTTTCCCATAGAATTCGAAATCCAAACATTATGAACAGCATAGGAAGTTGGCTTAGATCTAAGCGAGGCACAGATTAATCGACTACAACAGATCAATGAGTTGGACGAAATTAGGCTCTCTGCACTTCAAAATACAGCACTGATTCAACAACAGTGAGCTAAATGGCATGATGCGCTCATTAAAAACAAAGTCTTCCATGAGGGAGACTGGGCTCTGTTGTACGACTCTAGGTTTCAGGACTTCCCTGGGAAACTCCAGACTCGTTGGTTGGGACCATACGAAATCCAGAAGGTACATGACAATGGAACCCTTACTCTAATCACCATTGACGGTTCTGGATATGCCTTCAAAGTAAATGGCCACCGAGTTCATCTCTATCACAAACCACTCACTCGGGAATCCTTCTGCCAGCAGCTACGCCGAGACACTGATATGGAGATTTTGGGAGAGGAAGAGAAGTCTTCCTCACCTGTAATTCATTAAGGAATTCATTTCTTTTTACAATTTGTACATAAGTTCTTTTCTTTGAGTCATTCTTGTACATATGTTTGAACTAATGTTTTCCTATCATTTTTGCCGTTCCTTTTTTTCAAAAGAACAACATTTCGATTTTTGTCGTTCCTTTTCCAAAAGGATGGCATTTGTGTGTTTCTGCTGTTCCTTTTCTAAAGGAACAACATTGTTGATTTTCTGCTGTTCCTTTTCCAAATGAACAACATTCTTGATTTTCTACTGTTCCTTTTCAAAAGGAACAACATTCTTGATTTTGTGTTGTTCCTTTTTCAAAGGAACGACATTTGCTTGTTCTGTTGTTCCTTTTCTAAAGGAACAACATTTCGATTTTTGCTGTTCCTTTTTCAAAAGGAACGACACTGCTGTGTGTTTTCTGTCCCTTTTCCAAAGGAACAACATATTTTTGATTTCTGTTGTTCCTTTTCCAAAGGAATGGCATTTTTGCGTCTTTTGCTGTTCCTTTTTCAAAGGAACATAATTTTTGGTGGTTGTTGTTCCTTTTTCAAAAGGAACGGCATTTCGAGTGTTTTGCTGTCCTTTTCCAAGAGAATAACATTTTTTATTTTTTTTTGCTATTCCTTTTTCAAAGGAACGACATTTGCACTTTTGATATCTATGCTCCTTTGTTGTTCCTCTTTCCAAAAGGAACACCACTAGCATACATTTTCTCTCCTTGTGAAACAGCTTATTCCTTTTGCTGATCTAAATTGAGGATGCTTCTTGCTCCTGTTCTTTCATGTCTTTAAGATACAGCTATGCACTTAAGCAATGAACACAAAATCACAACATATTGAAATCCGCAAATCATAAATCACTATCTTTATAAGGCTCTGTATTGGTAAGAGGAAAAAAGGAAGGACACACTTATTCATCATCTTTTGTTGTCATTGTCTTACTAATTTTGCTTTGATTGGTTATCTTTATCATGACAAACCCTTTAATCTTCTTTGATTATTGTTTAGGAATAAGAGAAAAGGGTTTATATCTTCCTATTGAGATGATAAGACTTCTTCCACCATTCCTACTCTTAAGGAGTGTTGAACCACCCTTTGTGTATAAATAAGGAAAAGTACTTTATGAAAAAGAAAAAAGTAAACATAAATTATAAGTTGTCAAATGCAGGATAGGGGGTCTCATCAAGAGCTAGCCTACCATGATCATGAGGATGGAAGTGAAGTGGCATTCCCACTATGGCCACCACACTAGGGATATGGTCCAAAAGGTATATTAGATAAACAAACCTTGGAATAGGAGGTCTCATCACGAGCCGGCCTGCCCACCTTTCACTCCTTCCTCGTGAATGGAATTATGGCTAACTGGTTACCAAGCCAGCATAATGGCCTACACTTTGACATTACACTCCTTAATATACACATAAAGGATCATGGTTCCAGGGGTGAAATAAACAACTCTGCCAAGGTTATGGACACCTGTCGGCAGCAAAGCACTGTTAATGGTATTGAAGTCACATTGGTTACACCAATAGGTAAGATACTAATACTCTTTTGTTTCTTATATCCTAGGAACTAATCATATATCATTTCCCGACTTATATATCGCATGAAAATTTATTACCACCAATCATGGCAAAGTAAGTGACAATGACCACTTGAGATTTGGCAAGTATAACAGACGTCCTATCCCCCCAGCCTCGCATCATATCACAGCAGCCTCTTACATAATACGCGATCCAACTTTACACCTCGATTTCGGTAATTTGTTGTTTTTCTAAACATGGCATATTTTCATACATTGTTCCTTTATGACTCTGTTGCAGATCGGGTGCTACTCCTTTATTTGACGGCTGGGACAACCTATCACATTTCCGGGGGGAGGTTAACCTCTTTATTCCCTGGATTACGTGTCAGCTCACTATTTGGGAAAAGTTGTGTACTAGGGTATGGCATGGCTTAACGGCATGATATTTCTATTTTTGTTACACAAGTTGTTGTTCATAAGCCATTTCTGTTGCATACTCTGTTTTTCTCAAAATCTTGCACCTATTACCCTCTCTGTGTTTCAAACAGCACAAACAGTTGTTGTTCCATTGAGAATCCACAGTGAAACAATGGGAGGAAGGGCGATTCGAAGGGAATCGCAGGTGTTGACAGTCTCCGCTACTGCCCGGGAGATCCTAGAAAGAGTAGGGTGGCTGACTTATCTCAACCGCTTGCAGGAGTCTAACGAAACAGTGGCGATTGAATTCCTACAGAATCTACAGGAGGATTACTCCATAGTAAGGGGGAGATAGATAGCAGTCACCGATGATATAATCGCAGAAGTCTCGGGACTACCAGCCACCGGACCTGTATGGACGCTAAAAAAGGAAAGACTACAGAAGATTATAGAAATCTTCCAGGACGAAGAACAGAGCTTGACGATTAAAGGGAAGGGAGTTCTTCCAGCAACGCTAGGAGAGCCCTAGGCAGAATTAGCAAGAACCGTGCAAAGCTGCATCACCTGCGAAGGTAGAAAAGACGTGGTAAGACCACGACATCTTAAACTTTTAGCTGTTTTAAAGCAGAAATGCTCTGAAAATCTGCCTGCACTTTTGAATTTGTTACTTCATGACGTTGCACGAAGATTAAAAAAGGCACAGCGTGTAGAGTTAGTTGTCAGTCACCACGGGTTAATTCGATTAATTGTTAGTCATAGCCTCACCCAGCAACAAAGCAGCTGGGAAGAGCTAATTGCAATAATTGAGGGAGGGGTGACAGCACCATCACCAAAACGTAAGCATACTACCAGCACACCAGAATGTCCAGAAAAACGCAGAGAATTAGTAAAACAAAAACATGTCATTAGTACATCCGAACATCTAGAAACACGCCAGGAATAGGAAAAGTGTAAGCATGCCACCGGTTCACCCGAATAGCCAGAGAAACGCAGGAAATCGGTCCGGTTAGCTTGGATACGAGGAAGGCTAGAAAAGCTCCAGGAAAGCACCAGCCAGCCAGTAGAAATTGAGGACGAGCAATCCTCACGACCAGAAGAAGAAGCAGAGCAATCTGAAGGAGAAGAGAAAGAAGAGGCTGAGCGATCTGAAGAGAAGGCCGAGCAATCCGAAGAAGAAAATGAGGAAGAAGCTGAGGATTCTAAAACAAAAGCTGAGCATTCTGAGGCAGAAGCTGAACAATCCAAGCAGGAGGGGGAAATGGGATAGCAGGAAGGTAGCCCACCACAAGACCCAGTGGGAGAAGATGAATTGGCCGCAGTTTTGGCCAATATGGGTGAGTATGGCCAACCTTCCAGTCCAACAGACCTCCACGACAAACCCGAAGAGGAAAATTCATCTGAAAAACCACATGCAAAAGAGGTAGAAGAAAGAAATATGCCTGTTCATGATGAAGAAGAGATAAGAGATACTGAACAGGAACAATCCATTCCTAAGGCACCAGAAGAAATTCCGGAGGAAGTAGGGGCAGAAAAAGAAGTTGCCCAGGAATTGACAGAACCAGTTAAGGTTCCTACCACATAACAGCCAGAGCAGAACAATGAAGAAACACCCTAGGAGGAAGATCCAGGGACTAGTCACGACCCAAACCGCAGCAGACAGCCTGTTGTTCCTTCTAATGAAACTTTCGAAATTAAAGAATTGCGAAAGGAACAACAGATATTATTGAGCATAATAGCCCAGCTCCACTAGTAGATCAGGATCCTGAAAGCAAAGCAGAGGGTAATAAAGACCGCAGGGAAGAAAAAGGTGACCACTCCAGTAAAAATCTGCAAGGCAAAAGGGTGAAGGACCAAAAATCATCCTGCTATTCAAAACCCTGTTGAAAATCCAACTGTTGTTCCAAATGATGCTGAAGAACAGACTGTTGTTCCATTTGAAAAGGAATAGCAGCAAACTGATATTCATGTTAAAATAGAAATGGATGATATAATGACTTGTGACAAGGAAATTCATACGGAGGCACCACCCTCAGGGGTGATAAGGGCTCTGAACTCAAAACAACGCAATAAGAAAGTTCAAGTAAAACTCCCGGCCTCCACTGCTGCATGGAAAAGAGATCCAAAGACAGTAACCTTGCATAAGGGGTTGAAACAGGCTCAGCAAGAAGCAGAAAAGCTTAGAGAGAAAACGGTCCCTCGCGAGAAGTATGATGAACTACAGTAGCAACTTAGGAATGTCAATCAATCTGAAAGCCAGGCCTTTGAAGGTTGGCGAAAGGAACAAGAGAAAGTTGTAAAGGTAACTCGTAGGCTAGATATTGTTATCAAGCAGATGGATATCTTGTGTTATTTATACAATGACGTTTTAGCATGTAGGGCCCCTACCAAAAATTATGCCCTTTTTTTACTGGAATGGTATTTACAATTAAAAATAAAAGCTGTTAAAGTAGGTGCCCCCATACAAATTAACACTGTCAATGACTTTATAGACTGCTGTAAACACTACGGGGTGAAGGTCCAGAGATTGCTATGCGAATTCTATTTGCATAACCTTGTACTAGATCAGGAGACTGAGCTAAACCCTGGCCCTTTTGTTGGAGACATCCAATTGCAAGCATTCATCTCATTCGGGGTTAATCAGATTAAATGGCTCAAAGTCTATAATACTTTCCAGAGCCAGGAAAATGGCCTAGATTTGTGGGTAAGGGCTGAGCCTAGGAACCCAGTGCAGTTGTGGAAAGCACATAGGAACCTCCTGAGGACTCCGGGTGTCATTGAAACATTAGGACCCATGCATGAGGCACTCATTTGACAAGGATTAGAATATTTTCTTTCTATCAAAGACCTTGCCATTGATGCAGCCAAATGTCGGTATCAAATCTCTAATCCGAATATCCATCTCAGGGAACCGTTTAAGTATGAGAATTTTAAATTAGCTGCCAACCATTTGCACCTCTATGGCGAAAGCATTTTGAGAGCAGGGCCATCCTGGTTAGGGTATAGGTTCTGCAGTCCAATTATTTGGCATCCTGCACCCGGATACCAAGCCCTGTATGAGATGCCTGAGGGTCAAACAGGCCAGTTCTTTGACTACCTAGTTACTAATCACGGTTGTAGGCCTCCGCATGAGATTCCTTCTCCAGCCTATTCTCTCACTGCCTTGCATGTCAACTACAATGTTTTCATGAGGGCATGAAACAGGGTAAGCAAGGGGGTGTGTGGAGTACTAAAAAGGTATGTTTTTGATGATCATTTTAGTGGCTTTTCAGTAGAACTTGTAAACCTTTTTGCATCATGAACTTGGAAAACAATAAAGAATTATAACAAAACATGTGAGATTAATATGCAAGACTTAACCGCTAATAATTGTCATTCTCTCGTGCAGGAAAGGGTGAAAACGAGGAGTTGTTGTTCCAAAGAAAAAGACAAGGACAAGGTAACTACTGTCCCTTTGACGGGAGACTGAGTGCAAACAAGGCTAAGCAGATCAAAGCAAATCGGCCCTGAAAAGGAGGAGAAGACACCAGCTCGGCGTAGGAGAAAAGAGATGATTAAGGATTAACAGTTTGGCGAATCCCTCAGGATCTTTGATCCTGAGGGATCGCTGCTTTATCTATCTTGTTACTTAGACATCTTTGTCGTCACCCTTATATAAAGTGATAGCACTGTTAGCTTTGAGAGGATTATGCTTTTATGAAATTTCTGTTCAGATCAAAACTTTGATCATCGAGTCTCGATAAGAACTGGTTCATTGTACTTTTGTTTCATGCATTAATACAAACTTGGTGATTATTTTATCTCTGCATTTGGATTAACCTAAAGCGGTGTACCCTTGGAGGCTAAGGGCCCGACCTCGGAGGACACTTGCTTCTGTATTACTATGATTTGATTTCTGCATGATTTGCTTATCGTTGTTATTTGGTAATCTGATATGCTTTATAAGTTTACATCACATGCTCTGTTAAGGTTAATTCATTAAGATTTTTATAGACAGAACTGTTGTATTGACTCTGCATTATATTACTATTCCTTTTAGAGTTGATTGAATATTATTAGTCTTGACTGAATATTGTTACTATTTTGTTACAGAGCTTTTGTGTTGTACATTCATGTTACAGAATTCATCTGGAAGTTGTGTTCTTTACGATTGTTGGATTCAGAAGTAATGCTGTTCTATTTTGAAATGCAGTCGTATTCATTTTAATTAAGATTGATGCTAGATCAAATTACTATTCAAACGTGTTGTGTGCGTATATGATTTCCAAGCGTTGTTCCATAACTTATCAGTAATTAGTGCTGTTCCATTAGTGTGTGCTGCTTGATCTGCCTTAAGAGTGAAATATTGTTGTTTGATTACGATGAGAGCATTTGAGTTAGTAGATTAAGTTTGATTACTGCTCGCGAGACTTAGTTGTTTAATTTTTGTTCCATTTCAAAATTGTTGTTCCATTCCAGATTCGCTGTTCGATTTCTTATTTGTTGTTCCATTTTTCTATCTAGTGTTCCATTTACTCGCATTTGTTGCTTTGGTGTGAGAGACGCTCTAAGGATGTAGTGAGCCTCGACATTTACTGTCTAGCTCCCAGACCCGTGGTCTGTTCTCTAATTTCCTTTCCATCAGTTTCCAAAGGGATGGGTTATCGCTGCCGAACCCTTGACTAATAAGTTGCCTAGTTTTCTGAGTGTGTGATTTATTCTTTTAAAGTAACTTAGTTATAGACAAGCATCCGTTTACTCTTGTATTTTTAAACGTTGTGCTACTAGCATTACTATGACAAATGATAGCCTCAGACTGAGACACTCTTTGAAATAACAAAACGCTCCCGGATTGACATATTAATGTGAGGTAATTAGAGGTGAAAGAGACCCTTTTTATAGCTCTAGAAAAGTGTGTGTGTGTGTGTGTGATGGGGGAAAGGAGGTGGAGGTAGGAGAGAAAGGGAGACATAGCAAGTACGAGAAATAAATTTTGAGAGATAGGAGGAGAGAGGGAGGGAGAGAGGAGGAGTGGGGGAGGGATAGGGAGATGGAGTTGTAGGGGGAGAGAGGGAGGGAAGAAGAAGTACATAGAGAGTGAGAAGTGGAGAGAGAGAGGTAGTGACAAGGGAGAGATGGAGAGAGAGTGTGTATGTTTGGGGGTGAGATAAAGAGACAAAGTAGGAGAGATGGAGATAACGGGGAGAGAACGAGAGAAAAGAGAGGGAGGGATATAGTAACAGAGTTGGAGAGAGAGAGAGAGAGAGACACAGAGAGAGAGAGAGAGAGAGAGAGATGGAGGATGTGTGAGAGTGGAGAGAGGGAGGGAAAGATATATGGAGTTGGAGGAGGAGAAAGAGGGAGGAAAGAAGAAATAAATAGAGAGAGAGAGGTGGAGAGAGAGAGGTACTGATGAGGTAGATGCCGAGAGAGGGGAGAGGACAACAAGAGGGAAGAGAGATAGAAGCGAGAGAGAGAGAGAGAGAGAGAGAGATAGATTGGATAAAGGGAGTGTATGTTTCGGGGGTGATATAAAGAGACAAAGGGAGATAGAGATATAGATGGAAAGTTAAGATAGGGAAGAAGAGGGGGACGAAGAGAGTGAGGAAGGCACAAAGAGATTGATAGATATGGAGTGAGAGAGTGTGTGTGTATGGGAGGGTGAGATAGAGAGATATAGAATGAGAGATGGATGGATATATATATATACATATAGATATATATATATATATATATATATATATATATATATATATATATATATATATAGATTGAGGGGGGAGAGAGGGAAGAATATTTATTGCACTAGATGCATTGATTTCAATGTAGAAGATTTTTAATCCTATTTGATTGCTTGCACTAAATGCACTAATTTGAGTGTAGATGGTGATTTCTAATCCTAGTTGGTTGCTTTCACTAGATGCGTTGATTTCAATGTAGATGGATATATATATATATATATATATATATATATATATATATATATATGTATGTATGTATGTATGTATGTATGTATGTATGTATGTATGTATGTATGTATGTATGTATGTATGTATGTATGTATGTATATGGAGGGGGCAGAGAGGGAAGAATATTTATTGCATTAGATACATTAATTCAGTGTAGATGGTGATTTCTAATCCTATTTGATTTCTTCACTAGATGCATTGATTTTATTGTAGATGTTTATTTCTAATGATATTTGATTCCCTGCACTAGATGCTTTGATTTCAATTTAGACGATTTTTAATCCTATTTGATTGCTTGCACTAAATGAATTGATTTGAGTGTAGATGGTGATTTCTAATCCTATTTGGTTGCTTTCACTAGATGCATTGATTTCAATGTAGATGTTTATTTCTAATAATATTTGATTGCTTGCACTAGATCCATGGATTTCAATGTAGATAATTTCTAAGCCTATTGGATTGCTTGCACTAAATGCATTAATTACAGTGTAGATGGTGATTTATAATCCTATATTATTTCTTGCACTAGATGCATTGATTTGAATGTAAATGTTGATTACTAATCCTATGTGATTGCTTTCATTAGATGCATTGATTTTAGTGTAAATGTTTTCTAATCTTATTTGATTGCTTGCATTAGATGCATTGATTTCAGTGTAGATGTTTATTTATGATTTGATGTAATTTGATGTATGATGGTACACTAATTTTAAAGTGATGGGATTAACATTGTTTATTGATTTCAGTGTAAGTAGAAAAACTTATTGAAAATGTACATTGAATTTTATGTTATAGTATTTCAATCATTAATATTGGAGAGAAAGATAGACAAGGTATTATGTTTACTACAATAGCTTGAGCTAAATATTTAAATGGTTTACGATTTAACCTATCCTTTTCATATAATCAATATGAAAATATGACAAAAGTAACAAGGGTGACAATAAGAATAGTAGGAGAAAATAGTTTCATATTAGTCACAATGAAGGCTATTTGTAATTGACTATATTCTTATTATTCACATTGTCTACCATTCAACACTCTTACATTGTCACTTTACATTCAAAATTTTTATTCCATCATTAAACTTATTATCAATAGTTAACATCTCAATAAAATGAGGTAAATAAGAAAATTTAAAATTAAAATGACAAGATCAATCTCACACATATTTAGCATATTTAAAATGATTATATTAATGAGATGAATTTACATATTGTTGATAAAATTAATCATATGTTCATTAGATTTTCTTTAGCTACACATGATTGAAACTAAGGTAGATCCATCTTAACTTTGGATCTATCAAGCGCCAAAAGAGATCAGATCTCTCGAGGTGCAAACCTTTCCTCAAGTTTTTCACACAAAAAAGAGGTTTTCACCTCAAGAGATTTGATCCCTCTCGACGCTTGATAGATTTGGAGTTGAGATTGATCTAGGATGCTATTGACCATTTAGCATGATTTCTCAAACAAAGATTAAGCGTCATCTCACTCACATAACATAATTTTTTTTATATATAAAAATTTAATAAATAAACAAATATGTATAAGTAAAATAAATATATAAAATATTTACACTAGGCATGCAAAAGTTTTTTTGTATTTTTGAGAATGTGAGATACAATTTTTGGTAAAATTATCAATTTTATTTATTTGCTTAACATATGTTCTAGATATATAAAAAGGTTTAGCACCCTAAAACACCTATAAAACACATGTAAAACACTCAAATATTATAAATTACACAAATAAAATTTAGAATTTCAAAAAGGTGAAACAAAATTTTAAAAAAGAATAGAGAGGGTGGTAATAGGTTTATGGGTAGTGCGCCTAGGGTTTGAATTTGGATTCTTATTTACCCATGAGACAATTTTTTTTAGCATTTCGATTCGCTATGCTTCCCATCAATTTCGTGTTTAACATTTTGTCCTTCATGATGTTTTCATAATAAATTAACCCTTCATCAATAAAGGTTTGATTAAAACCTTACCTTTTAGTACCATGGGTATGTTAAAAATTTTCACATACTTATCACAAGGAAAATAAAAATAAAATGAATATAACACACAAATTACTTAATTGAATCCTAAATCTTAATTTGAGATTGAATAAGTGATGTTTTCATAATAAATTTACCCTTCAGCAATAAAGGTTTGATTAAAACGTTACCTTTTAATACCATCAGTATGTTAAAAATTTTCACATATTTATCACAAGGAAAATAAAAATAAAATTACTATAACACACAATTTACCTAATTGAATCATAATTCTTGATTTGGGATTGAATGGAACACTCACAATAAAATTTCCATAACTTTGAAATGAAATCAAATGTCCTTGATGGAGACATACCATAGCATTTGTATATATGAAATATGACTAAGGAGATTTTATGGGACATATAACATGATTAACAAAGTCAAAATGAAATATATGATCCATGTGATGGTACTCATTTATACCTTAAGCTTGGTTTGAAGATTATTTTCCATGTATTCCTCTTAAATCATTAGCTTTTGACCTGCTTTGGAGCAAGGCTTTTTGGCACACAGAATTACCTGCCATGAATAAGTTTGTTTTTCTAGCCTTTGTATATAAGCCTAGCAAATAGAAGGTGATTCTATGTATTGTACAACAAATGTAGTAAAAGAAAGGTAGTAGAGATACAATATTTAATATTTTTTTAAGAAAAAGAATTTTTGGCACACATAATTACCTGCCATGAATAAGTTTGTTTTTCTAACCTTTGTATATAAGCATAGCAAATAGAAGGTGATTTTATGTATGTTTTTTTAGTGTGGTTCACGAACACCCTGGTCAGTGAGTGGTTGCTACGTCCACAGAAAAATCTGGGTTCATCGCCCCTTGGCCTACTAGAAAGACCTAAGCCCAAGGGCTTCGGGCGGAATCGACCCTGTGACCTCCCGATGGCGAGGCATAGTTTTTGACCAATTGAGCTAACCCTTGGGGCTGGTGATTCTATGTATTATACAACAAATGCAGTAAAGAAAAGGTAGTAGAGATACAATATTTAATATGTTTTTAAGAAATATTAACTAATAAGACAATAAAAATTTTAAAGTTTTATTTATAAATATCATTTTAGCAAATTTTGGATTTTCAATATGTATTTTTCATAAAGTCAAGGTTGGTTTGACATTTTGGTTTTTTTTTTTTAAAGAAACAAAGCAATTATTTATCATGTTTGATTCATATTAAAATATAATTAAGTTAGCGAAATGATTTAATGTAATGATTTAATTTTAAGTTATTTATACTTTATATAATTATTATCTAAAAATATATTAAAAAATGAAAATTAATTTGTATTTAAAAAAACCAACTAAATTAATATATATTTAAAATTATTGAAATTGGCTTAGTCATATGTATTTTAAATAATAATATAAGTTTAAATGATTTCTAATTAATGATTCAAAATTTAAAAATATTTTTATTTTTTCAAATTAGCTTTTATATTGCATTAAAAATTCTTAGCTTTGGTAAATTTGGGATTCTCGAATTCTAATTCCTAAATGCAAGTGGGTGCAATAAGTATCTCCACAAAAATGACATACAAGGATGTGCATATAAATTGAAATACAAATATGTCAAAATAATGAAAAACGTTGCATATAAACAAAATATATATATATAGATGTTTAAATTTTGAAAAACTATAGTTTAAAATTTAAACACCTGTACCACATTTATCAAAAGCCCCATTTTGTGCCTCGAATTTTGAATGCTATGAGAAACCCAAACCTTGGAGAATTCCTTGCTATGGCTTATTCTAGTTTGCTTCTATCATTTTTATGCTCACTTCCCACTTTTGCACCTTCAAGAATTCTTACAAAGGGATCGATATTTTTATTTCTCCTGCTAATTTTTTATTTTTGTAAGTGTTCGGTTAATAATGTAACACCCTCCTCCCACATTTACCAAAGTTAACTGGTTCGTTGGGATAAGCATGTGATGGGATGCTACTATGAGGTGATTCAACTCCCCATGTACAGTTAAGGAAGTGGAGCCGATAAAACACAACCAATCTGACCTTCTGCACATGTTACAGAACCTTTAGGAGACAACCAACCCTGCCATGTGACTAACCCCTGAGGTAACTTGACTTTTTACTGACTTAGAGCATTAACCGCTCCCATGACATGGGCATGCATGCATTTGTGACCCTCCAATCACTCCCACAACAAAGGCATGTCATTGACTAGGGACCTTTTCAGCCAGTTCTGAGCCTGCAATGCTAGATTTTGTGCCACGTTTTCAAGGCTAAGCCTCAAGCCACTGCCCAGAACTTCATGAGACTTCCGAAATGAAAATTACCATCAAAAAAATGATGCTAATGAAAATACTTGAACAAATACTTAACATGACCCCTACTAGCAATGATAGGCATTTCGTCAAATATGTCACAAATATGCATTCTACATGTTATAACAACATATCTGAGCATAGGGGTCTCATACTTATGTGAGAATCGCTAAGAATTTTTTCTTTACACACACACACACATGCATACATAGATGCATACATACATACATATACATACTTGACGCTTATGTATATATATGTACAAAATGACTAGAAACAATGTAGAGACGAAGAATAAATATAAAAGCTGGTAGAGGTGAACAATAAAATTACTTCTAGAAATTTCAACTATAGTTCTATTACCTTTATAGACAAAACCCTTTCTAGAGATAAATATGAGTATCCAAACAAAAAGGGAAATACATAAGCATTCATCAAGGTAAGAATTAATAGAAAGACTATAGACTGTATCCATTTATTGTATTATCAATGGCATCAATTATATGCATAACGAAAATAAGGAATAATTGTAGGAAGTATATCTATATATAAACATGTTGATACATATCGAAGAGTTTCAACAAATTCCTAACAATAGTACCTTCGAAAAGAAAGACCTGATTATATTAGTCCTCAAGAATTTTTCGTGTAAATAACAATTGTGGTTGGTGTTTAAGGGAAAGTATCAATTTAATCAAAGTTACATGGGAATATCATAACCACAACAAAAAGGAAACTAAGTGAAAATTGTTGAAGCCTTATTTTAAAAATATTCACTTAGAAATTATCGATACTAGGGCTGACCGAACTTATACATTAAAAAAAACAAGACTCAAAAGTACATATATTTCTCTAAATTTTGTAAGAGTCTGGGCTGAATCGAGAGCTTGTTGGATAAAGCCTCATTGTTGATATAAACCCTAAGTGTCAAATAAGCCCATAAAAGGGTCATGGTCATCACAGTTGAGTACCTTGGACATGAATAAAGTCTACATAAGAACTTGGTATTTTGAAAAGCCGAGCAGAGGCGCCATAAAAATGCCCATAAAAAAGACAGCCATGCCTAGGGTTCTCTATGTGCGAGGGAGAAACCTGCAAAGGCAAAGGAATATTATTATAACCCTTAGAAAAAAGAAATGTGAAAAAGGGGGTTTGGTAAGAAAGCCATAAATTAGATATAATGAGTAAGATGAGTCCAAATGAGAACATTACCTTATCACAGAGAGTAGAAGGTGTGACATCCTACTCTTGAACCTACAATGTATTACTGATTAAAAAAAAAAAAAAAAACTTGCAAATTAAATGGAAAGAGGAAAAATTGAGCTAGGGTTTATTCGAGAGGAATTTTTTACATGTTATGTGGAATGAAAATAGTATTGCATGAGTTAATCGAACATGGGAAAACGTAGTGTGAGGACCTACCTCCTATTGTTGTACCCACTTGGAAAATATTAATCGAGAAATAAAATTTGAAACAAGAGTGTAAATCATTGTATTTACATGAAGGGAAACTAAAATAGACATATAACTTTAATGAATTGATAAAGAATTAAACCATGCAAGTTGCTGCAGAATGTCAGAAAATAGGCAAACCTATAGAAGTCCAAAATCATGTGGTCGTTACCATATTTTCCTAACAAATCCATGGAATCCCAACGTACTAAAAAATACAGTGAATTGACTGTCATCAGATATAGAATCATATAAGAGCATACCAGAGGAAATGGGGTTGCAAAGCTCGGTTTGGAACATAAGAGCGTGCAAATGAAATTGGAGTGACGAAGAGGGTGCAGGTAGTTACTCCAAACTAACCCCAAATCCTCTCTTCTATTGATCAAAAACCTAAAAATCAGGAAGTGTTGATGCTCAGACATGTCATAAGGCATAGTGACAGATGACCAACCCTTCAATTACGTGGCATTCACATGAGCTGAAATCCAACGTGTTGCTAATCATATACAACATCACATGATGCCTTCAATATCCAAACACTTTGGGGCGATCACATTGATATTTAATATCAAGTTCTGTGAACTGATGTGATGTATAATATAGCATATCGAACCTTATATATGTTTTTGTGTGAACCCTTAATAGCTTTTGGTAGACCATATGATAGGTCGATGAAACTATGAATGAAATCATGATAATACGAGGACGTTATGAGGAAGTGACAATGTTAACAATAATTTGGAAAGTAAATAATTTTTTGTAACCAAAGACAATAAAAATATACTAAGTGTTAAAAGTGAGTCCCCTTGTATCATACATTTTTTAAGAGGTCTATAGGGCCAATCTTTTAAATACAAAAAAATAGATCTATGTTTTTTTGCGTTAGTTACCGGAGAACCCATAGTAATAACCATATTCTATCAACGTTTCAAATCCCAACAGGGATCCATCATCAGGACTATTTCTGAATGTTGATAGTAGAAGAGCTAAATGAGAGGTTTAAATAATTATGATGTAAGTCGTTTTGATTTAAGGATGAGATGAAGGTTGGTTGCTTAATAATTATTATTATGCATGTTTTAATGTTTTTTTATTAAATTAAGTTTTTATTGTAATTCTTATCAATTTTTAATTTATCAAGATTTTTAATTTAGAAGTTAATTCATTAATTGGAGAATATTAAAATAATAATAATTATTACAAACTAATTATTTTTAAATCTAATTCTCAAGAGATTAATTATATGATTAATAGAACTATCCTTAGTCTTGATCTAAATATAAATAATTGTTAGCATAAAATACTAATAATACTAATAATTAATTAATAATAATAATAATTAATAATTAGTAATAGATATTATAAATATTCACTACTAATTCTTACTAATAGTTTTAATAGACATTATAATTATTATTTACTAGTTATTTATAAATAATAAATGTTATAATAACTATTATTATTATAAATAATTATTATAATCAATGTAATTATTAATTATTAATTATAATGAATAACAATGAAATTTTAGAGTAATAAATTTAGAGGTTAGTTAATTAATTGGATTAAAAAACTATTTATGATTAAATCTAATTATTAAGAGAATTAATTAGTTGACTAATAGAACTTATTCTTAGCTTTTAATCTAAATATAAATAATTCTTGATATAAATTAATAGTAATACTAATAATTAATAAGTCATAATTAATAATTAGTAGTAAATATTATAAATATTCACTATTAATTCTTACTAATAGTTTAATTGATTAATAACTATTATAATTAAATATTAATTATTATTATCCTAAAATTGATTATTAAGAGTAACAATAATAGTAATAAAAGTAATAAAACAATTTTTTTTTGCTAAATTTTTAACCTAAGATGGATAGGAAAGGGAGATAGCTACCTACTGAGTGTTATACCTAGGATGTATTGGTGGTCTTAATTTCTCTGATTAAGGGAAACCAGCTACCACTGATCTCGATACCATTGTCCCTGTTGAGATTATGTGGATGTTTCATAATCTCAAGAGCCTCTCTAATCTTTCACCTATGATGATGTTCTTCTCTTGCGACAATTGAGGCGTTTTCCAAACATATATGGTGCTTAGTTTTTGAGGAATGCTCTTCTAGGGCCGAAGTATGAGACCTTTCATTCCTAATATCAGCTACATGTTCCTTCAGTCTTGTTTGCAAGGAGCGACCTATTTCACCAATGTAACTTTTTCCACATGAACAATCTATTTTATAAACTCCTTTAAGTTGATGTCTATCAATATTATCTTTGACAGACCTCATACCTTGTCTAATTGTTCCAGGTGCTGAGAATTGAGTGATTATGTCTTTCTTTCTCAGGATTTTAGCAATCTTATCTGTCACCCCCTAAATATAAGGTAGAAATACCCTCCCACATTGAGGTTGGTCTTGAGCTTTGGGCTCCTGAGATAACACCCTTCTTTCAGCCCTTTCTATAGCTATTCTAATTTCTTTTTCTTTGTAGCCTATACCTTTAAATACTGAGACTAAGTGCTTCTTCTCCTCGTCCAAATGCTCAGAATCAGAAATTCGAAGAGCTCTAATAGCCAGAGTGTTCAGAACACCAAACTTCTGGGATAGGTGATGGTGGGAATTAGCGTGGAGGTAGCTCTCTGTGTGAGTTGACTTCCTAAATACCTTATGCACTAAGGAGCCATCCTCCTTCCTGATGATAAGAACGTCTAAAAATGGTATGCTCATGTTTTCTTCCATCTCCATGGTAAATTTTATTTCTGGGGAGATAGAGTTAAGGTGAATGAAAAACGTGTCAAGCTCTATTTTACCATGAGTCCATTTTATATTGGTCTCATCTATGAATCGCTTCCACCAAGCTGGTTTTAAAGGGTATGATTCAAGGGCTTTCTTTTCAAAGAATTCCATGTATAAGTTGGCCACAATTGGCGAGAGGGGTGATCCCATTGCCACTCTAGATGTTTGCTCATAATATCCTCCTTGGAAGGTGAAAACAATTGACCACAAACAAATCTTAGCCAGTCTTGCAGTTTTTGGATCAATAACATATTTTATAACCTGAATGGCTTCATAAAGGGGAATATTGGTGAATAAGGGTACTACGTCAAAGCTCACTAGGATGTCATCCTGGTCCATACTCTCATTTCTAATAAGATTCAAAAATCATGGGAGTCTTTGATGAAAGAATCATTATTCCCGACAAGAGGCCTAAGGATCTTGGCAACATACTTAGCAAGTTCATAGGTTGGGGAACCAATGGTATTAACTATTGGTCTAAGAGGAACTCCCTCTTTATGGATTTTAGGTAAACCATAAATTCTTGGGATAGTTTCACAAGAAGGGGTTAATTTTTTCTTTAATTTTTCATCAAGGTTGGAATCTGAAATTATCTTTTTTACCTCCCTCATAATTTTGGGAATGGGATTTTTGCTAATCTTGTTATAACTACCACAGTCAAGGTGTTCGTTCATTTTACATACATATTCATCTTTATCTAGGATTATTGCTTCCCCTCCCTTGTCTGCCTTAAGAACTACAATTTTATCATTATTTCATAGGTTCTTAAGAGCAAGTTGTTCTTCTTTACTTAAATTACTTTTGGGAGTTTTTTCCTTTCTCACAATAAGGGAAAATTCTTGCCTTAATGCTTCCTTATCCTCGAAAGATAGGATATTAATCCCATCCTCTATGCTATAGATGATATTCTCAATAGGTATGTTTTTAGGGAAAACTACAAACCCTAAGCCTTTGTTTAGAATTATTGAATCTGTTGAGAAGGTATATATCTATATTAATGAAAAAAGGATATATATATATATATATATATATATATATATATATATATATATATATATATATAGATATATATCTGGAAGCACAAGGAGATTTGACTCGTTGGTGTTAATTAGGTGGTCTATGGACCTTCGTTGCTCTTCATGGTGCTTTCGGTCTAATAGGTTTCATGTTATAAATTATGAGATTTCCATTACTTAGTTTTTCTTGAGACAAAATTGGATATGTCCTTATAAGACTCCTTGTTTGCAACAATTTAAAAAAAAATTACATGTCCTTTTGCTCTATTACAAAGAAAAAAAATATTATGAGGGGTAGTACAAGTGATATCCAAACAATTTAAAAAACAATTACATGTCCTTTTGCTCTATTACAAAGAAAAAAATATTATGAGGGGTAGTACAAGTGATATCCATGAATCACTCAGTGAATTTTTTATTTCTATATATAGATATCACATAAAAAGAATCAATTTTGGCACAAAAACTGGAAGTTGGTTACTTTTATTTGAGGAAAATTTATTAGGATTTTATGCCTTTAAATAGACTACATTAGAGAAGAATACAATGGAAAAAATCCATGGCTCGTGAAAATTGTGAGTGACAATGCTTACATAATCTTTTTTATTATTATCCCAAAGGAACTCAAAAGCCCGCATGACACATAGCTACTAGTAAGCCTTTGGTGGTCTACGACCTGTACTCCTCTTCATAAACCATGACATAATCAGGGGGATTTGAACCTTGGATTTGACAAGTTACTATAACTAGGCAAAGACTTACTGACCACATAAGGGATATTGATTGCAAATGAGGAAATGGTTAACTTTTTAAAAAAATTTGGATATTCCATAGCCACCATCAAAGCCATGAATGATTTGTGGTGCCAGAGGGAAAGAACTTGACAAAAATTGTAATTTGGATTAAAAAGGATTCCAATTTCAAACTTATATATATATATATATATATATATATATATATATATATATATATATATATATATATATATATATATATATATATATATATATATATATGTATATATATATATATGTATATATATATATATGTATATATATATATATATATATATATATGTATATATATATATGTATATATATATATGTATATATATATATATATGTATATATATATATGTATATATGTATATATATATATATGTATATATATATATATATATATATGTATATATATATATATCCCGAAGCACAAGGAGATTTGACTTGTTGGTGTTAATTAGGTGGTCTATGGACCTTCGTTGCTCTTCATGGTGCTTTCGGTCTAATAGGTTTCATGTTACTTCAATTTGAACTTCCTTGATCTGTACAAATACGACCTTATAATGCAATTGCATTCTCTGCTCTAATTGTTATATTTGTTTATGCATTTTCGATATATCCATTGGGCTGGTCTGATTGGTTTTTCGCACCTACTTTTGGTGTAGCAGCTATTTTCCGTTTTATCCTCTTCTTTCAAGGTTTTCATAATTGGACATGAATTCTATATATATATATATATATATATATATATATATATATATATATATATATATATATATAGTCACGAGAAAAATTCCAACTTGGAAATAAGATAAATAGATCTAGATGACATCTGGTGGAAATTTTATGGCAAGGAAAATTACTGCCTCGTGATTTATTCTAAATGAAAATATAAAAAAATTAAGAGATTTCCATTCCTTAGTTTTTCTTGAGACAAAATTGGATATGTCCTTATAAGACTCCTTGTTTGCAAAATTTAAAAAAAAAATACATGTCATTTTGCTCTATTATAAAGAAAAAAATATTATGAGGGATAGTACAAGTGGTATCCGTGAATCATTCAGTGAATTTTTTGTGTCTATATATAGATATCGCACAAAAAGAATCAATTTTGGCACAAAAAATAGAAAGTTGGTTATTTTTATCTGAGGAAAATTTATTAGGATTTTATGCCTTTAAATAGACTACATTAGAGAAGAATACAATGGAAAAAATCCATGGCTTGTGAAAATCGTGAGTGACAATGTTTACATAATATTTTTTATTATTATCCCAGAGGAACTCAAAAGCCCGCATGACACATAGCTACTAGGAAGCCTTTGGTAGTCTACGACCTGTCCTCCTCTTTGTAAACCATGACATAATTAGGGGGATTTGAACCTTGGATTTGACAAGTTACTATAACTAGGCAAAGGCTTATTGACCACATAAGGGATATTGATTGCAAATGAGGAAATGGTTAACTTGTTTAAAATTGTTGGATATTCCATAGCCACCATCAAAGCCATGAATGATTTGTGGTGCTAGAGGGAAAGAACTTGACAAAAATTGTAATTTGGATTAAAAAATATTCCAATTTTCTTTCACATTCCTCATATTTCCAAGTCAAAATGCACCTTAACTATGTGGTATACAAGTAGGCTAATAGAGCTTCAGACATTGAGATTGGAATACTATTGAAAAATGGGAGTAACACTACTTGTTATATCCCATAGCTCTAAGTTTAAATTCATGATTTCACATATCATTTATTCTCTCATGAGTGAGAAAATGGTTCATCATTCCATTTGCATCAGTTTGGGAGATTGAAGGATTCTTTGTAGTACCTTAAGCATGCGTTCATTAATTTTGCTTGTGGCTATTGAAGGATCCCATTATATTATGTGTTTCATCAATGGAATAATAGAGTGTGTAGGTGTCAGAATTGGGAAACAACAAATCCTAGTTTTGGTGGGGATAGCAACCTTGGTATGCTTGTTAATTCTCTTAGACATCCCATCAACATTGTCTATACATGCTTAGGGATGAATTACATCCATAGAGATTTGGTATAAGGGGATTTTTCTATGTTTTTGGGAATCAACGATAACTTATATAATATATGTCTCCATTCATTGATTCTTTACTCTCCATTCCCTTTCATAAACATAGAATTTGTCATTTTGGGGTAGGCAGATCACTCGATTGGTTTGATAAAGTTTAAGTGAAGGAGTTTGTCCATATTTAACTAGCACCTTCCCTTCTCTCAATCACTTATTTTCATTTGTTTGATATCTTTAATTTTCATCCCTTCTGGTATTTCAGTAAGCTTGTGTACAAATGCACATAATGGGATAGGTTTATATTGATGCTTCTCTAGTTCACGATAAGTCTAAATATTTCTTGTATTCAAATATTTTTATATATTTTATGTTCGGTTCTATTTGTAATTCGTCCTTAGATTCATGAAGTATTAAAAATTTTAATGAAATTTCATGGAAGTATATAAGTTTGCAGTTCTTAACCCTTTTCAAGTTCTTTCCTACTCTACAAATCCCAAAAAAGCTTTCTCTTTAGAAACCATAATCAAAAGGGTTTCCTTGTTAGGGACTCAGGTCATCTCTATTGGATAGAAAATCATCCCAACATGAACAAAAGCGATATAAATGAATCCAAAAGAATTTTGATAAGTTGCAAAGAGTTAATTCATTTTAATAAGAAGACTCTTTTGTGAGACTACTCTAAGATCAATGAATTGGAGCACCATTTTATCATGTAGCATGATGAAATTATGAGTTTCTTGATTTAATAGAATCAAAGGATTGGTTTATTGGAAGTTGAGGACTTGGTTAGAAAGTTGGAATTGAAACTTAAAAAGGACAATATGTCATTAGTCTTAGATAATCAAGTCAATCATATTAGACCATGTACTCAATGGGGGAGAGACTTGCTTCTATGAGGAGGACAAGATAGTGTGTAAACACACTCTCTTTCTTTCTTTTAATTTTAATTTAGAGGAATCGACTCTACTCAATTAGGGAGAGACTTGCTTCTATGAGGAGGACAAAATAGGGTGTAAAATCACTCTCTTTCTTTCTTTTAATTTTATTTTAGAGGAATCGACAATTGGGCTAGTCTCATGCTTGTTTGACATGGGGTTGATTTCAAACGCTACCACTATAACCCCGAGGTGAACCACACTGCCCCCAACATGCAACAGATGAGTAAACTTGGGGGATTTGAACTTGGAACCTCTTGGAACATAATACTTCACTTTCAAAACCATTTCCAATTGAGTTGTCTCGGCGGGGTGTGGTGATAGGTTGTACACTTTTAATATTGATAAGTTTTTGGACTTGATCTATCATTCTTCAATATTCTCTAGAGATACTTCATTAAATATGAGTTTTTTTTAAAATAATTTTTCCTTCACCCTTTAGCTTTATTATTATAATTTATCTTTTTAAGTGTTTATAACTCATTCATCCTCTAACGTTTTCTAGAATTTTTTTTTTATAATATTAATTTTATTGTTTATTTTAATATAAATCTTAAGTTTAATATAACGTCCTAATTTATTATAATATTATTTAATTTCATAACCGTTTGAAATTTACTGTTGCATATTTACTATAATTATGTGCCTTTTTGATCTCACTATCCATCTTTTTTATTTTTCTGATGATGAACATGAGTAGGGGTTTGAAACTGGTGATCCTAAAACATTGATATGATTTATCCATAAGAGTTTTTATTTAATCATGAATCACAAAGCCTCCATTCTTAGGAGTTTTTCTTTTATTATCCCATAATAGAAGGTTTACTAATTACACATGTTTGCAATCCCATGGTTGTCTTACATCTAACAGAAGATCCATTGCATCAGCTTGAGTATGTGTTGGGTAGCGGAGGTCCCGCATAACGGTTTTGGGGCAGAAAGCCTAAGAAGTGTGATTGAAATATTGTAAAAAATCCGAATTATGCAGAGCGCAAAGTATAATAGAATGAGTCAAAGGGTAGTCTGTCCGAAAATAATAAAAAGTAATGTAAACAGAGTCGGCCCGTGTAGGGATCGTGGGCCAGGGAACGGTATAATGTTAGGCCCCTATACTACTAGTGTAACCCCTTATTGTTATTAGTACAACCCACTTATTATATTGATGTACCAATGTAGTGCCCATATTGTTACTATTGTGCCCCATAGAAGCCCACTATTATTATTATTGTGCCCTTACATTATTATTGTCTCTGATTATGTTATGACCCCTTGGACTCCTATATATAGAAAGGAGGTCTTTTCATTTGTATCATCCAAGAATTGTTCATTTATGTAATGTAAAGGAGGTTTCCCCCTTGAAGAGGCTGAATTCTAAGGCGTTGATCTATCTTTTCTTGAGCTGGTTTCATAACATTTGGTATCAGAGCTTTGGATTCTAGGGTTTCTCTGCTCCAAACAGGTCATCGTGGCATTTTCGCTATAACGTTTTTTCTGTGATGTTTCAGAAGTTGCAAAAAAAACTCATTTGAGAAGAAATCGCGTTGAACCTTGGGTCCGAATTTCAGAGCTTTTCGCGTGATATTTGTGGAGATATGATCTGAGGAAGTTGGTCTTTTTGCAGACTCCTGAATTACATTCAAAATGGGTGACCTGGGGAAAATAATCATAACTTTCTCTCTGGGGATCGGATTGAAATTTCATAAAAAGGTGTAGAAATTCGATGGACTATAGTTTCTTTTATGCATTTTTCAGATCCAAAGGTCGAAACAGTGACTCGTGGCACGTCGTACAAGTTCGCTCTACCGAACTAGTCTATAATCAAGTCACTGTGGGAGATTTCGCATAACTCTTCCTTGGAGAATCCAAATTGGGTTAGAATTGTGGCATTGGAAAGAGGACACAGAGGGTTACTGTAGGCCACAATTTCAGAACTTAAAGATCTAAAAGTACAGAGTTACAGCCATTTCAACATTGAGCTCCTAAAATCAAGAAAAAGCGAGATGAGGAAGTTTGATGGCAAGGATCCAGTAAATTGGATACTACAGATGGAGAAATATTTCGATCTACATGAGGTGAAACTGTTACAAAAGGTATGTATTGCATCTTCATATTTAGAACTGGATCAATTTTTATGGTATGAGGGGCTTTGTTCTCGTAAAAAACTTGTTACGTGGTCAATTTTCACGGAGGAAATGATAGCACATTATGAGGATACAAAGAGAAACACCTTCTTTAGAGCAACACCACAACAATTGGAAAGAGTAAAAGGGCTTTGTGACATAGTGGAAAGTAAAATTATGGAAACCAGGAAGCATACCCCTCACAACTATAAAGATGGAAGTGTTGTTTCTCCTAGCCTTCCACAACCTACAAGGGTTACACCACAACAATTGGAAGAAAAAAGAGAAAAAGGGCTTTGTTACAATTGTGATAGCAAATGCATTAAATGTCATAACTATGTTGAGAAAAAATTATTTTACATAGAATATGAAGAGGAGGAAGAAAAAGAAACATCAAAAGAAGAAGATATGCACCAAGACCCCATCCCAGAGAAAGAATAAATGAATCAGACGATATCTTGTAAAGCATTGGCAAGAATTACCACTTCTCAAAATTTCAAGATAGAAGGACATATCAAGAAGAAAAAGGTGCAAGAAGTGAAAGATCACATCGAGAAAGAAGAAATGAATCCAACCATATCTTGTAATTCATTGGTCGAAATTACCACTCCTCAAACTATCAAGATAGAAGGACATATCAAGAAGAAAAATGTTCAAGAAGTGAAAGATCACATCGAGCATCAAGAAATGAATCCGACCATATCTTGTAAAGGATTGGAAGAAATTACCACTCCTCAAACTCTGGACATAGAAGGACATATCAAGAAGAAAAATGTTCAAGCAGTGAAAGATCACATCGAGCATCAACAACAAGTTCTCCAACTTTTAAAGGATAACACCACTTCGGGGCAAAATCAAAGGAAACAACAGGTAGATCAACATTGTAGTGAAAAATGTTTTGATGTAGGTGATTGGGTTTTTTTACTGCTACATCTCAAGAAAGCTATTTATGAGAAGGAAACGTTGGCAATACTACATGCACTTAAAAAATGGCGACCTTACCGAATGGGAAGACTCTTCAAAGATGAGGATGTGGAAGCATTGTTTTATGCTATTTCTATTATCCAACCAGATTGGATAAACGATGCAAGGGATGAATGGAAGAAGGATGAAGAAGTATGGCCACTTATTCAAGAGTTGCAAAATATCGCAATTCAAACAATATTGCCAGAAATTGAAGAGGAAGGAAAAATCATATTGGAACCTGGAGCAGTCACAGAAATAAGAACTCGACAGCTACAAAATCGATCAATTTCAGAGTATCTCATCAAGTGGAAGAACTTACCCGCTGAAGATTCCACATGGGAGGACAAGAATTTTATACATAGGCATCAAGAACTACTCAAGCGTTGAGGACAACGCGTTTTGAAGGAGAGGGGCATGTTAGGCCCCTATACTACTAGTGTAACCCCTTATTGTTATTAGTACAACCCACTTATCATATTGATGTACCTATGTAGTGCCCATATTGTTACTATTGTGCCCCATATAAGCCCACTATTATTATTATTGTGCCCTTACATTATTATTGTTATGTCGGCTCTGATTATGTTATGACCCCTTGGACTCCTATATATAGAAAGGAGGTCTTTTCATTTGTATCATCCAAGAATTGTTCATTTATGTAATGTAAAGGAGGTTGCCCCCTCGAAGAGGCTGAATTCTAAGGCGTTGATCTATCTTTTCTATCTTTTCTTGAGCTGGTTTCATAACATATAAATAGAGCATGACTTTATGAGGGAAAGATTGTTCTTTTGGGTGACGAAATGCAATGGGTTCTTGAAGAAAATAGTCTGGAAGAATTTATAAGTCTGAGTCGAGGGTTGGGCAGTAGGTAGAGGCTCTACATTGTGTGCGCAGAGGCCTGGAAAGTCCATAGCTGTGTGTGTGGACCCCTGCAGCTGAGTGTGCAGGGTAGATCTAGATGTATTGGTGGATAATAATAATAACGATATGTTTGCTTCTGTAATTCTTTGTTATCGCTCGTCTATCTTTATGGTTTACCTTTCTGTACTTGGTTAATGCAAACATGATGAGTGTATGCGAATCTAGGTTCATTTTTTACGCGAGTCGATTATGTGGGTTAAATGTTTTCTTAAAGACCTTGTTGAATTGTTTTGAATCATAACTGCTTCCTTCAAGTAGAGTAGTGCATTAATAAGAAAGTTATAATCACTCTAGATCTGTGCAAGTACCGAGCAGCGCGGAGCTGTAAACCAGTGTGCGAAATCTCCAGACCATACCAAGACATCCCTAGGGTGCAGAAACCTAGTTGCAGCACCCTCCCCTGCTACCTCGGGTGAGACTTCAGTCTGTGCTCCACGGGCTATTTCCAAAAAGGCCAGTAGCTGTGGGATTTGTTTGGCTAAATAACTCTTCCGAACCTAGTTCAGGCCGATATAAGCCAACAATATGTATAGTAAGAAAAATGATTCTTGGATTGGCATGGATACACAGCATGTGAGGAAGTGAAATTGAAGGAAATTATGAAGATTTAAATACTTGGTAGGACACTGAGGCCACAAGAGCAATAATGTTGAGATCTACAACAATATGAGATAGTGTTGGGGATGACTAATTTGGGAACCAAATGGCTTATAATTAGTTTACACTGGTGTTCTAAGTTTAATCCATGGGAACTTTAGTGGTGACCAACTTGTCTAGAAATTGTAACTTTGTTGAACTACTATCATTGTTTTGAGTGGGTTTTAACATCCATGGGTTCTCACTATAAAATGGTTTTGTTCTATTATTATTTGGTTAATTTTCTCACTTATTGCCCAGAAAGGCACTCTACAACTGAGTATGGGGTAGATCTCACGTAAACATGTAAACCTAAATGTAAATGCAATAGTAAACATTTAGAATGTAATATTTAATGTTTAACATTTGACATTTTTAATTTAGCTCTATTTATAAATCAATCTAATTATTATTATTATGTATAAATACAATATAAAATTAAAATATAAATATGATTACAAACACTTCATAGCTATGGTAAATGAATAAAACCTATTTTTATATTTACTCCATAAACCTCTTTATATTTAAGGTAACTCAAAAAGAGGTTTTATTTATGGGCCAAATATCAATTTAACACCATGGGCAAAATACCATGGGCCAAATACCATATTTATAAAAGACTCATGGTAAATAAATAAATATAAAAGAAGTATAAAGAGGTATAGTAAATAAATAAAAATATATCAAATAAGATTAGAAATCAACATCTATTTATATACCAAGGCTATGGACCATATACTATGGTAAATAAAAGAGGTGTGGTAAATAAATAAAAATATAAATAAACTAGAGGTATGGTAAATACATAAAACCTATCTTTATATTTACTCCATAATCGACTTTATATTTACTAACACTTAAAAAAGAGGTTTTATTTTAGGTGAAGTCAATGAGCCAAATACCATGGGCCAAATTATTATTAATACCATGCAGAAAAATCATTATTAACTTTAGTATTAATATTAAAAGATTAATAATATTAATATTAATATTATTATTATTATTATTATTATTATTATAAAATCTAATATTAATATTAATATATTATAATATTAATATTATTAAATTTAATAACCTTGGATTAATACAATATTAAATTTGTTATATTATAATATACATTAATACATTATGATATATATTAACTCTAGATATATATGGAAGGAAAGAAGAAAGACATAGAGTGATAGAGGTGGAGAGATAGGGGGAGTGACAAGGGAGAGATAGAGATAAAATGAAGGAGAATGGAGAGGAGGAATGGAGGGAGAGGGAGAGGAGTGATTTTCACCTCGAGAGATTTGATCCCTCTCCACGCTTAATAGATCCAAATTTAAGATGGATCTATGCTAGTTACATATAGTGTTCCATAACCCATAGATCTGAAATATAAATTATGTTTACAAATATTATAAATAAATTAAATTAAAGAAACAAGTAAGATGAGATATGTGAAATATGCCCTTATATTATGATAATCATGTATGTGTTGGAAACATAGTTTTTATCCATTTTGAGGAACCTATTTGGATTTATCGTTGGTTATTCACCCAATATTTCATTAGGACTTGCAAAGACTTAAGGGTGAGGGAGAGATCGGGCCTTCGTTTTGAGCCTTTATTATTCTCAGAAGTGTAGATTTTTTCCATTTTTACTCCCTCTTAGAGCCTATTATCATTCCCCTTTTGTCACAGTGATTTGCATTATGGTCATTACCTGCATTATAAGGGACATTTTTTTTCTTATTTAGATAAGATTTTATTTTAATTTTAATAAGGACACATGTTAACTAGATACACATCTAATTCATATTGCGTTATAGAATGTGCCTTTCCATGCAATAATATATTTTTTTACTTTTAGTTCATATTTTTTAAAGTTGATATAAAATTATGTTATTTTACATAAACATCCAAATACTTTATTTATGTTTTATAATGAGAATAAAATATTTTTACCCCATTTTTTGAGTTATGATGTGAACACCGAATTCTCCAAGCATAATGAGAGGAGTGAAATTATTGATATTTATAATGCTTTCAATTAAAACTAACCAAATAGATATTTCATTTTTTTTTTAATTATAGCCAACATTATTATGCATTAAAAAAATAATTTATAATTTTCAATTTTTATTTTAAAAAATGCGTATCAACTTTAAGTTGATCACAAAAATATTACACATCTCCCTCATAAACAAAATGTAAAATACATATTTAAATACAACAATAATTTTTAAGCCATTCATAAAATAAATTTCAAATTTTATAAAAAATTAATATTTAAATATTAGCGTTCTAAATTAATAATTATATATATTTTTAAAATATAAAAATAATTTAAATAAAATTAAAAAAATTATTATTCATCGGTTGCAATATTAATAACGAATTAATTTATAAATAACACTAATATTTATAACTTCATTTTCAAATCTAACTTCTCCACAAACCGTTTCTTCAATTTTGAATAAAATTCCTATCAATAAAAGGTTGTGCATTCGTGGCGTTTCACAGAGGATCGGCCGAGTGTTGTAGTATAGCTTGAATTGAATTCCAATCCTCGAGTTTCTCGTCTAGGGACAATGAAGTTTTCGGACAAAAAATTCTGATTATCAACATCAACGTTTGTCTCAATAAACAGCTACGTAAGTAAGCTGTGAGAACCTGCAATAGGGATAAGGGTTGCTGGTAAATTATGCGATAAATATTTATTTTGGATTTGTCTATGAAGTAAATTAGCCTCGAGAAAAAGCATTTAATGGATTGGCAAATAATAACTCGGTTTTGCAAACATAATGTGGGCTAAAAGGTTTAGCTCCCCAGGGAATCAACATCTTCCCATTGGCCTCAATTATATTTGTGATGTTTAAAAAAGTAATTGGGTGGGTACGATTACATAACCGTTGGACAAAACTCCATTTTTGGTCGACTCTACTTAGTTTTATGTATCAATTCACATGTATAAATATGTTGGGTGAGGTGGTATTACTTATCTATTGAATTTAAGATGGTGAGCTGTCTTTAATCTATAATCTCTAGTGTGTTTAATTGGGGTAAAAGAACAAAGTAAAATAGTGGAATGAAGCATATATGAGATTACGTGATTGTAAGAGAGTGTTAGAGGATGTTTGTGAAGTTTTTCACTAATAATAATCTATAATGACATATAGTGACTTTCATTATTTCATATGAGCAATTATAATGAACCTTACTGTTTGTCACCAAAATATTGAACGACACCAAAGATTTCATTGTGCTTACATTCAAGGTCAGTTATGAATAATGATTATAATGATGGACATTGAACGTCACCATTTCATATGAACATCAACGATTTATTATGATAAACCCTTCATGCTCATCATTATTGATGCATATATATGAGGATGGTTCATTGACCATCATGGTTATGTTGGTGAGGGTCGAAAAATGTCACCATAAGTTCATTGGTGATAGTCAAAAGAGTCTTTGTCACCAAAAATTGAATGTCACCAAAGGCCCCATTGCCAAAATGATAAGTGTTGTGGTGTTATTCAAAGTCCATAAGGAATAGTGATAATTATAATGGCATATAGTGACTCTTACCATTTCATATGAACAACTAAAAATTATGGTGATGGACCTTTCATGGCCATTACTATTGATGCATATGAGTGGTAGTGTTAGTTAACCATCAAGATTTCATATTTTGGTGAGGTAGAAAAATGTCACTATAAGCTTATTTGGTGATGGTAAAAAGAGTCTCTATCACAAAGAATTGATTTTCGTCATTCCATATGAATATAATGCACGATAAAATTGGACACCTAACCTCTTATTTGTAGAACAACTGCTCTTCCATTGAATTAGAACCTTTTAAAAAATTTAACTTAAAAACTTTATAAATTGTAAATTCTACAAATTTCAATTAATTATAAAAAAAATGTAAAATCAAATACAAAAACTTAAAGATAGTGCTTAAAGCACATATTTTTCTATTGAATTAGTACATTTAAAACTTAAAAACTTTATAAATTGTTAATTCTACAAATTTCAATTAATTATAAAAAAATGTAAAAAAATAAAATACAGTAGATGCTTAAGTATAGTAAGATATATGTTGTTCCAAAGTGCTTAGGTATAACCCATGGTTGTATGTGGAGTTTGTGTACAAGCATTTGGGTGTTGATGACTGTCAATTGATCAAAATAGCACATTAAAGTTAATATATATATATATATATATATGTTTTATGCTGTGTTGATTATTGTGAATTGTGCTGTGTTGATTATTGTGAATTGGCCACAATAGCACATTAAAGTTTTTCTATATATATATAATGTTTTATGCTATCGTTTTTGTCTTGCGAATGCAACATGTTTACTTTTCAGCAACTTATGGGTTATATAACAGAAACAGTATGTGCATTTGTATTCAGTTCAAAAACCAACTTTCAAACCAAAAGAGAATACCAGTTAGTGCAAGAATTGCACCGATAAAAATTTTATCGCTTGCCTTGGGAGCTAGGTTGTTTCTAAGCCATAACACAATACCGCGTAGAACATGAAGTACACGGCTAAAATATTTAGCATTAGCGATGTGAAATATGTTGTTTTGTGTATTAGTGGTGTAGGAATAATTGAAGATGGGATGTGCATAATGCCATCAAAATACTTTTTACTTTTTATACATTAACATCATAAACTAGGAGACATACACCGTAACGTCGACACAACACAATGGAGACATACACCGTAAAGTCGACACAACACAAGTATTGAATAGTAGCCTAATTGTATTAAAAATATAATAAATCAAATGTGATTACATCATGACTTCTCAATATATTTTGGTGGAGACAGCATGATTGCTCGTAGGTAACATAACTATATCAATAATGCAATAAACTAAACCTGAGATATATGAACTTGCTTCATATATTTCGGTTTAGAAGCACACTAATTTTCTGCGATAAGTAAACTGTAGGAATATATCTAGACGTTTAGGACTTGAATGCTTCAATAACTTTAGCTAAAGTTCCGTTCCTCCCCACGATTTTAGAGATATAAAAACCGGCTGCTTGGAGTAGATCATTCCATTGTTTTCGGGTCCTTTCACCACCTCGCGGTAAACAATTCAACATAAGAGAATCTAAAACATTGGCAGATCCTATCATGTCGGAGCCTTCTGTTAAATCCAAGATAGCTTCAGATAATAATAACTTTCCTTTTTCAATAGCTTGATGCAGTCTTCATCGTTCCAACTATGTAGAAAATTCTTTTATGGGAAAATCCAAAATAAACTCTTATAAGTAAATAAAGTACTAATATCTTGCATATACATATTACCAAATAATTAACATCCAAATAAAGTCCATTACAACAGCCAACAGTATTACTCACCTTCATAAAAATCGCATCTGCAGAGGGTGCACTCTCAAACAGGCTTCCGTTCATGTGCTGTACGCCTGCGTGACTTAGAATAGGATTAACGAATAGATAAGGAACACGATATCTTCATAATAAAAATAAGGAGGTGGAGTTTGATTTAGATATAAATGTTTATATGCATGTGGGAAAAAGTATACCTATAAGCTTCAGTTTAAAAATCATGGAAATAACTTGTGTTCATTTATATATAATATTTTCACCTTTCTAGCTATGTTGTAGCTACTTTATATACGACAAACTAAACACTCTACGGACTGAGTATTTCTTGGTGCCAAAAACCTTGACTTCATTTCGAAGGTCGGAGCATTCGAGTTAAACACTACACCTACTGAACATTTATCAGTGCTGAGAACCATGACTTGATTTGAGGGTCTGAGCTTGAATGAATTGAAACCAAACTTTCTTTAATATACAGACCCTACCCACTAAATATCTAATCATGCCGAAAACCATGACTTGAGTTCGGTGGTATTGACTTTGGTTTGTTGGTATCGAAAGTGGCTAGTCTCGAGAACCATGACTTCACTTAAGTGTCGTATGAATATAATGCAATGCAATACAATAATATAATATAATAATCTAATATAACTTAATATAATAATAATAATACTACATCATATAATATAATATAATATAATATAATATAATATAATAGTAATATGGAGACGAAGGCTGGGAAGCTCTGGGTCTACGGTTTAACAAAACTTGTGGTAGAGAGAAACAAGTATCCATGGAGACATGGGGAGGAGGGAGCTCCACTCCCTCCTACAGTTATATGGTAGCAAACAGAGGAAGAGGAGGGAAAAAGAACAAACCTACAAAGCCCTGTGAGGTCAAGACAAAAGACATAGAAACTCAAAAGGTGGAAGGTAGCAAAACCAATGTAGATCGTCCCATGAATAAGATTGTCAGGAGGAAAAAGTGGAAGACAAGACAGAGGTCAAGGGTCAGAGAATAGAGCTAAGATGGGTACGTGTAAACCCAAGACGACAACTAAACCTCGGGTTATTCTGCAAGCGCACAGAGATCACATGGCTAACTATGCCATCATATGTAAATTTATGGGAATCTATCCATCAGAGAGAGCACTGTACACCTGCATAAAATACAACTTGAAACCAAAGGGGGAGTTAAATATTCATCTTGGATCCAAAGGTTTTTTCACTATGGTGTTTATGAACATGGAAGACAGAGACATAATCTTTGAAGGAGGGCCATACTTCTTTGCAGCTGCTGGGCTCTATATGAGGCCATGGATGATGAAATTTGTGCCTGAACGAGAAACCTTCACTTCAGTACCGGTATGGATTCGACTATACTCCTTACCTTTAGATTACTAGATGCCAGAGTCTTTAAAAGCGATAGGCATTAAATTAGGTCATTTCTTAAAGATTTTAGAGGCAACTCTAAGGGGAAAATATACATCCTATGCTCGCATATGTGTGGAGATGGACCTATCGGGAGCCCTTCCAGATGAGGTCATTCTAGAAGTCTATGATAAGGAATGGGTTCAAGCAGTTGACTATGAACATATCCCGTTCAGATGTCACAAATGTCATGAGCATGGGCATGTATCCAAAGACTGTCTACTCAACCAAAGGGAGGAAAACCTAAATCCCAACAAAGGAAAAGACGAGACAAGTTTCACTAAAGTAGGAGGGAAAGGAAAAGGAGGAGGAAGGAAGACACAAAAGAGCCCTAGTGTGAATTATAAAACAAAAAGTTACAACAACTTTGAGATCTTAGGAGAAAAAGAAGTTGATGAAAGGGGTAAAGAGAGTACAGAGAATCAGACAGCAAGGGGGAAAGAAAAAGAGACCAGCGTGGAGTACATTCAGGAATAGAATGAACACATGATGGACTCTTTGAATACCATGGAAGTATAAAAACACTAGGAAATGACTCAAAGTGAAAGTGGTACGAAGGATCAATATTTGCAAGAGATATTGGAAAGGGAGAACCTAGAGCTGCAAAAGTTTCTAGAACAAGGTGAAAACCTGGGAATAAACTCTATCCCTTAGGAGGACGTGGATAAATTCCAATAGATATTCCTTAATGAGGCACATCAAATAGCTGCAGGAGTCAAAAGAGGACATGACAACCAGTAAAACAAAGGAACCTCCTCAATAGGATTAATAACCGGAAAATTAACAAAGAATCTAGGCAAAAGGAGGGGTAGAAAAAGACAGAAGGAATTACTACTAGAGTGTGGCTAGCTCATGATTGATTCAGGAAGGATGAAAGACCTTTCTGGTTACTCCTTTATAACCCCACCTCAATGAAAATCACAACCTGGAACATTAGAGGACTAGGGAGCAGAAGAAAACAGAGGAATCTTGGTAAAAGGATTACAGAGGAAAAACCTGACATAGTATTCATACAGGAAACAAAATGCTCATTTGAGAAGATCCTTGAAATACATAGCAAATGGGTAAATAGATGTGAATACCTTGAAGTTAAGGCAAATAAATCTGCTGATGGTATTCTCACTCTTTGGGATACACAAAAATTTGGTGTGATTGATGCAGAGGCATCTAGACATCACCTTTCTTTGATTTTCCAACCGGTGGGAGACAAGTAATGCTACATGATCACCAATGTCTATGGTCCACAACCAACGGAGGAAAAAATTTGACTCCTCACAACACTGGAGGATATGAAGAAGAGATACCCAGCTCTACCTTGGATTCTTGGAGGTGATTTTAACATAACAAAATCACTCATGGAGAAGAAAGGAGGAACTAGAATACTTGGGAGAGACTCAATTGCCTTCCAGAACTTAATCACCAATATGAAAATGGTTGATATGGAAACAAGCAATGGAATCTTCACTTGGAACAACAAAAGAGGAGGCCCTACCCAAGTGTCCTCGAAATTGGATAGATTTATGGTTTCAGAGGAACTTCTTTTCAGGGGAAGCAACATTACTGCACTCATTTTACCTTCTAGGGGTTTAGATCACTGACCTATTCAATTAGAAGCCTCCCTTTTTGGAAAACCAATGAAAACCCCCTTCAGGTTTGAGAATGCTTGGCTCAAACATTTAGATTTCCTCACAAATATTGAACAATGGTGGAAGAAAGATCTTCGCCTTCAAGGTACAAAGATGTTCCTGCTTCACTGCAAGCTCAAATACATTAAACGCAGACTCAAAGAGTGGAACAAAAAGGAATTTGGTAACATATTCAAAGCTAAAGGAGAGGTGGAAAATAAACTAAAGGAAATAAACCAGATTCTTATCACAGAAGGATACACAGATGAAAGGAAAGAGATGGTAGAGTTACTCCAGTAGGAATGGGACAACAGATACCTTCAAGAGGAAATACTTTGGAGACAGAAATCTAGAGTACAATGGATTAAAGAAGGGGAGAAAAACACCAAATTCTTTCACAGATCCACCATAGCTCACTGAAACAACAATAGAATTGTGAAAGTTATAGATTAGCATGGTGTAGAAAGAAACACCCATGAAGAGATGGAGAAAGTTCTACTCCAACATTTTCATAAAATTGTTGAGGAAACCTCGGAAGATAAATACTAGTTTACAGAAAAATTCACTCAGTACATCCCTAAATTAGTCACCAGAGAAGATAATTTCAATCTCAGTAGACCAGTAATAATCGAAGAAATTGAGGAATTAGTGAAAGAGATGCAAAATGGGAAAGCACTAGGCCTGGATGGCTTCAATGTGGATTTTTTCAAAGCTTGTAGGAAGATAGTGAAACGGGACATCTTGGAGGTAGTGGAAGACTCTTGTAGATTTAAGAAAGTCTTAAAGGTGCTCAATGAATCTTTCATAGCCTTAATCCCCAAAAAGGAGAAGGCCACCTCTCCAGATAGATTTCGACCTATAGCATTATGCAATGTGATCTACAAAATTATATCCAAAGTCATTGCTAAACGTCTCAAACCTCTCCTCCCAACCCTAGTGTCAGAGCAACAAAAAGGCTATGTGGAAGGAATACAAATTCTAGATAATATAATACAAGCACATGAAATGGTTAATTTACTCATTACCAACAAACAGGCTGGAATGATAATGCAGCTGGACATAGTAAAGTCCTATGACAAACTTAGTTGGTCATATATAAGAGCAATTTTAAAAGCCTATGGCTTTGATCACGATTGGATAAAATGGGTTATGGTGCTAGTTACCACAACTAGTTGTTTAATTCTTCTCAATGGCGCTCCTTCCAAAACATTCAAGCCTTCTAGAGGTCTAAGGCAAGGAGATCCTCTTTCTCCTTTTCTCTTCATCTAATGATGGAGGGGTTAGGAAGAGCTATCAAAGCTGCTAAGGAGCAAGGGAGAATTCAAGGTCTGAGACTCACTCCTGGTGGGGAAACGGTGACACAACAACAATTTGTGGATGACACTATGCTTTAAGGCACTCCCACTGTTAAGGAGGCCAAAGCATTCAAACAGATTCTGAGTGAGTTTTCTAGGGCAGCAGGTACTGAGGTTGGTCTAACTAAATCAAAAATCTTCTTTTTCAATACAAATATTTCAATTCAAAGAAATCTTTCAAAAATTTTGGCCTTTCAAAGGGAGACACTGCCTGTGAAGTACCTGGGAGGTCCTCTCACTGACAAACCGCTTCACAAGGATATCTAGGAGCCTATTCTTAATAAGCTAAAAGATAAGATCAACAAATGGACAAACAGAGCACTAAATCTAGTAGGGAGACTAGTTCTCACTAAGGTTGTCCTACAAAGTATCCCTATCTATATGCTATCTGTCATTCCAGCACCAGCCGATGTAATGACCAATATAAGAAACATTTAGAGAGACTTTCTATGGGGGAAAGGTGAAGAAAATAAGAAATGGGCCCTTGTGGCATGGGATAGAGTTTGCAAACCTAATTCCTATGGTGCCTTGGGTCTTCATGACCCAGGAATTCTAAATAGAGTTCTTGGTGCCAAAATCTGGTGGAGATGGCTGAAAGAAATTCAAGCCCCTTGGGAAAAACTCTGGAAGAGCAAATATGCTAGAAAATGGTAGGAGGAAAACCTAATTAGAATGACAGGATAGGTAAAAGGTTCTACAATTTGGAATAGGGCATGGGAGAATAGAGCCCTAGTCCAAAACCATAGTTTCTGGGAGATCAGAAATGGGAACCTAGCTTGGTTCTGGGAGGACAATTGGAAGCAGAAGGACAATATTTGAAGTGAAGATTTAGCAGACATTCACACTGATACCATCAGCAAAGGACTAAAATGGGTAAGTGACTATTGGGACGAAGCAAGGAATGATAAGAAATGGAGAACTTGGAAACTTCCAGATTATAGTGGAATGGGCATGTTGCATATTCAAGCTACAACCCTTCAAGGTCTTTTAGACAAGAGACAAATCTTGAACTCAAACATGAATGATCAACTAAGATGGGGAAAGAACAAGACATGTCTCTTCAACCTTAAGGAAGCCAAAAGAATAGATGCAGGGCTAAACCATCCCAACACTGATAAAACATGGAAAGAAATCTAGGAAAATCCTCATTGGATGAAAGTAAAACTGTTCAAGTGGCTAGTTCGACAAGGCAAGATTCTGACATGGGATAACCTAAGAAAATGAGGTTTTGTTAGCCCCTCAAGATGTCACTTATGTAGACAACAGGAAGAAACTATAAAATCATCTCCTGAATAGATTCACTTTCACCACAACTGTTTGGAATTGGGTTGGAGAAGCCTTTGAGTAGACAGACAGAGATGCTAATGACATCATCACCACTTTGAAGAACTAGACGAAGAATTTTTTGGATAATGAGATCATAAACTCTGCATGGATGCTGACCCCAGGATTCTTAATCTGGAATGTCTAGAAGGAGCATAACAATAGGATTTTCAAGGAGAAAGTGAGTCCGGTGAGTAACATCCTCAAACTGGTCCTTAAACAACTCAAAGAAACTGCACCTATCCTGGGAGGAGAAGCTACAGGTAAACCTATTGAACAAAGAGAGGCAAGAATATTAAAGAAATTAGAGCTCAAGGTTATTCCCCTTCAGGGTTCTATGCAGATTATCAAGAAAACCTCAACAGAAAAGTCTTCTTGGCAACCGCCTTCTCATGTTTATTTAAAATTCAACATAGACGGGGCTTGAAAAGGGAATCCAGGAGAAGCAGGTTATGGAGGGGTTCTAAGGGATGAGGAAAGAAACATACAGGTCATCTTCCACAGTTATCTTGGCAAAGTTACTAACAATATGGCTGAGCTCATGGTGATGGAATCATGCCTAGAAATACTACTCAAGTACAGCATTCCAAATGTCATCATTGAGGCTGATTCAGAACTAGTCATTAACTCAGTAAAAAGGATAAATGTTGGCACTGCTCCTGAAAAAATTTCAGTACATTGGCAGCTTCTACAAGTCTACCAAAGAATCTAGGCACACCTAAGAATGCTGAGAACCCTCAGGTTGGTGCATATTCATAGGGAAGCCAACAAAGTGGCGGACTAGCTTGCTAATGAGGGGGTATGAAATAAGCACATTGATCTCTGTTGCTGATGGGAGGAGATAACAGATGACAGTTTGAAGGAGGGATGTTCATCCAGAGCCCTTAGTGACCGACAACAACATCAAGAAAATCAAGAGAGCGTATTTTCTGACACAGAGCCACAGTAACAGGGTACTGTTATTCTGGTTTCATCATGAAGTGTTTTTACATAAGTGTGATCCCTTTTAGGTGGCAAGTCTCTACCAGTCTCATTAACATGGGTAATGGCAATCCAGACGTCTCAGGGGGATGGCTGGATAGAGGGATCTTCATCTCCCTTTAGCCCATGAGTAGGAACCCGGATTTTCTCAGTAACCACAAAACCCCAACTTTTATTCCAATGAACAACTTTACTGCCCTTGCGGTGGTTTCCAGTATTTCGCAAGCTCATCAAGTAGTAAGTGGTTTTTCTCATTTGGGAGTGACTCCACTCACCACGCGACACGTGGCTAGTGGGGGGGTGAATTATCACCTTCATCACGTGCTAACTATCAGTGCTCTTAGCCCACGTGATTTGATCCGTAACCGTTGGATCAAGCAAGGATAATCTATGGCTAGGATTTTGCATGCAAGTTGGTGGGTCCACATTAGGGGTTATGTTTCGAGCTGTTCACAAGACCTCTCCGGGATGATGCGCAAATGGTGGATTTCAGAGGGTTAAAGTGATTGAATTTTAAGCAAAAAATAGACTTGATAAGATTATTGATTATGGTCTATTCGGTTTATCAGGTCTGATTCATTTGTTAAAAGGTGCGCTTTTTGGCCACCTGATATCTTTCTAATCTGCTGGATCATCAGTTCAAGATCCAATGGTCAGTTTTGGACTGTAGGTTTGTTTTGGCGGGCCCACGTCCTTGGTTATGCTTTGTCGTTTTGTGACCTTGTACTGGGGTTGGCTTGGCGTATTGATAGGCCTCACAGCCACGACTGCCTTTGTACAATATTTCTCTTTCTAATTGAATAGAAGGATCCACTCTTGCCTTAGCAAAAATAAATAAAATATAATAGTAGTATAATAAAATATAATAGTAATATAATAAAATATATTATATAATAATATAAAATTTGATTAGTATATATATTATTATATATTTTAAATAATAATAGTTTAGTAAATAAAATTTTGTTATTATATTAAAAATTATCATATTAGTTATTATTTAAAATATATATTTCTCACCACTATATTATTGTTAATAATAATTATATATTTATTAATAAAATGGTTAGTATCTTTTTTATATTTACTTGGAGTATATTAATAATATCAACTAGATTATATATATATATATATATATATATATATATATATATATATATATATATATATATATATATATATATATAGATATATATAGATTACTCATTTTATTTTTAAAACCCGAACAAATATTATATACCGAGGGAATAATAAACCCCATCTATTATTAATATTATTAACTTAAGAGAATAATAAATTCAACAAATAAACATTATAAACATGAGAGATTACTATAACAAATCCTTAGGATTAATGTTATAAACTAAAAGGATTAATAAACCCAAGTCATCAATATGATAAAACCAAGGGATAAACAAAAACATTGTATTATTAATATTATAAACCCAAGGGATAACCAAACAATGTATTATTAATATTATAAACCCAAGGGATTACTATTAAGCGACTACTTGCTTCTCAAAAGACTAATCTTCTCTCCTATTTCTAGCTTCAGAAGCTAAGGTGAAAAGTCCTTTGCTTGAGCTATGATGGTGCATATATAACAAATGAAGTGACTTTCCATCTCCCTTGTGGCTCTTGACCTTCACTGATGCCTCTTGAGCTCCCATATGTTTTTTTTAATTCCTAAGAGATATTTGAGCTTCTACATAAGTCTTCACATTCTGTGTATGACCATTAGGCTTCCACACATTTTACATTTTCACATTCTTCCAAAATACAATATTACATGTGGCAAAATAGAATGACACATATGGGTTTCATGGTGACAATTTGAGAAGCTATGACTTGGCAATAGTGAAATGGAACTTCATTGTAGAGTGTTAATGCTAAGATTTTCTCCTTGTTTCTATCTTCACATCTTCATAATAGGTCTTGCATGTACTTCACCTTCATCCTCCAAGAGTCTGGTTATGATATAGAGTCTTCCATATGATCTTGACCTTAATTCTTCTATCATGATCTAGTGTCCCTTTATCTCTTTGCTTGATGATTTCCTTGTGCCTTCAACTTCATGAGTTTCTTCTTGCAACTTCTCTTTGACATCCTCCTTTAGCATCATCTTGTCATGTCAAGATAATAACTCCCGCAAATGGAATTCACTCATGACAAGATTACATCATTACCAAAATCTCCTAGTCTGTCCTATTTCTCATGAAACATACTAATTGAGATGGGACAGTGTGCAGGATTGAGGAGCAGGCCTATGGATTTCTTTGTGGATAGGAGAAGGAGGCATGAAGTGATGGTCTAGGACATGTTACTACATAGGGCGAACTGGCTGAAATATTGGGAGGTATGACTACACAATTAGGGAAGTTAAGGAGGAAGAGAATACATGTTTTCTCACTATTACTAGTAGTGCGTAGTTCTAGAAGGAAAGGGTCAATGCATTGTGTAGCTGAGCATTGCAGAGGCTAGGAAATGGCCTGACGACTAATGGAAAGTGATCAGCATGTAGTGGGGGGAAGATTGGGCAATGAGTTTGTAGTGGGAAAGTGCAGTTGACGTTGACTGAGCACTGAGATTGTGCAATACACAGTTGATGGAGGAAGTTTGTTGTAACTGCATAGTATGAAGTTCCAAGAGGAGGATGATGCTTGACTGTGGCTTATGACTATAGAGTACATAGTTCCAGGAGGTAGAAACATAGGTACTTAGTCGAGCAAGTTGCGGAGATAAGAAAAATCCAATATTGACTAAGTGTGGGACCAATAAGGAAGAAAGATGAGACCAGAGCATGTAACAAGACTTGAACAAGATCACACACAAAAATTACCAACCACATGATGATAAAACACTCAACACCCAAAATCAACATGTATCCATTGAAACGATGATAAAACAACACTTACCTCCAAGTGCGACACTTAGGATACACCTTTTGACATAATTGTTGATTGTAATAAGAAAGTGTGCAATACCTTGAAAATGAGTCCAATGCATATCACTATGATAGATAGAATCCATAAACATAAAAGAAAGAACTAAATATACCTCTTAAAGGTGTGCCATGACTACCTTTGAGAAGGAATGACACTTCCCCTAACATAAGACAACACTTGAAATTCCTTCAAAAACAGACTTATAAGCTTAAGAAGCAATCATGGGATAATTCTAACAACTAGAAATGATAGCTCACATGATCAAAGCGAGGCTCCAAAGTTTGAATATAGGAAAATAAATTGAGGGCGTTATAGCAACAGCAACAGACAGCTGAGTAGCACCCAACATAAATATGTGACCCAATAAAACCTTGTATATGAATAGAGGGAAGTGGAATATAGGTAAAATAAACAAAACAACTAGGGGGATTGATTGGTCCATGAGAATAAAAATCAACCATGGTGTGGCAAAAATGAGAAAGACATAAAAGAAAAGAGAATTTAAAAAAAATTTAAGGTTATTGAATGGTTTCGGGTAACCTTGAAAATATTTGGGAAATGCATGCTTGGCATGACCAAGACACCTTCATATGCATTCTCTATATCATAATGTGGATAAGAAATGAAAGATGTCCTTCAAACCTATAGGTATGTGGTAGAGAACCATCATAGTAGCAAGATAAGATACCTATATTTAAAAATATTATGGCTGTGTAATGGCACATAAATAACATAAGTGAAGAAAATGTTGAGTTTAAATACACTGTTGAATATGGTAGCAAGAATAATACCCACTGAATGTATTGGTGGTGGAAATAAGGTAAAAGGGAGGAATTTAGATAAAATAATTACTTCGGCCACAATGGCAAAATATTGTTTCAATTCTATACATGCTTTGCATAGATGCAAGGAGTTCTCTAAAATTTGATCTCATTGACACAAGTGATTATGTGTGTATATATAATCATGAATATGGCAATGCTTAAATGGTGTAAAAATTCCATTGAAACTTATAGGTTCTCGTCAAGGATCATTTTCATAGAAGAATAACTAATCATTTCTATGAATTTAATGCATGTATGGAGATTCTTGGTTGTGCGAGGAATTAATTGGGAAAGGGGAAGCCTTGATAATTCATGATTTTATCATCACGACATTAATATACTTTTGTTTATGTCATGTCTATGAATAGGAAATGTTCAAGGTTATGTTAATAGGTATATTAATTAGAAACTATTTTTGTGGTTAAAGAATGAGACACATGTCATATCATTTACAATCCACATAAATAGACCATCGAGATTGTGGGTTTCCTCAACCTGGGGGAAGTGATGGGAAGTCATGATGTTTTGTAATATGTATATGTATATATGTTTATATGTTGTGTAATGTGTATATGTTCATATGTGTGTGTGTGTGTGTGTGTGCGTGATATGAGATCCATAGTCATACTTACTACTAATAATGATTGGGATTGCGAGGACCTATGATGATATTGGGATAAGCAAGTATGGGACTATGTGGACCTATAATAATATTCTTGTCGATAAAAAACTATTGAGATTCATAGCACCCATACTCACAGTGAACCGGATGGGATTACTTGGAGCATATCCACCACTAGATGTTACTAGTTTCGGTGTGTATGAGTTAAAGGCTACATGGAGATGTGTGAGCACTACTAAGTGCTAACTAGGCTTGGAAAATCACTTAGTATGTGTGGATTAAAAAATAAAGACAAATTCAGAGATAAGTATTGGTTGTTCCATTTTGATTTAATGAATTTCTAAATCATTTTCATGATTTAGTTTAATTTCAAGTAATGATTTGTGATGATTTGGGTTATGGACCAATTATGTTAGTATGCAATTGGAACTAAAATAAAATTACAGGGTTCACCTCAAAAATAAATATGCTAATGAGGTATTAATTAAATTTATTGAAAATTCTTTATGATGAGTCTCATGAGGATTTTCATGTTGTGATGTATGAAGGACAATGGACTTCCCAGTTTGGTTGAAGGAAACTAGATAAAATGTAAACTAACAACAAGTCGAAGTAGAGCGGGTAGTAGTGAATAGGGGCATTGTGGTGTCACATGAACCCAATATTAACTCTTTATTGTCATGAACCATGCCATGAAGGATATGACTTGTGTTGAGGCAACTAAATGCCTAGGTTATGAAAATCTTCCAATGTGAGGAAATCTTGCCAAGGGAAGGGGATTCCAAAACGTGGAAGCAGAGTGATTGCACAAAAGAGAGACTAGATCACTTGTGGGAAAGGGAATTAGAGAAGGGGATGTTGGGACTTGAATTTGTTTTCAAGTATAGTCATGACCATGACAGATTGGGATCAAGGTTACATTAGATGTGTCTGAGGAAGCAAGTAACAAAAATTTTACAATAGGAGCTATTGAGATGGGGTCACTGGGTCAGTTTTGGGGTTAAGAACTCTCCATTATTTGTGGATGCGGAGCATGTAGATGAATAGGAGTCAAAGGGGTTTAGCCCCTTTATTTATGTAAAGTTTCAGTTGGTTTTGAGATCCACCCATGGTCCGCGGACCATGGAATTGTATGAAAAAGGTTATAAATAGGTGTGTCTTAGAGATTCTAAAGCATGTTTTTGATAATGAAGAGTAGAATGGGTGAAAAGTGATAGCAAGGAGAAGTGGGTCAGATAGGAGAAGAAAGGATCTATAGCTAAGTGTGCAGAGGCCTAGTTAGAGTCTGCAGCTGAGTGCGTGGACCCCTGCAGCTAAGTGCGCAGGGTAGTTTTGAGTCTATAATCCTGAATTGAACATCAATAGAGATAGCTTATGAAGAATTCTTGTGTATCTCTGTTTATTTCTGTTAATGCTATATGTTGTCGATGAATGATATGTTTTATGAAATATCGATTGAATGCTACATGATTCTCTTGAATAAATATTAATGTTGTAGGCAATGTGTTATAGACATTTTTGTGCCTTGCATCACTGGGCATGAAATGTCAATAATCAAGGGATCCAAAGTCCCTAAACATGTTGTTCCTACCCCTAGAGGAACAAGGCCAGCAAACCAGAGCACTTAACAAAAGTTCTCCACCTGAAAACACTCAAAACAAGGCAATTCTAGATCATGTCAACTGCTCCACTGAGCATCTGCGCTGAACGCCAACTACTCCATTGTCTACCTGCATTGAATGTCAACTACAAAGAAGGCTACCTGCGCTGAGCGAGTTTGGACAAGTGGCAGAGTCATTCCTCAAGGTGTCAATGCCCAGGAGGCTTCCAAAATGACACTTGGATCAGGGAATTCGACTGGTGATGAGTAAGAGGTTCCAAATCTCCAAGTGGAAGCAAGAACCTCCAAGTGGACTCAAGAACTGAAGTGGGAGAGGACACTAGTCAGTCTTAGACCAGTCTCAAGCTAACTCATCCTCTCTCCAATATCCCTATATATAGATCTCTCTCCATGAGGTCAAGGGAGGCTGGAATTTGGTATTTGCAAAGAATTGTTGTTGGTTTGTGGCTGGAAACATTGGGTGTGTTATGCTTTGAAAGGAGCTGAAGAAGGAATTCCATTCTGCTGGGAAGGAGATGCTGGGTTGGAGCCCTATGGGTTGTATCTCTTCCTGAATCCTGTTACTTTCAATAAAGCTATCTTGATTCTTTCCTATATGCTGGTTTATTTTGTATGATTGCATTAGTATATTTGATTTACTTCTAATCCTGAATCATTTATGAATATGTATATTTGCCTTTGTTTTGTGTTCTTCTCTTGTCGCAAGTAGCTGTTCTCTTGTCACAGGTAGCTGTTCTCTTGTGATCTTGTGGGATTCAAGTAGCTGTTCTCTTGATCAAGCGAGGAGGCAAGTAGCTGTGGATACACAAAGAGAAGAGGATCTAGTTCGAGGGACAACCGCAAGACAACGGTAAGTCTGCCGATCTCCCCTCTTTCACATTTCATAAAGGAAGAAATCATAATAGCTGTATTCGTTTGTTGCTAAGGCGCTGTCACACCTTAGGTGGATAGGATCGTCCTGCATAGGCATTTTTCCCCACAACAAATTGGCGACTCCACTCGGGAAGAACTTGTTTATTCATGTCATTTGTGTTTCTGTCATTTGTTTACTTCATAGACTTGACAGCAATTCTTGAACTGCATCTTTCCCGGATGCAAAGTAAAAGTTGCTGCTTTGATCCAGTATGTTGGACTTGTCTATGGTCTGAACTAGATCCACAAATGATTTGATTGATCCTTGTGATAGTCTTTAGTACTCTATCAAAGCATCCCTATGTTTATACCTTGCTTGTGTTTCTGATTTGGCCTGAAACAGTTGATTTTTGAGCATTTTGTGACCCAGAAACCAAGAGAAACGAGAGTTTCTCTCTTCAGCGTAGGCACTGTGAAGGCAGTATGCATTTCAACGCAGGTCCCGAAGGGGCTACCTGTGCTGAATGTCAAACTGACAGTGTTGGACCTGCGCTGAACCAGTGTGGCCTTGAGCAGCTGGGGTTCTTTGTCCTTTGTTGCCCTGTTTTGATCTTTGTTTTTTGCAGCCTTTAACCAGCATAGGTACTAGCCTGATAACCCTTTTCTTTGCCTGAATTCTGCCCCATTTTTGTACAAAAAGATTGTGAATGTTTTTATGTGTTTGTGGCGTCATTTACAGTCTTCCTTTGCATGAGTAAAGTAGTCTTTCTATAGCCTTTGATTCAGATCTGATTGAGAGTGATCTTAGAAGAGAGTTCATTGGCTGTTTGTTCAGATTGATTATAGTTTTACTTTTGCTTATTGGTTTGAATTTGTCTCTTTCAAAGTATCAAAACAAGTCTTTATTTCGAAAATCGCAAAGTGATTGTAATCTCTTCTACCCTTTTTGATTTCGAAGAAAGTGAACTTGTTTATTTTGATCATTGTAAAAGCAAATTCAAAGTTGTGCAAAAAGCTTTCTTTGTAGGCATTTATACTAAGAAAGTGAAAACAAACACCTGTATTGTGCATTTTTCATTTGATAGTTTGCATGTTGGATTTAGGGAAAATGCATTAGAGTGTGCTGATTGCTCTTTGAGAAAATATAGTCGCTCTCTTTTCCCTTAGTAGCTAGGATTTTCAAAGTTGAAAGATTGTAAAGCTTGCTTATCATCTTAGACTGCATTTAGGAATTTGTATCATACATCTCGTGGTGAACCTTGAAAGGAAAACTTTAAAAAGATCAACCTAAAATAAACTGAATGAACCTAACAACGCTTTGTAACATAACGCACAACATAGAGGTCTAGGCTAGAGACGTGTTCCGGCGTCGTTAAGCCTAGTGACTGTCGATCTCTAAGAAGGTGGGTGATTCCTCCTGAGAGACGGTAGCGCTAGTACGGATTTGTGCTCCCACGTACCGTCGCGTATATATTGGGAGACCCCTATAGGCATATATCTTTTATCCTTAGGAAACCGTGTCGGCCGCCCTACTGATCGCAATGCAGTGAACACAGCATTCACGAAGATCGACCACCCGTACCGTAAAACGTATTCTGTGGTTTTGCGAAAAGTTTGGCACACCCTCTGCCTAGATCTCCAGAGCAGTTTCTTTTGGCCTTTTTCAGACTCTATAACAGAAAAAGTCCATCCGAGCATTTGTCACTTCGGGCTCGTTAAAACATCGAAGGAGACTAGAGTCATCTTTAGATTTTTCTCGACTCTTTAAAACTGAAAAAGCAAGTTGTGTCTAAAAAGCGTCGTTAACAATTTATTTTAAACGGAACAATCACCCTTTAATCCTGCGTTGATCTTTAGGTTGAAAAGATGGAGCACACCAACCAAGGAGTTCCCTTGGGTGGAAATCCTAGTCCCTTCTCCTCTTGGGGAGATGTTGGTGCGCCCCACATGGCCACATTGTCGCTTCCAGGACTGACAATTGGCCTACCAGTTTGGCTATTTTCGACCAATGTCATTCAGAATACCACCACTCCTGAACAGTCGAGTCAATAGTTAGATCAGACAAGAGTTTCCTCCCAGCCTTCTACTTCATCTTCCTTCCCTCCTTCCTCTTTGCTTGACGGAACTGGTCGATCAAAAAATTGGGTTCCTAAGGAGAAGAAGGAGAAGAAGAAGAAAGAAAAGAAGAAGAAGGAGCCTAAGGCGACTGGGGGCAAACAAGTGTCATCTAACAAAAATCCACACACCGCACTCGTAAGGCCTAAATCGCCATGCGTCATATGCATGGGAGACCATTTCCATAGAGATTGTCCCTGTATCCCACAGATACTAAGAGACTGGTCCCCCCGTTTGCACAATTCGGGAGCATCGACCTCTGATAGCCATGTCGACTGCTCGTCGTCAACTAGTGGGAGTGAAGCTCCAGGACAGAATGGGAGAGTTAAATTTCCCTGCAGACTGTGTGAAGGCGATCACACCATCCACCGTTGTCCCTTCTTAGATGAGGCAAAAAGAGTTCTGGAAGATCGCCCGATTTTATGAGCGAATCTTCCTCCTGGATATCAAAGACTCCTGCCAAGTCCCTCACTAGTTGAGAATCCGGCTGAGCCACTCAGATGGTCAGCCGAAGCACCTGTCATTGAAGAAGAACCGTCTGGATCCATGCCTGACGAAATTCAAAAGGTTGATATGGCAGTTGACCTGGTTTTGCCTTCAGAGGCTCCATCTTCGAATGACACCATCATAGAGGAGAATACAGATGACACAGTCCAGGTTCTCTTCATCAGCACTGACTCTGATAATCAAGGGGGCAATGCCACCATTCCTTTGTCGCAGGAAGGAAGTTCATCAGAGCGCTATCCGGCCGTATATTCGGTCCCACCACCAAGCAACCTGGTTGTGTCCTTTGATTGGAACCAACTAGGCAGACCCCGGTTGCCAGCCAGTGTGCCATTCAGAATTATTTGTCAAATATACATAATGGTAATGGCTGGCACTATCATTGATGAGGGGGCATCTGTGAGTATCCTTTCCTCTATTTCTTGGAAAGCGCTTGGTTCGCCGGCGCTTTTACCTGAGATGAGAAATCTATTAGGTTTTGATAAAGGAACCAGTCGACCTTTAGGGATCCTCCCCAATGTGCCTATAACATTGAAAGGGAAGACCGTTCAAATGAACGTGATGGTCGTTCAAGGACCCTTGGATTATAACCTACTCCTTGGATGAGACTATATATATTGCATGGGAGCTGTAGTCTCCTCACTCTTTAGAGTAATGTGTTTTCCGCATGAAGGAAGAATGGTCAAGCTCGTGGACCAACTTTCGCTTCCCGGATCACACATCGCAAATAGTCATGTGCCATCCCTAAATGGTCTATTCATGCAAGAAGTGTCTCAACCCACGGTCCGTCCTCCTGATGAGCGCGAGTAATCCGGGAGGATATGACTGGAACCCAGGGGGCATGCATCCTGGCCTGCTTCGGCAGGGAAACTTTGGGTATAGGGTAGGTTTTCGCGGGAGAATATGACTAGTCCGTACCCCGTCCGTGGTCGGAAGAGGGGTTGTTCTAGAATAGGATTCTTTTGTCAAAGTTACGTGTTTGACACCAGTCATTGACCCTTGTCTATTTCGGTAGACATTGCTGAGGAAGTGTTTTGTTTGAAAGATTAACGAGACAATCTTTGGGTAACCTGAAAGAGGTAAGCCTCTCTCGATTAAAACAAATGTTTTGGCGGAGGGTAAGTAGAGGTAACCTTGAAACTCTGTTTTATACCTGGGGGCATGCAAACCTTTTGGAGTGCAAGCAAAGAGTGGTTATTTATCTGTTTTTTGGGTTAGCCGTTTCCTAACTTGTATAAAGAAAGGATGGGGAGCAAAGTTTAGTGAGATGAAGCTCCATAAAAAATAGAATCTTGATGAGACACTCTTATCAAAAGACTGGGTAAATCGAGCAGTTTTAGCATAAAGTTCATGCTCGTTAAAAAATAAACGCAAGATCCGAGCAGTTTTAACGCGGTCTTCATGCTCGTTAAAAAATAAATATAAGCAGTGAGCAATGTTTCCTCTAGAGTTTAAGCTCATTTTTAACTAAAAAATGAACCTATCCCGGTAAATAACCGCTGTGATTGTAAATTTATCAGCCATAAAAGCCTTGGTCGTGTTTGCACCTGCCACCTCCACTTGTCATTTGGCCGATCGTTCACCTCCATATGATTGTTTACCCATTTTGAGGAACAGCTGTGAAGAGTGATTTCACCTAGCCATCCTTGTGGCACTGCCGTGATTGGAAAATTCCAACCTGTACCTGGAATCAGTTGCTATCCCTGTTTATCACTCGTTCCTCAAAAGACGAGTCTTCTTTAAGCTCTTTTCAACTGACTCGTAAAATATGAAAAGATTGCCGAGTTTTGGCCTTCCAGCTCATTAAAAGGACAGGAAGAGCTATCCCTCCTCTAGATTTTAATCTTTTTGGACCTGAGGGATTATTGCACAAAAAGGTCGAGCGCTTGTTTTATTCGACTCGTTAAAGTTATCGAAAACTCATCCCTTCTGTATTGTTTTATACTTTTTCAGACTTAAGGGATTAGATGACGAAAAAGGAATTTTGGAGTTAACTTTATGTACCTTTTCAGACTCTCTAAAACTGAAAAGGACCGAGTTATCCTTGTCGTTAGACTCGTTAAAATTATTAAATAGCGACAAACTTGTCTTTAGACGAGAACGAGTTTCACTATCGCTAAGCTCGTTAAAACATAGCGATGGGCTTGCCTGAAGGGTAGGTTATAGAACAAGCATATGTTATCCTCCTCAAGCTTGACAAAAATAAAGAGGTACTGGTCAGCAATGACTGGGGAAAAATTGGGAAAAAACAAGAAAACTTTGATGGTAGCAGGTCGCTCTTGAACATGACACTTTTTCTCCGTATCACATTCGGGTTGGGTTGTTTCATTCACCGGTCACATCACCATGGTCTTGCCATACCATCCATATTTGGGGTAATGCTACCGATCCATCGCATCAGTGTCGCCATATGTTCAAGAGAAGTCGTTCAGAAAGAGTCAACCGGGTCCCATCCACTGCCATACATTATCCTTCATCCATTCATGACCGCCACCCTGAATCATATGTCACAGATTGTTTTCACCTCCATTAAAATCATTAGCTCCGTTCCGTGTCACTGATGTGGGATTCATTAAGGCCCTCCTTTGACGGATCGCTCCTTGTCGACATCAGCTCATTATCCAAGGAGTTGATCCAGGAACAACCCCTTCAGTACTTTGAAGCTTGCATGCCTCAATGGCAAGTTTCTCACTTCCGGCGACAGGTATACATCAATGACCTTCGACCAGAAGATTTTGCGTGGTGTTCGACGCCAAGTCCTTTATTCACACCACGTGAATTGTACTGCAGTACCTTGAGGGTCATTATCATTATCGGTGATTCCTCTCGCGCTTATTAACGGTTTACATCACTGACCGAATCAAGCGATGTCTTTCCATGTTCGACTTCAGCGCAATTCTCACATGGATCGACTTGTACTTAGAGTGAAGATCGAACGAGTTTGAAGACCCCAGATCTAGTTTCATCCATCTGGGCTGCGATATATATATATTCAGGAAAAATAAAGACATTTGACATGTACATCATTACAGCAGATGATCATCCTACTCAAAGGATGATAATTTCACTAAAATTGTCAGTCTACCATCAGACGATCGTCTGTTCTATGTACAAAAATGAATTTATAAAGCTAAGCATGGGAATGCCCGCCTCAGCTAGATCATGAAAGCAGTATGAATCATAATGTATTTTATTGTATTTTATTACAGGTCTCCTCCCAGCAGATGGATGAACTTCGGACCCTCCTGGATAAAGCATTTCACCCGATAAACGGCCTCATACTTTAGGGGGCAACTGTTGTAGACATTTTTGTGCCTTGCATCACTGAGCATGAAATGTCAATAATCAAGGGATCCAAAGTCCCTAAAAATGTTGTTCCTACCCCTAGAGGAACAAGGCCAGCAAACCACAGCACTTAACAAAAGTTCTCCACCTGAAAACACTCAAAACAAGGCAATTCTGGATCATGTCAACTGCTCCACTGAGCATCTGCGCTGAATGTCAACTACTCCACTGTCTACCTGTGTTGAATGTCAACTGCAAAGAAGGCTACCTACGCTGAGCGAGTTTGGACAAGTGGCAGAGTCATTCCTCAAGGTGTCAATGCCCAGGAAGCTTCCAAAATGACACTTGGATCAGGGAATTCGACTGGTGATGAGTAAGAGGTTCCAAATCTCCAAGTGGAAGCAAGAACCTCCAAGTGGACTCAAGAACTGAAGTGGGAGAGGACACTAGTCAGTCTCAGACCAGTCTCAAGCTGACTCATCCTGTCTCCAATATCCCTATATATAGATCTCTCTCCATGAGGTCAAGGGAGGCTGGAATTTGGTATTTGCAAAGAATTGTTGTCGGTTTGTGGCTGGAAACATTGGGTGTGTTATGCTTTGAAAGGAGCTGAAGAAGGAATTCCATTCTGCTGGGAAGGAGATGCTGGGTTGGAGCCCTATGGGTTGTATCTCTTCCTGAATCCTGTTACTTTCAATAAAGCTATCTTGATTCTTTCCTATATGCTGGTGTATTTTGTATGATTGCATTAGTATATTTGATTTACTTCTAATCCTGAATCATTTATGAATATGTATATTTGCCTTTGTTTTGTGTTCTTCTCTTGTTGCAAGTAGCTGTTCTCTTGTCACAGGTAGCTGTTCTCTTGTGATCTCGTGGGATTCAAGTAGCTGTTCTCTTGATCAAGCGAGGAGGCAAGTAGTTGTGGATACACAAAGAGAAGAGGATCTAGTTCGAGGGACAACCGCAACACAACGGTAAGTCTGCCGATCTCCCCTCTTTCACTTTTCATAAAGGAAGAAATCACAATAGCTGTATTCGTTTGTTGCTAAGGCGTTGTCACACCTTAGGTGGATAGGATTGTCCTGCATAGGCATTTTTCCCCACAACACAATGCATGCTTAAGTATTTTCATGGAGACTCTGATGCATTCTATGATGTTTAGTAACAACCTAATTATATCTACGCGAACCCTAATTTAGATATGCTCTCTGATGTGCATAAATAGACAAATTAACTATTAAGGGTCTACAAGGAAGGATTGTAGACCTTTGCAAAGGTCTGAAGACTATTTTAATAGAGTTGCAGTAACATGCCCTATGAGTTTATCGATCTGTGTGAAAGCATATATGAGGTGCTAAAATACATCACACTAGTCTCTAGATGTAGAAACTTGGTTCTTGCATAGCCCCAACTGCTTCGAGTGAGACTACAGTCTATGTTAAGTAGGTTGTTGCTGAAAGGAGCAATAGTTTAGGGTTTTGTTGGTTGGCATAGCTAACTACGAACTTGGGTCAGGACTCCCTAAGCCAACAAATGGTTACGTTTCCAGGACCAGTATCTTCTTGAATGAGACGTGTGATGTCGCATCATTGGAATTCGACCAAGAAACAGATTGAGAAGTGGTTGGATCGGAAGATTAACGAGTTCATGGCACAAGAAAACAGGAATCCACGCCTATCAAAGGAACATTGGTTGAACAGGTATCTGTATACATAGATACACAAGATCTTCTTCTTCACTTTTCGCATTGAACTCCATGAGTGGTTAGCTAAATTAACAAACAATCAAGGAAGTTGGAAGCTCAATAATCCTATAATGTGGACTGCAGAGTTAGTGCGACAATTGGAAGCTTCTGAAAACAATATCGTGTGGGTTTTTGATCATTGGATTGATTAGATTCTAGGAGGATTTGTTACAGAATTTGTAGTTGATACCTCAATGAGCTATAGCGAAGCGTAGAGAATATTTTCAAGGGACCGTGAGATAAGTATCTAATATCATTGAATACTTGGATTAAAATATTGTTATGTCAAAAACGGGTGATGCCACTACCTTGATGTTTGGAGCTACGCGAAGTGGATGATTCTTTAGAAATCGCAAAGGATTAGGACCAGAATATAGTCCATTGATATGACCTCCTCCCAATGACGACGAAGAGGTGGAACAAACTCAACCACGAAGCATTGTTTAACTAATCTTTCCAGGGATTCATTGAGTAAATCATCCATCCACTCAACCTTTGCCTCCACCTCCATCGCATTCACCCTCGCCCACACCTCCACCTCCACCACCACCATCCAAAATGGCAAACACAATGAATCTGCCAACTTTCAAGGTCATAGGTGGTGAAGATACAAGGTTGTTTTGGTTTGTTGTAAATGGGGTGTGGACAGCACAACAGATTACTGATGACAATATAAAGAAGGCACAGTTGGTTACTGCTCTGCAAGACCACACGCTAACTTGGTATATTAATTATTGTTCTGATAATCCTCTTGCATCGTTAGGAGAAACTAAAGAAGCTTTGAGCAAGGAGTTTAGTAATCTTAAGTCTAACTCATGGTCAGTAATTTGACTCAAATAAATCATGATGAGGGTCGATGCCATGCCTTGGGAATTAGATCAAAGGTTGAAGTGTTAGATCTGAGAAGCTAACATGCAGCTCACAGATAGTCAGCACTGTGAATGGTTTATAGCTTCACTTCTACCCCACCTAAGAATTTCTCTGTCACAACAAAAGATATGAACGTAGGAAGAAGCCTTGGAAATTGTAATGAGGTTGCATGCATTACCTATCCAGGATGCTACCTTGGGGGTACAACAGATCCACTCTTAGTTACAGATCTTACACCTAGACTTACAGAGTCTGAAGAGAGACAAGGAGACTAAACCGTAAGTGCGCGCGGAAGTCTGGTGTCTGAATTGAAAGAGCCAGGGGCATAATAAAGACCAAAGTACAATATATGTGAATTATATTATAAGAGGGGAACCAATTCCTTTGAAGCCAGAAGCCCCAACAGGGCCGAGCATGGGGATTATGCTATCGTGTGCTATTTGTCAGGTTGTTGGACAACATGCGACAAATAATTGTCATTTACTTCAAAAGTTTGTCCAAACACTCCAGTAGTTGTTTTGTGACTTCTTCAAATCGTTGGGCTCCAGTGAATTCCACTACCATAGTTATGAGCTGATGATGGAAATGATTCTACATACTGGATGCAAGCAAAAACTCGGCCCCTAGAGTAGGGTTGAGGAGGAGGAGGTCCTAGTGTTTCCGGGGAAACTAGTGTCTTTTCGATTTGTTAGCCCTCTAGGATTGGTAGCTATCGTAGAAACAAACAATCAAAGCAATTTGGGATTTCCTCTATGTATGTTAGATAAGAGAGAGGCAAAGGAACCAACTCGGATCTTCCGCTTATGTTGTGGGGAAAAGTATCCAACACGGAATGACCCTATCCCACTCTAAGGGTGATAGTTCCTTAGCAACAGCTGAAGCAAAGCTATCTAAAGTTACTTCTTTATGACATGCAAGAGATGAAAGGAAGAGATCCACTTACTGATGTCTTGCGCAAATGGTCGATCCAATCTCCTCGATTTGCCGCTCGCTCCCAGCTCCAAGTCTTCTCACGGGCCCAGCTACACGAGATCCTGCGAACAAGACAAGAAAAGGAAACTACAAGAAGCATGCATTCATAATTGATTCAAGGATTAGCATAAATCAAATACGCAAGTAAGACAATACACCATTGAAACACATGCGAATAGAAGAACCTCAAATGCTTTATTAATATAAGGAAGTAAGGTTCAGGCGGTGATACAACCGTGAGAGGTCCAATCCAGCATCACCTTCCCGACGGAAAGAAATCTCCTCTTCACCTCCCTCAAGCAATCACCCAATACTCACAACTGTAAACCAACAGCAATTCTTTGCACAAAATTCCGGCCTCCTGATCCCATGGGATGAGATCCTTATATAGAGTTTTGGAGTGAAGATAAGTCAGCTTGATGTGTGACTTGTTGTCCTCTTCAACTCCAGTTGTTCTTCAGTCCTTGAGTCCACTCGGAGTTTCTACCTTCCACTTGGAGTTTTAGAACCTCTTTACTCATCATTAGGCGAATCTTCTGATCCAAGTGTCATTTTGGAAGCTTCCTGGGCACTGGCACATTGAGAAAAGATTCCTCCACATGTCAAAGTACGCCCAGCGCAGGTAGCCTTTGTTGCACTTGCTATGCAGCGCAGGTACACCATAGAGCTTTTGACATTCAGCGCAGATGCTTAGTGGAGCAGCTGCTTTGATCCAAAATTGACCTGTTTTTGAGTGTTTTTCAGTGGAGAAACTGATCTGTAGTGCTGTGGTTTGCTGACCTTGTTCCTCTAGGGGTAGGAACAACATGTTTAGGGACTTTGGATCCCTCAGATTATTGACATTTCATGCTCCATGCTGTAAGGCACAAAAATGTCTATAACAGTTGCCCCCTAAAGTATGAGGTCGTTTATCGGGTGAAATGCTTTATTAGGAGGATCCGAAGTTCATTCAATCGTCGGGAGGTGACCTGTAACAAAATACAATACAATACATTATCTTTTCATACTTTCTTTTCATGATCTAGCTGATGCGGGCATTTCCCATGCTCAGCTTTATAAATACATTTGTTGTACATAAACAGACGATCGTCTGATAATAGACTGATAATTCTCTGCTTTTAATTATCATCCTTTTAGTAGGATGATCATCTGCTGCACATGTCTATGTTTTTATCTCCTGAATATATATCGCAGCCCGGATGGATGAAACTAGATCCGGGGTCTTCAAACTTGTCCGATCTTCACTCTAGTACAAGTCGATCCATGTGAGAATTTCTTGAAGTCGAACATGGAAAGACATCGCTTGATTACCAGTCAATAATGTAAACTGTTAACAAGCGCGAGAGGAATCACCGATAATGATGATGACCCTCAAGGTACTGCAGCACAATTCACGTGGCGTGAATATAGGATCTGACGTCGAACACCACGCAAAGTCTCCCGGTCGAAGGTCATTAATGTATACCTATCGCCGGAAGTGAGAAACTTGCCATTGAGGCATGCAAGCTTCAAAGTACTGAGGGGGTGTTCCTAGATCAACTTCTTGGATAGTGAGCTGATGTCGACAAGAAGTGATCCGTCAAAGGAGGGCCTTAATGAATCCCACATCAGTGACACGGAACGGAGCTAGTGATGATGGTGAAAACGATCTGTGAAATATGATTCAGGGTGGCGGTCATGGAAGGATGAAAGATGATGTATGGTAGTGGATGGGACCCGGTTGACACTTTCTGAATGACATCTCTTGAACATATAACGACACTGATGTGATGGATCGGTAGCATTACCCCATGTATGGATGGTATGGCGAGACCATGGTGAAGGGACCGGTGAATGATAATAACCCAACCCGATATTTACGGAGGCAAAAGTGTCATGTTCAAGAGCGACTTGCTACCATTAAGCTTTGAGGTTCTTCCCAATTTTTCCCCAGTCATTTCTGACCAGTACCTCTTTATTTTTGTCAAGCTTGAGGAGGATAACATATGCTTGTTCTATAACCTGCCCTTCGGGCAAGCCCATCGCTATGTTTTAACGAGCTTAACGATAGGGAAACTCGTTCTCGTCTAAAGACAAGTTTGTCGCTATCTAATATTTTTAACGAGCCCAGCGACAAAGACAACTCGGTCCTTTTCATCTTTAGAGAGTCTGAAAAGGGTACATAAAGTGGACTCCAAGGGTCCTTTTTCGTCATCTAATCCCTTAAGTCCGAAAAAGTATAAAACAATACAGAAGGGATGAATGTTCGATATCTTTATCGAGCCGAACTAGACAAGCGCTCGATCTTTTTGTGCAATAATCCCTCAGGTCCAAAAAGATTAAAATCTAGAGGAGGGATAGCTCTTCCGGTCCTTTTAACGAGCTGGAAGGCCAAAACTCGGCAAACTTTTCATATTTTACGAGTCAGTGAAAAGAGCTCAAAGAAGACTCGTATTTTGAGGAACGAGTGATAAACAGGGATAGCAGCAGATTCCAGGTACAGGTTGGAATTTTCCAATCACGGCAGTGTCACAAGGATGGCTAGGTGAAATCACTCTTCGCAGCTGTTCCTCAAAATAGGTAAACAATCAAGTGGATGTGAATGATCGGCCAAATGAAAAGTGGAGGTGACGGTGCACAAACACGACCAAGGCTTTTATGGCTGATGAATTTACGGTCTCAAATGGTTATTTACCGGTTCATTTTTTCTTGATGAGCTTGAACTCTGGGGGAAGCTTGCTCACATGCTTATGTTTATTTTTTAACGAGCATGAAGTCCGCGTTAAAACTGCTCGGATCTTGCGTTTATTTTTTAACGAGCATGAACTTTGCCAAAACTGCTCGTTTGATAAGGTCAAATTCATATTTTACCATGACTAGTTTTTCTTTTCCAGAGATAGTACTGTTTCATCAATTGCTGCAACAAACTTGTTAGAAACGGATAACATGAAGTAAAAATACTAATATTTCACTTTGAACTACGTAAAAAGCAATTAAAAGATGTTTTTACCTCTCATTTTACCATTTCATGTGCATTTGGTTTGTTGGAGCTTTGGAGGTGCCTCTTCCTCTCGATTTTTCACCAGCTGATTTCGGGAGATTCTGTGGACGATTTTCAGCGCCGTTTCCACCAGGTAGGAGCTAAACCCTAGCTCTATCTTTTCATGGTCTTATTTCTCAGTTTTATGCTTGTTTTCCTGCCCCCATGAGCCCCTGGGGTTTCTCTAGGGCGCTCTGCCATCAGCGCAGGTGCCCCATATCGAAACCTGCGTTGGGGGTTCTCATTTTCAAAGGCAGTTTGTCTCCCAACGCAGGTGAGACCCTTCCCTACCTGCGTTGGGCGCAGAAAACATCTTGGTTGCACAATTTTTCATGAGATTTTTGCCATTTTCTTTACTCAGTCAGGGATCTTACTCCTCCTCTTGTTTGTTTTGCAGAGTTTATTGGAGCAGAATGACTCTTACGTGGCGAGAACGAGAGCATGAAGAGGAGGACATGATTGCCCTCCATGATCCTGTTACCGTGAGCGCGTTGCGGAACTGTGGCTTGCTAAAATTCTTCCGCATATCTAGCATGAGGGCACAGATACGTTTACTGCAGTACCTGCTTGATGCTTGGGATCCTGTTAACCAAGTGTTCCAGATTAGGGGCAAGTCCATCCCTTTGACCATAGTGGACATTTACTTCTTGACTGGGTTGTCAAGGCGGGGTGCCCCCATTTCCTTGTCCGGTTCGGCCCGAGGGAGCGATTCCGTGAAAGATTATATCCGTCAGTATTGTAGGGAGGGATCCCAGCCGAGCAGAGACGGCAAGGTTTCTATCCGTGATATCACTGACAGGTCTCTCAGGTCTATTCTGTACACGATTTGTAGGATGGCCGGCAGCGCATCCCCTCATGTTGCCAACAGGTCTTATGTGCAGCACGCCCTGGAGTGTCTTCAGCCGAAAGTTTTTAACTGGTGTGATGCAGTACTGGTTCAGATGAAAAACCAGTTGACCAAAGTAAAGGACGGGAAACTGAAGAATTTTGGCTTCGGTTCAGTTTTGACTGCCTTCGCTTTGGAGAAGATACCCCTGATGCAACCTCAGTATATTATTCTCGACTTGCCATCTCCTACTGAGCCACGCATGCAGAGGTGGGTTGACCACATGTCCAGACATGCAGGTCAATCTCAGATTACTTTTACTGATGCCTTCTTTAGGTGGTTCGAGCGGCAGGATATGGCTTTTTCCGAGTATCCATATATTGGCATGGATTTCCGAGGTGATCCGGATTTGGTGCTACCGGATGGCGAGCAGTGGGGTGATCTTGGTAAATATTTTGACCTTATCACTGTTTACTGTCTTTTATTTATAATGTCCTTGTGCTTTACTCTATCAAGACTCTAATCAAACTCATGTGTGCATGCAGATGTTGGTCCCGTCCGTCCAGCAGTTCGTCCGAGAGCTCCGGCCGCTGCCCCAGCAGGGGAGGCTCCTGGGAGAGCTATTCTCCGTGACCTTGACTTGGCCGAGACTCTTGCAGCTGTGCAGGAACAGGTCGAGGGTCTTACCCTTGGGATTCCGGATGTACGGATCGACGAGTTGCCTCTACGATTGCAGCGACATACTGCTGGTGTTCCTAGACGATGGTCTCGTCTTCTGCGCATGATTGCACAGGCCGTGGCATGTTATCATGAGCATCACTAGGCTAGGGTGCCCCCCAGCCATTTTTGAGTTTTGGGGTCGTATGACCGATTTTGTCTTGGTTACAGAACATTATATGTAAACCGTAAACAGTTATATATATTTTTGATTTTCGGGGTTTATTCCAGTTTTTATGTGATCCATGTATGAAACATCGATGATGCTTCTCTTTTTATCAATTTTGCAAATGTCTATCTAACACATAGTTTGCTAATGAGTCGGTTAATGTGTTTAAGTTTCTGGAAATGTGTTGATATTGGATAAAATCAAACTGTCTTTCCAAGATTTTAACTCTTAGGAACTTGCGATAAATAGCTGGATTTCGGACAGAGTAGGTACCATTGAGCTGTAGTACCACGAGCTGTGAGTCTAGCCTGACGACTAGCCGGCGTATGCCATGGGTGATGGCATCAGAGAGGAGCTCTATCAACGCGCTATACTCAGCGATATTATTTGTTGATTGACCAATACATACCCCCCTGAAACTCACTAACTCGCCGCTTGGGTCAAAAATGGCCCATGCTGCAGAGGATAGGTTCCTCGAACTACGACTCGCTCCGTCAGCATATCCAACCCACGGTTCCAATGGATTTGACATCTGCAATAAGTGTAAAAAGCGGATTACTTAAACCGGAACAAACGCTTTAGCGAAAACAAAAATGTAACAAAAGCATACAGGTTACTATTAGGCATAGTAACGCTTAAGGTACAACCCGTTGCGGGGTTGCGCCAGTGGAATTCCGTCATAATCTACCAACTCGTAGGCACCTTTTGCTAACACACTTTTAACAATATAAGGGCCCATCCATAAGGACTTGAATTTCCCAGCTCCCAATTTATCGGATTCTTGGTCATAAAGCAAGACCAAATCACCTTCCGAGAAGACACGAGGTTTGACATTTTTGTCGAACTGCGCTTTGACTCGTTTCTTATGGGCTTCGTTGGCCAAGGCGGCATCACGACGGGTTTCATCCAACTGGATTAATTCCAAGAAACGAGCTTCTTCTTCTGAGGTTCCGGGGAGGAGATCAATTGCGAGTTTAAGGGACGAAATTTCACACTGGATTGGTAGGATCGCCTCTAGGCCATACACCAGTTGAAACGGTGTGAACCCAGTGGCATTCCTTACCGATGTTCGGTAGGCCCACAAAGCCGAGTACAGGATCAAATGCCATCTTCTTTTGTGAACCCCCACCATCCTTTGCAGCATGCGCTTCAGGACTTTGTTGATTGCTTCAACTTGTCCGTTAGCTTGCGGATAGTACGGAGTAGAGCTGTCGTGAGACAATCCTAGTTTGGCAGTTAATTCAACCATCATGTGATTGCGAAAATGCGATCCATGATCTGTTACTATGGCCTGTGGTATGCCGAATCTGGCGACTACATGATTAAAAAAGAATAGGGCTGCTGTTTCACCAGTGTTATCCAATGTAGGCATCGCCTCGGCCCATTTGGTAAAATAGTCAACTGCGACTATAATATACCCATGCCCCCCGGTCGAGGTGGGGTTACATTGCATGAAATCGATGCCCCACTTGGCGAAAGGCCCCACAGCTATTATTGGCTGTAAAGGAGCGGGGGGTCTTCTGGTTTTGCTATCAAAAATCTGACATGCATGGCAACTTCTAACTGCGGTTATGCAATCTTTGAACATGGTTGGCCAGAAGTATCCTGCTCGTAAGATTCTTTGTGCTGTAGCATATCCAGATTGATGCCCCCCACAGGTGCCTGAATGACATTCATTCAGGGCTTTTTCGGCCTCCTCATGGGTTAGACACCTTCTCAGGACCGTATCGACACCACGACGGTAAAGCGTATCACCGACGATCATGTAGTCTTTTGCTTGGTATCGAATGCGTTTTTGTTCTGAGTGAGAGGTGTCTGGCCGAAACTTTTGGGTTTGGAGATAAACTATTATATCTCCATACCACTCATCACTTGCTGATATCAGAAACAAACTTTCGTCCACGATCGATTCTTTGGACGTTTCATCGTTGGACGATGATGGGAGATCGCATAATAATTCTGCGAAAACTAAAGCTTTCTTTGATTTGGATTTCACAAATTCCAGATCAAACTCTTGAAGGATAGCTATCCACTTTGAATATTTGCCCCCAAGCAACTGTCGCGACAGTATATAAGTCATGGGGTTGCAATCTGACAATACGGTGGTCTTCCTGAAGAGGACATAATGCCGAAATCTTTGTATCGCTTGAACAGCAGCAAGTGCTAGCTTTTCAACATGAGAATATTTACTTTCTGTATCATTTAAGTTTTTACTTAAATAATATATAGGGTGTTCAATTCCATCGACTTCTTGAACTAAAACCATTGCTATGGTCGTATCTGCTGCAGCCAGATACAGGTTAAAGTCCCTTAGATAGTCTGGGGCGTACATTAATGATGCTTTGACTAGCGCTTCTTTCAAAGCATCAAAGGAAGCTTGTGCAACCTGGTCCCAGACGAAAGGTACATCCTTTTTCAGGAGACGGGTATAACCTTTAGCAAGTTCTGCGTAATTTGGAATGAACCTCCTCAGAAAGTTTGCTTTCCCTTGGAGTTTCTGAATCTGAAGCAAGTTCGAAGGTGGAGGCAAATTAATGATTGCCTGCACCTTGCAAGGGTCGAGACGAATCCCATCCTTGGAGACTATAAAGCCAAGTAAACGACCAGAACCGACGCAAAACACACATTTGTGCGGATTGAGTCTTATCTTGTAGTGTCGGCAACGTAGAAATATCGCTCTTAAATGTTGCGGATGATCAGTCCGCTTTTGCGAATGAGCCGGAAGATCGTCGAGATAAGGTTGAACGATGTTCTTGATGTCATGGAAAGCATAATTCATTGCTCTCTGAAACGTCGCCCCTGCGTTCTTTAAACCAAAGGGTAATTTTCGATAAGCGAATGTGCCCCACGGACAAATAAATGCAGTCTTTGACTGGTCCTGTGGGCGGATATTAATTTGATTATACCCGGAAAATCCGTCCATAAACGAAAAGATTTCACATCCGGCGCATTCATCAATTATCTGGTCGATGAAGGGTGTAGGGTAGTTGTCCTTTGGACAGGCTTGATTTACATCCCTATAATCGACGCACACTCGTATTGTTCCTTGTTTTTTCATAACAGGGACAATATTCGATACCCAATCGGTTAGAGGAACCGGGTAGATGAAACCAGCATGGAGAAGTTTCTCAACTTCCGCTTTAATGGCAGCGGCCTTCTTGGGGTGTACCTGCCGAAGCCGTTGTCTTACTGGTTTGACATCAGGATACATCTTAATTTCATGTTCAACGATACTCGAGTCAATGCCTGGCATTTCATCATATGACCAAGCAAAGACATCTCTAAATTCGCGGAAAAGAGCTTTATATATTTCTTGTTCTGAAGGGGAACAACCTTTGCCGACATAAATATTCTCTACAATGTCTGTTTTGGTCGAGATATTTATGGCTATAGTTTCTTCTATATTGGATAGGTTTCTCTCGGAGTCCACCGTATTTACAGTATTCGTTAGGAATTCAAATACTGAGGGGTGATACAGGTCGCCTTGAGTATCTTCCTTAGGAAGGGAACGATGGTGGTTATCATCCCATGGTGCCCCCTCAATCCACATTGATTGCAGGATTCCTTCGTCACTTGCATGCACTCGTGACCAAGGATCCAAAGGGGTACCACATTCTCCTGACCTATCTACCCAAACGCTTGACGAGCATTGATTTGGGCTCGCCTCCCATGCCTGAAACATTGATTGCTACAATATTTCGATTGGGCTCGGGTGCAAGACCATTGCCCGATCCATGATGACTTTGTCTTTTGCGACCTTCGTGGAAGATATCATGTTGCAGGTAGCCACCAATGGTACATTTCCTATGTACATATGATTTGGTAGCGAGAAAGTCCCCATCATCGTGGGGTCTTTCAACAGGCCTACTCCTATATCTTGAATTGAATGGTCGCTTTCATGGATCATGGGAATGCTTCCCGTAACTTGTGAACCATTAAGGAGGAAGTTCTGTTGGTCGACGACCGTAATCCCTCCTTCAAACGGGAATGCGATCTTCCTAAAATAAGTCGACACGACAGCTGCCATGGCATAAATCCATGGTCTTCCCAGTAGGATGTTGTAATCCAGATTTCCATCTATGACTTCAACATCAATCTCTACTGTTTTTCCACCTAGTTCAACCTTCAAGTTACTTAGAATACCGTAAGGGGTATATGTCCTACCGTCGAAAGCCTTTAGTGTTGTCGAAGATCTCGACAAGGTTGGTGACCCTAGCGTTTTCCAGCAGCTCATCGACATAATACATGTAGATGCCCCCTCGTCAATAATTGTTCTGTGAACAGTTTTGTTGAGGGCCTTCACTTGAATAAGGAAAGCTAGTTGAGCTGGTAACTGAGGGTCATACCCTTTGTGATCAAAGGACACAAGATTGGAATCCTTAGGATCAACCCCCCCTATTGCCGATAACAATGCCTGCCTTTGGGATGGACAATTTTGTAGTACTTCTAGAGTCGACATAGCGGATGGCGATTGAGCCAAATCTTCTACTATGTTATAATGCTGCGCCGCTCTGGCACGAGGATTAAAAGTCGACTTGTGTACTACACCCTTAGGTGGTTTTATCGTTAATTCTGGCATTATGGGTGGGACAACTTCTGTCGAAGTTGTTGTCGAACTACTAGGTTGATCTTTACCTTTTTCGTTTGACAGTTGCGGATTCCCGTAATCTTTGTTCCTTGTCGAAATCAAAGCATCATTTTGCTGCTTGGAGATCGATAACATCAGCACTTGCGACGGGGAAGCATTTCCACTATCAACCATATTTTGACCTGGATTGGGAAATGGATCTGTCAACACAGCTGGGTTCTTTGGACTTTTAAAGAATCTCTTGAGCTCAGCTTTGTATGGACAATCTGTTGTCTTGTGATCTTCGTCACATATCATACAAGGCCATTTCTTTTTCCCTTTCTCAGGAGAGTTTGAAGAAGTTTTTTCAGGTGACGGATCATCCTGTTGCTTCTTCTTCCCTTTGTTTTGCTTCTTCTTGCTTCCTGGTTGATTGGTTTCTTTGCCTTTATCTGCTGATATGGCATTTACTTCCGAAGCAAGAATCTCTTCATGGGCATTTCGATCTGAAGTCTTACGGGCTTTCTGAGGTGAAGCCTTTTTCGACTTCGCGCTTGCAGTGCCAATCACGCCATCTCCGGCATGAGAGTCAATATTCGATTTAGGAGGGGGAGGAATTGAAAATTCAGGTCTGGGGGCATCAGGTATTTTGTCGTAGAGCGTGCCAGACTGAGTATATACCAAGTCTAAATATTGAGCACGAGCAATGACTTGCTCCTCTGTTACGACCCCCCCCTTGGCCACATCTTCCGTTATAGCCGGAAGTAATGACTTTATAAACCATTCGGCTAATAGCTGATCAGGAACGTATGTTTTCACCATCCTACGACGGCGACGCCACTCATGTATATGATCAGATATGTGAGTAGCTGTCGTCTGTTTGAAGTTGGTCAGTATCTCGGTTCCTGTTTCATACCTGATAGGTAATTGAAAATGGGTTAAGAAAGTCGTGGCTAAGGAGCTGAAATTGTCGAAAGAGGTTCTTGGCAATTCTATATACCATTTAGCCGCCGGACCTGTCAATGTCCTCTGGAAGAGGCGAAGTCTTATCGAATCATCGTTCAGAGTGTTCGATGAACACCATAGATGAAAGGTCATGACGTGATTCGACGGGTCTTCACCTGGATTTCCATTGAATTTAGGAATGTCGGAGGGAAGTTTGTGAGGAATCGCTGGCCACCAAGGGGCATAAGCAATCGGATCGTTCGTCAACCGATGTAAATCGGGTAACTCTAGAGTTGCCACGAATGGCAGCTGTTGACTCAGATTAGGCGAAGCGTACCCAGGATACGAAGGGATCGCCTGAGCAGTTGGTCTTTGCATACCGGCATAATGTATTTGATGCTGGTATGATTGATACGGTTGGTGGACTACCCCACTGTAAAGTGGTTGGTTTTGACCGTATTGTAGGTACGGTTGTCCATTGTTCGCAAAAATCTGCTGCTCGGTACCTTGGTACACTTGCTGGAACTGCGGTTGTTGATACTGCACCAACCATGGTTGTGATACCATTGGTTGTTGTGCGATGCTTACCACTGGGCCAAGATGAGGGGTAAGGGTACCCGTTTGTGCTTGTGTCGCCCCGCCAGTCGGCGATTGTGGTTGGGTTGCAGGGTCAAAGGGTTGTTGCATTACAACCTGAGAAAACTGAGGTTGACATGCAACAGGTATTGTTTGAACTTGCGACACAGTCACAATTGCTGGTGTCGTCGGGATGTTCGTCACAGGCATCTGTTGTTGCATAGAATACACAACTCTTGGTTGCTGGGGTAGCATAGGTATCCAACCACTTGTAGTTATTCCAGTATAACCTGAGTATGGTTGTGAGCTCCCGTATGGGTAACCTCCCGGAGGGGGTAATGAAAAAGCATATTGCCCCCCATACGGTGGTGGTCCGGAACCGAGAGGATTTATTACACCTCGAGGACCGGATTGCCCAAACTGATTTCCGAAAGGATCAATCTGTTGAGTTCCAACATAGGAGTTACCGGGTATTATCCCGGGAGAACAAACAGGAACAGACCATACTGTCGTCATGGCCCCCGAAGGGACCCCCTCCAGCTGTTGAGAGTTAGGGACAGATGGTATGCCGGCGAACATTGTCGGAATGACTGCAGGGAGTTCTGCTGTCGCTGTGTCATTTGGCACAGTCCTAGATGTTGACGGTTGTTCAGACATTTTGAGTCTATCCAGTAGATTGCCTAGTGATTCTTCAGGAACTTCTCTGGGTGATAGGCTAGCTTCTGATGCAGTAGGAAGTAGAGTGATCCCTGCTCCAAAATGTGTTGGAGTAGTTGCTTGCGGATCTTCTACAATTTCTTCTATTGCGATCAGACCGGGTGGAAGAGGAAGACCGTCAGGTCCGTAGAATATTTCTGGTGCCGAAGAAGGGGTTGTTTCGACAGCGACAGTTGTTTGAGGAGCAAGACTCTCTGAACCGATCACTGATGGAACTGATTCAGTAACACAAGTATTTGCTCTCAGACTAGGATCAGTGTTACTGTCCTTCTGGGGCTGTTGAACTTCTTCAATAGGGGCAGGGTTTCCAGAAATGTTTGGAGTAACCGGAACCTCAGATGTCGTCGGAACACTTGTTCTAACTTTGACAGGAGATTTGGAACCAGTTGAACGAGATCGCTTTGCCCGGGTTGTTTTCGATTCCGGAGACAAAGACGGTTGACTCGTACGCCTCCGCGAACGACGGTTCATCGATTGACTTTCTTCCACGGTTGCGGATTACTTGATCAACCAACAATGCACAGGGTAAAATGTGTTTTCGAATTGAATTAATTTTAGACGCTTTTTAAGACACAACTTGCTTTTTCATGTTTTAAGAGTCGAGAAAAAGCTAAAGATGACTCTAGTCTCCTTCGATGTATTAACGAGCCCGAAGTGACAAATGCTCGGATGGACTTTTTCAGTTATAGAGTTTGAAAAAGGCCAAAAGAAACTACTCTGGAGTTCTAGGCAGAGGGTGTGCCAAACCTTTCGCGAAACCACAGAATACGTTTTACGGTACGAGTGGTCGATCTTCGTGAATGCTGTGTTCACTGCATCGCGATCAGTAGGGCGGCCGACACGGCTTCCTATGGATAAAGGCTTTGTTCCTATAGGGGTCCCCCAATATACGCGACGGTACGCGGGGGCACAAGTCCGTATTAGTGCTATCGTCCCTCAGGAGGAATCACCCACCTTCGTAGAGATCGACGGTCACTATGTTTAACGACGCCGGAACACGTCTCTACCTAGACCTCTACTGTGTTTCGTTATGTTTCAAAGCGTTGTTAGATAAATTCAGTTCTTTTTAGGTTGATCTTGCTTAGCAGTTTGCCTTTATGGATCACCACGTGATGTATGATACAACTCCTAAATGCAGTCTAAGAATGATAAGCAAGCTTTTTCAATTCTTTCAACTTATGAAAATCTTAACTACTGAGGGAAAAGAAAGACATCATCTTTTCAAACAGATCATAGAGCACACACTGATGCACTTTTCCTAAATCGACATGCAAACTGTCAAAATGCACATGCACAATGCAAGTATTTCTTTTCTTCTTCCTTAATGTTGATGTATTACAAAAAGAAAGTTGTTGTATAATTTCGAATTCAATTTCAAGTGAAAGAAAACAAGTTTTTGTCCAATAATCAAAAGAACACCTTAAGATTCACTCGTTTCAACACAAGAAATACTGAAATTCGAACCATATAACGAAAGCAAATGTTCAAGCAGCTATGAACAGTAATAAACTAGCTCTTAGAATCACAACGACACTTTCTTACAGGCCTAGATCCAAGAGGTCACAGCAAGACTAGTTCACTTTCGCTATGGGAAACTGTGAATGAAAGCAAGAAATACAATAAGAACAATCACGGTTTCTTCATACAACTGAGGCGGAATGAAGGCAAAGAAAGGTAGTTTCAGCTGGGTATACAGGTTGACAACAGGCTGCAAAAACAATATTGAAAACTGGGCAACAGACAGTAGGGAACCCCAGTTGCACAAGGCAAAACTGGATCAGCGCAGGTACTGCACTGTCAATCTGACATGCAGCGCAGGTAGCCCCTTCGGGACCTGCGTTGCAGCGCAGGTAGCCTTTGTTGCAGCTGCACTGAAGAGACAACTCTCGTCTCTCTCAGATTCCGGGTCACAGTTTGCTCAAAAATCAATGGTTTTTGGCCAAATCAGAGGCTATCAGCCAAGTATACACTAGAGGATGATTAAGGAAGATGAACACTATCACAAAGAGCTAAAAAGAGTCCTTGTGGATCAGCTCTTCAAATCATAAACATGCCCAGCACTGAGCTAGAGTAGCTGCCCTCTACTTTGCATTCGAAGGATTCGAATGCAGTTCGATTCGGTACTCCCTTTGTTTAGGAAATGAATAGCAAGAAACACAAGCTACCAACAAGACACGGACCCCAGTGGAGTCGCCAGTCTGTTGTGGGGAAAAGTATCCAACACGGAATGACCCTATCCCACTCTAAGGGTGATAGTTCCTTAGCAACAGTTGAAGCAAAGCTATCTAAAGTTACTTCTTTATGACATGCAAGAGATGAAAGGAAGAGATCCACTTACCGATGTCTTGCGCAAATGGTCGATCCAATCTCCTCGATTTTCCGCTCGCTCCCAGCTCCAAGTCTTCTCACGGGCCTAGCTACACGAGATCCTGCGAACAAGACAAGAAAAGGAAACTACAAGAAGCATGCATTCATAATTGATTCAAGGATTAGCATAAATCAAATATGCAAGTAAGACAATACACCATTGAAACACATGCGAATAGAAGAACCTCAAATGCTTTATTAATATAAGGAAGTAAGGTTCAGGCGGTGATACAACCGTGAGAGGTCCAATCTAGCATCACCTTCCCGACGGAAAGAAATCTCCTCTTCACCTCCCTCAAGCAATCACCCAATACTCACAACTGTAAACCAACAGCAATTCTTTGCACAAAATTCCAGCCTCCTGATCCCATGGGATGAGATCCTTATATAGAGTTTTGGAGTGAAGATAAGTCAGCTTGATGTGTGACTTGTTGTCCTCTTCAACTCCAGTTGTTCTTTAGTCCTTGAGTCCACTCGGAGTTTCTACCTTCCACTTGGAGTTTTAGAACCTCTTTACTCATCATTAGGCGAATCTTCTAATCCAAGTGTCATTTTGGAAGCTTCCTGGGCACTGGCACATTGAGAAAAGATTCCTCCACATGTCATAGTACGCCCAGCGTAGGTAGCCTTTGTTGCACTTGCTATGCAGCGCAGGTACACCATAGAGCTTTTGACATTCAGCGCAGATGCTTAGTGGAGCAGCTGCTTTGATCCAAAATTGACCTGTTTTTGAGTGTTTTTCAGTGGAGAACTGATTTGTAGTGTTGTGGTTTGCTGACCTTGTTCCTCTAGGGGTAGGAACAACATGTTGAGGGACTTTGGATCCCTCAGATTATTGACATTTCATGCTCCATGCTGTAAGGCACAAAAATGTCTATAACAGCTTAGCTCCTTGCTTGATCTCTCTCCCCCTTGATAGAGCTTGCAACTGCTCTCCTACTTATCCCACTTAGAGAACACCTATAGAGGCAAAGCAACAAAACACCATCAAAGCATCTCAATCTATTATATCATAAGCATTGTAGAATCATAAATACAATGAACATACAATGGCATTCACAAATAACAACATTAAAATATACATGATTTTATGGGGGAAAAATCAAATAACTTTATTAAAATAGAAGGGGGAATTACAACCCAGCTGTCTGATCCAGCATCATCCTCCCAGTATCAAAGCCCTCTTCACTTCATCAAAAGAAAGATCACCCAACAATACAATGCTCTTTCTCAAAGACAAACTATCAACACTTCCTTGCAAATTACAAAATTCCAGCCTTCAGATCTCTCAGATGAGGTATCCATTTATAGATGTGTGCAAGGGGGGTGAGTCATCTCTGGGGTTTTGATTAGTGTCATTCCACTTGTTGTTTTTGGTTCCACTTGGAGATTTCTTTGATCTCTTACTCATTCGTGGGCGAATTCAGAGAGGCAAGTGTCATAGGAGAAGTTTCTAGAAGATTCCATGAGCATGCACTTAGCAAACTGTCTCAAACATTTGTCCATCCTCGCTCATCACGCCCTACAGAACGCCTCTTCAGTATGTATCGCATCTAGCTAGTCTACGATTCAGTATGCATCGTACCCTAATGGTGGAGAAATCAATATGGTCTTGTTTTGGCCAGTTCTAGATGGTTTTTCAGTTGGAACTTTCGGGGAATTATGTAATCAGTTGACCATGATCCTTTAGGGTATGAAACAACACTTTTATGGGTTAAAAAGCCTTAGTTTATCAGCATATAAGATTGGGGTTGATGTGCCCAAATATGTCTATAACAATTGCCCCCTAAAGCATGAAGTTTTAAATATTTTGATGTCGAGTGAAATGCTTTATCATGAGGATCTAAGGTTTTCGAAATTGGAAGGTGACCTGTATAAGGTATAATAAAATACATCATCATCATAATATAATTTTCATGATCTAGTTGAGGCAGGCATTCCCATGCTCAACTTTATTAATTCATTTTCATGTACATAGGATAGATAATCATCTGCAGTTGTAGACTGGTGATTCTTTATATGTGGAGTCATCATCCCTAGCTCGGATGACTATTTGTGCAACTTCTATGTACATTTGATGTCTTTATGTCCCTAAATATATTGTATTCCAGATGGATGAAACTAGATCTAGGGTCTTCAAACTCGATTAATCTTTTCCCGATATACAAGTCGATCCATGTGAAGAGATGTTTTGAAGTTGAACATGGAAAGACATCGCGTGATTACCAGCCAATAATGTGAGTTGTTAACAAATGCGAGAGGAATCACTGATAATGATGGTGACCCTCAAGGTACTGCAATACAATTCATGTGGTGTGAATATATGATCCGATGTCGAACACCACGCAAAATCTTTCGGTCGAAGGCCATTGATGTCAACCTATTGCCGAAAGTGAGAAACTTGCCATTGAGGTATGCAAGCTTCAAAGTACTGAAAGGGTTGTTTCTAAGTCAACTTCTTGGAGAATGAGCTGGTGTTGACAAGAAGTGACTCATTGTAGGAGGGCCTTAATGTATCTCACATCTACGACACGAAACGAAGCAAATGATTTGACGACACAAGGTTCAGGAATGGCGGTCATGAAAAATGGAGGGTCAAGGTATTTCAGTGAATGAGACATTAACTGGATGGTGGTTTCTCAACTGAATGACTTCTCTTGAACATATCGGTGACACTGAGATGGATTGGTAGCATTAACCCCAACAGATGGATGGTGTGCAAAACCAATGGCGAAATGACCAGTGAACGGAATAACCCAACCTGACTCAATCATGGTGATGGAGTGAAAGTGTCATGTTCAAGAGCGACCTGCTACCATAAAATTATTCAATTTTTCTTCCCTTTTTCCCCAGTCATTGTTGAACAATACCTCTTTATTTTTGTCAAGCATGAGGAGGATAACATATGCTTGTTCTATAATTTTCCCTTTGAGCAAACCTGCTGCTATGTTTTAGTGAGCCTAGCAACAGTGAAACTCGTTCTTGTCTAGCTGGATAAGTTTGTTGCTATTGTTTTAACGAGTTTAATGACAAAGACAACTCGGTCCTTTTCATGTTTCGAGAGTTTGAAAAGGGATGGAAAGGAAACTCCAACAGTTCTTTTTCATAGCATAATCCCTTAAGTCTAAAAAAGGATAAAATAATACAAAAGGGATGACTTTTCGATTACTTTAGCAAGCCAAGAAGACAAGCACTCGAACTTTTTTCTGAGATAATCCCTCAGGTCCGGGAAATATTAAAATATACAGGAGGGATGGCACTTCCCATTACTTTAACAAGTTGGAAAGGCCAACAACTCTACAATCTTTTCATATTTAACGAGTCTGAAAAGAGTTTAAAGAAGGCTCGTTTTTTAGGAACGAGTGACATTTAGGGTAGCAACTGGTTCCGGGTAGGCTTCGAACTTCTCAAAACAAGGTGATGTGAAGAGGTTAGCTAACAAGACCACTCGTCGCAGCTATTCGTCAAAAAGGTAAACAGTCAAGTGGAAGCGTATGATTGGCCAAAAGGATGGAGGTGATGGCAAGAACACAACCAAGGCTCAAAAGGCTAATAGCATAGTAATCACAAAGGTTATTTACCGAAGGTAGCTTCATTTTTTTTAACAAGCTTGAACCGTGGGGAAATATGCTTAGAGGTAGGTTTATTTTTTAACGAGCTTGAACCATGCAATAACTATGCTCAGGTGTAGGTTTATTTTTTAACGAGCTTGAACCATGTGATAACTATGCTCAGATGTGTTCAAAATGTTTTAATTCACGGTTTAGCACACATCATATTCTTTCGTCGGTCGTTCAACCTACTCAATCACTCCATCAAATTGATTAGAAATATATATATACACACGAAAAATGAATTAAAACTAGCATTTTACTTGAAGTATGTGAATAGTAAACATAAAAGTAGCTTTACGTTTCATTTTCATCATTCTATTTCAAATGTGGGATTTTGGAGCTCTAGAGTGGCTTTCCCCCTCAAATTAAACCATTTGATTTTGGGAGATCCGATGGACTATTTTCTGCGTCGTCAAGACTAGGTAGGAGCTAACCCTGAGCTCTTCATTTTCATCCCATCCTTCTTTGATTTTGAGTATGTTTTCTCACATTTCCGGGCCCTTAGGGTTTGAAGATTTCGTTCCCCAATCATCGCACCTTTCCAGTATCAAAATGTGTGATTCATACTGAGCTGCCAACTAGCCAGTCAGTATGCATCTCACATTGCTCAAAGGTAGGGTGCAATGGGCGCAGAAGGGCATCTTTATATAGTGATTTTTCATCAAATTCTTGCCTTTTTTTCCTCAAATTTGGATCCTAATTCATCTTTTGTTTGCATTTGAGATTTTTGTGGGATCAAGATGGTTTTCACATGTTGTGAACATGAACATAAATAAGAAGACATGATTGCTTTACATGACCCTGGCACAGTTGTTGCATTAAGAAACTGTGGCTTCCTGAAGTTTTTCCACATATCCAGCATGAGGCAACAAATCCGTTTGTTGCAATATTTTCTCAATGCTTGGGATCCGACTGACCAGGTATTCCAGATTAGAGGTAAATCCATTCCATTGACAATGGAGGACATTTACTTTTTGATGGGGTTGTCGAGGCGTGGTGCCCCTCTTTCACTTTCAGGATTCACTCGTGGGGATGAATCCGTGCAACATTACATTCATCCATTCTATAGAGATGGATCTCAGCCTAGCAGAGATGGCAAGATCAATATCCTGGATGTCACTGATCGACCCTTGAGGACCATTTGATTTACCTTTGCTAGATTGGCTGGTAGCACGCCTTTGCATTTGGCAAATAGATCTTACATGCAGTACACCCTGGAATTCTTGGAACCGAAGGTGTTCAATTGGTGCGAGGCGGTACTTCCTATCATAAAAGAACAACTCTCCAAAGTAAAGAATGGAAGAACCAATAATTTTGGCTATGGTTCCATATTGACTTCTTTTTCCTTGGAGAGGATTCCACTGATGCAGCCTCAGTACATCTCACTAGGATTGTCAGCACCCGGGGAACCATGGATGCAGAGATGGGTTGATCTTATTGCCAGACATGCTAGTCATTCACAAATTTCCTTCTCTGATGCCTTTTCAAGTGGTTCGCCCATCAGGAGATGGTCTTTGCAGAGTATCCATATGTCAGGATGGATTTCTGAGGCGACCTGGATTTGGCGTTACCAACTGGCGAGCGGTGGAGTGAATTAGGTAAAATGATTTGATCACATCTTTATTTATCAGTTTTATAATGTTTTTTTGTTTTTTAAATGTTACCAAGACTAATCAAACTTATATGTGTGTGCAGATATTGGACTAGTGCGACCAGTGTCATGCCCACGGCTGACAGATGATGCTCTAGTAGGAGAGGTTGTAGGGAGGGTTGTACTTTGAGATCTAGACGTATTGGAGACCCTAGTAGTGCTGCAGGATTAGATCGAGGGCCTCACTCTCAATATTTAGGATGTTAGGACCGATAAGTTACCTTTGAGGTTACAATGCCATACTACTGGCGTACCAAGTCGATGGACTAGGCTCTTACACATGATTGCACATGCAGTGACATGTCGTCACCAGCATCATTAGTCTAGGATGCTTCCCTGCATTCATTTTTTGAGTTTCTCACTCATATGCCCGATTTTTTCTTGGACACAAAAAATTTAGTCAAAACTATAAATAGTTATATATTTTTGATTTTCAAAGTTTTATTTTGTTTAAGTTATGCAATCCTGATGCAAATATTAATGTGAAATGATTTATTTACAAATACTGCAAATGTCTATCTAAGACATAGTTTGCTAATGAATCAGTTAACGTGTTTAAGTTTCTGGAAATGTGCTGATATTGAATGGAATCAAACTATCTTTCTAAAATCCTGACTCTTAGGAACATGCGATACATGCTTGGGATCCGAACGGAATAAACGCCAGTAAGTTGTAGAATGATGAGCTGTGAATCTATCCTGACAATGAGTCGGTGTATGCTATGTGAAATGGCATCATAGAGAAGTTCAATCAATGTGCTATACTCAGTGATGTTGTTCGTTTATCGACTAATACATATCCCCCTGAAACTCACTAACTCGTCGCTTGGAGTGAAAAATGGCCCAGGCCGCAGAGGACAGGTTTCGCGTACTACGACTAGCTCCGTCGGCATACCCAACAAATGGTTCCAAAAAGTTTGACATCTGCAACAAAAGCGAAGTGGATTACCTAACCAAAATGACAACTCTAAAAAAAAACAAAAAATGCAACAAAAGCATATATACAATAAGTGTACTACACTTAATCAAGCATAGTAACGTTTAAGATGCAACCTGTTACGAGGCTGCGATAGAGGAATCCCATCATAATCGACTAGCTCGTAAGCTCGTTTTGTCAATACTCGTTTAACAATGTAGGGGCCCATCCATAATGGTTCGAACATACCTGCTCCCAATTTATCAGAGTCTTGATCATAAAGCAAGACCAGGTCACCTTCCGAGAAGGCACGAGGCTGGACATTTTTGTCAAATTGTGCCTTGACGTGTTTCTTAATTGCTTCATTAGCTAATGCAGCATCACAATGGGTTTCATCCAGGTGGATTAGTTCCAAGAAACAAGCCTCTTCTTCTGAAGTTTTTGGAAGAAGATCAATTGCAAGTCTGAGAGATGAGATTTCGTACTAAATTGGTAAGACAGCTTCTAGACCATACACCAACTGAAAGGGTGTAAATTCGGTCGCATTTCTCACTGATGTCCTATATGCCCATAGAGATGAGTATAGGATTAAATGCCAATTCCATTTGTGGACTCCAATCATTCTCTGCAACATGCGCTTAAGGACTTTGTTTATTGCCTCGACCTGCCTGTTAGCCTGTGGATCGTGGGAAAGTCTTAATTTGGCAGTCAATTCAACCATCATGTGATTGCGAAAATGTGATCCATGATCTGTGATTATAGCCTGTTGGACACCAAATCTAGAGACTACATGATTAAAAAAGAAAAGAACATCCATTTCGCTACTATCGTTTAATGTAGGCATTGCCTCGACCCATTTTGTAAAATAGTCAACAACGACTATAATATATGTTAGATTTTAAGCTTCTATGGTTGTTTCTTGGAGTAGCATGATCCGGATTATCCATAGTATCATGTTCATTCTATCGACGTTTCAAACCCCAAAGGGGGTCCATCATCAGGACTAATCTTTAGAATATGATTGATACTTTGAGAGAAGAATCATGCGACCAGAGTATAAATAAACCTAAATCTTCATAAATTTTATAAAGAAGCCGACCCTCATATATAATTGCAAGTCAATGGTTCTTCTCTCAATTTTTATCCTTAAGATTTCGAGAAGACAGATCTCATTCCATGTATCCCCTCTGTATAGGGAAATTATGTTAGATTTTAAGCTTCTGTGGTTGTTTCTTGGAGTAACATGATCTGGATTATCCACAGTATCATGTTCATTCTGTTGACGTTTCAAACCCCAAAGGGGGTCCATCATCAGGACTAATCTTTAGAATATGATTGATAGTTCTTTTGAGAGAAGAATTATGCGACCAGAGTATAAATAAACCTAAATCTTGATAAATTGCAGGTCAGCAGTTCTTCTCTCAATTTTTATCCTTAAGATTTCGAGAAGACAGATCTCATTCCATGTATCCCCTTTGTATAGGGAAATTATGTTAGATTTGAAGCTTTTGTGGTTGTTTCTTGGAGTAGCATGATCCGGATTATCCACAGTATCATGTTCATTCTGTCGACGTTTCAAACCCCAAAGGGGGTCCATCATCAGGACTAATCTTTAGAATATGATTGATAGTTCTTTGAGAGAAGAATCATGCGACCAGAGTATAAATAAACCTAAATATTCATAAATTTTATAAAGAAGCGGACCCTCATATATAATTGCAGGTCAGCGGTTCTTCTCTCAATTTTTATCCTTAAGATTTCGAGAAGACAGATCTCATTCCATGTATCCCCTCCCAGCCAAGGTGGGGTTACATGTCATGAAATCTATGTCCCAATTAGCGAATGGCCTAATAGCAACTACTGGATGCAGTGGTGTAGGAGGTAATCTGGTTTCGCGATAAAAAATATGACAAGCATGGAAACTTCTAACTACAATTATGAAATCTTTGGATATAGTGAGCCAGAAGTAACCAACTCGTAAGATATTTTGTGCAGTAGTGTAACTAGATAGATGCCCCCCACATGCACCTGAATGACTGTCATTTAGGACTTGTTCGGCCTCCTCATGTGTCAGGAACCTTCACAGAACTGTATCGACACCACAATGGTAAAGTGTATCACCAACAATCAAGTAATCCTTGGCTTGCTATCGGATATGCCGTTGTTCAGATCAGGAGGTGTTAGGCCTAAAATTTTGGGTTTGGAGATAGACTAGTATATCTTTGTACCACGGATCACTTGATGATATCAGAAACAGAGTCTCATCCATGATTGATGCTTTAGATGTTAAATTGTTGGACAACGATGGGAGGTCACAAAGTAACTCCACGAAGATGAGAGACTTCTTTGATTTTGATTAAACTCTTGCAAAATGGATATCCATTTGGAATATTTGCCCCCTAGTAATTGATGCGACAGAATGTAGGTCATAGGGTTGCAATCTGACACAATGGTAGTTTTGCGAAAGAGAATATAGTGTCGAAATCTATGTACTGCTTGAACAGATTCTAAAGCCAACTTTTCAACATAAGAGTACTTGCTTTCTGTACCATTAAGGTTGCAACTTAAATAATATATAGGATGTTATATTCCATTATCTTCTTGCACTAAAACCATGGCGATGGTCGTATCTGTAGCGAGATATAGGTTAAAGTCTTTTTGACATTCAAGAGCATACATTAATGATGTTTTTATCAGGGAACCTTTCAAAGCATAAAAGGAAGCTTGCGCAACTTGATCCCAGTGGAAGGGTACTCCGTTTCTCAATAGACATGTATAACCTTTACCAAGTTCGACATAATGTGGAATGAACCTCCTCAGAAAGTTAGCTTTACCTTGGAGTTTCTGAATCTGAAGCAAATTTGAAGGTGGAGGCATGTCAAGGATTTCTTGAACCTTAAATGGGTCGAGTCGATTTCCATCCTTAGAAACTACAAAACCAAGTAATCATCCAAAACCAGCACAAAACACACATTTATGTGGATTGAGTTGTATCTTGTAGTGTCGGCAACGTAGAAATATGGCTCTCAAATGCTTCAAATGATTAGATCGCTTTCACGAATGAGCTGGTAGATCGTCGAGATACGGTTGAACGATGTGTTTGATGTCATGGAAGGCATAGTTCATTGCCCTTTGAAAAGTCACCCCTGTGTTCTTAAAACTGAAAGGTAATTTACGATACACGAATGTACCCCATGGACATATAAATGTAGTCTTCGTCTGGTCCTGAGGGCAGATATTGATTTGGTTGTACCTGGAAAATCCATCCATGAATGAAAAGATTTTGTATCCTGGACATTCATCAATTATTTGGTCGATAAAGGGTGTAGGATAGTTGTCCTCTGGACACACTTGATTTACATCCATATATAATCGACACACACTCTAATTGTTCCTTTCTTTTTCATCACAGGAACAATATTTGATACCCAATCAGTTAGAGGAACAGGGTAAATGAAGCCAACATGCAAAAGTTTTTCAACTTCTGCCTTTATGGCAGCGACTTTCTTCGGGTGAACAGGTCGAAGCCGTTGTCATACGGGTTTGACATCTGGATACATCTTGATTTAATGTTCAATAATTCTTGAGTCAATGCATGGTATTTATTCATATGACCATGCAAAGACATCTCTGAACTTGCGAAAGAGAGCGCACTATATTTCCAGTTTTGATGGAGAAGAAGATTTTCCAACATGAATATTCTCTACAACATTGGGTTTGGTCGAGATATCAATGGCGATAGTTTCTTCAGTATTGGACATATTTTGCTTGGAATCCACTGTATTTACAGCATTTGATAGAAAATAAAAAATTGAAGGATGATTAAGGTCGCTTGAATAATCTTCATTGTTATCTTGAAGGTGGGAATGATGGTGTTAATGTTCCCACGACATCTTTCTTATCATCATTGACTGGATGATTCCTTCGTCTGTAGCATGTATACGAGACCAAGGATCGGAAGAGGTACCATACTCTAGGGACCTATCTATCCAAACACTCGTTGAGTGTTGCTTTGGGTTTGTCGCCCAGGCCCAGAAAATCGATCGCTACAAAGATTCTATGGGGCCTGGGAGCAACACCTCGCGATGATACACACTATCAAAAAGGTCAGAGTTCTTCTTAATCTTAAATGATGTGGAGGAGACCATATGATAGGTTTCCACTGTGGCCACTTCTGCCAGATCAGTTGGAGGCGGGAGGGAAAAAGTACCCATTAAGGAAGGGTCTTTTAGGAGACCTACTTCGACATTTTGAAGCGAAGGAGAACTTCCATGCATCAATGGAATGCTTCCAGTAGCTTGTGAACTATTGGGGAAAAAGGTTAGTTGGTCAACGATTGTAATTCCACCTTAGAAGGGAAATGAAATCTTTTTAAAATATGTAGACACAATGGCAGCCATAGCATAAATCCAGGGCCTTCCCAGTAAGATATTGTAGTCGATGTTTCCATTAATGACCTTGACTTCAATTTCTAGTATCTTGCCCCCTAGTTCAACTTGCAAGCTACTAAAAATCCCATACAGTGTGTATGTTCTTCCATCGAATGCTTTTAATGTCGTTGACGATCGTGACAAGGGTGGTGAACCTAGATTTTTCCAGCAACTCATTGACATAATACAAGTAGATGCCCCCTCATCAATTATCGTTTGATGAATAGTTTTATTGAGGGCTTTTACTTGTATAAGGAAAGCGAGTTGGGCCGGTAACTGAGGTGCGTATCCTTTATGGTTAAAGGCCACAATATTGGAATCCGCTGGATCAATCCCACCTATTGTTGATAACAAAGCCTTCTTTTGGGAGGGGCAATTCTATAGTACTTCAGGTGTCATCATAGCAGATGGCGATTGAGCTAGATCCTCCACTATATTATAATTCTGTGTAGCTCGAGCATGAGGATTAAATGTCGATTTATGTACTACTCCCTTTGATGGCTTTATAGTTAATTTAGGAATGATGGGCGGAACAACTTCTGGTGAAGTTGTTGTTGAACTACTGGGTTGATTTGTAGCCTTGTTGTTTGATGACAGTGGATTCCCATAATCTTTATTCCTTTTCGATATCAAAGCATCATTTTTATGTTTTGAGACAGATAGCATAAGCACTTGGGATGTGGAAGCATGATCAATAGCAACCAGATTAGTTTCTGGGTTAGGAAACAGATCAATCAACATTGTTGAGGTATTTGAAGTCTTTAACAATTTTGTAGCCTCAGCTCGATGTGGACAATTTCTCATGTAATGGTCCTCATTACAAATGTAACATGGATTAGGAGGTTTCCTTCACCTATTAGGGTTCTCAGAAGATTTTTCAGGAGTTGAGTTCTCCTGTTTCTTCTTATTATTTTTCCCTTTCTTCTTGCCCCCTGGTTTCTTTCGATCTTTGCCTTTGTCAGATGACAAAGCATTAACCTTCAAGGCAAGTAGTTTGTCATTTTTGTTTTTGTTAGAAACTACAAGGGCTTTACCAGATGGAGCTTTTATGGTTTGTGTGCTTGAGGTATCGATCACGCCATCACCACCATGAGATTCCTTGTTCGATTTAGGAGGGGGAGGAATGGAAAATTCCGGTCTAGGAGCGTCAGGAATTTTGTCATAAAGTGTGCCAGACTAAGTATAGATCAAGTCTAAATATTGGGCACGAGCAATGACTTGCTCTTCAGTGAAAAGTCCTCCTTTTGCCACGTCTTCAGTTATAGATGGTAAGAAGGACTTAATAAACCACTCAGCTAAAAGTTGATCAGGAACATGTCTTTACCATTCATCGATGACATCGCCACTCATGAATATGATCAAATATGTGAGTAGCCATGGTCTGTTTAAAGTTGGTAAGGAGTTATGTTCCCATTTCGTACCTTATGGGTAACTGAAAGTGGGTTAGAAAAGTAGTGGCAAGGGCGCTGAAGTTATCAAACAAAGCTCTAGGCAATTCAATATACCATTTCACTACCAGACCAGTTAGCGTTCTCTGAAAAAGGTGAAGCCTAATCGAATCATCATTTAGGGTGTTAGATGAGCACCACAAATGAAAAGTCATTACGTGATTCAATGGATCTTCACCTAGATTTCCATTGAATTTAGGAATATCGGATGGAAGTTTATGAGGAATCGCTAGCCACCAAGGGGCATATGCAATTGGATCATTTGTTAGTCGGTTCAAATCTAGTAATTCCAAATTTGCTACAAAAGGCAACTGCTGATTCAAGTTAGGTGAAGCATACCCAGGATAAGACGGAATCACCTAAGCAGTAGGTCTTTGCATACCGGCATAATGTATCCGATGCTAGTAACTTTGATAAGGTTGTTGGACATAACCAGTATAGTATGGTTGTTGATAACCATTTTGAAAATGTGGTTGTCCCTTACCTACAAAGCCTTGTTGCTTAGGTCCTCGGTAGGTTTGCTAGAATTGTGATTGTTGGTATTGCTCTAGCCATGGTTGTTGGACCATTTGCTATTGCCCAAAACTAGAAGATTGACCAAGATGTGGCGTGATAATACCCATTTGAGCCTGAGTCATTCTAGGTAAGGAAGCACTAACCTGAGGTTGTGATTGAGCCATAGAGACAAGAGGTTGTTGTATTGCAACCTAAGAGACTTGAGGTTGACACATGACAGGCAATGCTTGTACTTGCGACACAGTCATAATAACAGATGTGGTGGGAATATTTCACATAGGTTGTGTTGGTTGTATTGAATATACGACCCTTGGCTATTGAGGCAGTATTCGTACCCAACCGCGGGATGTAAATCCAGTTTGACCTGAATTTTGTTGTAAACTCTCATATGGTTGTTCTCTAGGAGGGAACAATGAAAAAGCATACTGCCGTCCATATGGTGGTAGTCCAGTGTTCAAAGGATATATTGGCCCTTGAAGACTGGTTTGCCCAAATTGATAGTGGCATGCAGGATCAATTTGCTAAGTTTCAACATAAGAAATACCAGATGGGACTCCAGATGAACAAGTAGGAACAGACCATGTCGTCAAAATAGCCCCTGAGTGGACTCTAGCTAGTGATTGATAACTAGTTGGGACAGATGGTATACTAGCAAACATAGTAGGAATGGAAGCAGGAAGCTCTACCATAGATGTATTAGATGACATGGTCCTAGATGTTGATGGTTTCTTAGACATGTTTAGTCTATCCAAAATATTTCCTAGCGATTCGATGGGAACTTGCGATGAAGGATGATTAAAAGAACTAGCTTCAGGAGTAGAAGGATATAAGGGGATCGCAGTTCCAAAATGTAATGCCATGCTGGATGGAAGATCCTCTACTATCTCCTCTATAGCAATCAGTCCAAGTGGAAGAGGTAGACCATCAAGTCCGTAAAATATTTCTAGAGCCGAAGAAGGTATAGCTTCTCCAGTGGCAGATATTGGAGGAGTGACACCTTCTGAATTCTGGAACTCAACTTCCAGATGTTCAGTTAAGTGAACTTCAGTTTCTGGATCAACTCTAGATGGAGTTGTTTCAAGTATAGAAGTGTCTACCGTTACACTAGGATCAGTTCTAATGCCCTCTTGTAACTTCGGAACCTCTTCTATAAAAGCAGACGTACCAGAAGTGATCGGAGTAATTATAGTCTCTGACGATGTTGAAACACAAGTTTCAAATAAACTAGGTGAATTTCACTTAGTTAAACGAGACCATTTTTCCCGGAATGGCTTCGTTTCTAGAGTCAAAGACGGTTGACTTGCTAGTCTCCATGAACGACAGGGTTTTGATTGACTTTCTTCCACAATTGCAGATTACTTGATCAACACAAAATGAAGGGGAAAATGATGTTATTTCGAATTTAATAAATTTTAATGACACTTTGACACAATGTTTCTTTTTCAATTTTTAAGAGTCGAGAAAAAGCTAAAGATGACTCTAGTCCCCTTCAATTTTTAATGAGCCTGAAGTGACAAGTGCTTAGATGGACCTTATCTTTTAAGGAGTTGAAAAGGAACGAAAGTGACTACTCTAGAAATCTAGACAGATGGATTACCAAACCAATCACAAAACTGCAAGATACACCTTGGCGATAAATTAAAGAGAAATTACCAAGGACTTATGTATGGCAATCAATCTTCCCGAATGTTGTGTTCAGTGCATTGCGATCGATATGGCAGTAGACACGGCTTCCTATGGATAAAGGATGTAAGTGTAATGTGGTCTCCCAATATATACTTTACGGTATCGGGAGTACAAGTCTGTGCTAGTACTTGTCGTATCAAAGAGGAGGAATCACCCAACCTTCGATGAAAACGATAGTTACTAGACTTTACGATGCCAGAACACGTCTCTAGCCTAGACCTCTAGATGTGTTGCATTAGGTTCCAAAGTGTTGTTAAGTTCATTAAAATTTATTTTAGAGTTGATCTTGTTTAAAAGTTTTCCTTTCAATGGCTCACCGCGTGATGTTGATTTGAAATTCTTAAAAATGCAATCTACAATGATAAGCAATCATTCTTTATTTTGATCAATGAAAATCCTAGCTACTAGGGAAAGAAAATTATGATTCTTTCAAACAAAGAGTAAAGAGCACACTCTAAATGCACTTTCCTAAATCATTTTTCGCAAACAAGCTAAATGAAAATGCAAATGCATGTATTTGTTTTTCATTCTCTTAATGTGAGGAATGCCAAAAAAGAGAACTAAGTATAGACCTGAAACATTTCACTCAAAGCGACATTTTGACAATTTCCTTTTCAAAATAGAAAGGAAGACTGAACGACACTTTTCAATTTCGAATAGAAAATGCTTTTGACACTTCGAATAACAACAAATGAAATCAAGTATATGACAAAAAGTTCAATCAACTATTCGGAGAAGGAAGACTTTACGACACATCTCTTTTTTGACACAAAACGACAGTGATGACACTCTTTGTACCAAAACGACAGATCAATTTAGGCAACGTTTCGACAAAGGATTGTAAATGATGAACAAATACATAAAAACATTTAATAATCCTAATCAATTGAGGTTGATTTATGTAAATGAAGTAGGCTTCAATAATGAGGTATTGTTCATACGCAGCAAAACAATTAAACGAAACTGAGAACAAGGACAAAGACCCAAATTCCAAGAAGGGAAATAGGCTCAGTTAGTCATTGCACCTATGCTTCACAGAAACAAGTATGAATCACATCTTCTACACTCGAGAAGTGTGATGCATACTTGTTGACAGTGATAGACAGTGTGATGGGCCAGGGAGCACAACTGAGGTGGGTTTTGGCTAGAAATTGCAGCTGATTTTAGTGAGTTAAGCTGAGCTATGATGGAAAGTAAAGAGAAAAGTACATAGGAATGATCTTGGGAGGTTACTGAGCTACCAAAAGGACCTCTAGAATGCTTGTAAGTCAAATGTTTGATTCATAAACTAAACTAGAGATTGACTGAAGCAACATTCATCTACTATGCAATTGCAGAGCAAGAGCAGTTTGAAGGCTATCTGGCTAACTTCAGGCTCCGTTAATAGTTTATAAAGAAAACAATAATAACAAACAAACATCTATTCGTTCCCTAGTGGAGTTGCCATTTTGTTTCTAACAAAACTAGTGTCTTTTCGATCTGCTAGCCCTCTAGGATTGGCAGTTATCCTAGAAACAAACAATCAAAGCGATTTGGGATTTCCTCTATGTATTATAGATAAGAGAGAGGCAAAGGAACCAACCTGGATATTTTGCTTAACTCCTTGCTTGATCTCTCTCCCCCTTGACAGATCTTGCAACTCCTCTCCTACTTATCCCGCTTAAAGAATACCTGTAGAGACAAAGCAACAAAACACCATCAAAGCATCCCGATCTATTATATCATAAGAATTGCAAAATCAGAAATACAATGAACATACAATGGCATTCACAAATACACGATTGTATGGAGGAAAAATCAAAGAACTTTATTAAAATAGAAGCAAGAATTAAAACCCAGTTATCTGATCTAGCATCATCCTCCCAGCATCAAATCCCTCTTCACCTCATCAAAAGCAAGATCACCCAATAATATAATGCTCATTCTCAAAGACAAACGATCAGCACTTCCTTGCAAATTAGAAAATTCTAGCCTTCAGATCTCTCAGATGAGGGATCCATTTATAGATGTGTGCAAGGGGGGTGAGTCATCTCTGGGGTTTTGATTAGTGTCGTTCCACTTATTGTTTCTGGTTCCACTTGGAGATTTCTTGGATCTCTTACTCATCCCTGGGCGAATTCAGAGAAGCAAGTGTCATACAAGAAGTTTCTAGAAGATTCCATGAGAATCCACTTAGCAAACTGTCTCGAACATTTGTCCATCCTCTCTCATCGCACCCTACAGAAGGCCTCTTTAGTATGCATCACACCTAGCTAGTGTAGGAGTCAGTATGCATTGCACCCTAACAATGGAGCAATCAGTATGGTCCTGTTTTGGCCAGTTCTGGATGGTTATTTAGTTGGAACTTTTGGGGAATGATGTAATTAGTTGACCATGATCCTTTAGGGTATGAAACAAAAATTTTATCGGTTAAAAAGCCATATATTATTGACATATAAGATTTGGGTTGAAGCACCCAAATATGTTTATAACACCTGGTATAGGTTGTGGTCAGATCATCTGCTACAACTATGGATATCCAGGGCACTACGGGTGAGAATGTCATAATCAGACATGCCCATCATGTCAATACTATAGCCAGTTTGACCATACTATAGAAGAATGCCTGGTGCTGATAGCTAAAATGTAATAGAAGAAAGTGCAGCCTCAATAGCCTACACAAAACTTACACATCTTGAGAGTTGAGCCCCGTGAGGAGTATCAAAGCATGAATGTAGTGTTGAGGAGTGTAATAATGACTGGCAATGATAAGGAAGAAGATGGATGGGTTCACAAGGCCTTAGAGAAGGAAGTTTTTTTTTATTTGGAGCGCAGTAAGGAAACTTTTATGGAAGCTAAGAAGAGCTTCGCTGAGGCCTCCACCTCAGGAAGCCAGAACAAGGTACAAGAAACTAGCGCGACTGTAGAGTGTTGGCTTGTATGGGCCTGACCCAAGTTTGGAAGAGTTATTTAGCCAAGAAAATCTCGCAGCTACCGGCCCTTTCGGCAACAACCTGTGGAGCGTGGATTGAGGTCTCACCCAAGGTAGCAGGGGAGGGTGCTAGAACCAGGTTTTGACACCCTAGGGATGTCTTAGTGTGGTTTGGGAGGTTCGCGCACTGGTTTATAGCTCCGCGCTGTTCAGTACTCGCACTGATCTAGACTGATTATTTTTTTCTTATTACTGTGTTGTTCTACTATTATGAGTCAGAGCTCTTCAACAGGTCTTTAAGTAAACACTTAACCAACATAATCGATTCGCACAGAAAATGAACCCAGATTCGCATACACTTATCACATTTGCATTAACTAGATATAGAAAGGTAAACCATAAAGACAGATGAGTGATAACACATAATTTACATAAGCAAACTTATCTTTATTATTATTCTCCACCAATACATCCAGATCTACCCTGTGCACTCAGCTATAGGAATCCGCGCACACATTTGTGGATCTTCCAAGCCTCTGCGCACATATCTGTAGAGCCTTTACCTACTACCCAACCCTCGACTCGGACTTACAGATGCGTTCAGACTATCTTCTTTAAGAACCCATTACATTTCATCCCTCAAAAGAACTGTCGTTCCCTCACAGAGTCGCGCTCTATTTATATCCTTCATTGGCCCACGATCCTTGTGCGGGCTGACTCTATTTACATTACTTTTTATTATTTTCGGGTGGACTACCCTTTGACTCAATCTATTACGCTTCACACTCTGCATAATTCAGAGTTTTTACAATATCTTAATCCTACTTCTTGGGCTTTCTGCCCCAGAACCATTACAGGACCTCCGCTACCCAACAGTCTCGCAACACAATCATCATGACTCGTCCTGAGTCACTTGTCAGCACGGCTAGACGCTCTGCCTTGGCTTCATGGTTTGCCTCACTCTGAGTGGTGCTCATCATCCTGCTACTCCTTCCTTGTCTTCTTGCAATGCTTTAGCCATCTTTTGCTTCAGTGTTTCCACCAAATCTCACAACCGATAATGCTCATTCTACTCTGCTCGGCTAACGTAGAACGCCTCCTCCAAGGATTCTAGCGCAAGCAGGGGAGCGAGCTCCTGGTACCGCCGTAGCTTCATCCGACCTTCGTACATGCCCTTCACACTGTCCGCTGCAGCTTGTGTTGCAATTTTGCAAGACCCTGGCTACTGTCCACAAGATTCCAATCTTCGAGGGACAATAGGGATGACTTATTAACTACATATCTACCTGTGGTCACCATCTGTTCATCCTTTTGTTGTTTTGTTGTAGTGCACCGACCTGCCCTTGGGTGAGGCAATGGCCTCCGGACCAATTCTACTTTGTGTTCCCTCTTTTCTGGTATAGCTCCTACTGCTGCTGTTGCAGCCTCTAGGATGCCCACTGCTGTCACCCGCATACTCCTTAGAGAGTCTTGCCTCTCTATCGACCAGATGACTACCTTCGGGTGCATACCTTGTGCATAGATAATGAACAACGCCATCTATGTTTTCGAAACGTAGGACACCTAGTGGACTCCCCTCAGTACTTTATAAGTCATGGGAAATTAAAATGCAGTGATTGCCACTCATTCCCATTCATGTAACCTTCTTGTGTGGAATCTGTAGCCATTCGTTCCATATTTAACTCATATTGTTTCTCTTAATTGCTCGTCACCTGCTCCCTTTTGCCGTGATGTAGCCATCTTGTCATATCTAATGGTCATCATTCCTTTTATCAGCGTGTTCGCATGAGCCTTCTCATGTGATCGCAATCCTTGTGTATAGTCAAATTTACGCGTACTATAGTACTCGTGCATCCGGCCCCTAGGCTCCTTTATCATCCCCCCTCTCTTGAAACTAGGTGGAGTGGTGGGACTATTTTCTGAATAGCTAGTCAGGTGGTCAGCCCACCTGTGTAGAGCTTGAGGTGACTGCCATTCACTCTTCTTGGGAAGGGGTCTCCATTGAGTTTAGCCAGCTGAACCGTGCCCCCATCAGTGACTTCCTTAACGACATAGGGTCCCAACTAGTGCATGCGGAGTTTTCTTGGGAATTTTTCAAACTTACTGTCATAAAGCAATACCAGATTGTTCTCTTTGAAGGTGCGCACCTTGACATGGTGATTGTGCCACGCTTTCTCGCGTTGTTTCTATACCCGCTGACGGAATCCAGCCAAAAATCATTCCTCCTAAAATTCTTCTAGCTGCGAGCCGCTCTTCCAGGGCCCCACGGTTTGCCACACCTATGATTGCTGCGATCCGCAAACTAGGCACAATATATTCCATAGGCATAACTACCTCCTTGCCATAAACTAACCGGAACGGTGTCTGGCATATCAGCTTCTTGCATGTGGTTTTGTATGCCCATAATGTGGCAAGAACGCGCAAATCCCAGTCATTTTGTCGCGCATTGAAGACCTTTGTCAGCGCACTATCCAGAATTTTTTTGAATGCCTCAATGTTCCCATTCGCTTGCGGATGGTACGGCATGCTCTGTTGGTGTTAGATCTGGAATTCCCCAGTGAGTGTGTTGATCGTTTCATTCAAAAAATGTGTTCCCCTATCACTCATGAGAATTTTTGGGTAGTCGTTCACCTAGTTACTACGTTCTCGAACAAGAATTTTGCTACTACCACAGCTGTACAATCATTAACCAGCTATGCCTCGACCCATCGGGTCAAATATTCAATCACAGTGATGATATAGTGTGCACCCGTCTTTCCTCGTGGTTCGATAGGCTCGACAAAGTCGATTGCCCATTTCTCAAATGGCTGTTGTGTTATCTATGGCTAAAGTGGAATTTCATCCCTTCGTGACGGTTTTCCCATCCATTGACATGCATCGCAGGCCCGACAGTATGCTTCTGAATCTTGATGTAGAGTAGGCCACCATAATCTAGCGCAGAGAATCTTCTGGGCTGTGGCTTGGCCCGCATAATTTCCACCAGCAACCCCTCCATATGCTTTGGCCATGATTTCTTCACGCTTGAATTCTAGTACATATCGATGCAATATTTCACCGTTTCCCATCTTGTAAAGGTGACTTGCAATTACGGTAAAATCTACTGCATGTATTACTAGTTCCTTCTTTTGCTGGAGATAATACCCTTGCGGCGTAATGCCCATAGTTAAAAAGTGGATAATATTTTCAAAGTGGCCATCTGCAACATGCATGGCATACAACTAGGCATCCAGAAGTCCCTCTTCTAGATTTGTTGGTTATTCGCTGGTCTCAATTTGGGATAGATGATTTGGGCCTGCATTTAGACGTCCTGACTTTACAAAAACCTCAAAATCATATTCTTGAAACAATAGCAACCATCGAAAAATGTGCCCCCCCAACACAGGCTTATTCACTAGGTACTTGAGCACAGAGTGATCCGTGTACATCTTAAAATGTCCTCCAAGCAGGTAGTGATGGAACTTTTGGAGTGCGTATACCATCGCTAATCCCTCTCTCTTAGTAGTAGAGTAATTCTTCTCTGCTTTAGCCAACTTGCAAACACAATTGGATGGTCCAGTCCCTTCACTCTTGGTTAAGTGAGTAGTGCTCCTAGTGCAATACAGGACACGTCCACATGCACATGAAACTTGACATCTGTTGTGGGGAAAAATTCCTATGCAGGACGATCCTATCCACCTAAGGTGTGACAGTGCCTTAGCAACAAACAGAGACAGCTATTCTAGTATTCTTCCTTTATGAATTAAGAATGAAGAGAGATAGATGGACTAATCGGTGTCTTCCGTTTGTCCCTCTATCCGGTTCCTCTTCTCTTGGAGAGTTCCCAACTACTTGTCTTCCCGCTCGCCCAGCTTCAAGAGGTTTCTGCGAGATCACAAGAAGAGAACACTACACAAGACATGGACTCATATTCATAACTAGTTCAGGATTAGAAATAAACTAAACATACTAATGCAATCATACATAAAAGATACATCAGTATATAGGAGAAACCAAGATAGCTTTATTGATGAATAACAAGGTTCAGGAAGAGATACAACCCAGAGGGCTCCAATCCAGCATCTCCTTCCCAGCAAATGGAATTTCTATCTTCACCCCCTTCAAAGCATTAAGCACCCAATGATTCCAATCTCAAACCAACAACAATTCTTTGCAATAACAAAATTCCAGCCTCCAGATCTCATGGAGGAGAGATCCATATATAGATATTTGGAGAGAGGATGAGTCAGCTTGAGATCTAACTAGTGTCCTCTCCCTCTGTCAGTTCTTGATTCCACTTGGAGGTTCTTGCTTCCACTTGGAGATTAGGAACCTCTTACTCATCACCAGTTGAATTCCCTGAGGCAAGTGTCATTGAGGAAGATTTTGGAAGCTTCCTGGGTTTTGACACCTCGTGGAATGAACTTGCCACATGTCAACTCTCGCTCAGCGTAGGTAGCCAGTGTTGGCTTTGACATTCAGCGCGGGTAGCCAGTGTTGGCTTTGACATTCAGCGTAGACAGCTAGTGGAGCCACTGAATTGATCCTGAATTGACTTGTTTTTTAGCAGTTTCTGGTGGAGAACTTCTGTGAATTGTTGTGGTTTGTTAGCCTTGTTCCTCTAGGGGTAGGAACAACATGTTTAGGGACTTTGGATCCCTTAGATTATGGACATTTCATGCTCAATGCTGTAAGGCACAAAAATATCTATAACAGTTGCCCCCTAAAGTATGAGGCCGTTTATCGGGTGACATGCTTTATCAGGGGGATCCGAAGTTCATCCAATGCTGGGAAGAGACCTGTGATAAGATACAATACAATACATTATTTTTCATACTGCTTTCATGATCTAGCTGAGGTGGGCATTCCCATGCTCAGCTTTATAAATTCATTTTTCTGTACACAGAACAGACAATCGTCTGATGGTAGACTGATAATTTTGATGAAATTATCATCCTTTGAGTAGGATGATTATCTGTTGCAATGATGTACATGTCAATGCCTTTATCTTTCCTGAATATATATCGCAGCCCGGATGGATGAAACCAGATCCGGGGTCTTCAAACTCGTTCGATCTTCACTCTAAGTACAAGTCGATCCATGTGAGAAATGTTCTGAAGTCGAACATGGAAATACATCGCTTGATTACCGGTCAATGAGGTAAACCGTTAACAAGCGCGAGAGGAATCACCGATAATGATAATGACCCTCAAGGTACTGCAGTACAATTTACGTGGTGTGAATAAAGGACTTGGCGTCGAACACCACGCAAAATCTTTCGGTCGAAGGTCATTGATGTATACCTGTCGCCGGAAGTGAGAAACTTGCCATTGAGGCAGGCAAGCTTCAAAGTACTGAAGGGGTTGTTCCTAGATCAACTTCTTGGATAATGAGCTGATGTCGACAAGAAGCGCTCCGTCAAAGGAGGGCCTTAATGAATCCCACATCAATGACACAGAACGGAGCTAATGATTTTGATGGAGGTGAAAACGATCTGTGACATATGATTGAGGGTGGCGGTCATGAAAGGATGAAGGATAATGTACGACAGTGGATGGGACATGGTTGACTTTTCTGAACGACTTCTCTTGAACATGTGGCGACACTGATGCGATGGATCGGTAGCATTACCCCAAATATGGATGGTATGGCGAGACCATGGATGTGACAGGTGAATGAAACAACCCAACCTGATTGTGGTACGGAGGAAAAGTGTCATGTTCAAGAGCGACTTGCTACCATCAAAGTTTTCTTGAGTTTCTCCCAATTTTTCCCTAGTCATTGCTGACCAGTACCTCTTTATTTTTGTCAAGCTTGAGGAGGATAACATATGCTTGTTCTATAACCTGCCCTTCGGGCAAGCCCATCGCTATGTTTTAACGAGCCTAGCGATAGTGAAACTCGTTCTCGTCTAAAGACAAGTTTGTCGCTATTTAATGATTTTAACGAGTCTAACGACAAAGATAACTCAGTCCTTTTCATTTTTAGAGAGTCTGAAAAGGTACATAAAGTTAACTCCAAAAGTCCTTTTTCGTCATCTAATCCCTTAGGTCCGAAAAAGTATAAAACAATACAGAAGGGATGAGTTTTCAATAGTTTTAACGAGCCGAATAAAACAAGTGCTCGATCTTTTTGTGCAATAATCCCTCAGGTCCAAAAAGATTAAAATCTAGAGGAGGGATAGCACTTCCTGTCCCTTTAACGAGCTCGAAGGCCAAGGACTCGGCAATATTTTCATATTTTACGAGTCAGATGAAAAGAGCTTAAAGAAGACTCGTCTTTTGAGGAAAGAGTGATAAAACGGGTTAGCAGCTGATTCCAGGTACAGGTTGGAATTTTCCAATCACGGCAGTGTCACAAGGATGGCTAGTGAAATCACTCTTCGCAGCTGTTCCTCAAAATGGGTAAACAAACATATGGAGGTGAACGATTGGCCAATGGAAAAGTGGAGGTGACGGTGCAAACACGACCAAGGCTTTAATGCCTGATGATATTACATTCACAGTGGTTATTTACCGGGATAGTTCATTTTTTAACGAGCTTAAATGTGGGTGGAAACATTTGCTCGATTTTATGTTTATTTTTTAACGAGCATGAACTATACGATAAAACTGCTCGGATCTTGCGTTTATTTTTTAACGAGCATGAACTTTGTGCTAAAACTGCTCGATTACCCAGTCATATGATAAGAGTGTCTCATTAAGATTCTATTTTTTATGGAGCTTCATCTTATAAAGCTATGCCCCGCATCCTTTCTTTATGCAAGTTAGGAAACGGCTAACCCAAAAAATAGATAAATAACCGCTCTTTGCTTGCATTCCAAAAGGTTTGCATGCCCCCAGGTATAAAGTATGATTTCAAGGTTACCTCTACTTCTTTTCCATCAAAATAATTGTTTTAACGAGAGAGGCTTACCTCTTTCAGGTTACCCAAAGATTGTCTCGTTAATCTTTCAAACAAAACACTTCCTCGGCAATGTCTACCGAAATAGACAAAGGTGAGTGACGATGCCCGTCAACTCACATAACTTTGACAAAAGAATCTTATTCTAGAATAACCCTCTTCCAGCATGGGCGGGGTACAGACTAGTCATATTATCCCGCGGAAACCTACCCTATACCCAAAGTGTTCCTGCCGAAGCAGACCAGGACGCATGCCCCCTGGGTTCCAGTCATATCCTCCCGGATTACTCGCGCTCATCAGGAGGACGGACCGTGGGTTGAGACACTTCTTGCGTGAAGAGACCATTTAGGGATGGTACATGACTATTTGCGATGCGTGATCCGGGGAATGAAAGTTGGTCCACGAGCTTGACCACTCTCCCTTCATGCGGAAAACACATTACTCTAAAGAGTGAGGAGACGATGGCTCCCATGCAATATATATAGTCTCGTCCAAGGAGTAGGTTATAATACAAGGGTCCTTGAACGACCATCACGTTCATTTGAACGGTCTTCCCTTTCAATGTTATGGGCACATTGGGGAGGATCCCTAAAGGTCAACTGGTTCCTTTATCAAAGCCTGATAGATTTCTCATTTCAGGCAAAAGCGCTGGCGAACCAAGCGCTTTCCAAGCAATAGAGGAAAGGATACTCACAGATTCCCCCTCATCAATGATAGTTCCAGCCATTACCATTCTGTATATTTGAACGATAATTCTGAATGGTATGCTTGCTGGCAACCGGGGTCTGCCTAGTTGGTTCCAGTCGAACGAGACAACTAGGTTGCTTGGTGGTGGGACCGAGTAGACGGTCGGGTATGACTCTGATGAAGTTCCTTCCTGCGATAAAGGAATGGGCGAATTGCCCCCTTGTTCGTCGGAGTCTGTGTTGATGAAGAGAATTTGGACGGTGTCGTCTTTAGTCTCCTCTGTGATGGTATCATTCGAAGATAGAGCCTCTGAAGGCAAAACCGGGTCAACTGCCGTCTCAACCTTTAGACTTTCGTCAGGTATGGATTCAGATGGTTCATCTTCAATGATAGGTGCTTCGGCCGACCACCTGGGCGGGCCAGCCGGGTTCTCAACTAGTGAAGGACTTGGCAGGAGTTTTTGATATCCAGGAGGAAGTTGCGATCGTAAGATCGGGCGATCTTCCAAAACTCTTTTAGCCTCATCTAAGAAGGGACAACGGTGGATGGCATGGTCGTCTTCACACAGTTTGTAGGGAAATCTAGCTTTCCCTCTCTATCCTGGGGCTTCACTTTCACTAGTTGACGGTGTGCAGTCAACATGGTTATCAGAGGTTGACGCCACCGAATTGTGCAAATTGGGAGACCAGTCCCTTAGTATCCGAGGGATGCAGGGACAATCTCTGTGGAAGTGGTCTCCCTTGCATATGACACATGGCGATTTAGGCCTAGTCAGTGCTGTGTGTGGATTTTTGTCAGACGACACTTGTTTGCCCCCAGTCTCTTTTGGCTCCTTCTTCTTCTTCTCTTTCTTCTTCTTTTCCTTCTTCTCCTTAGGAACTTGGTTTTTTGTTTTACCAGTTCCGTCAAGCGAAGAGGAAGGAGGAGAGGAAGAGTTAGATGAAGTAGAAGGCTGATTGGCAACTCTGGTCTAGTCTAACTGTTGACTCGACTGTTCAGGAATAGTGGTGTTCTGAACGACATTGGTTGAAAAGAGACAGACGGCAGGCCAATTGTCAGTCCTGGAAGCGACAATGTGGCCATATGGGGCGCACCAACATCTCCCCAAGAGAAGAAGGGACTAGGATTTCCACCAAGGGGAATCCCTTGGTTGGTGTGCTCCATTTTTTCAACCTAAAGATCAACGCAAGAATAGGGGTGATTGTTCCGTTTAAAATAAATTTTTAACGATGCTTAGACACAACTTGCTTTTTCAATTTTAAAGAGTCGAGAAAAAGCTAAAGATGACTCTAGTCTCCTTCGATGTTTTAACGAGCCCGAAGTGACAAATGCTCGGATGGACTTTTTTCGTTATAGAGTCTGAAAAAGGCCAAAAGGAACTGCTCTGGAGTTCTAGGTAGAGGGTGTGCCAAACTTTTCGCAAAACTGCAGAATACTTTTTAGGGTACGGGCGGTCGATCTTCCTGAATGTTGTGTCTAGTGCATTGTGATCAGTAGGGCGGCCGACACGGCTTCCTAAGGATAAAGTTTTTATGCCTATAGGGGTCTCCCAATATATACGCGACGGTACGTGGGAGCACAATCCGTACTGGTGCTATCCTCCCTGAGGAGGAATCACCCACCATCAACGAGATCGACAGTCACCAGGTTTTACGACGCCAGAACACGTCTCTAGCCTAGACCTCTATGTTGTGCGTTATGTTGCAAAGCGTTGTTAAGTTCATTCAATTTATTTTAGGTTGATCTTTTTAGAAGTTTGCCTTTTGAGGTTCACCACGAGATGTATGATACAATTCCTAAATGCAGTCTAAAGATGATAAGCAAGCTTTATATCTTTTCAACTTTGAAAATCCTAGCTACTAAGGGAAAAGACAGACACCATCTTTTCTCAAAGAGCAATCAGCACACTCTAATGCACTTTTCCTAAATCAATCATGCAAACTATCAAGATGCAAATGCACAATGCAGGTGTTTGTTTTCCGTTTTCTTAGTATTGATGCCTACAAAGAAAGCTTTTTGTACAACTTTGAATTCGCTTTTAAATGACAAATACCAACAAGTTTACTTTTTCGAAATCAGAGAGGGTAGAAGAGATTACAACACTTAACAATTTTCGAAATGAATACTTGTTTCAACACTTAAAAGAGACAAACTCAAACCAATAAGCAAGAGTAAATGTATAATCAACTGCAAACAGCCAATGAACTCTCTTCTAAGATCACAATCAACAGATCTGAATCAAGGGCTACAGGATGACTATTTTACTGATGCAAAGGAAAACTGTAAATGACGCCACAAACACATAAAAACACTCACAGTCTTTTTGTACAAAAGGAGGCATAATTTAAGCAGAGAAAAGGAGTTATCAGACTGGTACCTCTGCTGGTTACAGGCTGCGAAAATTAGAGATCAAAACAAGGCAAAACAGAGCAAAGAACCCCAGCTGTACAAGGCCTAACTGGTTCAGCGCAACCTCAAAACAGGGGTTTTGACATTCAGTGCAGGTAGCCTTCACGGGACCTGCGTTGAAATGCAGAACCTCTTCACAGGGGTCGCGCTGAAGGAGAAACGCGAGTTTCTCACTGGGTTCTGGGTCACAGATTGCTATTTAATCTATAGTTTCAGGCCAAATAAAAGCAACAAGCAAGGTACAATCAAAGGGATGCTTTGAGGGAGTACTAAGATCTATCACAAAGGATCATCAAATCATTTGTGAGTCCATTTGTTCAGATCATAGACAAGTCCAGTGATTGGATCAAAGCAGCAACTGTCTACTTTGCATCCGGGAATAGAAGATGCAGTTCGATTGTTGCTGTCGAGTCTATGAAACAAACAATGATAGAAACACAAATAAAATGACTAAACAGATCTCCCCAGCGGAGTCGCCAATTTGTTGTGGGGAAAAATGCCTATGCAGGATGATCCTATCCACCTAAGGTGTGACAGTGCCTTAGCAACAAACAGAGACAGCTATTCTAGTATTCTTCCTTTATGAATTAAGAATGAAGAGAGATAGATGGACTAACCGGTGTCTTCCGTTTGTCCCTCGATCCAGTTCCTCTTCTCTTGGAGAGTTCCCAGCTACTTGTCTTCCCGCTCGCCCAGCTTCAAGAGGTTTCTACGAGATCACAAGAAGAGAACACTACACAAGACATGGATTCATATTCATAACTAGTTCAGGATTAGAAATAAACTAAACATACTAATGCAATCATACATCAAAGATACATCAGTATATAGGAGAAACCAAGATAACTTTATTGATGAATAACAAGGTTCAGGAAGAGATACAACCCAGAGGGCTCCAATCCAGCATCTCCTTCCCAGCAAATCGAATTCCTATCTTCACCCCCTTCAAAGCATTAAGCACCCAATGATTCCAATCTCAAACCAACAGCAATTCTTTGCAATAACAAAATTCCAGCCTCCAGATCTCATGGAGGAGAGATCCATATATAGATATTTGGAGAGAGGATGAGTCAGCTTGAGATCTGACTAGTGTCCTCTCCCTCTGTCAGTTCTTGATTCCACTTGGAGGTTCTTGCTTCCACTTGGAGATTAGGAACCTCTTACTCATCACCAGTCGAATTCCCTGAGGCAAGTGTCATTGAGGAAGATTTTGGAAGCTTCCTGGGTTTTGACACCTCGTGGAATGAACTTGCCACATGTCAACTCTCGCTCAGCGCAGGTAGCCAGTGTTGGCTTTGACATTCAGTGCGGGTAGCCAGTGTTGGCTTTGACATTCAGCGCGGACAGCTAGTGGAGCCACTGAATTGATCCTGAATTGACTTGTTTTTGAGCAGTTTCTGGTGGAGAACTTCTGTGAATTGCTGTGGTTTGTTAGCCTTGTTCCTCTAGGGGTAGGAACAACATGTTTAGGGACTTTGGATCCCTTAGATTATGGACATTTCATGCTCAATGCTGTAAGGCACAAAAATGTCTATAACAACATCCCATTTTGGGAAGACCATTATAGGGGCTGAAGCCATTTTTTCCTTAAGTGTCTCTAGTCTTCTGTTGCACTCCTCGTTCTAGCAATAAGTAGCATCCCTTTTCAGCAATTTTTCCATTGGATCCCTAATCTAGGCGTAGCTTTTGATGAACTTCCTACAGTAGCCCATGTGTCCTAATGTAGCACGTAGCTGCTTCACACTGCGCGGTGCTTGCAGATTCAATATGATAGCGATCTTTTCCGGATCCACCATTAGTCCTTGCTTACAAACCACATGGCCGAGCAAGTTCTAGAAAGGGACAAGGAAAGTACACTTTTTTAGGTTGAGTACAATCTAGTGTCATTGGCAGGTATCCAACATCAATCGTAAGCTCACAACATGTTTCTTAACTAGGCCAAATACGGTCCAGTCATCCAGGTAGACCTCTAAGCATTTGTGGATAAATTCCTTCAATGCGGCTACCACAATACGGGAAAATATTGCAGGCGCATTCTTCAATCCAAAGGGCATTACCGTATATTGAAAACAACCCCATTTAGTATTGAACGTTGTCTTGCTCCGATCCTCTAGTGCGATCTTGATCTAATGGTACCCAGAGAACCCATTTGTGAAGGAGTATGCTTCCTGCCTGCCCACATTTTCGAGTACCTCATTTGTAAAGGGTGTTGGAAATGGATCATTAACACAAGCATCATTGAGCTTTCACAAATCCATGCAGATGCAGATCTCCCCCTTCTGTTTCTTCTCCTGTACAACCATAGGGCTGACCCAATCGGACTCCTCAACTGGTTCAATAATTCTTGCTTCCAACATCTTATCCAATTCTTTGCGGACCTTTGCTTTGTATTTTGGATTCAATTGATAGGGTCGCTGCTTCACGGGCTTCGCATCTAGATTCAAAGTTATCTTCCATCCCTAGGTCTCATAGAATCCCCTTCAGCTTCATCATTTTTGTAGGGAATAAATCTTAGTATTCTCTGAGTAGCTTGACAACCTTTTCCACTATGGTGTCATCCCAGTAGTCCCCAAGCGTAGCATACTTCGGCTCTTCCTATTTTCCAATATTCACTTGCTTTGTTTTCAGCAATGTCGTGATATCTAGATCTTCTATCTCAGGGCCACGCACCTCACGACTCCCTTCAGATTCCCGTATATTGATGTTATGCGGGTCATCCTCATCATCTTCTGCTTGTACATTGTAACATGCTAAGGCCTGGCTCAACTGTCGTGACCAGTCTGATGGCACGACTTCTTCTGGCTCCGGTGGTGTTCTGAATATGGCGACCTTTACTAGCTGTAATGTGTCATCCACAGTATCCATCCATTAGTCTTCAAATACAAATGTCGACAAAAACCCTTTGCGCAGAATATCCCATTCACTAATGCCATGCTAGAGCTCTGCTTCCGTATACCAGTTCCTTGGAATGACATCCAAGGTATGGTAAAATAAGTGCACCCATTCTGGTTGAGGCTCCATACCATAAGCTTTGGTCCATTTGCTCAGATGTATGCGCAGATTCTCCTATCCATCATATTTCTCCATTATTCGTAGCTCGGGCTTCCCAAATCTTATTTGCATCATGTGCCTACAGCTTCGCCAATCTTCGAAGGTTCCTTCAGGGGTATCCCACCATCCCGTTGTGTCACGTGCAATGCCCATTTGAGTGCATCGAACCCTTGGTACTCTAGTACCACACTTTTGAATTTAACTAGGAAGTCCTCTACTACTGCCAGCCTGTCATACATTGGCAGTTCGCGGTTCTGAACTTTAATACAATACATGGATTTCATCATCATATTACAGTGCAACGTGGTAGCCTCACTCACCTTGTTGCGCCATCGCTCGTCTTCCTCATCTAAATCACTGGCGTAGCACTACGAGAATATCTGCCCCTCCTGTGCAGCAATTTTGTAGATAATATCAAATACATCGCCCCTCTCTTCGCTATGCACTGGTTCTGTGTAGCACGGTCCATTTGTTAGATCCAGTGGAACAATGACCCAGAGCAACTTCTTCTCGAAAACCGTATTCCTCTATTTGAGGTTAATATCCCCATTCATATGAATGGCCTAGTCTATCCCTAGCAATGCAGGGTACGGACTAGTTTCATCCATGATTTCAATAACTTCGAAATCCATTCGGGTACTTACACCATCAATATCTACTGTAATGCCTTGCAACTATCCCACAAGCAAGATCTTCTACTGGTTGGCCATCTGAAATTGGATAGGAGAACATTGTAGTGTAGGCTTACCCATGCACTCCCAAGTCTGTTTAGGCAATACATTTTCATTAGAACCCAGGTCCAGAATGACCTAATCCATTTGGTAGTTGCCAATTTGCACTGTTAGTTGCATTTCCCGACCCGTCTGCGATGCGTGTCTTCCTATTTTCTGGACTGTGTGAGGTTCACCCTAACCTGCACATCTATTAATTACTTCCTTTAACCCTCTAACTGTCGGGTTATCGCAAAGTAGTTTTATGCATGTCTCTAAGAAGGTAGTCATCATTGAGGGATCCCTAGTTGGCTCAGGCGGATCTCCATTACCTTGAGTAGAGATGCCAGTGAAGCTTTCCTTAGCTTCCATATTAGTCTTCCTATCGACTTCTCCTATGGCTGCGCCACGTCACAATATCATGTTGACCATGGGTTTGTCATCACGGGGTTTGGATCTCATCATCTACATGTTTTGCATTATCGTAGGAGGTGTTGCCTTATTTTCATGAATTTGTGCTATCAGCACAGGGAAATCTAGCAACTCATGATCGAACTACTCACAATAAGGACATGATGCTCGGGTTGGATTCGTACAATCCTGTGTGTAATGTCCTGGTCCTCCATAGTTGTAACAAATTAGCTACCCACGACCCCTTCCTAGTCCCATTCCGCCCCGTCCTCGTCTGCATCCTGGGAACCCACTATGTGCAAACGTCGGGGCTGGATCCTGACCTCGCACCTCAGTCTATATTTTGTAGGCCAGTTTTTGGTCCATCGACATTTGATAGCTATGACAATCTCTTTCTTCGTGACCCGTCGGTCTACAAAAGTTGCAAAAGAGCTACTGGGGGTCTGGTTGTGTTTTGGTAATAGATGACAGTTATCTATGTTATGCTTTCCTCCTACCTGGTAGATTGTGCACTAGAGCGGGGTGATCACACTCTGCCCTATCTGTGCCTCTGGTTGCAATAGTTTTAGTCCCCCTATCACCACAAGACTCACCGAGACCGGACAGTGATCTTTATTGTGTCCCTGGCCCCTGCACTTTATACACCATACTTCCTCCCAGATTTCGGAACGCACCGTCTAATCTTGCTTTAACTTCTGTATCTCCAAACACAAATTTTGGACTTGCGCTTGGATTTGCTAAACTCCCAACCCTGGGTCCTGTACTGGGGTTTCGTGCAGTCTCATTGTTGCTTCTAGCGCTTCCGCTTGGGTTGAGATCTTTTGTTGTGACAAAGTCAATTTCAGATATGGTGTTAATGGTGGGAAAAACTAAGCACAATGTTGTGCATCTGTCAGGGTCATGTTGGCCTCGTGAATGGTGCTTTTCAATCTCTGATCTAGATCCCAGGGGGTCTCACCAGGCATCATCATGATCTCTTTGAATCCTACAACCAACTATGCTTTTGTCTTTGGCTGGCTAAACTCCTTTTTCAATTCAGTATGGATTTCCGCTATCCCCACCATTGGGTTAATGCTTGAATACTTCATGTACCATGTTAGTGCCCGGTCCTGCAATACGATGACTAAGATGGATTTCTTGAGGTTATCATCTGCGACTTGCTGCATGCTCCATACTGATGTTAGTACAAACCAAAATTGTTTTAGGTCTTCGCCTCCGGCTCCCTTAAATATTGGTAACTGAATTGTGTTCACCATCGTTACCCTTGATCTATTACCATCCTTGATCTTCTTGAATTTTCAATGTTCTTTCTCTATAGGGTCCCCGCGTCCCACACCTAAACACCCTTAGGCAGATCCTCATACTAGCAACAGAACCATTTGTTGGCTTATATGGGCCTGACCCAAGTTTGGAAGAGTTATCTAGCCAAACAAATCCCACGACTACCGACCCTTTCAGCAATAGCCCAAGGAGCGCAGACTGAGGTCTCACCCGAGGTAGCAGGGGAGGGTGTTGGAACTAGGTTTCCGCACCTTAGGGATGTCTTGGTGTGGTCTGGGAGGTTCGCACACTGGTTTATAGCTCCGTGCTATTCGGTACTCACACCGATCCAGAGTGATTATATTTTTCTTATTACTGCGCTATTCTACTGATATGATTTAGAGCTCTTCAATAAGGTCTTTAAACAAACATTTAACCAACATAATCGATTCATGCACAAAATGAACCCAGATTCGCATACACTTATCACATTTGCATTAACTAGATATAGAAAGGTAAACCATAAAGACAGATGAGCGATAACACATAATTTACAGAAGCAAACTTATCTTTATTATTATTCTCCACCAATACATCTAGATCTACCCTATGCACTTAGCTACAGGGGTCTGCGCACACAGCTGCGGACCTTCTAGCCCTTTATGCACATAGCTGTAGAGCCTCTACCTACTACCCAACCCTTGACTCAGACTTACAGACACTTTCAGACTATCTTCTTTAAGAACCCATTACATTTGATCCCTCAAAAGAACTGCATTTCCCTCATAGAGCTGTGCTCTATTTATACCCTTCCCTGCCCTGCGATCCTTGTGCGGGCCAACTCTATTTACATTACTTTTTATTATTTTCAGATGGACTACCCTTTGACTCAATCTATTATGCTTCAGGCTCCACATACTTTGGAGTTTTTTCAATATTTTAATCCTACTTTTTGGGATTTCTGCCCCAAAACTGTTACACGGGACCTCCACTACCAACATAGAGGTCGATCCCTATGTACTCACTACGTTCTTGGAGACCTACATAAAATTGTTGTACAATAGAAAATTTGTGGAAGGCTTGGAGGAATTAATAAATAAATGTGCCAGCAAAGAGAAGCTCCATGATGGACACCGGGTGGTCAGAAAGATTAGCAAACATAAGGCAAGAATGGGGTGTGAGATGAGGCTCACTGCACAGATAGTTGATTATGAGATGGACCAGGTCATCTTGGATCTAGGGTCCGATGGGAACCTATTACCAAGACAAACATGGGAAAGAATAGGAGACCTGCACTGCAGTGGTCTCTGATTTAGCTCATAATTGCAAACCAATAGAAAATCATCCCCATGGGACGATTATATGTAGTAATAGTTTATATAGAATGTGCGAGCGTGATGGCGGACTATGAGGTTATAGAAATCATCGATAAGAGTAATCCATACCCCACGCTTCTGGGAATTGACTGGGCCATTGATATGAATGGCGTCATAAATTTGAAGAAGAGGACAATGTCATTTGAAAGGTAATCACTTCGGGTTTTAGTACCATTGGACCCTGCAGAAGGGGCTTGCTATACTTAACTAATTCGCGATTATGAAGAATGTGAGGATGAACTAGATAAAATCTACAAAATAATAATGCGAGATGAGGATTGGATCAATCTGAAAATGGATGGATGGATTGCATGGGACTGAGAGAGTTCCTACACCTCGAATTCAGACAAAGAGTTGGAGCACTAGCATAATTGCTTACATGAAGTATCCACACTGCGATGCAATATGATGACAAATTCCTTGCGCTGTGTTCCGTCAGAGGTATGGAAATTACCCTATTATGATGGTTTAACTAATGTATATTTCTTTTGGATGAATTTGAGCAAGAAGTCCCTGAGGATCACTACTTCCAAGCTTTAGAATTGGCATTGTGCACTATGCCCGCATGGTGGTGGCGTACACCTAAGGATAGTTTTTATAGATGGTGAGACCACAGAAGAATTATGAGGTTATGGTTCGGGCATGCTAACACCAGATTGACTGAGAAATATAATGGAAGGGACAATCCACATGATCACCTAGTGAAATGGACTAAAGCATGGGGAACAAAATTTCAACCAGAGTGGGTACACATATTTTTCCATACTTTGGATACAATTCCCATGAATTGGTATCTAGAAATGAAGCTCTTCCATAGTACTGTGGAATGGGATGTGTTGAAGGAAGGATTCTTATTGACCTTCATCTTTGAAGAGAACTTTGCAAGCATCGATGAATTCCTAGAAGAGATTAAGGCAATTATCTTCAGAACACTGCAAGAACCTATGAAATGGGTCTAACCAGATTAGAGCGCCTACCTACACCATGAACTGGAATGCTATAATGTGACTGTTGAAGATGAGGATGAAGATTTGAGAAACATTAATATTCCAGAGGTAGAAGGGCATCGTGAATTTGAAGACTTCCCAGAAATAGACAACCCAAACATCACTGTGTCATTGAAGAGAAATCAAGTAAACATTAAACTACATTTGAACCAACGTTTGTGAAGATTAGAGACTATTGGGACAACGCTACTATGGATAAAGTTGCTAAGTTACTCCGCGAATACCAGGATCTCTTCCCATGAAGTTTTGGGTTTAAAGGGAACAATTGGCAATTTGGGCGTTATGAAGATCACTTTGAAGCTAGACGCAAAACCTATTAACAGAAGATCATATCACCTTAATTCTAAGTACAAGGAAAAAGGTTCGCAAGGAGTTGGATAAGATGCTAGAAAAAGGCATCATAAATTAGTTGAATAATTTGATTGGGTGAGCTCGATGGTGGTTCAAGAAAAGAAAGAGAAAGGAGAAATAAGGATTTGTGTAGATCTACAGAATATTAATGATGTGTGTGTTCACGACCCATTCCCCATGCCATTTATCGACTAATTATTAGAAAATGTTGGAGGGCAAGAGGTGTATTCCTTCACTAATGGGTTTTCTAGGTATCATCAGATTAAGATCATGTTCGAGGATAGGAGAAAAACGACCTTCGCAATGGAATGGGGTTTCTTTTAGTACACTATGATGCCGTTTGGACTCAATAATGCACCTGTAATATTTTCCTGCTTAGTCATAGCAGCATTCAAGGAGTTCATTCACAAGTTCCTGGAAGTATACTTTGATGTCTAGATAGTGTTTGGATTAGTAAAGCGCCATGTAGCAAGTCTTTTCCTGATGTTGGATACATGTCGTAGATACCAGATCACACTAAATTTTAAGAAATTCATATTCTGTGTTCCCTTTGGGATCTTGTTGGGTCACGTCGTGTGCAAGCAAGGATTGATGGTGGACCCTACAAAGATTGCAGTGATTGGGAATTTGAAGGCCCTAAGGAACGTCAAGCAGTTGCGCGTGACGCTGGGACATATTGGATATTATCAAAAATTTATCAAAGCCTATGCTCAAATTACTATGCCCATGGAGAAACTGCTGAAGAAGGATGCAACATTCTGTTGGGATAAAGAATGTCAGTGCAACTTAGATGTATTGAAAGAAAAGATGGGCACCGTGTTGATCTTGGTATTCCATGATTGGAAAAAGGAGTTTCACGTACATGTGGATGCCTTTGCATTGTGTTGGGTGCAGTATTAATGTAGGCCAGTGAAGGAGAAATGGACCATCCTATATCCTTCACCAGTAGGTGATTATCAAAGGCTGAGAAGAATTATTAAACGATTGAGCGTGAAGGATTGGCCATGGTTTACGCACTACACAAATTCAGGCATTATCTCTTAGGAGGGCATTTCAAAATATACACAGATCATTCTACCTTGAAGTACCTGGTCAATAAGCTTATGTTGGGGGGGAATATTTGTAGATGGTTTCTCTTATTCTGGAGTATGACTTTGAAGTCATTGTGAAGCCAGGGAGGTTGAATGCAGAAGCTAGCCATCTAATGCAGATTGACACAAGAGAGGAGCCGAATAATCTAGAGGAAGGGCTAACAGATGCACAACTCTTTGAAGTGCACATAACAGATAATAATTTTGCAGACATTGTTCACTTCTTGACTAGGAGATGGCACTAGAAGGATATAAAAGTCAGCAAAAGAAGGAATTAGTAATGCACACACCAGATTTTTCAGTTATTTTAGGACATTTGTATAAGATGGGTGCTGATAAAATATTGTGAAGATACGTGTTGAGTTTTGACCGAGATAGCATTCTTACTGAAGCTCGTGTGGGAGCTACAGGAGGTCATTATGCAGGCAAGGAAACCGCGCAAAATATTTCGTGCACATGTTTATGGTGGCCAATGTTGCACAATGATTCCAATGCATGTTGTAAGGCATGCGATGCATGTCAAAGAACTGGTAGACCATCACAAAGGGATGAATTTCCATTACATTCTCAAGTCTCTTTACATCCATTTGAGAAATGGGTGATTGATTTCATTGGGCCAATTCATACCCAGGAAAGAATATAGGTGCACACTATATTATCACTACGACAAAATATTTAACCATATGGGCAGAAGCACAATGATTTAAGGATTGTACAGGGGCTACAACAACAAAGTTTTTGTTTAAGTATGTATTAACCAGATTTGGCTACCTAAAAGTGTTGATGAGTGATAGGGGTACACATTTTCTAAATGAAATGATTAGCGCATTGAATGAAGAATTCTAGGTATACCACCAAAAGAGTACACCATATCACCCTCAAGCTAATGGAACTGTTGAAACCCTTAATAAGATTTTGGAGAACGCACTGACGAAGATCTGTAACTCGCAGGAGAATGACTGGTATTTGTGTGTACTTGTAGTACTATGGGCTTATAGGACTACTTGTAAGAAGTTGATAGGGAAAATGCCATTTAGAGTAGTATATGGGGTTCAAGTTGTAATGCTGATGGAGTACATTGTGCATAGTTTGTACATAGTAGCCCGGATGGGTATGGCGGATCATGAGGCCATGGAGGAATGGCTTGCACTGCTGCTAAAGCTCGAAGAAAATTGATTTTTGGCAGGATTTCATCAACAAGTACAAAATGAACGAGAGAAAGCATGGCATGATCGCCACGTCAAGCTTCACACGTTCAGGGTAAATGATCTTGTCCTATTATATGATAGTAAATTCACTAAATTTCCAGGTAAATTCCAGATGCATTGGTTAGGGACATATATTGTCAAATAAATTACAGATGGAAGCATAGTTTAACGCACGAAGCTGAATGGGGAACACTTCCCGGGAAGAGTGAATGGGATCAAATTGAAGTTGTATATAGGGGATCCTACAAAATGAATAGCCGGATAGCCTTAGTGCTCCAGGAAGTTGCAAGGGAGCGCAGGACTATAAACTACACTGCCTAATTTGGAGGATAATGCATCAAGCAGGTTGTGCAGAGAATGGCTAAGATGCAACCCATAAAGTTGTGCGCAGGAAGCTTTGCCATGGAGGAAGGTGTCATGCAGGACAACAAGAAAGTGATTGTTGGAGTCATTGTTCATGACTTGATGGCCAGAAGACAATTAACTAGAGTGGTCTGGCAACATTTAAGGAAAAAATATTTGAAGATCTATTGCCAAAACAACATCTATTGTCAAAAATTGGTGGAACGGTCGAATTTGATTTCAAAACTCCCTATAAATTATGTGTCTCAGTCCAACAGAGAACACTTTGTGCTCTCAAAAATGTTAGTGAAATTTGTTGTATGTTTCTTATGAACCAATCGACTTGGGAAGATTTAGTTGTGAGCCCTACGTTTGCTAAGTTGTTTGAGATAAACCAGAACTTTATTCTTGAAAAAATGTTTGCACCAAGTCCCACTGAAACTGTGAGTACTGGCAATAATGCCTCTAAAATATCTGCCCCAGAAATTGTAAGTATTGAAGCTCTAGCAATTGTGCTTATGGCGCCGAGGTCACCTAGGCTGAAGCCTACCCCTACAAGAGAAACCCAACTAGCCAAATCAAAGAAGGATAAGCAAAAGAAGCTGGTGTCCATATGCGCATCCCCCAGGAAGCACACCGAAACAAATAAGTAGAAGAAAGACAAATAACTAGAGAAAGTTGTGGTCTTGGACACCGAAGAAGCCTAGGGAACAAAGGATATAGACGTTAAAGGAGCGAAGCCCATATAAAGGCTCCTTGAGTATATTCCTTTGTGGAAGGGAAAAGAAAAGGTCACGAAGGACCAAGATTCTAAGAAGTTCACCATTTCAACACCCCTGCTACCATAGCAGGTCCCTTTTGAAGTTTTGCGGCTTGCGAGGATCCCACTCTTGAAAATAGAGGATTGGGACCTCACAGATCATGCTAGGTTTCCACTCTTGGTGACGGACAAGTATATGCGCATGGTCTATTATGTGGAATTAGGTGTTACAGCACTAGAAATAGAGGAATAGGTCCATGGTGTTAAGAACTTAGGGTTACTCAATCTGTTGTGGATGTACCACTATCACTGCACCCCCATTAATACAATATGTTTGCCAACTTCTCACATTGGTGTATGATGGGTGTTTATGACTAGGCGGGCCTATCCCCATTACAGACATGCTCATTCATAGAATCATGAACCTGCCTTACAAGGGTGCGAACCCAGCTAAGGCATTTGGAATAAAGACTGGGAGAAAGACCTCATAGAATGAATGAAGAAGGATTACGGCCTCGTGAAGAAGTTTTGAGGGTATTCAGTTTTGTCTATAATAGACCTGATAGTTCAATTCAGTGCCCAAATTTTAGCAGGGAAGGTCATGTGAAAATGCCGCACAGATGAAGTTCCAGTGCCAATAGTTTCCTTGGCTACACAGTGCGTGAAATGCATACAGTTTAATTATTTTAGATACCTCTATCAAGAGTTCCTAGCAAACTACTCAGAGGCCCAAGATGAAACCAAGCCATTCCATTATGCTTGGTTGTTGCTATCGATTGTGCTCGTTGTGTGGGAATTACTGGAGGATAGCAAATTTTCTCCACTCGAGGAATAATTGCCCGAGGCAGTGAAATTCACTTCCTTATGGTCTACGAAGGATCCCACATGGATTACAAAGATGAAGATATTTTGGGTTCTCATGGAAATATCTCTTTGCATGGCCATCAATCAGCATTTGAGGTTGTCCCAAACCTTGTTTATGTAGTTTTCATCCTACGTGGCATTCAAGGATGACTTGCACTGGGTATATATCTAAGCGTGGATGGGTCCAGAGCAGAAATGGCATGACTTTCCCTATTTGGTGACAGAAATAGATGTGCAGGAGTATGTCGTAAAATAGCCTGCAGAATGGCACACCCTCTTAGACTTAGATGTTGGAACAAGCACGGGTGCCAGAAGTTCTACTGCACAGAAAAGGAAGGAGGAAGCTAAGAAAAATGTGCATACACTCACAGAGCAGAAAAGGAAGGAAGCCATAGAACAAGCTCTTGTGGAGAAATAACACGATGCCAAGGAGAAGGTGGAACAAGAACACTGTGAGTCACAAAAAGATGAGAAGTCACATTCTCCAGAGATAGAAGAGGAATAACTTTAAGGACAAGGTGGTGAAGGGGATGAGGAGCAGAGCACTCCATTTATTCTGAAGAGAGGTGGCAAGGAGTAGCAGGGTGGTATAAGGAAGAAGAAGAAATCAGATAAGTCACGGGGTGATCCCATGGTATTAATAGAGGGTGATCTCGAAGAGAGCGAAGACAAAATTTGGGACACCACCATGGAAGTGTTGAAGCAATTTGAGCTGTAGTACATGAAGACATTGGGGAGTGTCCAAAAGGATCTCCATGACCTGTAGATCCAAGCAAGCAGAATACAAGTGGGCAGGAGAACCGAGTATGAAGCAAGCGAGCCTAACACTGAGGACAAGCCAAACAACAGAGCTGGTGAGGACCCTAGATCTTAGAACTATACCATTTCCTGATGGGTCCATTCGAGCAGAGTTCACCGATGATCGTATTATCCTGAGTATGATCAAGAACATTGGACTTAATATAGAGGCACTCTCCAATGACACCGTCAATGCGCTGCATACAGGGGTGGCAAATGAATTGAGAGCCAGGGAGTAGCACACGTTCAACCTTATCAGTGAGTACAAAGTGAAAAATGAGAAAATGTTTGATGAAAAGACATAGGCATTGAAGGAAAAGGAGGCACTTTAGATGCGTAGTTCCAGGATGGAGTCAGCAGTAGTAGAGGAATGCAAGAGAGTGCATAAGCTTCACATCTTGGATGATGTACAACCAAAATAAAATATTAGAAAAATATGCACTGGTGTGCGCAAGGCTAAAGCAGAGGTTGGATGGCTGGCATTTGAACTCAAAATCAAGATTACAGAGATGTAGTTAAAGTTGCATCCCACAACTCCGCTTGAGGTATGGGAGTAGCATGGAGCCACAATAAAGGATGGCATGGGTACATTGGATGCCATAGTCACTCACTGTGTGACATTGTTTGAGCAAGCTATGGAGCTCGTGGCCAATATGTAGGAGGATTCAAACTTGTAGGCACTGAACACAAAAGTAAGGGAGTTGCAGTGACAATATGATGAAGTCAAGGCAACTACATGCTCCATATCACCAGTACAGTGCCTTGCTAAACTACAGGAAGGAAAGAAACTCCTAGCATAGGTGGAGGAAGCGCCGAAGAAGGAGGACTTGCTAAAGGCCAGGTTGTAGCCTTGGTTAGAGGAGGTTTATCAAGTCACGACGACTATTTAGGATAAGTTTAAAGGGTTGCAGCAGACATAACAAACGATGAGGCTGGTCATAGAAGGACCTACCATGGAAAAAGTGGTCAAGGAATTGAAGCAGTAAGAAACGCAGAGCATTGCTGAAGTTGCATTGATCCAGGTGGAGCTAGGAGAACTTTGCAGTACGATTGCAGCACCAACAAAGTGACTGAAGGGTGAGTCATGATCGTTTTGTTGGGGGCCTATTGGGCTGGGGTCCCCTGGGTTAGTTTTGGGGTTAAGATAACCCAAGTTTTGGTACATTTTGCATAAATAATGTAAAGCCTCCATGATTTTTGGATGCAAAGCGCATAGATGAATAGGAGTCAAAGGGGTTTAGCCCCTTGTTTTATGTAAATTTTGAGCCGGTTTTGAGATCCACCCATGGTCCGCAAACCATGGCATTGTATGAAAAAGGCTATAAAAAGGTGTGTCTTAGAGAGTCTAAGACATTTTTTTGATAATGAAGAGTAGAATGGGTGAAAAGTGATAGTAAGGAGAAGTGGGTCAAATAGGACAAGAAAGGCTCTACAACTGAGTGCACAAAGGCCTAGGTAGAGTCTACAGGTGAGTGCGCAGACCCCTGTAGCAGAGTGCGCAAGGTAGTTTTGAGTCTATAATCCTAAATTGAAGATCAGTAAAGACAATCTCCAAAGAATTCTTGTGTATTCTGTTTATTTCTGTTAATGCTATATGTTGTGGATGAATGATATGTTTTGTGAAATACTGATTGAATGCCATGTAATTCTCTTGTATAAGTATTAATGATGTACGCAATGCATGTTTAAGTATTTTTGCAAAGACTCTAATGCATTCTCTAATGTTTACTAATAACATAAGTATATCTGTGTGAACCCTAATTTAGAATTGCTCTCTAATTCACGTAAATAGAAAAATCAACTGTTAAGGGTCCATAAGGATAGATCGCAGACCTTCGTGAAGGTCTGAAGACTATTTTAGCAAAGTTGCAGTAACGTGCCCTAAGAGTTTATCGATCTGTGTGAAATCAAATCTCAGTTGTTAAAATACATCACACCAGTCTTTAGATGCAAGTGAGACTACAGCCTGTGCTACCCGGGTTTTTGTTGGAAGGGCAGTAGTGTAGGGTTTTATTGGTTGGTGCAGCTAACTCTGAACCTGGGTCAAGACTGCCTAAGCCAATAGGAGCACCGAGCATGGTGGAAAGTAGTGTTAGACATTGTGATAGACAACACTTTGGAAAAATAAAGTCATCAATCCTAGGAAAGGAACATTAAGAAGCATAAAGAGACAACGAAAAAGGTTTATTTAATGAATTTTAATGTCAATTGAGTTGCTAAGTTAACAACTCTTTATGTAAAACTGTATTTGAAAATTTGTCTGTGTATATAAAGCTCACAGTAATTTATGCTTGGGATTATGCATGTTTTTATATTTGTGTTGGAGATTATAAAATTGAGGATAATTCTCCTCCAAGGAGGTGGGGTTTATGATATTCCCTTTGGGATAATCCATTTTTACAAACATTTGAAAAAATCTTGTAATTAAAATACAAAACTAGTTGCGATATGGGACACAAATTTCAAAGCTTAGGGTGGAGGTTTCTTGGGAATGGAAGGAAGTGGTCATTAATATAAGTCATGGGTTGATTGATGGCCCTTTAAATGGTTGAATTCATATTGAATTAATTTAGGGGAAGAGAGTACAAGCCCATACTCCTTTGAGAAAGTTCACAAGAAAAAGGGTCAAGAATTAAAATAATTAAAACAAGTGTATCGGTGTCAACTGTAGGGGAGAATGGTGTGGAGATTTGTCATGACAACATGTTGATATACACTTTTCGCCATAATGGAATGAGGGGAGAATATAAAAAATAGAGTGTTGTAGCAAAGAGAGATATGAGAAAATAATTACAAGGGGATACTTAGCACAATACAACAGGGATAGGAGGGGGTGGACACAGAGAATGAATGCATGGTGTTAGACCTAGAAGAACATAGAACAAGGAGGAAACTCCTAGAATCCATGCAAGGAGGAATTCCTTAGAAGAGAAATGATATTTTATTGAAAAGCTCAAGAGTGGTACAACGTGATGGAATATAGAGGAAGAGGACACACACACATAGGATGAGAAAAAGAGTAGAATACACACAAGGAGGAGAGTTGTTGGATCAAGGAGGTGTAAAAATAGGCATGGAGAGGAAATAAGTGGCATGGGAGCACAAATTTGGCTGGTAGAATCTTGTTGCAGTGATTAAACAACAATAAGATGACTGGTAGGTAGTTTTCTAGTTCGTTTGGTTTCCTCAGTTTAGGGTAGAGGCACTCGTATATCAAGTAGTTGGTTGTTGGGTGGAGATAGGTGAATATATTGACTCCCAAAGGTGTTGAATGTGTGATTAGTTCCTTTGAGGACCCTTCCTCAAGATTTAAAAATTGGTTGCAATAAATGTTGTGGTGCAAGCCAATCTAAGGTTGAATGCAGAGTTGAGTCCCAATCTCAGTCGCCAAGTTTCCTACCTTATAATACGTGTTATCGAGCTCTATTTGATTGTAACTATTGTATAAATGATAACTATGTGTTTAATGCATGAATTTATGAAAATACATGTTATTTCCTTCATGGTTTTTAGGAGTGAGTTAACTCCTATGTGATTAATGAAACATTGCCAAAATATGTGATTATTTCTAGGAGAAAATTCTATCTAATTTACTGAGTATATGAGATGGCTTAATCTCTATGGTATAACTAATATCTTACATTAAAATGAATGGTAATAGAAGGCCATATCCTATGTGATTTACTTGTGGGAAGCATGTTTTTCTATTATTTATATTTATTCTTGTGTACGTTTATGTTTTTGTAATGGACACAATATCTAGGATGGATTAAATGCCATAGGAGAGGTAGCGGCACCAATATAAACCAAGGATAGGGCCTTATGGATTAATTATTCAATATCGAGAGAGATATGTTGCATGGTGGGAAGCTAAGGGCATCCCTATCTAGATAGTCATAGATATGTATGGAAAGCATTGTTTGTGGGGGGGGGAGGGCGGTGCCGCACTTATCAATTAATTGTCCAAATTGGTGTATAAGCACATATGTACATAAATGTGTGCTATATTTTGGTAGAAAAAAAATAATGGATAAGTGTTGGAGGGAATATTTGGTTGGCTAAAGTGTAGAAATATCCCTATATTTATATACAAATATAAGGATGAACTCAGGAGAGATAGTCATGTGCTAAGTGCTAAGAGCATTAGTGAAGTCCCACTTAACCATATGTAATTTGGGCATAAGCTCAGGAAGGATAGATGCCATGGTTATGCCTCGAATGCCTTGGAAAAGGAACACACACACACACACAAAGATATATATATATATATATATATATATATATATATATATATATATATATATATATATATATATATATATATATATATATATATATATATATATATATATATATAGATATATATATATATAGAGAGAGAGAGAGAGAGAGAGAGAGAGAGAGAGAGAGATCTGTGTGTGTGTGTGTGTGTGTATACCCTGGGGAGAGGGGTAGTGCAATCAACGAATTATCAAGGGAGGAAATGGGAATTAATTTCCCTGTAGTTAATGTCACAGGGTCCACAAAGAATGGAGGCCTTAAGGCTAGAAATTCCAAAATTAAATTTAATGGAGAAAACCATGTTCTACTACAAAAAAAAAAGATAATTCTGGAAATCTAAGGTAAGTTACCCCATCCATGGATGATATCATCTTGGGGCATTGTAGTGGTTATCGATATGGAAGTCTTGGACAACAAAGATTGATGTGAATTGGTTCCAACACTTAATGTAAATATCATTGTGTTGGGACCTAGGGGTGTTGAGCATGGTGCACAATATGGAAAGGGATAAGAGGGCTAAGATAAATGGAGGTCAGGGAACAAAGATATTATTGGTAGGAGACATAAAATCTCTTGTCCCAAGTTTTTATACCATTAGTACAAAATGAGAGATTAGCGACTACGCGACTAAAAGAGTTAGTCACCACAATTATTTCAAGTGAATTACTACTAAATTTTGTCAATTTTAAGTGACCAAACTAAAAACTACTAACTTGGACGACTAATTTATTCTAGTGATAAAATATATGACTAGATATTAAGTGACTCAACTAAAAACGACTAACTTAAATGGATAATTTAGTTTATGACTAAAGTATATGACTAGATAATAACTGACAAAATTAGAAATGATTAACACTTTAATTGCAAGGACAAAATATCATATTTGTACTTCTTCATGTTGGATTTGACATATCTAGATAGCATATCATAAACACACGTAAGCTTCAAATGAATGCATGAATGCATGAAACACCTTGATATTGAAGATATTTAATTATAATTGCGAAAAGGGTTTACAAATTTGCATCATGGTCGATTTTTATTCTTGATACATTTATTTCTTACAGCTTTTGAGCACATTTGACATTTAACCACACCCTTATGCAAATTAATGTATCGGAATGTGAAATGACTTGGTTCATAAGGATAACAATTCACTATTTTTAAGATTGTCTTGACGGTTTACTTGCTTTCGTTTTTGTAGATGTATGATCACTTTATAAATTTAAATGCGACAGTGTAACACATATAACGAGATAATGATAAAAGCCTAATAGTGCCACTATTGGTTCACTATGCACAAAATTTAGACAATGCACACAATTCTTAAATATTTAATGTTGACATATGGAATTTATTATTATTTAGGGGTGCTTTAAAAAAAAACTTACATTGATCTCTAGTATTAATGGAAATTTGGTCTAAATACATAGTGGCTAATGTGCTCACATGATAATTATATTTCTCATGTTTAATTAGTTGTAATTACACAATTTGGAATGTTAGAAATGCGTCGTCTGGGTCACAATTCTATGGTTACAAACTACCCAACTATAAATGGTGATAAATTAACGATAAATGGATGACATTTGAATGTTACAAATATGTAAGTGGTCCATATTCAATTTTGTTTTCTTCATTGTCCATAGTAACAGCAAGTTTGAATATTTCCTTTATTTACTATCACAAACACATAAATCTTTTTCATTCCAAACATAGTTAATACCATTGGGGTATGATCTCTTAATTGTGGAATGGGCTCTTGATGATGATAACGAACTCTAAATATCCAATTTGCATGAATATGATGAATGAATGATCTAATCCCTTACTTGTATGGGCACAATTTATGATTCATTTATATTTTTATTGCGCCATTGTATATATGCTTCACTAGCATCTCATGTTATATGGTTAATTGAGAAAGTTTTATCTTTCATTTCTCAAGTATAATTCCCTTGCGTGAATAAGCATAGTTGTCTAATGAAAATCATTCAAAATATGTTCATAATTCATGGTTTCTTTAACTATTCACGCACTTATCCCTAGCCTTTTACTTTGAGTGTGAGCAGTGTCAAATCACTAGTTTTCGTTAAGGAACTTCCCTTCAATACTCAGTGACCTAGCATAGCTTGATCTTTAAGCATTCCCCCCTTGATAGTGATATCCTTCAGTGTAGTATAAAGAGTGAGAGAAGACCACCAAGGTGACATTGGGTGGCTTGCTTGAGAGTTTCCTTTTAGGAATTTTGGGAGGGGTTAATACTTTTTTTTCTATGGGAGCATTTGATTGGCAACACAATTTAGAAAATTCTTACAATAAAATTAATTTCCCTTATTTCCAAAACCTAAACTACCTCCAATAAAATCATGTGTTTTTAATAACATCTAATTTTGATAAATATTTAATTCAATAAAATTAAAGAAATATTATTGTTATTTTATGTATATGGCATAATCGACAACTATGGCGAGCTTGTACTTATGTGACGGGGTATCAATTCTATCCACTAAAAAATTCACCTCCAAGTGTACCCACATTGCCTCACATGTGGCACTGAGCTAATCGAAGTATAAACCAATAACATCATAAGTAATGCCTTAAGAACCCATTGTATCATCAACTATTCTACACCATGGAGTAAATTAAAACTAACTTTTAATATTAAAAATATAGCTCTTTTATTTTATTTTAAAATAAATTTTAATATCTAATTTGAGGAGAGTTGGTAAAACAAATTTTAATGTGAAAAGTATTAAGAAAATTAAAATTTAGTGTGTGAAATGTTATGAAAATGATTTATTATTATCCACTGGGCCTAACAAAGGTGAACTATTTAGGGTCCATATGTGTCAAAGTCGGCTAAAAAGAAATTCTTTTGCAAGTGAGAGGAGTGAGTAAGGTAGTAATAATAATGATAAAATCCACCCATAGGTTCTCTTGTGGGTAGTGGTTGGATTTCTTGTTGATTGTGTATAATATAAAGTGAATACGAAACTATTCCTGGGGTAATAAGGTGGATATATTGTGAGTCAGAATGTCACAAGATAAAAGCGAGGGATGGTTACTCTATGAGGGTTTACTCTATGGTTACTAGGGTCTATTGATGGGTTACTTTTTTTGTGGTCACTATTTCTATGGTTACCCTAACTAGACCAATCAAAATAGCTAATAGCAAGTTTCCTCAAGGCAACTCACTAGCCATGGGTTAATAGGTCTATAAGGTAGGCTTTAAATTAATTTTGTTTAAGGATGTCTAACCACTTATTTCTCTAGATTTATTCTCAAGGCGGGACACTGCAAGGTGGGTAGTTTATTTAGGGTGGATGCCTCCTAAAGAGTAATGGAGGTGTCTTTGCCAAAGATCCAACCAGTCAAGAAAGGACATCATCTAGGGACAATATCAAGAAACATGCTCATTTGGAACTATGCAAGAGAGGAAACATGGAATGGTAAACAAGGCCAAAAGTAGTCAAAAGGCACAATTGGTCTATGCCCCAAGGTCAGTCTGAATTTGTATCAAAATTGGCTGATGGGTAGGTTTATGAATTGGTTCATTGAAAATCTATGTTACTAGATCTACCATGTTTATATGTAGGATCCATTGATTTAATTCTTGTTTGTTAGGTTCCACCCATGATCCAACATGGAAGCAGATCTACAAGTGAAGGGAACAAATGTTGAGCCTATGAAATGATTCCTGAAACTTCCATTTCTTTTTTGACCATTTGTTGGGGCCTTTGTTTAATTTTGAAAGGTTTGGACCAGTTTTGACTGACTAAAGGGCAGGAAAGAAATAGAGGGCAACAATGGTTGGGTGGTGGAATGGACAGTTGCAGCAAGGTGGCAGCAGAAGGCAAAGGTAGTCGAGGAGGTAGGAAGGTGCAGAAGCGGACAAGGGAGAGAAAAACCGAGCAAGAACTGGCAGTCCAGGTAGTAGAGAAAGATATAAAAGGGGAAGACCAGAAAGGAAGAAGGTTGTTGTTGGACTAGCTAGTGGAAGAAGGAGTCAGTTGAGCTAAGAGCAGGCAAAGAGATACACAGTTGCGGAGGCTGAATGCCAGAATGCGGGGATCTGAGGGACTTTGTCGTGGAACCAATCTGAACCCACGCGACTAAGCTAGGTACTTTCTGTTATGTTTATGGTGAATGCTAGATCATGTTGTAATCTTTCATGTTAAGTTTAATATAATACATGTCTGATGTTGGTTACGACTTATGATGTATTTGGGCCTCGTGCTTAATGTGTCTATTAAAATTTTGAATGGCTTATCAATTGCATGTAGACATTAATTCATAGATTGTCTCAAGGATGTTGCTATCTTTGTTTTACATATAATGGATATATATATGTGATCAAATGAACCCGATTGATACTCCCTCGACCCCATGTTGAACCCTTCTCCCTTTTCGTCGTGGCGTGCCTCGGGTGACACCCCTTGCCCTTTGGGGTAAGGTGAAAATGTCGGGTTGTCCTAGACTACAGCAGACCACTATTGGCCTCTTGTGCCTGAACCTAGGGTCTTCCCCCTGATGACTCTTTCGAGCCAACAAATGCTTCCACTGCTAGGACCCAAAGTTGCGAGAACTGGTTCAAACTATGGTGTCAAGGATATTTAAAAGAGAAATCCAAGATTGGTGGAATCATAAAGTAGATCAATTTGTGGCAGAGTGAGCTTCCCGTAGGAATCAACTGATCAGCAAGGTAAATGAAGGAATTTTATACACCAATGGCATCTATGACCAGTATGAAATTTTCTGGTGCAAGTTCCCCGAGGACTTGTACAATTGGTTGAGGGAGCTAAAGAGACAGAGTCATTCAGGTGGATTGGCGACAATTCACTCTAGTTGGACTCAGTTCGATATCACACTCCTACAATAGATGGATAATGATCAGACTAGAGCAGTCAAATTCTAGGTGAAGACTACAATGGAAGGGTATGTAGTCAAGATTGCTGGGGAGAGATACTAGTCTTTCTCAAAGGTGGAAGCTATGTTCGACTCTAGACTGAGAGGGGAGTTGATAAGGGAATTCCTGGCATGGATTAAGATGTCTATGGTAGAGGAAGGACTGATGCCTTTACCCATTACCATGATGGAAGTGTAAAACCCCAGTACTTAGGGAAGGACTTAGAGGGGGTTATGTTATCTACTAAGGGATAGGGATGTTGCTGAGGGGATGGATGTGGAAGGATTGAGGAGAGCTAGGGATATTAGAGCATGAAGGAGGGCATTGCTAGTGGACAAGTGGTAGGAAAGAGTGACTTAGGCTCTAAGGAAGAGAAGGAAGGGGGCCCACCAAGTAGGAGTGGTGATGGGAAAACCCCGAGTTGAAGAGGAAGGAGAATATGGTTCTAGTTAACCCGAGTGTGGGAAAGAGGGATCCAGGAGCCGAGGAAATGAGGAAGGACATTCCCTGTAGGTTGCGGAAGGAGGATCGAAACAGGGAACTGAAGGAGGACCTTCCCTGTATGTTGCAGAAGGAGAATTGCAACAAGGAACTAAAGGATGACCTTCCCTGTAGGTTGTGGAAGGAGAATCACAAGATTAGAAACCATATCGGCATGAGGAAAGAGATGAAGAAAATGTGGGCGATGTCATGAGTAGGTTGTTCGATGAGGAAGAAGCATCCATCAAAATTCAGCAGCACCAACCCCGAGACATAAGTGGCATTTTCCCCAGCCTTCTCCTGGTACCTTATCACAATCTGGAGGAATTTGTTGTTATCTTAGCCAAGGCAACATGAGTATATAGTGCACGGGACAGACACAATGCCTGTTTCAACATTGGAAGTAACACAAGAACCAACTATAGTAGTAACTTAGGACTACAGGGATCCCAACAGCTGTGAAGCAAAGGTTTTGTGTTGTTAGCCCATACTTAAAGCAGTATGGTGGGGTCATTTACTAGATATCTAGAATTTGCAGGAAGGGGAAACGAGGATGTGGAGCAGCACTAGTACTTGTGCGAAGCCATTTGGAGGTCCTGTCAGACTATGGATAAAGTCTGGGTGGTGGAATTCTAGACTATGTTAAGAGAAACGGCTCTACGTTGGTTCATAAAGTAGGCAAAGAAGAACCAGACTCCCACAATAGATGATATTAAGAGGGGATTTGTGCAGGAATTCAAGGTACCATAGACAGATTAGCAGGGGTTATCAGATATGTGGGAAATTAAGAAGAGGGAGGGTGAGACAACTTGGGAGCTCATGCAAAGGTTCAAGGATGCCATCACCAGTTTGAGTTACACCCTCGACAAAAATCACCAGCGGGACTGGTTTATCAAGCTACTTTTGCCTTTGACTAGGATACTGCTGACACAACAGAAGATAGGGACCCTGAAGGATGCATTGGAGCAAGCATCTCAGATAGAAGCTTGGGTAGAATACTTCCATGAATACCGGGGAGGCACAAGTCTGCAAGATCTGGCAATCACAGGCCTGTAGAGATGGATCGCGAACTTGGCGAAGAAGCTAAGGGATCTCCAACCCATATGTCCAGCCAGACCCAATGTTTGGTGCACCCACTGCATGATGGAGGGGCATGTTGCGACATAATGCCCATGTGTTCGGGGAGTTAATCACCCAGGGGGGATGGTGGGGTCATCAGGGGTCCCACCCAACATAGAGGTTGTGGTAGTTGGAGCACAAGGACCCTTCCCAAGAAGGAATAACTAGGACATCTACAAGATCTGTAGGGCATATGAACACCTATCGCGGATGTGCCCAATTATGCAAAAATACTCTAATGTGACCAATAAAAACTACTGTGAGTTCTGCCAATCGATAATTCATCACACCGATTAGTGTCGAGCACTGGATGCTCCAGCAGAAAGACTGGACAGATCTATGTTCAGGGTCAATGAAGAAAGTTAAGGAGGGTGAGGAGGAAATGGATGCGGAGGAAGAACGAGAGGAAGAGGGCCCTTAAGGTGTTACAACTACGATGAGGAAGGACATGTCACCATAGAATTCCCACTCTTGAGGAGACCCTGGTGTTCACAGTGCAGAGTTAATACCCATGCAATGGAGGACTGCCCAAATCTCATTGCGAAGTGGGAGGAGAGAACCAAGCAATAGGGGGCCAACTTGGTGAATACTAAGCCTTAGACCGATGATGGCCTACCCGCGACTAATATCAATATTGTCACCCAAGGAGGGAAGAGGATATGGGATGACCGGTACATAGAGGAACCCCCCTTCACTGTCAAAGTGGCATCACCACAGAAGGCATATCATCCCAAGGGCTAAAGACAGTACTATTAGGAAGTAGCCAAATTGTTTGAGAGAATGACCAAAGATAGAGACAATCAAAGACCACAAGTCCACGTGCCTGATCAAACCCAGTCAATTGGGGATTGGTTTAAATTATTCTTGAAAATTGTTGAGGATGAGGCCATGCTGAAGGAATCGTGGAAAAGCTTAAAGGTCGTGGTATCCATGGAAGGAGAGGGAGTGGGGCAACCGTGTCCAACCTTGCCAGAGAAAGCTTCTAGGAGAGTGAAGCAGAATAAGAAAAGGAGTGGAAAGGAGTTCTAAATCAATGCGCAAGTGGCAGGATTCCAGATAAGGGACACCATGCTAGACTTAGGGTCGGATGTAAACATCCTACCCAGTAAGACTTGGGAGGAAATGGGGAAACCACAACTGAAGTACTTGCCAATTCAATTAAGAATGGTGAATCAATATTGCATACTACCCATCGGGAGATTGGAAAATGTAGAGGTTGATGTGGCAGGGGTGAAAACACACACCACGTTCGAAGTAATTGACATTATGGGGGATAAAGACCCAAATCTGACACTCTTGGGGATTGACTGGGCATATGAAAACTACATTGTCATAAATTTTAAGAAGAAGCTAATTATTTTTGAAGTAGATGGGCTAACGGTGATCTAGCCATTAGACCCTTACCAAGGACCTATGTTTACAAAGCCAGTAGATGATAGGCATAAACCATGGTGTTAACCTAGATATATATGCTCACAACAGGGAAAAGGGAGGACTACATAAATCCTACAGCCGGAGGATCAATTAGCTGGAGAAGCATTCAAAACTCAGAGACTGGTTCAGAAGCTACATGGGATGCATGGTAATAGGGTGGATACAAACTGACCACTCGACAATGTGCAATGATAAGTCGAGTAAAATAGGGAGACATGGGAGTAGACGACTACCCGAAGTACTATGGCCTTGAGCCAGTGGACCGTTTTTTAGACAAGGTGGACTAGGAAATAACAGAAGATCAAAGGATTCCCTTTCTCCACATCGGGATTATGGAAACATCGGCAAGATGGTGGAAGGCACACTGAAAAGCATTAAAAGAATGGAGGAGTGTTAAACAAGAAATGAAGGAGAGGTTTGCACAAGAGGCAGATTGACCATAGGATGAGGGGAAATACACGGAGGATTCAAGTCCCGAGAAGCACATCAAAGACTGCACAATCAGATGGGAGAGCCAGGGACTGCCAAGGAATCGATGGGTACACACATTCATACATACCCTCAGCACCGTCCCACGGGCTTGGTATATCCAAGAGGAGCTACAGTGACAGACAACTAATTGGGGTCCCTTTGAGGAATAGTCCGTCAACAATTTTTCATTCATGGGTAATGAGGCACAAATGACAGGGGCGCTCCAGGCAATAAAAGGGGTTTTGTTCACCCTAGGGACGTTAGTTGAAGGAGGGAATAATGAATGTTTTCTAAAATGCCATATGATATGGAATTGCCAAGATTTGTGACCTGCGACAAAATAGATGTAGAACCAAAGCAGGATGGATTGGAGGGGCTTAGACACCTAGCCTTTAGAGAAATGGAAGGGGAAAGAGATATTCGGGAGAGCCCTTCGACAGAAGGTGCCCATCTCCTACTAGTGAAGCTAAGAAGACGGAATGTGGGGACAGAGGATAAGCCCAAAATAAAATCGGTGGAAGATTACTGGGACAAACAAACCACCAATGAAATCTACGATGTATTGTAGGAATCCAGGACCTGTTCCCAGCTTCAGTGGCAAAACTCAAGGGGATAAAAGGTAACCTCGGAGAAATGAAAATTGTTCTGAAACCAGACACTCGACCGGTAAAGCACAGATCATACTGACTGAACCCAAGGGTAAAGGAGAAAGTTAAAATGGAAATTGACAAAATTTTGGATACAGGAACCATATTTCTAGTAGATTAAGCGAATTGGATAAGCCCCATAGTTATTTAGAACAAGGAGGATGAAACCGAAATTAGAGTACGTGTTGACTACAGAAGCCTAAATAATGCATGTGTGCATGATCCATTCCCCATGCTATTCAGCGATGAAGTCCTAGACAATGTTGTGGGGAATGAAGCATACTCATTCACAGATGGTTCTGAAGCTACCACTAGGTTTCAATAGCTGAAGAGGACAAAAGGAAAACAACTTTCATGACTGAGTGGGGGTCATACGCATACAATGTGATGCCATTAGGATAAATTAATGCACTAGTAGTCTTCTCGAGATTTGTCATAGCTGCATTCCAGGATTATATTCATAAGTTACTAGAAGTTTACATGGACGACTAAACAATATACAGCTTATTGAAAAAGCATACCAACTTATTAAGAGTGATGTTTGAGAGGTGTAGACAGTTGCAAATTTCCTTAAATCTAAAAAAATGTATTTTCGTAGTTCCCTTTGGAACACTAATGGGCCATATTGTCTGCAAGGATGGAGTCTGTGTAGACCCTACCAAGGTTGCAACAATTGTCCACATGGAACCACCACACAACGTGAAACAAATAAGGGAAACTCTCAGTCACACAGGGTACTACAGATGGTTCTTCAGGAACTACGCATCCATAACAACCCCGATGGAAAAATTTCTAAAGAAGACAAAAGAATTCATTTGGATCGCAAACTGTCAAGTAATTCTGAATAGATTGAAGGAAAGATTAGTAATCACCCCCATATTAGTGTACCCAGACTGGAACAAAGTGTTCCACGTACATATTGACACATCTGGAATAGTGCTAGGAGTGGTCTTAGTGCAACCAGGGGAGAAAATGAGAGACCGTCCAGTATAATACGCTAGCATAAAGCTATCTACAACGGAAAGGAACTACAAAACAACCAAATGGGAAGCTTTGGAAATGGTCTACTCCCTCCAAAAGTTTAGGCACTACTTACTGTGTGTGGCGTTCAAGTTATTTATAGACCATTCCATGCTAAAATATATAGTAAACAAGCCAGTACTAGAAGGAAGAATATGCAGGTGGCTTTTACTATTCTAGGAATTCACGTTTGAAGTGGTTGTTAAGCCTGGCAGATTGAATGTAGGACCAGATCACCTGTCACGACTGGATATAGGGGAGAATGAAGGAATAATAGATGATCGGTTGCCCGATGTCAACTTATTCAAGATAGAGGCAATTCTCGACCACCTAGAAGAGATCGCTACATTGCTAACAATAGATCGTTTCCCAGAGCAACATATAGTAACGCAGAGATGACACTTGGTGGTTAGGGAAACAGATTACCAGCTCATCGCGGGATACCTCTACAAAATGGGTTTGGACCAAATACTCAGGTGCTGTGTCCTGCAGCATGAAGGAAAGGACGTCCTATAGGAGTGCCACGCAGGGGTTGTAGGAGGCCATGTAGGAGGCAAGGCCACTGCAAGAAAGATACTCCACATAGGATTATGGTGGCCCACTATCCATAAGGATTCTAAAGCATTTTTGAAGGAGTGCAATGTTTGTCAAAGGGTTGGTAAGCTTTCGCGGCGTGATGAGCTACCACTACATCCAGTCCATACAATGTAGATCTTTAATAAGTGGGCAGTAGACTTCATTAGATCAATCTCTCCACTAGCAAGGCATTCATGAGCGCGACACATAATAACAGTGACATAATACCTCACAAGATGGGTAGAGGCCACACTAGTGAAATATTGCACAACAAAAATAGTAGCAAGGTTCATTTTTGAAAATATTATTTCAAGGTTTGGATGCCCAAGGAGCCTCACCAGTGACTAGGGAACACACTTTCTGAATGAAACCATTGAGACTCTGCTAATCACTTTTATGGTCCAACATAATAAGAGTAGCCTGTACCACCTACAATCCAACGGTGTAGTAGAAGCATTTAACAAAATATTAGAGAAAGGGAAAAGAAAAGTCATATCTACCAACGGGGATGACTGGGATGAGAGAATTACAACAACTCTATGGGCATATAGGACAACAATAAAAACACTGCATAAGCAAACTACATTTCAACTTGTGTATGGCAGAGAAGTGGTGGTACCAGTAGAATTTATAGTTTCCAACATGCTCATCTCAGAAGCCATGGGAATGATGGTTAACATTGCCTTGTAGGACAGGATAATCCAACTAATGGAACTCGACGAAACCTAGTTCCTAGCAGATTTCCATCAATCAGTCAAGCAACAAAGACAAAAGGCTTGGCACGATAGGCACATTAGGAAGAAGTCATTTGAAGTCGTAGACCAGGTGCTCCTTTATGGCATCAAGTTCTAGAAGTTCCCAGGGAAACTGTAGATGCACTGGTTAGGCCCATTCATAGTCACAGAAATAAGAGAATCGGGTGCAGTAAGGCTCGTGAAACTGGATGGAGTCCTACTATAGGGATGGGTGAATGGCGCACACCTGAAGCCCTTCCATAACTAAAAATAAATGAAAAAATCCAAGATAATAAGGTTGCGGAAAAACTTAGTATGCCACAACCCATTTGTGGTTCGGGGGGTAGCATCAATGGTCACACTCATAGGCCTAGTCAGAAGAGATATTGACTGCACATGTCATCCTAATTAGTAGAATACATGTAGGTACAAACCTTTTCTAGAATTGATGACCGCACAAGTACTCGTCCCATCAACTATACCAATAGCTATTTCCCGATTAAGTAATTAAAAAGGAAACTGTCAAGATAGGGTGGTAAAATATTTCTCATTAAGCATAGAATTAGTTAATAAATAAACCCATCATGGAAAAATAAAGATGCCATGCAGCCCACTATGTACTTTCCAGACCACGTTATAGTTGTCACGTCCAAGTCGACCAATGACGGCAGGATATAGCTAGAATACATGGAAAGGTTGTCAGAGTAATTAGTTGTTAAAGCCTCGTCAGTCAGGGGACGTCGTGTCAGATTCAGCTACTTAAATTGCAGGAGGATTCAAGGGACTCTAGAATTTCAATTGTAGATCATAGAAGAATTCTAGGTTCACTCTGAAGAATAGGGGTAGAGGAAGAGAAGCAAGAAACCTCTAGTGCAGATAGCTTACCAGATAAGAGAAGTGATGGAAAAAGGAATAACATTAGTCCCATAGAATGATTTGGATGTACGAAGTAAAGCAGTGGATGATCTGTATGGAAAGAATGATAGGTCAAATATGGTCGACAATGACTTCACAAATGGTTTCCAGTTTCCGACCATGAAAAGGGAGGTGTATGTGGAAGAATTTTAAAAGGAGTATGGCACCAGGACCTCCAGGATTAGAGAAGAGTTTAGGGGGATACAGAGTTCCACACTATTTCACTTAATAAATCTTCTCGTGTTCAACACCCAATTTTCCACCATGCAGTGCAAAAAAATTTTGACAAGCAAGATGCATGGAGGGTCACTATGGTTGGATAAGGAGTATCCCAACCATGTGGAGGATATCAATCAACTCATAGGGATGGCCAAAGTTGGAAATGTAGTTAGCACAGTGTTCCACATTGGGGCCAAGTGAGGAAGGAAGCGAGGAAGGACAACATTTATGCAAGATATGGGACAGAGCGAGGTGGGAGGGGCACAAAGCTGGACAAGGTTAAGAAGCATAATATCAAGTTTTCTTGCCACCTCATTGTAGCTAAAATGATGCCGCACTTGACAAGGAATGAATGCACCTTGGACGCCATATCAGTTGCAGAACACTATTTCCCAAGATATGTACTCAACTGGTCAGCCTTCATGCTCAATGAACTGTTCGAGGCTTGTGAAGATGTGTACAGGAGGAGAATTGGGTTTGTGTTCGGGTACTTGTTAATGGAACTGGAAATATGGAAATGGAGGCCACCACAAGAGAGGCAACTGGAAACCATTTCCAAAGACCAACCAATTGCACTTTGGCATCAAGATATCCCAACACAAAGGAAATCAATGAGAGAGCTTTCAAGGGCTGGTACGAGTAGATGTTGAACACCATTTGGTGCATTAAGAGGATACCCAAGGCTCTATTGGATGAATTCTCAGATGAGATTTGGTTTGGTTCCTCCCACATTCACATCTTACCTAATATTATGGTGTGTCAACCCAAGCACATTTAAGTTGAGACCACAGAGGTTTAACCTGACGGAGGAAGCATTGTGCAGAGAGGTGGAGTCCTGGCCGAGAGTGGCCTGTGAGATAAGAGAAAAGGAAACCCAAGTACCTTTTCAAAGCCTTAATACCACCTGGAAAAGAGGGAGATGGGGTAGAGAGCAATTGAAAGTAGGCCTCCAATGAATTACTCCAGCCAATGCTACTCCAAGTGGAGGAAAATATGTTCGAACTCAAACGAACAGTCACCAGCTTCGACCTAGGTGAGAGCAATTATCCTAAGAAATTTCAAGGTTCCATCACGTTTCCCCCATTGTAACACCACCACTTGCTATGGTGCTTCCATCAAGAGTAGCTTAGGCTCCCTCCTAGACAACGGTCCCTAAAGCTAAGAAAAAGTGAGTAATCCAAACCTCAGATGCTAAAAATCCAGCTGCCAAAATGCTGAAATTTAACCCACCAGCCCCAATCGTCGACCTCACTGTTGAGGTTGAGAAATCAATCCCTGCAATCACCATAGTTGAAGAGATCCATGCTACTACATCCACTGCATTACATCAGTCACAGGAGTCATCCCTCAGACCACTTCCACCTCTACGACCCTATCTGAGATCCTCCCATTCGGCCAGTGAAGGACTATTGGAGAAGAAACATTTCAATCAGTCGGTCGGATAGAGGGAACCACCCCTACCATGGGAATGCCACCAACATAGAGTACACCACCAATGCTTGGGTTGGAACCACCAAAAGGGAGACGCATAGATACCATTATGCAGGGGGAAAGGACTAAATGTACTTTCCAACTCTCCCTATAAAACTCGCAATGCGCTGAACTCTAGCATTATTCCAACCACCCCATAGTTCACTCCACCATCACAGCAAGTCCACTCACCCACCTCCCATTCCACCAAATCCATCGCCAACGGCCTACCCCTACAACACCAGTTCCCTGAGCCTAGCATAATGCAGGCCGATACGCTCCATCACTGGTCATCGGCCCAATTATTTTCATTTATTCAGTAAGTAACACATAAGGTCGAGAGCCTCCATGAGGACCTAGATAAAGAACACAAATAGCAGATGAAGTAGTTGCACATGGTGATGGAGGAGTGAGATCACCTATGGCATGCAAACATGGAATTACAAGCTCAGGTTGATCAGATTTCATAATGATTTAGATCAATATGGCCAACCGTCACCGAGGCCAACACTGAAGCACTAGAGGACATGATTGCCTACATGTTGGTCGGCTGCTGTGATCACATACAGACGGCATGCATGGGCCTGGAAGCCACCAACACTGAGATGAGACAAAAGCTAGAGACAATAATATCCGCACTACTAGATCTAGTGGAAATTTATGCGCGGATGGTCAAGGGGAAGGTTAGGGAACTGGAAGTGAAGAAGCAAGCCTTGGCCGAGGCCCTCGCTAATGGATACACCCCAATGGACAAGGTCCATGACTGGTCAGGTAGTCTAGCACTAAAGAAACACCTGGTTTACCCACTCAGAGAACAAATTTAGTCACTATTTGCTAGCATGAAGGATTGCACAGACCATACCCAGCTGCAGCAGATCAATGATCAAATCGACATCCTCTAGGCCCAGGTTGACAACATTTAGAATGAGTCAACAAAAACGAAAAGGATAATCAGAGATCTGTGGCCCCCATTTTGAATGCAAGTTCTACTCTTGAAGGAGGTATGCGAATCCAACAGGTAGCAATGGAATGACTCGCAGAGCCAGCAGCCGACAACACTAACATCGCAATATGCTGAGGTGCTCACTCAAGTCACTGATGTGATTCTTGCCAACTGGGACCTAGCCATTCAAAGATAAACTGAGTTCAAGCAGCGGACAATAGCCTTTGTCCTAGAGTTGGATCCTTCATTTTGAATGGGGCAACCACAATGGCAAGAAGGGACTGCAGGAACAGATGCCACAGCGCAAACTAGGATCAATGTAGAAGAGGCACCCACTCCGCAAGCAATGATCAAAGCAGCAGAATTGTCATACAACGAATAGAAAACACAGCGCTGGTAGTAACACAACCACCACTTGTAGAGCACATGGAAGTAACAACAGGACTGACAGAGGTTGAAATGACATGACTCAAGGATGGGTCAAGGAATTGTGGTCGAGGCTTGTTGGGGCCTTCATTTAATTTTGAAAGGTTTTGACTAGTTTTGACTCATCAAAGGGCAGGAACGAAACAGATAGCAACAACAGTTGGGTGGCAGAATGGATAGTTGTGGAGGAGTTACGGCAAGGTGGAAACGGAAGGCAAAGGTAGCTGATGAGGCAGGAAGGTGTATAAGCAACCAAGGGGGAGAACAACTGAGAAATAATTGGCAGTCTAGGTAGCAGAGAAAGATATAAAAGGGAAAGAAAAGACCAGAAAGGAAGAAGATTATTGTTGGACTAGCTAGTGGAAGAAGGAGTCGGTTGGGCCAAGAGCAAGTGAAGAGATACACAGTTGCAGAGGCTGAATGATAGAATGTTGGGATCCGAGGGATTTAGTCATGGAACCAATCCGAACCCACGAGACTGAGCCAGGTACTTTCTGTAATGTTTATGGCTAATGCTGGATCATGTTGTAATATTTCATGTTAAGTTTAATATAAGACATAGCCGATGTTGGTTATGACTTCTGATGTATTTGGGCCTCGTGCTTAATGTTTCTATTAAAATTTTGAATGGATTATTAATTGCATGGAGATGTTAATTCATAGATTGTCTCAAGGATGTTTCTATCTCTATTTTATGTATAATGCATATATATATGTGATCAAATGCACCTGATTGACACTCCCTCGACCCCATGCTGAACCCTTCTCCCTTTTGGTCACGGTGTCCCTCGAGTAAAACTCCTTGCCCTTTGGGGTAAGGTGAAAATGTCGGTGCTATCCTAGACTACAACATACCACTATTGGCCTCCTGCTCCCAAACCCAGGGTCTTCCCCCAGATGACGCTTTTGATCCAACACCATTGATCCCCTAAATGGTTTTTTTAGTGAAAAACTTTCTTCGTTCTTTTCTTCATTATATGATTCAGGTAATTAGATCTCCATTTCTATCCTTTTTATTTCGATGGGCGACCATGAATCTGATTGGGGGGAAGAAGCATAATATTTCATGCCAGCGAGCTCCTCCATGTCAATAAAATCTCTTATGTAGGAAGAGAATTCAAATTTCAAGGCTAGCTTCTATGCCTTTATTTATTTGGCTCCTCCACTCCCAATGGGTTGGATAATTCCACGGATACCAGTGGTCTTCATTGGATGGCCTCACAGTTGCGATACCATCCAGTGACCATTGTATGTTTGGTAGAGCTTCCTTTATCTAGTCGACTATGCCCCCGAGAATCAAGCGTACCATCCTCAATCAAACTAGAAAAATCGTAAGAGAAGAAAAAATCTTTATCCGTATATTTCTTTATATAGTTATAAATGGTTATCTATTTGAACCAATGAGTACTTAGACTATTATTTTGTACTCCAAACTGCATCTGACCAGCTTAAAATATTAGGCTTCTAATTAAATATATTCAATCTAGGCTTGGAGTGAGTGCTTAAGTACTAACCTATGTTGTCTGTGTTGACCTATTATGTCAAACCTATATTTATTTTAATTAAACCAATCGACATTTTCTTGTATGTCTTCTTTCTATAAATAAAGATACGAGCCTAGACTCTTTCAACAAAGAGAGAGCCCACTCAATGAAAAGAAAACCTCTATTTTGTGGAATGTGCACACAAAGTTGGAGGGATCAGTTCGATTTGACTGAGAAGACCACATGTTTCGAGCTCATTTGTTAGAATATCTGAACTACAAGCTTTATTGGCGGACTGTCAACTATCATGAACTACAATATTAAGTTAGTGTAGCCCTCTGAAGCCCTCAAAAGCTTATTTCTCTATATATATTTCCTCCCCTAGACCCAATTTCTCATCAAGGTCTAGTGTATCCTCATGTCACAATATTTTCTCCATCTAATCTATCAAGGTATGTTGTACTTACCTCTTTAGGACTTTTCCAACAATCCATGAGTATTTTTGTTATTGGATTGTTTGTTGAGCAATAATTTTGATGTGAAAGTGTCAATAATAGGGGAATTTATAGGTGATGACTTGTGATTTTCTAATATTATTGTAGGTTTTAACCCCGTACAGAAATTACCTGCATATGAATTCTAAAACACGGAAAATAAATAATGCAAGAGCATAACACATAAAACACATATACACAGAGATTTGCCCTGGATCCCAAAATTGGGACTACCAGCTTGATCTTTCATTATGTTCCTTTCAATGTTACAATACATATTTATACATGTTGAAGCATCCAATACCATGGACCGAAAATAGCTGCATCCAAAACATTGACTAAAAACCATCACGTCCAAAACCATGTGCAAAACGTCATGCACAAAACCATAGGTAGGTCTGCCCCATAGAGTGGAGTTACCTGCACCCCTCAAAACCCCTGTGACCCCCCTTGCTATGCAATTAGTGCAATGAAGGGGGGGATCTGCCCCCCTTCTAACCCCTCGGTTAACTACGTGGGCTAGTCATGGAAAGAATATAACACAACCAAACATTCTCCCACTTGTTGTTTTCTTTCGACAGGGGGCACAAGAGAGCTTAGTCATTTATCCAGCCCTGCGACGCCAATTGTTTCTCTACGCCAAGAGAACTTCTCAGAGCTCACAAATTTTTTCAATGCATCTGTAGTATTCTTCAAAGTGTCCACCTTTACCAGCAACACCTTTTTGTCTCCTGTCATATCCCTTACAAAGTGATAATGAACATCAATGTGCTTTGTCTTTGAATGATATGCAGGTTTCTTTGCCAAGAAAATTGCACTTTGGCTGTCACAGTCTATCCTTATAGTTCCCTGTACTAACCCAATACTTGAACACAATCTCTGCAACCAAACTGCTTCCTTTCTTGAATGAGTGGCTGCCATGTATTCTGCCTCTGTAGTTGATAGTGCCACTATAGATTATTTCTTACTCATCCAACTGAGTACACCTCCAAAGAGGTTAAACACATACCCACTTGTAGATCTTCTTTGATCCAGATCTCCAGTCCAGTTTGCATCAACAAAGCCATGAATATCCAACACTCTATCCAATCTTGGTCTTCCTTGGTAGCACAAACCATAATCACTAGTGCCACGGAAATACCTGAAAACCCGCTTCACTACTTTCTAGTGCTCCTTCCTTGGTTTTGACATAAGCCTACTCAATACTCCCACTGCATGTGCAATGTTTGGTCTAGTAAATACCATCCCATACATCAGGCTACCGACTGCACATGCATATTGTCGTGGCGGAAAAAGTAATTTGTGCGGACACAATTGACCTCCCTAGGAGTCTAAACTCTCTAGCGACAAACAAGACAAAATGGAGTGATCTTTCTCTAAATATACCTTTTAAAACATGAAAACTACAAGTGTTTAGGCTTACCTTATTCCAAAACGCTGTTGTTGTAGTCCGTCCTTGCCGATCCGGATGAGCTCCTCCTTCACATCAATTCCTGCAACCACAAACAATCAAACAATTACCAAGCACTTGCATTTCATATAATAAAACATATATTCAACATGCAGACCAAGGAACACATGAAATAACTCATTAACACAAGCTATTGAGAAAAATAAACCAGTTTGTATTAATAACGAAACAAAGAAACTCTTACAACCTGGCCTTGGTGTTGTGCAAGTTCCTCCCAGGGTCCATCAAGGGTTTTCCTCTACTTTGACAAAGCTCACCCACTTCCAAGTAGAATCAAGCAAAGACAATCTCTCCTCACAAGGTTCTAAATGGGAGTCCTAATTCCTGCAGCATTTACCCAAAGAAAATGTATAGCTCCAACCTCTCCTCCCTCTGGCTCAATGCCTTTATTTATAGTGCTGTAAAGAGGTTATTCAGGTCCACCATCAATGGGATAATCCCCCTCTTTGGGTGGGATAGCTCCCTTATTGATGGGATAAGTTCCTCCTTAATAGGGATACATGAACCAACTGGAGGCGCATCCATTTCATCAAACCGACCTCTAGAAAGTTCTAGAAGTAACCACAAGTAACTTTTTTAAGATGAAACTTGCGCATTTTGCCTTTTACAGAAGGACGCACCTGTCCCTTAACATACAGAGCGTCCAAGGACGCAGTCTTTGTGAACATTGTGAGCGTCCCCGCAGGTAAGGCTTGAGAGAACCTGCGTCCCCAGAGATAAACACATTTTTTACAAGACTTTCTCTCTTTTTTGAGTTTGAGATGGATAGCAGAGGCATAAGACTTGCCTAAGAGGGTAGCATGACTGTTGATTGAGCCATACTAACTGTAAGTAGTCATGGTGACATTTTTTAGTGTAACAGATTGCCCCCTAAAGTGCGAAGCCTGGAATAGATTAGGGTTTGTAATTCTAGGAAGGGTGAAGCGCTTTATCATTTCAAGGATTGTCTTGTGGATGACCTGGTTGGAACCTGCAATTTTCAACACAAAATACATGTATAAGATTATATCATCACTGAGGTAGGCATTCCCATACTCAGATTCAAAACTTTAACTAATGGACTAACTACTCTGATACAGGAATGATCTTGCAGTACATCATTTTATAGACTTTTGTAGACACAGTATGGACGCAGCCATCTGTTTATGATTAGTCTACATAGATAATGAATACAAAACTCCTCGCAGCCTGGATGGTAGAAACTAGATCCAGGGTCTTCACTTCTACTTCCCGAATTGGTACGATTCTAGCCATGTGATTAAATGATTTGATGTCGAACATGTTAGAAACCACTTGATTACCAGTCGATGATGTAAACTGTTAACAAGCGTGAGAGAGACCACCAGTAATGTCAATGGTTCTCAAAGTACCAAGCACAACCCGTGAAATGTGAATAGATGTTTTGATGTCGAACACTTCACGGAATCCTTTGATCGAAAGTCAATGATGTAAACTGACGTCAAAGGCGAGAAACCTGCCATTGATGCATGCAGACTTCAAGGTACTGTCGATTCCTAAGTCATCTTTCTAGATAATGTGTCGATGTCGATAGAAAGCGACCCGTTGCAGGCAAGCTCGCAACACGAAATCATTGTTCAAGTTGAAGAAATGTTGCTGTAAGGACTGACTCAGGGATGGTCAAATGGATGACAAGTATTTTGCAGATGAAAGTTTTTCTTGCAGACCTCTTGAACACATAACGACACGACAGATGGCTTGGTGACGAATAACTCAAAGTTAATCCCCGGAACCCGGTTAAAGACTTTCAAAGTGGTTTGATCAACTGTGAGGTAAAAGATTTCCCAACCCAGGTGAATGAAAAAGTGTCGTGTTCAAGAGTGGTAATAAAGTTTCTTTTGAGACAAAAGGTAACAAACAGGTTCATTCTTCTCTCTTTTCCCCCACCATTTCTGGCAAGTACCTCTTTATTTTTAACAAGCTTGAGGAGGATAACATATGCTTGATTATAAGCTCATCCTTCGGACGAGTCCAACCTAGTTTAAATTCGAACCCTAGGAAGGAGTGGTTCGTTCCTGTTTGTAATTGAACAGGTCCTCTACTGTAAAAGTTTAACGAGCCCAGTATAGGAGAAACTCGGCGTTTTTCAATTTTAGAGAGTCTGAAAAAACAAAAGGAGACTCCACGTTGAACTTTTTCGTATATTTGTGTCCCTCAAGCCCGAAAAAGTATAAAATAATACCTGGGGGAACCGCTTGATCTTGCGACCAAGGAGTACTTTCATAATAGTGTCGTTGACCTGAAAAGTAAAAAGCGATCAAGGACACGTCGTTTTATTTCCTTATCGAGTTTGAAACGACAAAAACCCGGCAATCTTTTCCTGATTTTGCGGTCAGAAAAGAGCTAAAAGGGGACCGTCTTTTAATTCTGTTTTAACGAGTGTAAAAGAAACGCTCGGCGATCTTTTCATTTTTTAGGAGTCAGAAAAGGGCTTAAAAGATGACTCTGATATTTTTGTTTGTGAAAAATGACAATTTCCCTCGAAATCCCTTTGTCCTGCACAAAAGCAACACATTACTCATACCTGTTTAAAATAGGCAAAAATACATCGAAAAATATCTTTTCATGGTAAAAAATGAACTAATTCATCCAAAAAACCTATAAAAAGACCTTTTACCATGTCATTTTTACCGTTTGACTGTTGAGGTTGAAAAAGGAGCTTTTGACAAGAAACTTCCCGTGGTCGCTGCGGAAAATCCGACCGTCGGAATCGAACGCCGTCTTATCCAGGTATTTTACACATCCTACTCTGCATTTCTATCCATTTAGAATTAATTTTTAGGTCTTAGTTTCATTTTTTGGGGGGGTTTTGGTTTTGGAATGCGCCTCTCGGCGGACGCGGGTGCCCTTCGGGTGACCCGCGTCCCCCGACTTTTTCCTATACAGGAAAACGGTCGGAAGACGCAGCCCGCCTTCAGGCCAGCCGCGTCCGGGCGCCCTGTGCTGTAAAGGCGGGGTGCGTCTTCCGTGAAACGCGCATTTCAAAACCCCAACCCCCTCAAATAACTATCTAAAAATCCCAAATCAATTTCTAATGACTATTTCTGATGTGCAGGGCATTAACCATGTTAGATTGGAGAGAAAGAGAGCATGTAGAGGATGATGAAGCTGCAATAAATCATCAACCTTCCCTGGATGCCCTAAGAGCATGCGGATTATACAAATATTGGACCATACCGGGCATGAGGGGCCAGGTAAGATTCTTGGAATGGCTGGTTGAGCGATGGAACGTTCAAGAACAATGCTTTTACATAGGAGGGCACCAGCTCGAGATAGAGCCCTCGGATGTATACTTTCTCACTGGCTTGCCGAACAGAGGTGAGCAACTCAGTCTTGCGGGGACTAGGCCGGGTGGCCAATCCCTTGATAGTCTCCGCGACGAGTGGTGCACACCTGGGGCTCACCATTCGAAAGGCATAGAGATAAAACACATCACTCTACGTGAACTCAAAGTCATAGCGTTCACGGTTACCAGAATTTGCGGCGCGGCCGCTTTACACATTGCTTCCGGATCCCAAATGCGGATGGCAATTGACTGTTACCAAGGCACCATTTTCAACTGGTGTGAAGCTGTGTCGGCTCATATGAAGAGCCAACTGACCAAGGCAAAGAACGGACGACTAAAGACTTTTGGATATGGGCCTCTAGTCGTGAGCTTTGCCTTGGAGAGAGTTCCAATGCTGATCCCTCAGCAACTCACTGTTGATATCTTGGGTCCTCGGGAGCCAAAGCTGATACGATGGGTTGCGGTGATGGCCCGGCATCCTGACGAGGGTGCGACAGTGGTTCGATTCTCAGATAGTTACTTTCACTGGTTAGAGGACCAGGTTTTTTCGATACAGGACTTTCCGTATGCCGGAGTGGATTTTAGAGGTGATCCGGACATGGTTCTTCCACCGGGAGAACAATGGGATGACAGAGGTACTTTTATTTTCACAAGTTTTCTAATTATGTATTTTTTTTATTTTTCATATATATCGTCTCAAAACTAACAGTAAAATTTTCAAAATGCAGATGTTGGTCCACAGCGTCCAGCCAACCTCCGGCCTTTTGATAGACTACATCCAGCTGCACCGGTACCGGCCCCACAGGACGCGGCTGCAGAAGTACTAGCTGAGTTGGAGCATGATCTAGAGCGTCTCACGGCAGATATACCTGAGACTACTATGGACGACATTCCTACCAGGCTTCAGCGCTTCGTAGTCGCGGTCCCTGGACCGTTTAGGAGATTTTTGCGTAAGGTAGCCCGCGCAGTGGTGTCATACAGAGAGCACCACCAGTGATTGACTAGTCACTTTTGTAGTCACATGTGACATTTTGACTTTTTGTACTATCATTTTGCCGATCATAAGGTGTTTTCAACCTATGATCGAAGACGATGTATATATTTTTTGACACACTTCTATCTATATATATCACTATTACCGGCTTATCTTGTTTAACATATGTGATGAAATGTTTTTAAATTTACTTGCATGATTATCGTAAATGTCTGTCCAACATTCGAGAAGCAATTGCATCTGCTAATGTATTCAAAGACCTTGGAATATGTTGATATTCAATGTAATCAAATTCACGTTCCAAGAGACGCACTCTCAAAAACAACCTTAATAACACAGGATTTCTAATGGCATAAACTCTATTAAGCTGTAATACAACAAGTTCAGAATCTAACCTCACTATCAAACGTCGAATTCCAAATGAAATAGATTCGGATAATAATTCAATCACTGCACTGTATTCTGCAATGTTGTTCGTTGTTTGACCGAGGCTTACCCCATGCATAGAAACTAACTCGTCAGAGGGCGAATAGATAACCCAAGCTGCGGAAGAGATATTCCGTGTACTACGACAAGCACCATCAGCAAATCCAATGTATGTTTGGAGAGGCGTCGACATCTGCAATATCAAGAGTAAAACCAAGATAAGCCAGAATAACGACGAAAAACCACACTCTCTAAGCTAAGCACACTGACTAAACTAACACACTTGCTAGCTAGAAAGAAAATCTAACCTATCTAAAAATTTCTCCATACCCATCATTTAAGCATAATACCTCTTTAGGTAAAGTCCATTTCTGGGTTTACCCAAAGAGTCCCCATCAAAGTCAACTAGCTCATAAGCCCCTTTTGCTAGCTTTCGCTTTACAATGTAGGGCCCATGCCACATGGGAACGAATTTTCCGGCACCTAGCTTATCGTTAGCTTGATCATATAATAGTACTAGGTCTCCTTCCGAAAAACTTCGAGGGGTTACATTTCTATCATACTGAGCTTTCATTCGTTTCGCGTGAGTCTCGATTGCCAATGTAGCGTCACGTCGAGTCTCATCTAATTTAGCCAAGTACAATAAACGTTTCTCCTCTTCGGAAGTAGCTGGAAGTAATTCGACAGCCATTTGAAGTGATGGGATTTCGCATTCAATGGGTAACACAGCTTCTAAGCCATAAACTAGCTGGAAAGGAGTGAACCCTGTTGAATTTTTCACTGAGGTTCGGTATGCCCATAGCGCTGAAAATAACATGTTGTGCCAATTCGACCGATGAACACCAATGGTTCGTCGGATCATGATAACTAGAACTTTGTTGATAGACTCAACCAAACCGTTGGCTTGCGGATAATAAGGAGTAGAGCTATCGTGGCGCAAACCAAGCTGGCTTGTAAGCTCAGTCATCATGACATTTCGAAAATGGCTCCCATGGTCAGTAATGATTGCTTGTGGGACACCAAACCTAGTTATGATATGATTGAATACGAAAACTGCAGCTGTTTTGCCGCTTGCGTCGAATGTAGGCATCGCCTCGGCCCACTTAGTAAAATAATCAACCGCAAGGATGATATACGCATGCCCCCCGGCCGAGTGAGGGTTACAAGTAATAAAGTCGATACCCCATTTGGCGAATGGACCAACGGCAATTATAGGGTGGAGAGGAGCAGGTGGAGCGCGCATCTTGCGATCAAACACTTGACAGTTGTGGCACTTCCTGACTGCAATGATACAATCCTTAAACATAGACGGCCAGAAATAGCCAGCGCGCAACACCTTCTGAGCTGTGGCATACCCAGACATATGACCGCCACATGCTCCAGAGTGACAATCATTCAAAACCCTCTCAGCCTCTTCGTGAGTTAAACAACGTCGAAAAACTAAGTCTGCCCCCCGGCGATAAAGTGTATCTCCAATAATTTTGTATGGCTGGGATTGAAACCGAATTTTTCGACGTTCCGCTTTGGAAGCTTCAGGCCGAAAGGTTTGGGTTTGGAGATAGATGATTATATCCCCGTACCACGGATCTACAGTACTGATAAGAAACAAAGATTCGTCCGCAATGGACTCCTCTGCCACAGTCTCTGTGTCAGCACTCGGGAAATCACACATCAATTCCGCAAAAACTAAGGATTTCTTAGACTTGGACTTCTCGAACTCCAAGTCGAACTCTTGCAGGATAACGATCCATTTAGAGTACTTGCCCCCTAGCAGTTGTTTTGTCAAAATATAAATCATAGGGTTGCAATCCGAAATAACTGTAGTTTTGCGGAGAAGAATGTAGTGACGAAAACGCTGGACAGCTTGAACGGCTGCCAGGGCCAATTTCTCCACATGCGAATATTTTAGCTCAGTGGGATTCAAGGTCCTACTAAGATAATATATCACATGCTCCGCTCCGAATTCATCTTCTTGAACTAACACCATTCCAATGGTGGAATGCGAAGCTGCGAGGTATAAGAAGTAGTCCTGGTTGTAGTTGGGAGGATGCAATAACGGTGCATGGGTCAACGCGTGTTTAAGTGCATCAAAAGATTGTTGGGCAATCTCGTCCCAAAAGAATTGTGCGTTCTGTTTCAACAACCGTGTAAAACCTTTAGTGACCTCGGCGTAGTTTGGGATGAATCGGCGTAAAAAGTTCGCTTTCCCTTGCAAACTTTGGAGTTGGCGCAAACTCGAAGGAGGAGGCAATTTGATGATAGCCTCGACTTTCGAGGGATCGACGCGAATGCCGGCTTTTGAAACAACAAATCCCAGCAATCGACCTGTTTCTATACAGAAAACACACTTGTGGGGATTCAACCGAATTCGATAATGCCTACACCTCATAAAGATTGCTCGTAGGTGGACAAGGTGATCAGCTCGATGTAAAGAATGAGCAGGCAAATCATCGAGATAGGGTTGCACAATGTGCTTGATGTCATGAAATGCATAAGACATCGCCCGTTGAAAAGTAGCCCCGGCATTCTTAAGCCCAAAAGGTAATTTGCAATAAGCAAATGTCCCCCATGGACAAATGAATGCCGTTTTTGGTTGGTCGGCAGGTAGAATATTGATTTGATTATAGCCCGAGAAACCATCCATGAAGGAAAACATTTCACTTCCGGCACAATCATCAATAATTTGATCGATATAAGGCGTAGGATAGTTGTCTTTTGGACAAGCTCGATTTATATCCCTATAGTCGATACAGATTCTTATTGTTCCTTGTTTCTTATTGACCGGAACAATATTCGATACCCAATCCGTTAACGGGATCGGATAAATGAAACCTGCTTTCAACAGCTTTTCGACTTCTGCTTTAATCGCAGCCGCTTTTCGAGGGTGAATTTGACGCAACCGTTGCCGGACGGGTTTAGCATCCGGGTAGGTCTTTATTTCATGAACAACAATGGCAGGATCAATTCCTGGCATTTCCTCGTAAGACCAGGCAAACACGTCGCGGAATTCTTGGAATAGGGCCTTGTAAGTTTGGATTTCTTCTTCAGTACATGCGGCACCTATATGAATGTTTTCCTCGATTCCGGGCTTCACTGAAATATCAATGGGAATAGTACGAGAAATATTCCCTAAATTCAACTCTGAATCAGAATGTTTCGTTGGATCCTGAGCGTCTTTGACATATTCAGCGGTAAAGATAGATGAAAAATCATTTTCAAATGCATCATCCTTAGGTAAAAACGAAGATCTGTGATGGAGATCCTCCCATGGTAGATCGTCTACACTTAGGATTTCGCGAAGTTGTTCGTCAGATGACACGACTTCGGGAAACGTTATCCGTTCTAAGGGTGAGGTGAAAAGTGACTCTTCACTGACCACATTCATTTGGTCGACTTCGGTTGAATGAAAGTCGGTAAAAGACATGAGAGCTTCATAAGCAATTTCATACGGACTCAAAGGCATAGCATCACCGAGTGAGTCTATCTCAGAGTCAGATGGGACGAACCAAGGATCATCATAAATAATGTTTTCTGATGTAATCATATGAATTGTTGCAAACGAAGGATCTGCGCTGAGTGGAGGGAGAGGAAAAGTTCCCAGTAAACCGGAATCCTTAACTAAACCTACACCAACGTCCCTATAAGGGATTGTCGTCTTACCGACATGCTGGATACTCTCTGAAGAGGCTGGGTCGGATGAAAAGTATGTCAGCTGATCAATAGTCACGATCTTACCGTTATGTGGAAACTTAATTACTCTGAAGACCGATGAAACGACCGCTGTCATAGCATATGACCAACTTCGACCCAAAAGAAGGTTGTAGTCTAGAGGGGCATCAACCACTTCCACATCCAGACTAACGGTTTTACCTTCAACCCCTATAGGCAATTCTTGTAGAATACCAAACGGACGGAACCCACGGCCATCAAAGGCCTTAAGGATGGTGGGGGATTGGTTCAACGAAGGAGAACCAAGCGATCTCCAACATTGAATCGACATAATACACGTAGAAGCTCCCTCATCAATCACAGTCCGATGAATAGGCCTGTTTTTGACTATCACTGGAATTTGGAAAGCCATTTGATGGGGGAGACGTGGCGTACTATTTTCTAGATCAAAGATCATTAGGTTCGGGTCCTGAACATCGACAGCTCCGATAGCCGACAAAAGCAATTTCCGTTGTGCTGGGCATGATTGCAGCACTTCGAGTGCCGACATTGCTGAAGGTGAAACAGCTAAGTCCTCAACAATGTTGTAATTCTGGGCTGCTCTCGCATGTGGATTGAAAGCAGACCTTCGAAGTACACCCTTGGCGGGCGGCTTAATCACTAAGTCTGGGTTAGGTTTTTCGATCTGTAGTGGATCGGAACCAGGAGCTGAGGTTGATGGGTTAGAGTGAGAAGATTCTGCTTCCTTACCATCAACAGGAGCCTTACTACCATAATCTTGCGATCGAGTCGCAATCCTCACATGAGACATCATCAAAATGGGTTCTTCACTGGCATTCGAAGAAGAACCTATCATCTTATTCTCCTGCTCTGGAAATGGATTCTTTAACACAGCAGGAGTGGGAGAACCTTTGACTATTTTCACAACCTCGGCCCGATGAGGGCAATCTCTCGTAAAATGATCCTCTTCACAAATAAGACAAGGATATCGAGGTTTGCGTTTTTCGTCATTGGTTTCCGACTTTTCAGTTTTCTCCTTTGGAGCCTTGTCTGCTTTAGCCTTCTTCTTTCCTTTCTTCTTTCCACCGTTTTTTGATTTGGCCGTAGATGACTCTACAGCGTGAATGTCGGCGGTGAGTTCAGGAGAAGACTCTCCTGTCGGAGAATCAGGCAAAGTGATAATTGGAGTAGTTGAAGCCTTGGAAGACTTCTTCTTGCTCTTCGTAGTCACGATACCAATCATACCATCAGCGGCATGAGATCCCGAAGGAGCAGCAGCGATTTGATTCGACTTTGGAAGATCCGGAATCTTCTCGTGTAACGTACCCGACTGAGTGTAAACTAAGTCAAGGTATTGTGCTTGAGCAATGACTTGCTCCTCAGTAACTACTCCGGCCTTAGCTACATCTTCAGTAATCTTCGGTAATAATGATTTAACAAACCATTCAGCTAAGATTTGGTCCGGGATAAAAACTTTCACTAACCTCCTACGACGTCTCCACTCATGGATGTGATCAGAAATGTACGTGGACGTCGATTGTTTTAGCGAAGTTAATAACTCCGTGCCGTTATCGTATCTGACCGGCAACTGAAAGTGAGTTAAGAACGAGGTAGCTAACTGGCTAAAGTTGTAAAAAGAGGCCCGTGGTAACTCAATGTACCACTTGGCCGCGAGACCAATGAGTGTACGCTGAAAAAGACGTAAGCGGATGGAATCATCTGAGATAGAATTCGAAGCACACCAGAGGTGGTAAGTCATCACATGATTGGACGGATCCTCTCCAGACTTACCTTCGAACTTGGGTATATCGCTGGGCAACTTATTTGGCATTGGCGGCCAGAACTGAAGATATTGAATTGGATCGTTCGTTAGGCGCGTCAAGTCGGGTAAATCCAAAGTTGCAATAAACGGTAACTGCCGGTTAGGATCTCTAAAACTCTGCGTCACAATACCAGCCCCAGGAGGAGGATATCCAGGATAACTAGGAACAGGAGTCGCATTTGGGATATTATATCCTCCTGGAAAACCAGGATTAACCGGACCGTACTGGGGTTGTTGAGGTTGTTGATAAGTGTACCCAGGATACGGTTGATACTGGTAAACCGGTTGTTGGACAGCTTGCCCATGTTGGTACTGTCCCTGGTACGGAGGTTGAACAAATTGAGGTTGAGTAGTGACAACCGTACTTATACCAGGCTGACCTACAGGCATCTGGACCGTGGTTTGAATCGTAGATCCAGACAACGGTAAAGATGTCTGAGGTGTGGTAACAGGGACAGTAGAAACTGGAGCCGTCGATACTCCAGAAGTAAGTATGGTAGATGTAGCGGTAGTTGCAGCAGCCGTTTGAGATGGAGTACTAGGTGCAATTGACGGCTGAGTAACTACCGAAGCTACAGAAGTTTGAACATTTGGCTGGACAGGTTGCGGTTGCTGGGTTGGACCAGAAACTACGGGTTGTCCAGCTTGAGGAACCATCTGTACACTTGGCTGCAACACCTGTTGACCCTGTGATGGATCCCACACTAACATTCCAGGGTATTGACCCGTAACAGGTTGAGGATACTGAGATCCATAACCAGATTGAGGGTAGGATTGATAATTGTAAGGTGCAGTTCCCATACTTGGAACATATGACTGACCTTGAGGCGGTTGATCCTTGACTTGAGTATTGACCTTGAGGTTGATAACCTTGAGGTAAATACTGATACTGGGGTTGACCTTGACCTTGAGGTTGGTACCCTTGAGGTTGATAACCTTGGGGTTGATACCCTTGAGGTTGCCATCCTTGGGGTTGCCATCCTTGAGGTTGATATTGATACTGAGGTTGACCTTGGGGTACATATTGAGGCTGAGGTTGACCTTGAGGCACGTATTGCACCATAGGTACATACTGACTTTGAGGTTGCCCCCCAGACACGATTTGTGTACCTTGAGGTTGCCCCCCAGGCGGTAATTGGCCACCTTGAGGTTGGGAAACGGGAACTGAACCTGACATCATGTAAATGTCTCCTACACCCAATGGTATATTACCACTGTTTCCAGCAAATAACCCATGATCAACGGGTTGAGGAGATGCCCCCGCAAAGGTACCAGAAAGTGACTGATACCCAGTGGGAACAGAAGGACCGCCGTGTAAAAAAGATTCAGGACTTTGAGTAAACACGGACGACTGACCAGACATATTTACAGGAGTATAAATACCTCCAGGTGGAAAAGGAGTACGAGGTGTAGAAAAACCTACTGAGTTGTCTAAAAAATTGGTTAACGCAAGGTACCAAGAAGTACTTCTAGGAGGACTGTAAAAGATGGATTCACGCTCCCTTAGATCAATAGTAAGTTGACCTTCAAGGTGAGAGACACCTATATCTTCTTCTGGAGCAAGTTCTTCTATAGCAATCAAACCAGAAGGTAGATTTTCGGTGATAATTCTTTCTATTCTTGGTGAATCAGGGACACTAGAAGTTGGAGTAACAGGTTCGGAAATTTCAGGTTCTCCGCCTGTTTCACTGGCAGATGAAAAACTACCAGCAAGCTCGGAAACTGTAACAGTTTCGGGATTGTAACCTGTCTCTAAACTTTGGTAATCTGGATGGACTACCAAGGAAGATTCTCCTTCTTCAGGTGAACCTACTCTACTGTCACTAGGAGGAGTTACAAGGACCTTTAACCCTTCGTACTGACCCGGAATGTCTTCAGGAGATTCACCCCGCGATTTACGGAGTTTTCTTAACAAATCTATTCCGGTAACAATCTCAGGAGACTTGCCCCGAAGTCGACGGGACTGTCTCGGTAATTCCGCCACAATTAAAGATTTTTAACTACAACACACGAAAACAAAGTAAAAATTTCAAATCAAACCACCTAAAGTCTTCTAAAGAAGCAAACAAATTTGAAGCACACGCCTAAATAATCTAGAGCGTCAAACCAAACACAAACAGTAGTCTTCCGGACCAAAAGCGCTAGTTGGTGATTAGGCCCAACCTCGCAGGATTCAGTACAGAAATGGCGGGTGGAACAGTTACCCCGGCAACCTGCTTAATGAATAGACCGGCACAAGTTCCTCCACTTTAACCGTCTCGAAGTGAAGTGAAACCCCCGGAAAATCCAAGTGAGTATAACCGACGTCTGCTCCAGGTACAGTGGGACCTTCCCTCCACCGTCACCTCGGTAGAACCCTAAAGATTATGGTCACTAAAGTTACCAATCACAACAATTACACCTGGGGGAACAGTCTAAACTCCGACAGCACGCAAGGGCAGAGTAACAAGCTCAATCCCCTTACCGGCTCCTTGACAATAATCCAAGGTTTACCGATAAGTGACCCCTGGCTCCTCGACAATGGTTAATCCGAGGTTTACCGTTTGTAATACGTACTGTCTGGCGTCGTTCCCAACGAGGGGGGAATGATCCCCTCACTGGTTCGGACACGAGCTCGTGCTTCTCCTTTAAGAGGAGCTTTCCCAGAGTGCAACTGAAACAATTGGATTTATTCTACTCAAGATAAACTATCTGTTTGGTTTTGTAGTCTTGGAGAGTTAAGTACTCACCTACTCCAAGACCCTAGCCTAAGCTATGTTGGTGTTTCAGAGCCCTAGAAAAATAAAAATTACTAGATTGATTTTAATTTAAGCGTTACTTTTAAGGTTGTTTCTTAAGTCAAAAGGTGATGGAAGTGAAACCAGTGGTGTGTTGACTCGACTCGAAACCACTACAAAATGCACCTAGGATGATTTACCCACTACTTTACTTTTTCGATGAATTGCTTAACTAAAAAGTTGAGAGAATGCAATCTTTATAAAAGCAACTTCTTAATTGAAGACAATCAAAGAAACAATTCGTTTGTCTTTTCCAAGCATAAAAACATGACCGCTCTTTACATGCACGAAAAAACTCTTTTTCTCTTTCAAAAACAAAAAGCTACTTGAAACAAGACTTTTAAAGAAGATGTTTTTGTATTTTTCTTTTAATAAAGCAAATAAATATAAGGTAACAAAAATCAATCTTAACAACTATTAAAATCTATGAAAATTCACTCATAAGAAAACCAAAAGGTAAATTTACTCTAAGCAATCTTAACGAGGTCAAAACCAACAATGATTATTCTAAGGTGTTTTACTTGATCACAATCAAATCAAGGACTAGCTTATTGCAGAACCAAAAACTAGCCAAAACAAAACTCTAATCTTTTTGTTCTTTTGTAAAATGGAAATCAACACTTTATAAACAAGTAATTCGAAATTTGACCCAAAACAACTTAAATGGCAAGCTGCTCACACAAGGAGACTTTACGACAGGCCCGACTTCTAAGAAGGCTGACAAACCAGAGAGATCTAAGGCTGGACAACTTTCTACCGTCAAAGTCACTACAGGACCTATCCAAAAATCAAACCCTAGGCCTAAACTTCGTTGAAATCCACTAAAACACTCAAAGCTCACAAAACAAGTTCAGGTGAAAATTTTTGACAGGGTACTAAAGGATCTGGGCAGAAAACACTAAGAAAAATCAAAATCTAAAAGCAATTAAAGCAAAAAATGGAATTTTCCTAAATTTTACAGGAAGACGCAGGCAACCCGTTAGAACAGGCGAGGGCCCGCTCTGTGCAAACGGCAACAGCGCATCCAAAGACGCACTGTGCAGTACTCAGAGGGTGCGTCCTTCTGGAAAAGTTAAGAAAAACCAAATCTAACTAAATCTAAAGCTAAGCCACCCAAATACTAATTCTCACAGTCAAAAACTAGAAAATAAAAATGATTTTCTCAGAGCAAAGTTCACACAAAGGAAAAGACTTTCTCATTAATGGATTCCCCAGCGGAGTCGCCAATTTTTCGTGGCGGAAAAAGTCGTTTGTGCGGACACAACTGACCTCCCTAGGAGTCTAAACTCTCTAGCGACAAACAAGACAAAATGGAGTGATCTTTCTCTAAATATACCTTTTAAAACATGAAAACAACAAGTGTTTAGGCTTACCTTATTCCAAAACGCTGTTGTTGTAGTCCGTCCTTGCCGATCCGGATGAGCTCCTCCTTCACATCAATTCCTGCAACCACAAACAATCAAACAATTACCAAGCACTTGCATTTCATATAATAAAACATATATTCAACATGCAGACCAAGGAACACATGAAATAACTCATTAACACAAGCTATTGAGAAAAATAAACCAGTTTGTATTAATAACGAAACAAAGAAACTCTTACAACCTGGCCTTGGTGTTGTGCAAGTTCCTCCCAGGGTCCATCAAGGGTTTTCCTCTACTTTGACAAAGCTCACCCACTTCCAAGTAGAATCAAGCAAAGACAATCTCTCCTAACAAGGTTCTAAATGGGAGTCCTAATTCCTGCAGCATTTACCCAAAGAAAATGTATAGCTCCAACCTCTCCTCCCTCTGGCTCAATGCCTTTATTTATAGTGTTGTAAAGAGGTTATTCAGGTCCACCATCAATGGGATAATCCCCCTCTTTGTGTGGGATAGCTCCCTTATTGATGGGATAAGTTCCTCCTTAATAGGGATACATGAACCAACTGGAGGCGCATCCATTTCATCAAACCGACCTCTAGAAAGTTCTAGAAGTAACCACAAGTAACTTTTTTAAGATGAAACTTGCGCATTTTGCCTTTTACAGAAGGACGCACCTGTCCCTTAACATACAGAGCGTCCAAGGATGCAGTCTTTGTGAACGTTGTGAGCGTCCCCGCAGGTAAGGCTTGAGAGAACCTGCGTCCCCAGAGATAAACACATTTTTTACAAGACTTTCTCTCTTTTTTGAGTTTGAGATGGATAGCAGAGGCATAAGACTTGCCTAAGAGGGTAGCATGACTGTTGATTGAGCCATACTAACTGTAAGTAGTCATGGTGACATTTTTTAGTGTAACACATATGGAACATGAGCCATGTTCTCTTTCTCTTCTTGTGTCTTGGGACACTGTTCAGCAAATAACTTTACACCTACAGGAATAGGAACCTTCACTGGTTTACTATCATTCATATTAAACCTCTGCAATATTGTCTCGACATACTTCCTTTGGTTTAACCATAGATTCCTTTTTGTCTGATCTCTTTTAATTTCCATGCCCAAAATATAGTTTGCAGCACCAATATCTTTCATGTCGAATCTGGAGGACAAATGGGTCTTCAAATCATGGATAATTCTTTGTCATTTCCGACCAGCAACACATCATCGACATACAAGACAAGATAAATAACAATGTTACCAACTAATTTAAAATAAACACAATGATCTGCTTTCTTCTAGTGAAGCCAAGTCCCCATATAAATGCATCAAATTTCTGATACCACATCCTTGGTGACCGTTTTAAACCATACAGAGACTTCATTAACTTGCATACCAGTTCTTTCTTTCCCTTCACCGCAAAACCTTCAGGTTGCTTCATGTAGATCTCCTCTTCTAGATAACCATGAAGAAATGTTATCTTCACATCCATATGTTTTACCTCAAAATCAAAAGCTACAACAACAGATAAAAGTAATCTAATATAATTTACCTTGGCAACATGAGAAAAAATATCACCAAAATCAATTCCCGGCACCTGGGAATAACCTTTTGCTACCAAACGAGCTTTGTAGTTCTCCACCTTTCCTTCTGCATTTGTCTTCTTCTTGAACACCCATTTGCTGCCAATGGGTTTCCTTCCAGCTGGCAACTCCACCAGATCCCAAGCCTCATTTTTGTGCAAAGATGCCATTCCATCAACCATGGCCTCTTTCCATAGTTTTCCATCCTCTGAATCTATTGCTTCCTTCATAGTTCTGGGATCATCATCAGTAATAGATAAAGAAAAATTTGAATAGAAAGTAGATGGACTATACCTTTCTGGTTGCCTTCTTTCTTGAACTAATCTTCTCACACCCAAAGTTTTTGGTTCTCCATCTTCTAATTCCTCCTCTGCTGTAGAGTCTGATTCTTCCTCCTTTAGCTCAAACTCTATCTTCTCAGGTTCCTTTGTTTGGACTTCATGTTTAATAAAATATTTCACCTCTTTGAACACAACATCTCGGTTGTACACAACCTTCCTTGTTACTGGGTTCCAAAGCTTATAACCCTTTAAACCATCCTCATACCCAATAAAGATGCACTTTTCAGATTTACTATTCAACTTGGTTCTTTTCTCCTTTGGAACATGTACATATACATCACATCCAAATACCCTCAGATGTGAAAGAGGAGGTTTTTTACCAGTCCATACCTCTTGTGGAGTCTTATCTTCCAATGCTGATGAAGGTGACCTGTTGACCAGGTAACATATAGTCTCCACCACCTCTACCCAGAATTCTTGTCCTAACCCGGCACCACTGAGCACAATTCTTGCCCTTTCCATCAATGTCTTGTTCATTCATTTTGCAACTCCATTTTGATGAGGTGTATATGGAGTAGTCTGCTGCCATGCTATACCACACTTCTTACAGAATTCTTCAAATTCCTTACTGCAAAACTCTCCACCAATATCTGTTCTCAACACCTTTATCCTCTTCCTTCTCTGGTTTTCCACTAGAGCCTTAAATTCTTTAAATCTGTCAAAGACTTCATATTTCTTCTTAAGGAAATATATCCATGTATTCCTTGAGAAGTAATCTATAAATGATACATGGTACACAGACTTACCCAGTGATGGAACCTTCACAGGTCCAAACACACCATTGTGCACAAGCTCTAATATCTGTTTTTCCCTCTTACCGCCAAAGGGGAAACTCACCCGATTCTGCTTCCCATATACACAATTTTCACAGAAACCAAAATCCAGAGTGTTATTACTCATACCTTCTACCATACCTTTAGCATGAAGTATTTGAAGGCCCTTCTCTCCAATACCACTATATCTTCTGCTCCACTTTCAGGAACCACAAAACTGTTGCACCCATCAACAACAGTGATACCTTGCAGCTTGTGCAAAGTTCCAATCCGAACACCCCACATCAATAATAGTTCTCCCCAAACCATCTTGTAAGTATCCTTCTCAAACACAGTTTTTACACCTGCATCATCCAGCTTTCTTACAGAAATCAGATTTTTGGCCAATGTAGGAATATGCAGAACACCCAGAAGTGTTCTAACCCTTCCACCTTGCAACTTCAACTTTACTTTTACGTGACTAATGATTCTATCCTTCCTATCATATCCTAAGAAGACATCACCACCATCGTATTTCTCATACTCGTAGAACCACTCTCTATGGGGAGTGAAGTGAAAGGATGCACCTGAGTCAATCAACCATGGCTCATGATCTACATGTATACTTGAAGAAGCCAAGTACACATCTCCATCTTCATCTGAGGTGGTTTTCACCTCTTTAGAAGGAGCATCATCAGATCCCTTTCCTTTGTCAGGAGTTTTAGATTTACAATCCCTTTTGTAGTGCCCTTCCTTTCTGCATTTCTAGCACACCACCTTTACAGGTTTTCCTGGAGATTTATATCTCCCTCTAGATTTAGATCTCCCACTAGATGGCTTATTTTTGTTTCTGTTCTTGGACCTTCCTCGTACAGACAAGGAATCACCATTCTATCTCTCCATATTTTTCTATCTCAACTCCTTTGTCAACAAGGATGAGACTATTTCATCAAACTGCAAGGAATTTGTATTGCTACCTATTGCAATAACCAGACTATACCATGAATCTGGTAGAGAAAACAACAAACTGATGCACTTATCTTCATCTGAAATTTTAATATCAACAAATAATAACTGACTTACCACAGTATTAAATGTCTTCAGATGTTCTGTCACCGAGTCTCCATCTTTCATCCTCAGGTTATACAACTTTTTCTATAGGAACAATTTATTCACCAGAGACTTAGATTGGTACAAAGTCCCTAACTTGTCCCACAAAGCTTTTGGCATAGCTTCCCCTGATACATTCTGCAATACTGAATCTGAGACACACAACCATATTGTGCTCTTAGCCTTCCGATCCAACTTCTTCCATTCTTCATTGGACACTCTCATTGGTTTAGTACCTGGATCTACCGTGACCCACTGATCTTTATCCACCAATAGATCCTCCATCTTGAGTTTCCATAACTCAAAACTCTGACCATTAAACTTCACAATCTCTATCTTCCCATTGCTCGTCATCCTCTTTCACCACTAGAATCGATCCTGCAGATCTCCCACTAAACAGGGTCCACCACAGGCCTGAGCGAAACCCCTCAGCAAAAAAGGTGTCCCCTTGAAGCCAAAACAACTCTGATACCAAATGTAGGTTTTAACCCCATACAAAAATTACCTGCATACGAATTGTAAAACATAGAAAATAAATAATGTGAGAGCATAACATATAAAACACATATACACAGAGATTTTCCCCTGGATCCCAAAACGGGACTACCAGCTTGATTTTTCATTATGTTCCTTTCAATGTTACAATACAATTTATACATGCCGAAGCATCTAATACCATGGACCAAAAACCATCACATCCAAAACCATGGACCGAAAACCATCGCATCCAAAACCATGTGAGAAACATCATGCATAAAACCATAGGTAGGTCTGCCCAACCTAATATAGGACCCCATAGAGTGGGGTTACTTGCACCCCTCAAACCCCCTGTGAACCCCCCCTCCCCGCTATGCAATTAGCGCAATGAAGAGGGGGCTCCTTGCCCCTTCTAAACCTCGGGTTAAAAATGTGGGCTAGTCGTGGAAAGAATATAACACGACCCAACAATTACTTGTCCAAATGTGTAGAAATATTTTTTCAAACTATCCATCCACTCCTTGATATCAAAAGAATGTTAATCTACTCCTTTTCAAGCGTGAGGTTGAGTTTACTTACAATTTTTTATGTCCTTGCTCAATTGTTTACAAGTTCATGTGTATTTTTATGTACAAATATTGCTTGGTTGATGATTTCATCCTTTACACAAATGATGATTATGCTTAGTATGCCTTTAGCAGATAGGTTTGTTTACTGGTTGTCTGATGATTTCATTCTTTAGAAATAGATGATTATTATGCTTAATATGGCTTCAAGAGAAAGGTTTCTTGAACTTGCTTACTCTTGTGCTCTAAATTATTTGGAAATTTCTTACAAAGTTGTGTTTTATACAAGTTGTTTTCAAGACTTTATGGGCTTCTTATTAGTTGATTGTGGTCCTATATGACATGTTTGGTCTTGTTTCTTGTAGATGTTATGGAAAAATTGCATAGTCAAAGGCAAATGGATGCTTTATGATTTGTCTTTGCATTTGGACTTGTAGAAAAATTTCCACGTGTTCCATTTTTGAAGGCATATCTCGAGCACCAAAGGAAAGCATTAGAGGAAGTATCAAAAAAAGGAAGAGATAAAGTTGGGTCATTGGTATGTTTATTATTATTTGTGTGTTCATGCTCCTTTGTCAGGATAAACTATTGAAATATTAAATTGTCATTAGGCATATTCTCTGAATGCTTCCAAGTCTTATTGCAAAATTCAACAGCCTGAAAATAAATTCATTCATTGAAAAATGTAATAAAGTGAATTGAAGTGCACAAACTTGAATCACATATTCCTACCAAAGATCTTGAAAAAAATGTAGCTCAGTTACAGAAAGACATGGAAGAGAGGAAAAGATTTGCAGAAGCCATTAGGACTAAGAGTAAATGGGCTTGTCCTAATAATGATAATGGTGGTGATGGTGTTGGTGCTATTGTTGGTTCAGTATTCCCTAAACCTTCCCCTCCCAGTGCCTTTTCCCTTCCCAACTCTTCTTCGTCGCTCCCTAAAACTACCCCTCCTAGTACCTTTTCCCTTTCCAATTCTTCTTCATTGCTCCCTACTAAACCTACCCCTCCTAGTGCCTTTGCCCCTTCCATTTTCTCTAACTTACAATGTCTTGATCCAATGTCTAGTATAACATCTTACAACTCACCTGGTCAGGGCGTATATGACAAGGGAAGCCAAGACGTATCGAATATCCCATCTTAAAATTTACCTGGTCAGTGTGTATATGACAGGGGAATCCAAGACATATATCAATCAGCTTATGATATTGGAAACAATGCATCATCTTTTTCTAAATCTCATTTATATCCCTCAAAAAGTATACAATCATCTTTGTATGGTGTTGGCTCTCTATCATGGATAAACCAGTTATGGAAGTTCTAATATTGGCAGTGATGTGCCTCCAACAACTTCTTTCTAGTGTTCATATTTATGCTAGGTACTCTTTATTTGGTATTTTGGAAACCATGTCCTAGCCTACTGATGCAGACTAAACTAATTGCTAAATGAACTTTGAAGTAATCACGTTTTAGTTACATGTCTAGGAAGAATAACGTTTTCAGCAAATCCAATGTAATTTTTTATTTTTTTTTTGGTCATGGGATAAGCCAAATAGTTTTGCTAAAATGTCTGCAAGTTACTCTTCTTAGCTTTATTTGGATGAAAGGATTTTCATTTGAAAAACTACCTGCCTAATTTTTCCTAGTGGAATATGCAATTGTTGAATATCCTTTCAATTTATTTTAAAATATTTCACTAAATTGTCATAACAAGTTTCATCCTATGGTTTAAAATTGGCATTTTGATTATGGAAAGCAATGAACAGAGGGCTCATATGAAACAAATGAAGGGTTTAGGTTGTCTTCATTGTAATGAGATCAACAAGTGTCTCCCATTTACATAATTCTGCCGTCGATCCTTAAACCATATTCCCACGCCTTCACGGATCTACTATTTCTACACTTCAAATTGTTGGGATTCGAAGGTATTTTTCACTCTTTTTTTTTTCTTTTTCGCAATTCAATTTTCTTTCTTTATTTTTGAGTTATTCCTCTACTTTTGTTTTCTCATCGAAATTTCATCTCTTATTAAGAAGGTTTTTCCACCATGGTATAACTATGTGGACGGGAATTGGATTGATTACCAAGGGAAAAAATGATTAAACTATAGAGGTGGTAAATTTGGGGTTCTAGCTGCTTTCGTGGTAAACCTTATGGGCTATAGATCATAGAACCTTCCTTGATAATTGGCATGATTTTAAAACTTGGCACTATTTCTCAGATGATAGCACTGATCCAGATCTTTGTGGTGGGGCTGGATTTTCAGTGAATTTGCATGTTTGGTGCCCCTAAAAGTGTGACATCTCAACCACCTGAGTGATTTCATATTATATTGGTGCTTATAATGGAAATTGAACTAGTGATTTTATTATTCTTAACTGTATGATTTTCTTATTCATCTCATTGTGGTTCTTGCCATGCCTTTCGTAGTCAAAGAGATTGTATCTTTCATATTTGTGTGTGGGAATAATTTATCCCACCCTAGATGTATCATTGTGGTTCCCTGTTACACAAATATGAACTTTTCCATGTCGAAGTGGAAATAATTCATTTGTTACATGGCCTATTTTCTACATCCCATTACAAAAAAGGATGTAATGAGAACATAAAATTAGATTTTGACACTTCCCCTCTGCATGCCGGTTTGCACATACCTTTTTTTTGCTTTGTTCGCTAGTTTACTTTACTTACTCATCAACCACTCCTTTATTATTTGCTTCAAAAACAATGTTTCTTACTCCATGGTTCAAATTAAATTTCACATAAAATTGAATAGGATACCGTGCATTTTCCATTAACAATTTTCTTATTCCTGATTATTTTCTTGTACCAATTATAGGTTTTCCCTTTTTTTAGCGGAGATCCTGGAACTACCTCAAATAAATTTGATTAGAAATAGCTAGAACTCATGACACATGGCTCGATAGAGTGGTGGAGGGACAAATGTTCCAATATCCTAGAGAGTTGGTGGGGTTGGATATTTCCCTTTCCTAGAAAGTTCGTTTCAGTGCTAGATTTCTATGGCCTTGGGGAGATCGATCTGTGTTGGGACATCAGAGACAAAGTATTGTTTGGATGGATGACATATGGTATAACTATGTGGACTAGAATTGGATCGATTACCAGGGGAAAAAATGATTAAACTGTACTGGCGGTAAATTTGGGGTTATGGTTGCTTTGGTGGTAAACCCTAGGGGTTATAGATTATAGAACCTTCCTTGATAATTGGCATGATTTTAAAACTTGGCACTGTTTCTCCGATGATAGCACTGATCCAGATCTTTGTGGTGGGGTTGGATTTTCAGTGGATTTTCATGTTTGGTGCCCCTAAAAGTGAGACATCTCAACCACCTGAGTGATTTCATATTATATTGGTGCTTATAATGGAAATTGAATTAGTGATTTTATTATTCTTAAGCGTATGTTTTTTTTATTCATCTCACTATGGTTCTTGCCACGACTTTCATAGTCGAAGAGATTGTATCATTCATATTTGTGTGTGGGAATAATTTATCCTACCCTAGATGTATCGTTGTGGTTCCCCGTTACACAAATATGAACTTTTCCATGTTGAAGTGGAAACAATTCATTTGTTACATGGCCTATTTTCTATGTCCCGTTACAAAAAGGGACGTAATAAGAACATAAAATTAGATTTTGACACTTCTCCTATGCATGTTAGTTTGTAGATATCTTTGTTTTTCTTTGTTCACTAGTTTACTTTACTTACTCATCATCCACTTCTTTCTTATTTGTTTCAAAAACAATTTTTCTTACTCCATGGTTCAAATTAAATTTAACGTAAAATTGAATAGGATACCGTGCATTTTCCATTAACGATTTTCTTATTCCTGATTGTTTTATTGTACCAATTATAGGTTTTCCCTTTCTTTAGTGGAGATCGTAGAACTACCTTGAATAAATTTGATTAGAAATAGATAGAACTCATGACACATGTCTCGGTAGAGTGGTGGAGGGACAAATGTTCCAATATCCTAGAGAGTTGGTGGGGTTAGGGATTTACCTTTCATAGAAAGTTCATTTCAGTGCCAGATTTCTATGGCCTTAGGGAGATTGATTTATGTTCGGACATCAGAGATAAAGTATTGTTTGGATGGATGACATATGGGATGGAGAAGTGAATGGATGGAGGGATGGATATGACGATAGAGGAGAATTAAATGAGATGCTATCATTCATTCACTTTCCTAATGAAAAATGCACGACATATACCCTTTGAGGAATTCATACTCGAACCATGCCAACCACACCTTTGATAGCTCTCAAATCACATTTAAGTCATTTTTCCTAATTATACTTCCAACTAGCATGGTCTCGATTGCTTGATCAGACAAGGGAGGGGGCTAGGCAAGCTTTGGAATTATCCTTCCCACGCTATTAAAAAGTTCTTCATTTCTTTACATAAAGCAACAAGTGAGTAGATGAAGGCAAGCTTTGGAATTGTACACTATCTATTGTGTAAAGGTCCTTTCATGGAAGAGGATATTATACAAATGTTTAAGTTATGGTTAATATGCCTGTTTATAGGAAGTAATTGTGAGTGACTTAGTGAGGAATTTTTTTATATGACGTTTGAAATATTAAAGTGATTGATTCATGCTCGAGATTTTATAAATGTATAAGGTTTTGGGTAAAAAGGTAATGTATTTATGTAAAAATTTTAAATTTAGATTTGTATTATTTTTACTTATTTTTTATCTTTAAATTTTTAAATTTTAAAACATGTGGTATAAATTACATATTTACTTATATTTTATCTTTAAATTTTACAATAGGTTGTATAAATTACATACTTCACATTGATTAAATCTTCAAGTTTTTATGCATGCTTCATAAATTGTATATTTTAATTAGATTATAGTTGTCATTCAAAGCCATAATACACATACCCTCATTTGAGGCTAATGAGTGATGGTTGTAATTAACAACTCTAAAGGTTATGATTTTAATTTTAAAATTGGGCCATTATATAAGGAAAATTATTTTTGTGATGCAAGATGTGAGGCTAGTCATATTGGTTATAGTAAATGATATTAGTATTTTAAATTGGAAATTTACCATTGAAACATGGTAATATATTTATTTAATTGTGGGATATGGTGAGAAATTCTTTAAAATGAATTATCTAAGATGGACATCAATATTTGACTATAGGAATTATGGTTAAGTTTTGATCTCTATTTGAATTTATGACATCAAGCTATCTATGATGACCAATTCAAGAAACAGGTACCAAGAATGAGAAGGAGAAATCCCAGGTACAAAGAACATTGTTCCAGACAAGCAATGTAAGCCAAGAATGAAAAATACCAATGTCATTGCCAAAGAGCCTTGAAACAAATCAATTTCTCGAATCTCTAGGCAAACAATGTTAGCCAAGAACGAGAAATCCCATTGTCATTTCCACACTCACTAGTCTGACCATGAATATGAACCTGCATGCATGCATGAAGAAGCTCGATACTCACTGCCCTTGAGCTATGGGATTGAGGGCCATGTCCACTGAGAGGGGAGACGATATGCAAGATTTGATGGAATAAGGAAATGCATGTACTAATGAGGAGCATATGTTGATACATGACATATTTCCGACCATTGTGGCCAAATAAAATTCCGTGGCAGGAAACAATGTTCCATTATTCTTTTTTATCATCTCCTGTTTCTGAGTTAGCATGCTTCTATTGTACTATTTCACTTATGTCATTTACATATCGAGTTAAGTGGGTTTTACATTTGATTTCCACTATAGTCAAAAAATAAATATATATCTTTTCCTTGTGTAGGTTGGATGATGGGACGACACACTTAGAAATAGGGGCAATGTAAAAACAAAACTCCTAAGAGAAAGAGGATGAAAATAACATTTTATTATTTTAACTCTATGGTTGGAGCAACAACTTTGTTACCCGATCTTTCGAATGCATGTTGAAAGAGTCCGCGGGAAAGAAGTATGTAAATCTTCATAGGGCTCTTAAATCATAGTTAGGTTGGTCATTTTTCCTCCTTTAAGTTATTAAAAACAATCTCCATATTGGTAACATATTAACTGTCCAATGGAATTAATGTGTATTTGCATTTCACTCTTAATTTTTTTATATGTTTACTGAAATTGTATCTGATTTTATGTTTAAAGAGTGTATTATGTTGTTGAAGTTTACCAAAGACAAGTGGCATGTAGAAGATAGTCTTCAAAGGAGTATGCAGACTTATTCTAATATCTAATACATATACTAGGAGAGTTTGTGCCACTAGGATTTTTTTTATAAGTTGTTTGAGATCAATGTTATAACTTGTTTTAATAATTTTTAAGTGACAAAATTAAAAATGATTTGAGCATAGGTTTTCCATCGATGTTTTTATTGTTATGATTCTTTTACCTCATGGTTATTTTGGGCAAGCAAATGTTTTCAGAATGTCTGACAAGACATCGATAGACAGTTAAACAAATTGTTTATAATTGTAATGTCCATTTCATGATATTCTGTCTTTATTGTTTGACTGTATTTTGAATGTTTCTTTTGATTTTTCTTTGTATTTCAACTATGAAATTGAAAACACATGGTATCAATCCGTTTAAGCAACAACCAAAGCTTGAAGATGAAATTAGCATTACATGGTATTGATTGAAATCATTTTAAATTTTTTGTGTTGAAATATTTTCATGACTATTATAAAAGTTTACTTTCATGTTGTTATTTGAGCACATGTTGTTTATATAATTGACCAAGTTCATGCATTAGAGAATGAAATTTTTTTCCGAATAAAACGACAAGGATTAGACATCTTAGCATGTAACTTAGTTGGCATGATTGTGCCTAAGATTTTCCTAAAATTTGAATACTAATTTACTAAGGTGTTGTTTTCTATGGCAACATTTTATTTTCTTTGTTTATATAGGTCATATGGCCACATAGTGGCCACTATTTCTCAAGTGAAGAAAACTTGTTCGATTTTCTTTCTTTTATGGGGAAAAATGGCTTTAACATTGTTGATGTTCAGTTATATGTCATAGAAATATTTTATAGTATACTTTCGTTTGTAATCTAGTGTTCATCATCTTTCATGTCTTACACTCTACACTATATCTTATTTTGTTTTTAAAAAAGGAACTCAGTATTGATGGTAAGTAGTAGGATTTTAAGTAAAAGGAGAACAATAACGCTGGAGCGACAAATACAAAAAGAGGGAGAAGAGAATCCTCCAGTGATACCCTTAAAGCTAATATCCCACATCAGACATAGAGATTGATGATCAAGTCTTTAGAGTGGGTGAATTCACCCGCAATGCCTTGGCAACACAATGATAATGTTTTCTAGTGATGAAACAATATTTCTTGTGTAAATTGTACTCCAACCAATATTAAGTTGGAAACTCATATTGTAGTACTTGACATTTCATATAATATAATTTATGCGATTGAAATTATTTATATTTGCACTTGCTATTATTTAGTATTTTAATTAACATATGTAACTTTACATTTTCATATTAGATGAACCGGTGCACATTGTATGACATTTTTTTTAATTTAGTTGCAAAATCATACTAATTAATTTATGTTGATTTATAATGAACACATAAAATCAATATAAAACTACTAAATTAGTAGTTTATATTGATTAATTACGAACACAAATAAAATGAATATATGACTAAATTACTCGTTTATAATGATTATTAATGAAAATAAATGAAATGGATATAAACTACTAAATTAGTCGTTTATATAATGAATATGAAACTACCAAAAAAAGATAAATGATTACTGCAAATGATAAATTTGTGACAAATGACAGTTAAATTTGGCATATATATGACTACTAGTAGCTAATTTATGGTATCTTATACTGCAATCAAAATTGAGTCATATTTCTTTGGTCATTAATTAGTTTCAAACAATGACTAAAATTTGCATATATATATGAATATTAGTAGCTAATTTACAGTATCCTATAACATGACCAACATTTTGGTCATATTTATTTTTGGTGTTCATATATGAATTATAATTCACCCTTCCCCACATTATTTGTCAATATGGGGCTCGTCTTGTGATTTCAAGGCTACTGTGAAAAGTCTATGAAGGCCTCAGTGTTCCTACCTAGCATTGAGCATTCAATCAACCATATAACAATGTGTAACAACAAGAAATAACAATAATAATAATAAGAGTAACAAAAAATTATGATTCACAGCAACACAAACTTGATGAGCCATTTCAATGATAAAGAAATAATCACAACAAAAATAAATCTACACACACCACTAATCCAACAACACCTGATTAGGAGAGTGGGCCCAACTCTCTGATCAGGGCTATGGAAAAAAGATCAAAGGCTAGATAATACTCAAAAGATGAAGATTGCATTAATCAAAATGAAAATACAGAACTTTGTTGTTACATTCTTAAAGGAAAACCTTCAATATCTGATCTACTCCCTATATGCATTATCTCCCTTTTCTCTCTGATTTGTGTTTTTAAATATACAAACAACTGGAAAGTTACAACAAATTAATTAATAAATGATTTCCCATACAATTTAGATTGATTAAAAAATCTCCATAAGCAAAATGATATCTGAGAGATCTTTCCATCATGATTCAGCTGGAAGAAGTCGAATCTGGTTATTGTAATTGGGCAATATGGAAAATGGCCACAAAATAAAATCTACGAATATGTGCTTTGAAGAACCTTTGTTTTCTCCCAATCCAGACCGAACTGTGGAAAGATCCTCATTGGAAAACTAATTTGGTCTGCTCTGCACAAAACCGGTGTCTCATTTTAAATATTCTTTTTCGTTTGTGTGAAACGTCCAACGCAAAACTATCATTTTTTATTTTAGCAAATTTCCGAGTTGGAATATTTGATTATGAGCTGAAGATCAAACTTGTCATCTGGATGAGAACTTGGAGGCTAAAATCATGAGTGATGTTATAAAAAATTCATCAAAAAACCATCATTTGAAAAATCATGCATAATAATCATTAATTTATTAAAAATAAAGGAGAACATTTATTACTTATCCACAAGAGCATAAATAATTATGAAACGGATTTATATAATAAATTATGAAAAATAATGTGATAAAATAATAGTAGAAATGGATGTTAAGATGTGATAATAATAATGACGAATTAGTAACCCAACATTTATTTGGTCACTAATTGGTTTTCTCGGATGATCATATAGTATATTGTGTTGTATATTTGGTCATTAATTGTGGTAATTAATGACTAAATTAATGACCAAATTTATGACTAAATATACTACTAGATGATAAAATTGAGACAACCAATTAATGAGTAAGCTAAAAATGACTAAAATTTGGTCACTTTAAAAGATACTCGAAATCAGCTACTATTGGTCACCGACTGAAAAATGGTTGTTTATAACAAAATTTTAGTTGTTGTTTTAGTAACTAATTAGCCATTTTGTACCCTCAGGCTAGTTATGGCAAGCATAGTGGAGAGAAATGATGAGACATATGGGCCAAGAGACAAATATATCTCTAGCCATTAATGGTAATTTCCTATCTCAGGCTCTTAGGGCTATTTAACCTGTAGTTGCATAGGGTGCCAAGATATTTTTCCAAGTGTTAGAATTTTGATTATAATGGGAATTTGATGAACTACAAGCCATGGAGGAGGGAGTCCAATGGGGGCCATGAGGTGATGATGTGGCATATTCCACTATTTCCCATTATAATACTATGTGCTACCATGGTCCCACGTGATGATGACATGGCGTGTTGTGCAATCCAAGGTGGACACCATGTGGGTGGCACGTGACCAAGCTTAGTGATACGATGAGAGGTTGTTGCTTGAACCTTTAAATGATCATATATTTTTATTTGGGATTCTGATTGGGGGGGAATTTATATCGTTGGAAAGCTCTTGATGAGTTGGGGTACAATGGCAATGATTATTTTAAGCTTTGAGGAATTTGGAAAGTGATGAAATTTTTAGATCCCATTTCCATAACAGGATATTGGAGGTTGTGTCAATGATAGTAATACCTTCTTCGACTCTTAGTACGTGCTATGGTGAAAGGGGGGGGTGTTATAGCCATATTACCCTCATCTATAAGCTTAGGTATGATGACCAATTGAAGTGAAAATAGTTCTATGAAAAATCAACTGAAAAGAAATACATGATATATCTATTGGACTATAATCTATGATTGTCTGTATATTGAAAAAAATGAGAAGTTACTAATTTATGGAATTGAGAAAAACACTACAAACATATATAGATATGTAAGATGAAAATTGTGTAGTTACCTATATTGCTATGCTAAATATTCGCTAACATTAGATCGATATGTTAAGACATAAGTTGGAATACCTATGAAATTATTCATGAAAACTATGAAATTACCTATATGTTAATTATCTTTAGTGTTGTAAGAGGTTGTATATGTTGATGGAGTGGTGGATTTTGTGTATGAAAGGAAGTTTAGTCTACAAGGATAACATTCTATTGTAATTTTAATGTTGTGTGATCTTTTTAACTTACACAAAACTACTTTTGGTGCATGGATTGATATGCATAGATGCATTATAGTAGATGCCTACTACAATATATCTAGAAGGGAGGTAGGAAAAAATTAAGAGAGTAATCCTGATATTAAAATGTGAGATACCCAATTTTTATGCTAAATAATCTTGGAGAGTAGAATTTTATGAGTAAATGTATTCTACAATTACCTCTTGGTGCAAATCCTACTTGGAAATGCCTCCCAAGTGCTGGAATTTGATTGAATGGTTTAGAAAGAAGGAAGAACTAAGAAAAAAAAAAGGTGATAGAAATGATTGTTGATTTCCAATTGAAGAATAATCTTATTTTTCCATTACTAAGGAACAATATGAAGTAATCCACAAAGGGAAAAATCTTACAATAATGCTATAAAACCTAAAATGTTTCTACAAATAAAAAATAGATAGCATAGTTAAGTGGAAGATGTTTGAGAAAAACTATGAAACTAGCATGATTTACAAGATTACAATATTATATATTCAAGAGCTTAGTGGAAAGAACCATCACAACATAAACATTGTGAAAGTTTGGAAGCCTTCACTATAAATAATTTGGTCTAATATTTATGATTAAACTAATGGAAAATGGAGCAATTACATAGAATGAAGTGTATACAAGACATTGTTAAGGTATGTAAATACACGTAGAAACATGATTAGAAGAATGGTTGAGAGCCTTGAATCATAAAAATATATGATATACTCAAGAAGAGTTTGTTCGGGTATACTCAATGTTAACATTTGTTATAATTTTGATAACATTGGGTGAAAACTTTCGTAGATGTTCACCTCATTGGCAAGCCCGATGGGGAACCGGAGTCATATTATATATAACAGGCTCTTTTTTCCATATTTGTTGGGTCCGATAAATTTCAAATCCATATGAAATAATTCATTTCTTTTATTGTTTGTTGGGTCACCATGCATAGATAAGTATTAATCTTCTATTTATAATACAATAATTTCCATCATGAGAAATGATTTTTGATACGTTGGTTTCGAAACAAGCCTTCTAATGTTAAGTGTATGAGGTAAGTTGGGTTTCGGTAAGCTTAATGCTTTTTAAATATTTGTTAATTTGGTTATTATTTAATTCATTTACAATTTTTTATATATTTTAATAATAATAATTATTACAATAATAATTATAATTTACCGTTAAAGTATCTCTTATGCAAAAAAAGTCAATTTAAGATTAGAATTTTAAATTTTATTTAATGCAATAATTTTTATAAGTTATACTAATTACTATCACAACCAACTTAATGCAGGGAAAATGATAAAATTCAAGGGAGTGATTTTTTATCATGAGAATATGAGAGGAGGTACAAGGCAAAATTGACAGAAGGAGCCAAGAAATAATTGGGGTCAAATTGGCGACAACATTTCCTAACAATTAACACATCTAATGTAACCACATGCAAAAAAAACAATGACAATGATATGACATGCGTGTTCCATTACAAATTTTGTAGACTAAGAAAATCCATGCATAGAGGGAAGAAACATAAATTTTCATTTCATAAGTATCCACCCAGCATGTTATCATAGCAAATACCAAAAACACTATGTTACAAGAAACAAGAAATAAGGAAATTAATGGGTGACTAGATATATAGTGTTAAATTTTGGATTAACATGTTATTTGCTTAAGTCAAGTACTTCATTAGCCCTTCATTAATTCCATTAAACCATTACCAGTCACATTAACCATTTTCTTATAATAGTAATTGATGAAAGAATATCCAACATAAATGCATAAGACAATCGAAGACAAGATAGCATAGGAATTGGCTCAATTTAAGGAAAATGCCAAGATGGAGAAAACCCTCTATCAGTTCTTCTTTCATTAATATCAAATGTTTAGTAGAGAGAGAGAGAGAGAGAGAGAGAGAGAGAGAGAGAGAGAGAGAGAGAGAGAGAGTATGATAAATATGAGTTTCCAATTGAAGATATAATAATCTTTGTGCATCAACAAGACTGGTCAGGGGACACCAGAAACCCTAAACTAATTCTTTAAAGATGGTGTATCCTACTCCTAATGTTTTTCTCCCTTGAAGTCCACTTCTAGATATCCATATACTTATCTACGGATTGAGGTTCCTCAACGCACCCTACAAAAACCATGTACCAACAACAATATGAAATAATCCCAAAACCAAGGAAGAAGCCCCTATTCAATTGTGTTGTACCTTGTTGTGATTGTGACTTGAAGTTAAGGGCCTCCCTAGGCCTCAGAAAGCCTTAAACATGTGACCTAATATGTTGGTGTATCAATTCCTTTCGTGCAGCCCGAACAAAGACAAAATACACAAAACTAGCACATAAAGCCTTCTTACCTCTCCTTTGAACTGTGGCTTGAGTCATCAAGGAATCCACTGTCCTAAATATCCTTGAATCAACCCTCCAAGCCTCCTTGCTGGATACTACATGCTTCAAACAACTCTAGCTTCTCTCCCACAATGAAACTACACCCAAACAAAGACAATCCTCTCAAAAACTCGACTCCTTTCTCTTTGACATCCTAGCCTTAGATCCACAACCTCTTTTAGAAGCATTTTTCACCTTCATGATGTATAAAATGACGCTGGAGGCACCTCAATATATAGAAATTGGTGAGGGTCAAGAGACATGACGTTTGGGATTTATGGAGGTAAGGTTGACCTTGGAAATTTTCATATGAGTGGGAATAAATTCAAAAGAAATTTCTCATTAATGAATTTTGATAATCTTTAGGTAGATTTGGTCCTCTCTAAGAGAGGAGCTTAATGCCATGATTATATTCTTCAAACGAGCTCCCAAAAGTGGAATTTTTCCCTAGTATACAATTTTAACACTCCCTCTAAACTAGGGATAATTACACCTATCTATATATGACATTATGTCATCATGAACCATCTCTTCATCTTGTCTCAGCTCTATTAAATAGAAATATAGATAATGAAGAAGAATTGATCAGGATTGAGTTACAAGACCATACACTCTCCACTGAAAAAAGTCAACCCACATAACCAAGGGTTGAACCCCAATCAGACTTGATCCCAAGTGATGAAGTTGGTTGACATCATGCATCCCAAACATAGGGAGTATAGTAGTACATGATGCATCCATCGATATTGCTATGGTCCCTATCTACTTTTCCAAACTCATTGGCCACATGAGAGGTACTTCCCACATGTTCTAGATTACATGAGTGGGATGTTGGAGAAACAATAGGGAAAGAATAAATCACATCTTTCTAAAAACCACACATAGGGAAAGGATAAACCACATCCTACTCGCATGCAAACAAATGATAGTAGGTTAAGGATGAACACCATCCTACATGCATCCCAACCAAAAATTATAGGAATGATCCTACACGTGAGAAAAAGATGAACCAAATCCCATCGACATGTTAACCGTTGATTATAGGGAATGAGAATCCTACTGTGGGGAAGGATGAACCATGCCCCACTGACATGTCCACATGTGAAAATTTATATATGCCTATATGCATCTCTCACTTGGGTATCCGCAGGAGAAGGTAAACCACTCATCCTGCTCATATTCCATAGGATAAGGTGAACCACTCATCCTGCTCATATACCATAAGATAAGGTCAACCATTCATCCTATGCATATATAATCAATCATAGGGGAAGGTGAACCACTTACCCTACACACATGTGTCATCAATCATAGGGGAAGTTGAACCACTCACCCTACACACATGTCAACCATCATGGGGTATCACAGGGGAAGGTGACCACTCACCCTGTTCATAGTGTTCCTATAGGGAAAGGTGAAGCACTCACCTTGTTCATAGTGTACCTATAAGGAAAGGTGAACCACTCACCCTATGGTTTCTCATAGCTCCAATAAGTACCTCAAGTCCCTAGGACCTACCAGAGCTCAATGTTCAACCAAAACCATGATAGTAGTGATTTCCATGACTCCCAACCTCTCTCTGAAGGAAGATAAATTTGAATTTAAAAATGAGCTTCATCGTATATTTATAAATTAGAGGATCATTACCTATTGGACATACATTATCAATAAAAATCATATCTCCCTTTGAATATTGGGAAAGTAACCTTTCTCAAAACATAACCATTAACTTATTTGTGACCTGCTATTAATACTCTTGTCCATGTGCTATAATTATCCAATAATAATCATGCAGCTTCTTTGTAGTTCATCAGAGTCATCAAACTCAGTTATCATGACTTGCCTCCATAAAAAATCATCAAATAGGAAAAGTCATGAGGGATTTATAGATCCCTCTAAAGTATTGGTTTAGGTGATCATGTATCCTTTAATCGTGAGCTTCCCATATGAGAGATGAGACTTTTCACAAGGCAAGAACTTCAGGTCAAAGAGGAAATTTCAAATAATCATCATAGTCCTTCTTCAAACAGCTGTATTATCCTTCATTGCTAGATGACAACTACCAATGCATCAAATTACAAAATCCATGATGAGGAGGAGTCTTTCTCGTTTAGGAATCCATTTCTATAGAACCATTCTTCATAAGATCTTGGCTTAAGGATACCAAGATATCAAACTTGGGGTCTTCTACTTATCGTGCTTGTCAAGGCATAGAATTTTTCATGCACTTTATTCCAGGCACCTCTGTTTTTCATGTTGAGAAGGATTGACACAGAGAAATGTTCCAGAGTTCCATACAGTTGTTCTTGTGATTTTTCTTCAAGAATGAAATATTTAGGTGAGTTGCACCACTTATCAAAGCCAAAGGTGCTGCAATTTCTTTCATTGGAAGATCCCTATAACTTCTTCATAGTAAATAACCTTTCAAAATATAATCTATACAAAATTTACATATATCTTGTTCACAACTTCATTTGTGAACAAGGTTATCAATCTATTGGGGTTACAACATATCGTCATTGCTACTAAACTATAATGATATTATACATAATGTAGGACTTAAAAGAGGCCATAAATTATGCTGACATGTATATGCTAAGATGCCATACATAGGGTAGAACCACACATAACAAAATGGATGCCACATATAATGATGAAATAAACAAGAATATTTATTGCACATGGCCCTACCATTGACTTATAGCTTCAGGTATTCATACTTCAAGCAAGGCTATTCCTCCTTGAGAGATTCAAGATATTGTCCGAGAGACATGCCTTTAGAAGAGTTTATGTTTTGCTACTTGAAGCTTCTTATTAAAATATTTCTTCTCAAAGCTGAAAGAGAATTAATTATGTTACAAAAATAAAATGTTTTCACTGCTTCATGCCTGTAGCTATTGTAAGTTAGAAGATCTCCACAAATTGGCTGAACTAATGCATGTCATGGAGCTCTTATAGAGACGTATACTCCCAACATTTATCATTGTAGCAGGTACATATGCATTAATCCTTTTATGTTACTTTCCAAACCTAAAGAGCAATGTGATGAGCCTTTACTAATGATCCATTTCCTATGTCTCCTTTACCCATAGGAGCGTTGAACCCTTTTATTTATGATAGGGTCTTCAGTTGAGTTTGTTTTGAAATGCAATTTTTCTTAGAACAATAGTATAACTATGCTTCTTTTTTTCTATACTCTATTTGTACTATAAAAATGTCCAAGAGAAGCTAGAAAGATTGACATATAGATACAAGATGCAAATATATCATCAAAGGTTGTGACTTGATCCCAACTTTGACAAGAATTTACGTACATCAATAACTTTCCAAAATACCATAATTGTCTTTGGACAACAAGGAAGCCATAGATATACCAATAGTTCTTCTATTGCTACCTATTGATGCTAATTTGGTTTTCCTACAAATATGATTCCATCCCAATAATACCTACCTCATGTAAAAATCATACCTCATGTGCGCTAAAGTAAGAGTTCCACTGTTGTAATTAGAAATTCCTGAAGATATCTTCCTTTGTAGCTTGTCTAGGTGAATATTTTATGCTTCTAATATTGCATCAAATATTTTTCCTTCAATTTAAGAAATGATACTTCTACCTAAATTGTTGAATATGGATCCTTGACCTTGAAGAACTCTTATCCTTATTCAATCATAGAAGAGAATTCAAATGTTGTACAAGTTTGACTTCACATAGGAAGAATCCATATATGCCCAACATATACCCTTATTTAGATGCAGAGGATGACGTTTGACACAATTGATTAATATTGATGCCACTGTATTACAGTCCTTTGGAAACCCTCATTAATGTATTATTTAAAAATGAAACCCTCATGGCTATACCTGAACCTAAGTATTATTTAAAAATGAAACCCTCATGGCTATACCTGAACCTTACTTCTTCAGTATAATGTTAATGATGCATCAGAAACCCTTCAATATATTAGGGACATGTTGATGGTGTTGGACCCGCCAACATTCAGGGTATCTCCCAAGTATGAAGTCAAAACTAGACCTCATATTGTTTGGTGTAGGAGTCCCATCTGGTATGATGGCCTAGTTTCCATTGCCTTAAAGGTTTGCCTTAGCTCTTGCTTGTCAACACATGAGAGTGGCTTGATTTGTCTTCGAACATTGAGGTTCATGTGCTGGGTGAGTGCTTAGCGTTCCTTGTTTCAATGTTCTTTCACTACAAAGGGAGAGGGTGAAATCGAGTCTCAAGTTGAAAGGGAATAGTCCCAACTCTGTCAGAGACACACAACATAGAACGACATGCGCAACTTCTGGTGAAGTATTTTACACAGATGTGGCAGTCACAAACACATAGTGAACGGATAGCACGTACAACACCCACTAGAATAATCCACACGAGTATGACGACCATTATAAAAATTTTATGAGAATGGTTATGTCGAGTGTCCAATAGGATAGCCCCCATGGGTGAGACAAAGATAACAGCTTATACAACCCATTTTTGTAAGCATGTGTATTAGAACAACCAAAATAGTTCAACTGTCTTGATACAGGTTAAAGCAACATGCATTACAAGTGTCTAAAGAATAGTCTTAAAAATAAATAAAATACATGTGTGAAAACATGTTGGCCTATCATCAAGCTTCTAAATTAAGCGAAATTTCCAAGACACATCGGTACACCATACATCACTAACCCCGATAGCAGGGCGTTGGAGCCATTTCTCACTCCTCAAAGAAAAGACTACATAATCTCAAGGCTATGTGGGAGGAGCCAAGGTGAAAAATTCCTTTGCATGTGCAAATGAGGGGTATTTATAGCCAAGAGTAAACTGGTCCTTCTAACTGTTCAAATTCCCTCATGACTGTTTGACTTACATGAATCTTCAACTTTACATCACTCTTCAGATTTAGATGTGGGTCTCTTGGACTTCAATGTTACATTGCATTTGTTACAACAGTAAGGCCCACAGTAGTGATGTGGCTGAGATGACTCGACATGGCAGAGCTAGTATGTTCATCCTGTTGTTGGTGTGCATGTAGAGTTGCAGTGCTACTGAGTGATGGATGTGCTCTTGGTGTATCATAGCTTCACCTTCGCATGGAGAGATGTGCAGAGTCTTTGATGGTCTTGGTGTTTTCTTGATGTTGAATGTGCAAGTCTCTCCTTCACTTGTACTTGGCATGCTACATGTGTTCATTCATTCACGAACAATTATCCTTAGATGCACTCCTTTTTCATCTCATTCATCGTTGCACCATGTCTCAACCTTGTACCTCTATTTGAAATCAATCATAACGAGATGAAATCAAATCCAGAAATTTCATAGTCTACCATGATGTATAGTTTTTCACATTCGGATGCAGGTAACCAAGAGAGAGGACAAGGCTCTAAAATTGCACAAGCCACATTTCAAGCTGTGATGCGGGCTTTAGGCATCGTCCATGAAATTTGTGCAGAGGTCACTAGGAGGCCGAGATGGGAAATCTAGATCAGTAGTGACTTTTTGTGGGATCTAGCTTAGCTGGAGGGCATATCTACGTAATTTTTTTAGGGACACAATGTAGACAACAAGGGACACTGGTAGTTAAAACTGCACAATTTCTCCAAGGAATCTGGCAGCGAGCTGCGGGATGCTGCTCACAGGGTTGGGAGGCTAACCTGTAAGACATATTTGCACTGTTTTTGGGCTGAGCAAGATGTTAGGCAGCTAGGAGACAACCCATGAAAAGTGCATAGTTTTAAGGAGGAGCAGTAGGTCAGCTAATAGGGTGACTTGCTGGAAAACTTGCATAATGTTTTAGGCAAGTGGAGTGACATGCAGTGTGTGTCCATCTAGCATGTCTGTACAATTTCTTCAGTCAGCAAAAGTGGGCATTCTTCGCAGCTTCTACACAATTTTTTGGAGTGAGGCCTGGGGTCACTGCCCGATCAACTCTCCAGTTGACTAGTTGGAGGCTTAGTAGTTTTTCTTGCGGGAAGCATAGATTAAGATGACTTATTGAGAAGTTTCTATGTTGGTATGGGTTACAGTCATTCTGGTAGACTCAATATTGCATAGTGCAGACTTCCTGGGAGGTAACCTCGAGCTCTATGAAATTCTAGGTAGTAGTACATGTTCACTGAGGGTTGAAACTGCGTAGTACAGCTTAGCGAAGGTCCAACTATTGCAGTTGGTTCTATCGACATAGATTTAGAAAAATGACTAAGTGTGTGAATGAGTGACTTCATAGATGCATGTTGTCTTAAGGGGGCCTGACCCAATTTCGGAGTTGTTTGCACCTACCAACAAAACCCTAACTTCTGGCCCTTTCAGTAACAACCTATGTAGTGTAGACTGCAGTCTCACCTGAAGAAGTATTGGAGGATGCTAGAACCAAGTTTCTACATCTAGGAACATGTGATAAGTGGTTCTTAGGCTCCTATAGCTCAGGACTGCCTTTGTGCATAGCGGTATCCTTCTAGGGTTTGTTACTATAACTCGGTCAAACCAGCTTCAAGACCTTCACGACGGTCTGCAATTAGTCTTTGTGGACCTTAAATAGGAAAATTACCTACATTCACGCATCAATAAATAACCCTAGATTTGATTTCGGGAAGATCTATGTATTTTCATTTGAAAACATAGCAGAATTAACACTTAACTTCGCGAACATAGGTAATTACTTCAAGCATGCAAAAATAAGATAGATTCAACCGTTTTGTGTAGTATTCATATATTATTTCTTGAAAGCATGTCATTGAGAAACAAAAAATAACATAAAGAGAATTAACAGAAACGCACAGTAATTCCTCAAAATCAATCTTTATTGATCTTTAATGTTTAGATTACAGACTCTTCTACCCTGGACACTTAGTTGCAGGGGTCTGCGCACTCAACTGTGGACTTACCAAGGCCTCTTGCACACTCATCTGCAGGAGCCTTCCCCTTCTTGCCTAATTACAAGAAGCAGAGCCTTCCTGCCTTAGCGCTCACCCAAAATAGTCTCGGTCTTTTCTTAGCTTACTTATTTTTCTCCTTCTAGACTCACTATGACTCAAATATATAACATTCTCAATACAATACCATGGTTCGTGGACCATGGGTGAGTCTCAAAACTGACCTATTTACTTATCCAAACAAGGTTCTAAGACCCCTTTGACTCCTATCTACCTGCGCACTCTGCATCCACATTTCGCAGAGACATTACATATTTTACAAAAATTTCTACAAAACTTGGGCTAACTAACCCCAAAACTTACCCTAGGGACATTATCCCAACAAGCCCCCAACACAAATATCGTGACTCACCCTCGAGTCACTCACTTGGCACCATGATCTTACTACGCAAGCCACTAAGCTCAACCTATAACACTGAAACTTTGACAACACTCTGTGTCATAGCCTGTTGTACTTCTTTGACCAATTTCTTTGTTGTTAGGCCCTCCACTACTAGGCACATTTTCCTCTATGTCTTCTATAACAAATTTAGCTTTTCCTAAATTGACAGAGTAAGATGACAAGCTTCCTGTAGCCATGGCTATAATCTAACTTTTACTAGGGCCTCCTACCTCTCTAATTCTTCCACCTATGCTTGCAGCTGCTTTCCCTCATATAGCTTCACGAGGCGTTGCACTAGCGCCAAAGTGCACGTAGTTGCTTGGACCTCATCATACTGCCACTATGTCTCTTGGACATTGGTGTTCAGCCTTTGCAGTTTTGCATCCTCCTGCAGATTTGTCCATAATTCCATAGCTGTGTTGAACATCGTTTCATAGTCTGTGATTGTGGTATCCAATTTTTTCATACCATCCTTGATTGCTGCTCTACATTTCTCCCGAACCTCTCGTGGAGTCATTGAATGCAACTTCAATTGTAGATTTGATATCTTCATATGTAAGTCAAAATTCACCATGCCAACTTCCTCCTTTGATGCACATATTGTAGCAACCAATTTCCTTACTTTTGCTAATGCTTCAGCATCCTCTAGTATGTTCAATCAAGTACTATTTTGGAGGCCTGTTCTATCGCTGTCTCCAAGCTCTGACGTCGTGTCTGCAACTCCTCCTTTTCATTTAGCACATGATTTTTCTCCATATATTCATTGTTGACTTTAAACACACTTATGACTGTGATGGCACACCGCTATCATCCATGATGGTGTGCATGACCTCATGGTGACATCTTACTGAAGCGAAATCTTGTCTTCATTGCAAATGGTGTATTGGTTTGACCCCTTCATCAAACTTGTGTGCTAACATGTGCATTGTCTTATTAGGTACGGTTGAATCGGCAACACACTAATGCATAATGTTTGTGCTGATCCTCAAGTGTGTGTTGGTGGTCATGTGCATCAACTTGACGAATTGCATGTTCAGCCCTAGTTGGAATTGCTTCTTATCTTCGTCGTAGTGAGTGTGTTGAGTGGGTTGGATTGCATGCATGTGCTCAATGACATGCATACTACTGAATCCTTTGCATGAGATCAACAACACTACTCACCATGTTTTCTTTGTGTTAGCTGTTGGGATGGATCCTTAACTTGTATTGGTGGAGTTTCATCCATGAGTGCATGTTGTGCCCACTGTTGTTCCTGTTCCTGGTACAACTCATTGGACTATCTATACAACTTCATGTTCTTCCTGAGTTGCTGCTTCAGCACATGCAACTCCTTCTTTCTTCCATCCTCTGCCTTCGTATGATCTTCATGATTTTCTATCACTTCATAGCTTGAGTCTCCAAAGTTGCTTTCATTATCATTGGATCTGCTTGATCTTCTAACTTTGCTCCGCCTCTATGTTGTCAACAACCTTCTTCTTGAATTCACTACGTTGACTGCATTCAGTATGATGCCTTCATCTTCTGTTCATGATGATTCTCATTGTGATGTTGCTGCTTGATGTCCTTGTCCATGAACAACTTGATGTCTTCGTGAGTAGGTAAGCCCATCAACACTCGATCGACTGCATCCCCAAGCATGCTTTGAATGTTGTCTTCATCTCTGCTCTCTTGGAGACCATTGTACCTGTACTACTGGGAGGCAGATGAACACCTTTGATACCTAGAGACATGGAAACACTCATAGCAAGCAATCTATCAATCGAAAACCAAAATGAACATGAGAACTGACATGCAACATACCTGGGTGAATGATCATGAAGGTTATGCAATTTTGACCAGGAGGTTGGGAGACCAACTGCCAAGATAACATAAGGCATAGTTTGGGCTACTGTGAGATTGACTAACTATTAGAACTACAAATTGTACTATCTAGTTCGATAGTTCCAATTGGGAAATATTGTTAGCCCAGGGACAGATTTGCACAAATGTTTGGGCCAAGAAGCCACTGACCTCAAGAAATGCACAATTTAGTCGAGGAGGCCAGTTTCAGGCTAGAATCCACAAATCTAGAGAGAAAGGTGAGCCTTCCTTCTCCAGATTGCGCAATGCAACCTTGGTGAAGGCAAAGACCAGGCCAAGGTTGGCCCAACTCACCGACGGGAAACTGAAAGCAAGTTGATGAAATGCATGGTGACACTAAGTGATAGCAGAAGTGATTAATAGTGCATAGAAAACACGAATGAAAGATTCAACAAATATATCAACATGCATGTGGGTGAGGCAATTTTTTGGTTGGGTGAATGTCCATGAAAAACAGTTTCATGCATGCAACAACATTGAGATAGAAACGAAATCTGAAACAAAGCTAGGAAAAGCTAGTATACATGTAAAAGATAGCAAGCATTCAAAGAAACCAAGCAAACAACACTCACAGAAGTGAATACATAAAATAAGACAGAAATGCAGCAAAAGGCATGGGAAGCAAGCTTACCCCAAAATAGCTGAGCTAAATGTGCCAACTACTCCTAGATGTGATGTGGGATGTCAAAGCTACAAGGACGATGTGAGGAATGAGCTTTGTAGTGTTTGGTTAATGAGTTTTGATAACATTGAGGTTGTGACATGCATGCCACAAATCTAGGGGAAGTGACACTTAGAGGGAGGTTTTTGAATTGTTTGCTTCATGTAACCTCCACTTTCTAAACTTAGATCACTAAAAAAAGGGATGCCTTTGCATGTTGCCTTGGGAGAGACAACCCATGCATGCAAGCCTTTTTTTCTCAGTCCCAGAAGGAACCGTCAACTCAGTTGCACATGCAAGAGAGTGCTTGACTGCTGGAGAAAAATGTGCATTCCTGACTATAAGCTGGGCTAACTGCCCAAGTGGATTGTGCAATTTCTTGGCCCAAGAATTGACTGATGCCCATATTTGTGCAAATCCTAGGATGAACTTCTTGTTGACGGGAAAAATTGTGCAAATCCTACTGGGAGGGTTGGCTGGGAGGAATGTGTAATCCTGGAGCCCAGAAGGCTGTCAGAGGGAACTGCACAATTCTTGGAGGAAAGGTTGGTTGCCTTCCAAAAATGTGCAAATTTAATTGTGAAGCTACTCAGCCTGTTGCTGGACCAAGTCCGGGTGAGCAGCTTGTGAAGGGGAAAGATCAAACTGTGATCAACAAGTTACCTTTAAGCAAGAAAGGTACTGAAGCTTGAGGACTTAACGAAGCAAGGCAAGCTACTATGAAGGTTGGTAGGGAGGCTCCAAAATAGGTTAAGGAAAAATTATGGAGGGTGGTTGTAGCCGCTACAACACTTGGCGATACACTGGTAGAAATCCATCTCTCTAAATGGACCTTGTTCATGAAAAGCAAGTCTAACACCTCTGGAAGTATTGTTTAGCTCTCAACTCATCTTGGCTTAACACTAGCTTGATTGTAAGATGTAACATTTGCTAGACTCTTGGTTGATTGACACACATTACAAGGCAAGGAAACACAATTTTTTCAATTGGGTTGAGGGGTATATAAGTGCACAAGCAATATAGTCATCAGAGTCTAAGTTTCATCTCTATTGTTGCTACACTACTGGTAGGCCTCGACAGTAACCCAATGGAGTCACATAGGAACACAAGCATGGCTCTGTTATGAGCAAGTCTGGTCACTACACTGGCAGAGTTACTTGCGTCACCTCCCTGCATAGGAAGCCTTTATCTTATTTTTCCCCTCACCTTACTCTACTTGACTAGAGAAGGTGAAACTAGTTAGCTCACAAGTGTTGTGTTTACACTGATAGGTTCCTATACCAATAGGAGTCATAATTTTGAATGACTGAGATTAAACCTTGTAATATGTACATACCTTTGCTTTCTGCAAATGTTTTCCATATTGAAAAATTAAAAAATGTAAAGAGGGTATGTCCTAAAAGAATAATCAAAGGACAAAAAGAATAAAAAAGGTCAAAAAACATGAAAAAATATGAACCCCAAGAAAAGAAAAAGGCCATGAAAGTGAGCAAGCCAAAATGCCACTCCTATTTATTTTTATGCATAATAAAAGATTGTGTGTAGCTTGTGATCCTTGCCATAATCCATGACAGTCAAAATGTTTAAACTTGGCTATTTTATGTTTTCAATTTCATGGCTATAGATAGAAAATAAAAATCTGGCCAAACAGAGTAACCTTGGTAGATAATTAGATAGGTAGAGTAAATAAAAGGAGCTCAACTATTTAATCTGAGCCCTTGGATGTAATAATTTTATATTTGGTTAGTTTACTATTGTAAATAAAAAGAAAAGTATTTGATAAGGTTCGCTAGCTCAAATGCACCCTAATAAAGTGAAGAAAAAATGGTAGGATGAGTAGATGGGTAAGTAGAAGAAAGGTTGCAGAAGCATGATGATTGATTACAAAAAAGCACATTTATCATATTTCAACATGTATTTCAAATGTGAATGGGCAATTAAGCATGCAAATGAATTTCAAAGTCAACTTCCTCTATTCATTTCACATTTTACTTAACTAATTTCCCATAATAAAGTTCAAAGTACTTAAAACCTTTAAGTCAAAGAGGCTCAGAGCATTTCTCTGACTATTGGAGGGACCAGACCCTTAGCTTAATGGCTTAAGGACAACAAGTACTAGATTCCCCCTCATCAAAAATTCATCCTCCCCCTCCAATTCATTCGTTTTCCTAAATAATGTTCTTTTCCTAAGGATAAAACACTTTTTCCTAGAAAAAAGCATTTTTCCCCCTCACATAAAGTATTTTCATATAGAAAACACGTCAAAACACATTTCCCTAAGTATTAATGTTAATATGTGAAAAACATCAAATTCACAAAAAAGGCATTTACTTAGTGATTTTTCCCTTTTCCGCTCATCTTTTCATATTAATTACTAATTTTATTATATTAAATCCCAATGAAAAACCCATTTCCCCATATATATAGCTCCTACACATTAATTAACCCTACTCCTTAGTTTAAATATAAACTATAATATATCCCCGATTAAATCCTTCACTAATTACTTTGAGGGCTTAATCCCACCTTAATCCATCATTAACCTCGATACTACCGCACTTCAGCACCTGCCAGGCCCCCCACTAGCCTCCGTACAGCTTCCTCGCCTGATCACAGTGTGATCGTCTCCTTCCTCATCCGATGACCCTCATCCATATCGGGGCAACCCGATGTCTGTCCCATACCCACCTAAAAAAGTGGTTTTTCCACCAGTCCCTGACGCTAGATTTCCTTTGATGAATGGAATCGAGTGGCCTCTCCCAAATACCACCAAGTTCCCAAAAGTGTTGCAATAGAAACCGTTTACCGCCCACCCGCTACACGACAAAATGACCATTGTTCACCCCGTACCCACCAAAACTCAATTTCTGCGCATAAAGGCCAAAAAACCAAAAATCATTTGTTTTCACTGGAATTTCAACTGTAAACCTCTTTGCACATGCACGCCACCTAGGAATGTTGAAGCTGTCAACCCACGTCCAATTGCACTCCAAAGACGCCGCAAACCACCCAGACAACCTTGTAGCCTATACAAAACCCCTTGAACCATTTGCAGTCACCAGCTACCCTGCTTAGAACCATTTCACCTCAATTCGAGGTATTTAAGCCATTATTCACCCACTACCCTATCAAATTCAAAGAAACCAGTTACTGAGCTTTCTTAGTTAAGCTAAAAATTAAGCAAAAAAGCTCAAGGACTTAAACCTACTATGTGTTGAACACCATTGCCCTAAAAATACAAATTGCCCCCCATACTCAAATCCACAAGAACTGAGAATGGTTGCCCCAATTGCCATAGATGTGAGACCCATCTCTACTATCCATCTAGACCTGGACCACCTCCCCCTAGCCGACAAATATTTTCAGATAAAGGACACCTCTATCCAAGAATCCCCACTCAAAGAATACTGTGAAAATAGGGATAGATACTTGAACCAAGGTGATGAAATTGGTTTGTGGGAGTCCAATTTACCTAAGTACTAGTTCTCCAGAGTCCACATTTTCCCAAAAATTGTACATTATTGCCATGCCAACTATGTCCCCAGTCAAAGAGCAGTCATGTCCCCTAACCAGGCTATACTTTTCACCATCACTATTGAGTCTATAAATGAAATGCTACAACTCCAACCAAAGAAAAATTTGACTCCTCTTTCAATTGAAGCCTTGTTAGATCAATTCCCCAAGCTTACCGCTGCAAAATTGGTTGAGATGTTCCAAACCTTCATCAAAGAAGAAAAACATATCCCAGGGGATCCTCCTCCATATGTAGCTACTATTTTTTCCCCATTTGGTCAGAACATTGTAGCCATGATATCTAGTGTCCTGGGCTACACCATCAGTGAATATATTGATGAAATTATCCTATCTTTCATGTCCATCTACACTCGAGGGCAGCCTCCTGCTGTTATCTAAGACTATGCCTAGTTTATAGATGATAGGATGCATGACCAGTTTCTTAGAATGAACAATGAGAGAGTCTTCAAATACTCCTATGTTTTGTACCATCTTTTCCTATATTATCAAGCAGATAAGTTCCCATTCACTCTTCAGAAGTTTGACAAAAAAGGTTGTTGAGCACTGGAGAAGGTATGTTATTTCATTTACTTTGTCATCTTTTCTTTAAAACTCATAACCTCTTTACATCATGAGCTAGGTATATGACAAAAGATTATGATAAAACCTAGAAGATTTATATGTAACGTGAAATAACTAATAATTACCCGTTTTCTATGCAAAAAGAGGAGAAAATGGAAGACTTCCATCCCAAAGGAAAAGATAAGACAAAGTTAACTATTGTCCCTTTGACAAGGAAGCACATTCAAACAAGGCGATCCAAATTGGAGCGTATCAGCCAGGAAAATGAAAAGGAGATACCAAATCAGCGCAAGAGAACAAGAGGATAACTGAGAACTAATAGTTTGGTGAATCCTTCAGGATCCTTTCATCCTGAGGGATCTCTACCTTAACGATTGTCTCATTGATATCTCCGCTTGGCTGTTATAAGAAGGGGCAACACTGTTAGCTTGGGGGACGAACTATTGTTATTTTTATGAAATTCTCCTTTGTACTTAAAACTTTGATCATCGATTCTCTATGAAGAGTGATTCACTATAACTCTATTTTGATGTTTTAATATGTAAACCTTGATGCCATTCTATATTTGATTCTGGAGTAACCTTAAGCAATGAGTCGTTGGAGGCTAAGGGCTCGGCCCTGGTGGATCAGTTGCTCTTGTACCATTATTTCCGATACATGTGTGGTTTCATCTCTTCCATTTGCTCTGTTCAGTAATCTGACGTGCCTTGTTGTTTTACATATTGGTTCTGTTATATACTTGACTAAGTAATGTTATTCCATGCAACAGGAATGCTATGTTATTCATTGTAACTTTATATCACATTGTTGTTCCTTTTAACAATTGATATAACATTGCTATTCCTTAAAGATTGCCATTGCTATTTGATTATAGATTAATAGTGTTGTATATTCCTAAATCAGTACTACTGTATGGTTTATTCTTGAAACATGATTGTTGTTTAGTCGGGATTGCTATTCCATTGTGATCACAATTGTTGTTACTTTATAGATGTGATTCATACTTGTTGTAGCGAAGCTCAGATTACTGTTCCTTTCAATATTAAGAGTGTCGTGTGTTTAATATGGTTTGCTGCACATTCATATTTGATCTAAGTTGTTGTTCTATACTTTATTTATGTAGTTTGTTGTTCCATTTCTATTTTGTTTTTCAAATCCTGGTTATAAAATTAGTTGTTGTTCGATTTCCTGTCATTTGAGTTACCCTCGCTTTGGTCTGCAGAATAATTTGAGACTATAGTGAACATCGACATATGTTATCTAGTTCCCAGATTGATGATATTTTCCTTGAGTGCTTTTTAATTGCATGAGTTTACAGAGGGAAGAGTTATCATTACTGTACCCTTGACTAATAAATTGTTGTAGCTTTCTGAACACATGATTTGAGTCTTAGGTTTCTTTTTGAATATATTTTATTCCAAGCATCCGTTTACTCTTGTATTTAGAGCACTATACTACTAGCATTACTCTGACAAATGACTGCCTCAAATTGAGTACACTCTTTGAGATAACAAATCGTTCCTGGATTGACAATTAATGTAGGGTAAATAGAGGTGAAAATGACCCTTTTTACTGCTCGACATGTTGGTGCCATTGTTGAGGAAGAGGGTAGCCATTTGCTTCTTTCCCAGGGTAGTGTAAGAACCTACTAGGAGAGAATTGGGTTTTAAAAATGGAAGGTAAGAACCTGTGTACAGAGCATGTAATAGCGCTGCTCCCCTGCCTGCTTTCCTACAGATTTGTTGTTGTTTTTTAGGTAGAAATTATCATTTGATTTGTGTGCATGACTAAGCAGAAAAATCTTGAAACAAATCCTAAACCACTACCCAAGTCTGATAAAACTAAGGGGTCGGTGACCCTTGGCCAATCAACATTTCTAGACGAAATCCTTAAGAAAGCAGAATCTCAGACTTCAGTAGGACCTAGAAAGTTACTTCTAGACAACCTACTAGTTCCCTACATGCCACAGGATCACCATCTGTAGCCTTTGCTGAGGTGCATAGTCAAACCGAAGAGCAAGATTTTCAAGAAATTGAAAAATCTAGCCCAAAATCATTGCAAGAAGGGAACCTTAGAAATATCTATGAAGGGAGAGGAGAAACAGGGGAAACTAAAGAACCAAGGTCTCCTCTTGGGATAATTCAGCCATTAAATAGCCTAGATAAGGGAAGTGCTGCAAAAATCATCCATAATGAAGTTGAAAAACCTCAAGAATCAAAATCCCCTCAGACATTAGGAACTCTCATCATCCTAGATAAAGGAAGTGTTGTTAAGGTCATTCCTGTTGAAGCCATTCCCTCTTGTCAGCCTAGGAATACCCTCCTAGACATCCGAGAAGATTTTGGATTTAAGAGATCTGTGGTTTGTATCTTTTGATTCAGTTACCGGAGAATCCACAGTATGAACATTTTTATGTCAACGTTTCAAATCCCAAGGGGTTCCTCTTAGACCAATAGTTAATACTATTGGTTCCCCAACCTATGAGCTTGCTAAGTATGTTGCTAAAATCCTTAAGCCCCTTGTCGGAAATACTCAGTCCTTCATCAAAGACTCCCACGACTTTGTGAAGCTTATTAAAAATGAGAAGATAGAGTGGGATGACATTCTTGTTAGCTTTGACGTAGTATCCTTATTCACCAAGATTCCTCTTGATGAAGCCATTCAAGTTATAAAGGATGTTACTGATCCGGGGACTGCAAAATTGGTTGAAGTCTGCTTAAGGTCAACAGTGTTCACCTTCCAAGGAATATTTTATGAGCAGACTTCTGGTGTTGCAATGGGATCACCCCTTTCGCGAATCATGGCCAACCTATACATGGAATACTTTGAGAAGAAAGCCCTTGATTCATACCCTTTAAAGCCAGCCTGGTGGAAGCAATTTGTCGATGATACCAATATAAAATGGACTCATGGTAAAGCAAAACTTGACAAGTTTTTCATGCACCTAAATTCTATCTCTCCTGAAATAAAATTTACTATGGAACTTGAAGAAAACATGAGCATCCCATTTTTAGATGTTCTCATCATTAGGAAAGAGGATGGCTCTTTAGGGCATAAGGTGTTCAGGAAATCAACACACACAGAAAGTTACCTCCATGCTAATTCCCACCATCACCCGGCCCAGAAGTTTGGTGTTCTAAACACTCTTGCTATCAAAGCCCTTCAAATTTCTAACTCTGAGCATCTGAATGAAGAAAAGAAGCATTTAGTTTCAACATTTAAGAGTATAGGCTACAAGGAACAAGAGATTAAAAGAGCCATAGAGACAGTTGAGAGAAGGTTGTCATCTCATGAACCTAAGGCTCAAGACCAACCTCAGTGTGGTAGAGTTTTTCTGCCTTATATCCATGGAGTTACAGAAAAAATCGCTAAAATCCTAAGGAAGAAAAACATAATCACGCATTTCTCAGCCCTTGGAACGATTAGGCAAGGTATGAGGTCTGTAAAAGATGATATTGACAAACATCAGCTTAAAGGAGTTTATAAAATAGATTGTTCATGTGGGAAAAGCTACATTGGTGAAACAGGTCGCTCCCTACAGACAAGGCTCAAGGAACACGGCGCTGATATTAGGAATGAAAGGTCTCGTACTTCAGCCTTGGCAGAGCACTCCTCAAAAACTAAACACCATATCTACTTGGAAAGTGCCTCAATTGTCGCAAGGGAAGAGCAGCATCATAGACGAAAGATCAAAGAAGCTCTTGAAATTATAAAACATCCTCATAATCTGAACAGAGACAATGGTGTGGAGATTAGCGTGAGCTAGCTTCCCTTAATCAGGGAAATCAAGATCGCCAAGACATCCCAGGTATAGCATATCTTCTAACTTATCATTATCTATTAAAAAATTTCTTAACTTATAAATTAATAATAACTATTATAATAAATAAACGAATAAATTTATATAAATAAATAAAATTCTTAATAAATATATAAATCTTAATAAAAAGTTAATATTTTATTTATTGACATTATTTATTAATGACGTCGTAATATTAATTAATACTAATTATCTAGTTTTATTATTAACTTTGGTTCATTAATCATTTAGTAATTAATTAGGTATTTATTAGCGCTATTAATTTCCATTATCATTAATATTATTGATTTATTAACATTATTAATATTAATTAGGTTAATATATTAAGTAATTTATATAGCAATTAATTAATATATTATTTATTATTAATATTAATTAATGTCAATTAATTATAAAGTGATTACTAATTATCAATTAGTATTTATTAACATTATTAATATTAATTAGGTTAATATATTAATTAATTTATATAACAATCAATTAATATATTATTTATTATTAATATTAATTAATGTCAATTAATTATTAAGTGATTACTAATTATCAATTAGTATTTATTAACATTTTAACTTTGTTTTACTGATTAATACTAATTATAAAGCTTTAATATTAACTTTGGTTCATTAATTATTAAGTAATTAATTAGGTATTTATTAGCGCTATTAATTTCCATTATCATTAATATTATTGATTTATTAACATTATTAATATTAATTAGGTTAATATATTAATTAATTTATATAGCAATTAATTAATATATTATTTATTATTAATATTAATTAATGTCAATTAATTATTAAGTGATTACTAATTTAATATATTAACAGCTTTAATTAGGTATTATTAATATTTTTAACTCTTCTAATATCTCTTATCATCATTAACTTTGATTTATTAACATTTTAACATTTACTTTTACATTAATTAGCTTAATATATTAATTAATATAACAATTAATTAATATATTAATTATTATTAATGTTAATTTCTGTTAATTCATTATTAAAGGTTTATTAATTAAGTATTAATATTTACTAACTTTATTAATTAAGTATTATTAATATTTTAACCCTATTAATATCTATTAACTTTTATTGATGAATTTAATATATTTATTAGTTTATAACAATTAATTAACTTTTATTGATTAATTTAATATTTTTATTAGTTTATAACAATTAATTAACATTTACTTTTATATTAATTAGCTTAATATATTAATTAATATAACAATTAATTAATATATTAATTATTATTAATGTTAATTCATTATGAAATGTTTATTAATTAAGTATTATTTACCCTATTAATATCTATTAACTTTTATTGATTAATTTAATATATTTATTAGTTTATAACAATTAATTAATTAATTAATTATTATTAATATTAATTTATTTATTATTATTAATATTAATATCATTTTCTCTAATCTTTAATACTATTATAAATAAACTTTTGCCTGCTTGAATCATAATTAAATAAATCATTAAATAATTAAATGATTAAATAAAATAAAAATTAAATTAAATAAATAAAATAAAATAAAATAATTTTTTATTTTTTTATCATATATTAATAATTATTATTAGTTTTACCATTTAGATTTTGAATTAAAATTAATCTATTAACTCACCTATAAATAAAAATTAATATATAAATCTCAAAAATTAAAATAAAAATAAAAATAAATAAAATAATTGAATGAATTATTAATTAACTAATAAATAAATTAATAATTAATATTCAGCCGACTTCTGCTGATTCTAAAAATTTATTTTCCTCATTATTATTTATTTCCTTCTTAGCGGCTCTTCTTTTATCATCATTCATAAGCCCTGATGATGGATCCCAGTTGGGATTTGAAACGTTGGCATAAAAATGTTCATACTGTGGATTCTCCTGTAACTGAATCCCAGAAGATTATTGGCACATATTTGACCAAGTGCCCAAAACTAGCCAAACACCCAAACTTCTACACTGCAATATCCCATTGTGAAGACTGTAGCTAATGCACCTATGAAAGCAATTCCTCTGCAGCATATCCCTACATTTCATGGCCTTACATTAGAAGATCCGGATGCATTCTTGTTTGAATTTGATATGCTGTGTAGAGGATATGACTATACCACCGATCCCCAGAAACTGAAATTATTTCCCTCTACATTAAAAGGGGTTGTCTTAAGATGGTTTATGGGGTTTGGTGGAGGTGTTATAAATAATTGGGATCAAATGAAAGATGCTTTTCTAAAAAAATACTAGGACTATTGCAGGTCTAGAGAGTTAAAAGATGAAATATTTCAGATGGTAGCTAGACCAAATGAAACATTAGAAGAGTATGCTGAACGTTTTCAGTATAATCTTCAAAGATCTCCTTATGCATCACTACCCTTACCTGATAATGTATTAAAAACAACATTAATTAGAGGAATGAAGGAACAATGGATTGAAACACTAAATATTATGGGAAAAGGAGATATTTATCAGGAAAATTTTTCTAACATTATTCATTTATGTATTAGGAGTTCAAGAGGTAGCACAAGACTAAAACCAACAGAACATGATAGGTTTGCAAGAGACAATAATATCTCTGCAGAAGAAGTAACTCACCCAGAAATTGGAAATTTATTAGAAAATTTCAAAATTGACATATTGGGGACTCTTACAACGAAACTTGATATTATGTAGGCCAAATAGAAACAAGCAGAGGTAGAATAAAATTTGGCAATCTTTTGTCCTAAATGCAGAAAGAAACACAGCCACACAGAATGCCCATTAGATGCGGTTCAAGTTTGCACCATTTGTACAAAAGACCATTCTATAGAGAGTTGTCCCTCACTTCCTGAATTGAAAGCAGTATACAAGGAAGCAGAAGAAGAGCCAGAACTGGTGTACCTACATAATCAGTGTCGTCAAAGGCAGCCGCAACAATAAGGTATGTTCCCCGATCCAACTTCTTCTTTTCAGCCTCCACAATATCATGCTCAGCAATATAATATTATGTGGCAAAATCAACCTCCATTCTCAAATTTGTCAGAACAACCATTTTCTTCATCATCACCATGGCCGAATCAAGCAAGTCAACCCAATTGGCCAACTTTTCCCTATGCCCCACCATATTAGCAAAACAATGTATATCCAGCACAATGGTCCCCTCCTACTTCAGAGAGTCAAGCCTGGCAGACAAATTGGCAAAGACTGATGAATCAACCTGTAGGAACCATTCTGCTCCCTCGACCTACACTGCCAGCATTACAACAAAACCCCCAGTCTAACTTAAGACCGCAACTCCTAGCCCAGCCCAACCCTAATGTGAATAATGGACCGGTCCAATCCATTCAAATAATTGAAACACCAGATATAGAAACCGATCTAAGGGAGTGTAATGACCTTCAATTAAGATCTGGGTGCATTATAGAAATAGAGGGAGATAAAACTGCTCAAGTTGAAAATCAGTTACCTATAGAACAACCACTACAAGAAGAGGATGTGATCAGACAACAAACTCATGATCAAGTAATCACATCTTCTCCTACATTCCCAGAACGATTAATTATACCTCAACCTATACAACATCCTGATTTTGACATTCTGGGAGAACTTAAAAATCTATACATAAAAATCCCACTCCTCCAAGCCATCCAAGACATCCCAATATATGAAAAAACCATCAAACAGCTATGTATAAAAAAACCAAGGAGGAGAATAACAAATAACCCAACAGTCCAAGGAGTTGGCACCTTATACGACCTATTATCAATAAAAGAAACACCCATTAAATATGAAGACCCAGGAAATCCAATAGTGATAGTACAAATCAATGGAAAAACTTTTGCAAATGCCTTAGTTGATTTAGGATCTGCAATCAATATCCTAACAACCACCACTTGTCAAAAACTGGGCATTACATCAGTAGAACCAACTTCCACTTTATTAGAACTAGCTGACTAATCTGTGGTGAGGTTAGAAGGCACACTACATGATGTTATGGTATCCGTTGATTCCTGGGAATATCCTATCGACTTTCTAATAATAAACCCTAAAAATTGACTTGATGGACATCCATTGATTTTAGGCAGATCTTGGCTTGCAACCGCTGACGCTTATATTGGTTGCCGATAAGGTAGTATGACCATAACTAGAGGAGCTAATATCAAGAATCTAGCCTTATACCCTCGAGCCCAGCCGAGTGTCACAATAATAAGAACTAACAGACATCCTGTATCATACCTCACTGAAAATATTAGATCTCCATTAACCATAGAGGATTCCCTCGATTTCAAAGATCAAACATTAACAACTTTCTTAGCCAGAATAAATCTAGATCCCATATACAATGTCATATGATAGAAGCAACATTTGATAATGAATTAGAAGAAGATCCTCTCATGGACACTTACAATCAAACAATACCTACTACCTCTGTATCAAATAGAAAAACTGTAGAAATTGAGTGAGGAAAAACTTTAAACATTAATGGCAACCTGACTCTTGAACAAGAAGAGAAGCTAATCCAACTATTGAGAAAATACAAAGAAGCATTTGCATGGGATTACCTGACATGAAAGGAATCGATCCCTAGTTATGTACACACCACATTTATATAGAAAAGGATGCAAGACCTGTTTGCCAACCATAAAGGAGACTTAACCCTCATCTGAAAGACATTGTAAAAGTTGAACTTCAAAAACTTTTAAATGTAAACTTTATTTAGCCTATCTCCGATAGCAAATGGGTCTCTCTACTTTTAGTGGTGCCAAAGAAGAATGGAAAGTGGAGGATTTGTGTAGATTATAGGGAGCTAAATAAAGCAACACATAAAGACCACTTCCCCTTCCATTCACTAACCAGGCATTAGATACTTTAGCAGGAAAGAAATTCTTTTCTTTCTTGGATGGCTTCAGTGGATACAATCAGATTCAGATTGCCCCTGAAGACCAAGACAAAACTACTTTTACCTGTCCTTTGGGAACATTTGTCTACAAGGTTTTACCTTTTGGCCTATGCAATGCCCCTGCCACATTTCAAAGGGCTATCCTCAGCATCTTTTCAGATTTAATAAATGAAGGGCTCGAAGTATACATGGATGATTTTACACCATACGGAGATGATTTCGACCCAGCATTGGACACACTAGAAAAAGTGTTGCAGTGATGCATTGCCACCAGGCTCTATTTGAGCCATGAAAAATGCTATATGATGATGACTGAAGGACTTATTCTAGGCCATTATATCTCAACAGCTGGAATATAGGTAGATCCAGCCAAAATTCAAATAATTTTGTTAATACCTACTCCTACCACTCAGACAGAGGTACGCAGCTTTCTTGGATTTTCTGGTTATTATAGAAGATTTATAGAACATTTTTCTCATATTGTTGCACCTTTATATGCACTGACGGGGAATGTTGACTTTGTTTGGACAGAAAAATGTGATCACACTTTTGAGGATCTGAAAAAGCTTGTGTCAACAACCCCAGTACTCAGAGGACCAAATTGGGACCTACCATTTCAAATTTCATCAGATGCTTCAAACATAGCTATTGGAGCAGTCCTTGGGCAAGAAGAAGATAAAAAACCATATGAGATTTATTATATTAGCAAGAATTTGTCTCCTACTGAATTGAAATATAATGTGACTAAAAAGGAATTTTTAGCAGTAATACATGTTGTCAATAAATTTAGGCATTATATCACTAGATACCTGTTATATTATATACAGATCACTCTGCCATAAAATATTTAGCGAATAAACCAATCACAAATGGTAGAGTAACCAGATGGCTGATTTTATTGTAGGAATTCAATATCACAATAAAGGACCGACCTGGAAAAGAAAATCCTGTAGCTGATTTCCTCTCACGAATGCCAAAATCAATGGACACAACAGCGGTCGAAGATCAATTTGCAGATGAACATTTGTTCGCTGTTACTGTTAAAACACCTTGGTATGCTGATGTTGCGAATTATTTAGCAGTAGGCAAATTACCGAAACATCTGACCCCCAATGAACAAAAGCAGATTGTCTAGCGTAGTACTCGATTTTCTTGGATTGGGGGCTACCTGTTTCATACAGGGGCAGATATGCACATCAGGAGATGCATCCGTGAAGATGAAATTTTTGACATCTTGAAATCTTATCACGATGGACCATGTGGCAGACATTTTGCAGATTGGAGAACTGGTCATAAGGTGCTGCAAACAGGGTATTATTGGCCCACGATCTTCAAAGATGCAAAGAAGTTCGTTCAAGATTGTGGTATCTACCAAAGAGAAGGATGCCTTTGACAGTCTGACGAAATGCCCCTAAACCCATAGCTAGTTATTGAACCATTCGAATGATGGGTGCTTGATTTTGTTGGTATAATTAACCCATCATCAAATCAGAAAACATATATTTTGGTAGCAACAGAATATTTCACCAAATGGGTTGAAGCAGAGGCATTACTGAGAGCTACAGAGGATTCCATCATACAGTTCCTATTCCACATATTTGTGCGATATGGCCTCCCAAGAGATATAATTACGAATGGAGGACCATAGTTTGATGGTAATAAAATTTCCGCAACACTTAAAAACTATCATATTCAGCATAAAATTACTACTCCATAACACCCATAGGCGAATGGTTAAGTAGAAAGCATGAATAAAATAATAGAAGCAATACTGACAAAAACCATTGCATCACACAGATGCGATTAGGCTATAAGATTGCCGGAAGCCTTGTGGGCATATAGAACAACATGGAGAAGTACTACCGGTTATTCACCATACCAGCTAGTATTTGGAAAGGACCCATATTTCCAATAGAATTCGAAATACAGACACTGTGAACAACACAAGAAGTTGATCTAGATTTAAATGAGGCCCAGATTAATAGATTACAGCAGATCAATGAGCTAGATGAAATCAAGCTCTCTGCCCTTCAACATACTATGTTTATCCAATAACAACGAGCCAAATGGCACGATGCCCTCATTAAAAATAAAGTCTTATGTGAAGGAGATTGGGCACTCCTATACGATTCCAGGTTTTAGGATTTTTCAGGGAAACTTCAGACTCGCTGGCTAGGACCATACGAAATCCAGAAGGTACATGAAAATGGCACCATTACTCTAACCACCATTAATGGATCCAGACATACCTTTAAGGCAAATGGCCACCGAGTTCTATTATACTGCAAACCACTTACTCAGGAATCCTTCTACCAGCAACTCCGTGAAGACTCCGACATGCAAATCCTAGTTGAGGAAGAGAAATCTTCCTCACCTTTGGTTCATTAAGTAATAAGACTACTCTTACACACTGTACATAATTCTGTTGTTTTGTATATATTTTTGCAGTTATGTAACGTTTGCACTTTGTTGTTCCTTTCAAAAGGAACAACATTTTCACCACTTTGATGTTCCTTTTTCAAGGAACAACACTTCTACACTTTGCTATTCCTTTCTGAAGGAACAACACTTCCTCTGTTCTATTGTTTCTTTCCAAAAGAACAACATTTCCATTGTTTCATTGTTCCTCTTCAGAAGGAACAACACTTGCATTTTTTTTGTTGTTCATTTCCTAAAGGAACGAAACCTTCATTTTTCTGTTGTTCCTTTTCCCGAAGGAATAACATTTTTGTTTTCTGCTATTCCTTTTTCCGAAGGAACGAAATTTTCATTCTTTGCTATTCTTTTTTCTGAAGGAACAACATTTTCATTCTCTATTGTTCCTTTTTCAGAAGGCAAAACATTTTCATTTTCTACTATTCATTTTTCCAAAGGAACAACATTTTTGTTGTCTGTTGTTCCTTTTTCGAAGGAACAACACTTCTATTTTCTGTTGTTTCTTTTTCTGAAGGAACATCACTTGCATTTTCTTGTTGTTCCTTTTTCCGAAGGAACAAAACTTGCGTTTTTTTCTGTTCCTTTTTATGAAGGAACAACACTTGCATTTTTCTACTGTTCCTTTTCAAAAGGACAACATTTTCACATTATTTTGCTTGCACTTGTTTTATTTGCTGCTGTTCTTCTTAATGCACAGTAGTTTCGAGTATTTCTTGTGATTTTGTGCAAAATACTTGTTTTATCTATTTCTTCTTTATGTGTTTTATCATTTAGATCATCTTTGAAACACAACTATACACCTATGCAATGAATACAAAAACAAGAGGATACTGAAATCAACAAATTACATAAAAGTCACTATCTTTACAAGAAATTGCTCTGAATTGATAAGAGAAAAGAGGAAAGGACACAACTATTGATCATCTTGCTGTCACTATTCTACTAATACCGATATGATTGGTTATCTTTATCATGATGGTTCTTTCTAAATTCCCATAATCCTCTTTGAGAATTATTAAGGAATAAGAACAAAGGGCATATTTTTCTATTGAGATGTTAAGACTTCTTCCACCATCCCTACTCTTGAGTGTTGAACCACACTTTGTGTATAAATAGGAAAACTACTTTATAAAAGCAAAAGCAAGAGAAAAATGGTTATATAATTTGCTAACATGGTTTGTCAGATGAAGGATAGGGGGTCTCATCAAGAGCCAACCTACCATGATCATAAGAAAGAAAGTGAAGTGGCATTCCCACTATGGCCACCACACCAGGGATATGATCCAAGAGGCACTTCAGAAAAAATAAAGAGTCCTTGGAACAAGAGGTTTCATCACGAGCCGACCTGCCTACCTTTCACTCCTTCCTAGTGAATGGCATTATGATTTATCTAGTTACCAAGCCAGCATAATGGCCTCTATTCTGACATTGCACAACACTTTCCTAAGCATACACAAAGGATCATGGTTCCATGGGTGAAATAAACAACGCTGTCAAGGTTATGGACACCTATGGGCAACAGAGCTCTGTTGATAGTATTTAAGTCACATTTTTTATACACCAATAGCAATTATAAAACACCCTTCTTCTATCCTTGTAATGGGTCAAATAAGATGATATACATAATTCCTCCAAACCTTTAATACATGAAAATCTATTACAATCAATCATGACGGAAAACGTTGATAATGACCGCATTAGACCTTTTGTGCACGTCAGCTGTCTTATCCTCCAAATCTCACATCATATCACGACATTCTCTTCTTTATTAAGCGATTCTATTATATACCTCGATTTTGGCAATCTGCTCATTCTTGTAAACATGGCATCTCGGTATACGCTATTCCTTTCTGACTCTGTACCATGGTAGTCCAGCACGCCGCTCCCTCATTTGACGGCTGAGGACGGCCTATCACATTGCGGGGGGGGAGCAGGTGACCTCATAATTCACTGGCATACGTGTCAGTCTATCATTCGAAGAATTCTCACTCAGGAATAGCAAGGCTTAATGGTATATTGTTTTCCAATTTGCATGGCTTGCTGTTCCAAAGCTATTTCCGTGTTATGCTCTACAGCAATTAGCAGTAATTTGAAATTTGAACAAGCTTGTTGTTTCATTTTCTCTGTGGTTGCTAACAACTTGAACAACCTACTATTCCATTGATGTCTTTATGTTGTTACAGTGTGCTAAGCATGGGAGGAAGATAAATTCGTATAGAACCACAAGTGTTGACAGTCTCTGATGCTACACGAGAAATCCTAACAAGGGCAGCATGGATAGTTTATCTCAATCGTCTACAAAAATCCAACGAGACTGTAGCAATTGAATTTTTGTAGAATTTGCAAGAATATCACTCCACGGTAAGAGAGAGATAGATAACAGTCACCGATGACATAATTGTAGAGGTTTCAAGACTGCCAACCACTAGATCTATGTGGACTATGAAGAAGATAAGACTGTGAGACGCCATAAAAATCTTCCAAGATGAAGGCCAGAACCTGACTATAAGGGGAAAGGGAGTTCTACCAACAGCCTTGGGAGAGTTGTGGGTAGAATTAGCGAGAAACATCCAGAGTTACATCATATGTGAAGGCAGGAAAGACATGGTAAGACCACACCACCTTAAACTTTTAGCCATGTTAAAAAAAAATGCACTGTGAATTTGCCTACGTTTTTAAATTCTTTATTACATGATGTTGCTCGAAGCATGAAGAAATATCGCCACGTAGAATCAGTAGTAAATCACCATGGATTGATATGACTGATAGTTAGCTACAGTCTTGCTCAACAACAGAGAAGTTGGGAAGAACTAATTTTTACAATAGGCGGGGGACTGGCTTTGTCAGCCCCAAAATGAAAACATGCTACAAATACGTTGAATAAACCACTGAAATGAAGGAAATCCATTAGATTGGCATGGATCAAAGGGAGGCTAGAAAATTCCCAAGGGAACACCAGTCAACTGATAGATGATTTAGGGGACGAGAAACCCCTACAATTGGAAGGAGAGGAGAATGAAAGAGAATTGAAGGAAAACGATGAGGGAGAAACAGAGGAAGAGACCGAGCAATCTAGTCAGGCAGAAGAAGAAACAAAGCAACGTGAGGAAATCCCATTGCAAAATCCATTGCGAGAAGATGAATTGGCCCAGATTCTGGCCAATATGGGTGAATATGCTCAATCTCTCTGGCTACTAAACCTCCACACCGAAGAAAAACCAGAGGAGCACTCTGTTCATGATAAGAGTGCATCCGAAGAATTGTGTGATGAGGAGGAAGAAGAAGAGAATCACTATGTCCATGATGAAAGTGTATCCGAAGAGGAAAATGATGAGGATAAAGAAGAGGAACAATTTGTTCCAAGTCAGAATACACCGGAAGAATTTTATGAAGAAGAAGGGGGGGGAGAGGAAGTTACCCAGGAGATAGCAAAACAAGCTAGGGTTTCTACCCCTGAACAACCCGATCAGTAGAATAATGAGGAAGCACCCCAAGAAGAAAAATAGGAAATTGGTCAAGGAGAAAGTCCAGGCCCAAGTAAGTGAACATTTGTTCCTTCTAATAAAAAAGAAGAAATCAAAATATTATGAAAGGAACAACAAAGACTACTTAACGTAATAGCACGACTTCGACAACAAATCAGGTTTTTGAAGATGGGGAAGAAAGCAAAAAGACCTTGGTGGTAAAGAATGCAACCACTCCAGTGAAACCCCTTAGGAAAAGGATTAAGAGGACTCAAGTCCAGCCTGCCATTCAAAACCGAAAGGAACAGCATTCGGCTACTGCCCATGTCGAAATACAAACAGATAATATAATGGTCTATGGCAAAGAAATTCAAACAGAGGCACAATCCTCTGAGGAAATTCAAACCATAAATACAGAACGACACAGTAAGAAGATTCAAGTAAACCTCCCGCTTACAACTACTATGTGGGATAGTGACCCGAGGACAGTAACTCTATGAGAGGGTTTGGTGCAAGCCCAGCAAATAGTGGAGAAACTTACAGAACATACTGTCTCTCAAGAAAAGTATGAGGAATTACAACAAAAGCTAAGGGAGGTCAACTGATCCGAAAGTTAGGCCTTCGAAGGATGGAGAAAGGAAGAAGAAAGAGTCGAAAAGGTAACTCATAGACTAGATTTAGTCATCAAACAAATGGATACCATATGCTCTTTGTATACCGACATTCTAGCATGTAGAGCACCTGCTAGGAACTATGCTTTGTTTTTAATGGAAAGATATTTGCAATTGAAAATTAAAGCTGTCAATGCAGGAGCCCCTATAGAAATAAATACTATTGATGACTTCATAAACTATCGTAAGCACTATGGGGCGAAGGTTTAGAGATTGTTATGTGAATTCTATTTGCACAACCTTGTGTTAGATCGAGAAACAGAGAAAAATCCCAGCACTTTCGTTGGGGATGTCCAATTGCAGGTATTCATTTCTTTTGGAGTTAATCAAATAAAATAGCTTAAATCCTACAATTCCTTTCAAAGACAAGAAAACGGATTAGACTTATGGGTGAGAGCTAAGACTAGAGACCCATTGCAGTTATGGAATAAACATAGGAACCTAATGAGGACTTCGGGCGTGATTGAAGCATTAGGACCTATTCATACAGTAATCAATCGACAAGGGATAGAATACTTCTTTACCATCAAAGACCTTGCCATTGTAGCTGCCAAATTTCGATATCAGACTTCTAATCCGATCATCCAACAGAGGGAACCGTTTAACTATGAGAACATTAAGTTAGCTGCTGATCGCTTGGGCCTCTATGGTGACCTTATTTTGAGGGAAGGGCCATCTTGGTTAGGTTGTAGGTTTCGAAGTCCTGTCATTTGGCATCCTACACCAAGAAACCAAGCCTTATACGAAATGCCTGAGGGTCAGATAGGACATCTTTTTGAGCACCTAGGTAGGCATCATGGTTGTAGAGCTCCTCATGAGATCCCATCTCCAGCCTACTCCCTCACCACCTTGCATGTCAACTACAATGTTTTCATGAGGGCATGAAAAAGGGTAAGCATGGGGGGTGTGTTGAGCACTGGAGAAGGTATGTTATTTTCATTTACTTTTTCATCTTTTCTTTAAAACTCATAACCTCTTTACATCATGAGCTAGGTATATGACAAGATATTATGATAAAATCTAGAATATTTATATGTAACGTGAAATAAATAATAATTACCCTTTTTCTATGAAGAAAGAGGAGAAGACAGAAGACTGTCATCCCAAAGGAAAAGACAAGACAAAGTTAACTGTTGTCCCTTTGACAAGGAATCGCATTCAAGCAAGGTGATCCAAATTGGAGCGTATCAGCTAGGAAAAGGAAAAGGAGATACCAAACGAGGCCAAGAAAACAAGAGGATAACTGAGAAGTAACAGTTTGGTGAATCCCTCAAGATCCTTTGATCTTGAGGGATCGCTACCTTAACGATTGTTTGTACTTTTGATATCTCTGCTCGGCTATTATAACAAGGGGTAGCACTATTAGGTTGGGGGACAAACTATTGTTATTTTTATGAAATTCTCCTTTGTACTTAAAACTCTGATCGACGACTCTCTATGAAGAGCGATTCACTGTAACTCTGTTTCGATATTTTAATATATAAACCTTGTTGCCATTCTATCTTTGATTCTAGAGTAACCTTAAGTAGTGAGTCCCCGGAGGCTAAGGGCTCGGCCCTGGTGGATCACTTGCTCCTGTACCATTATTTCCAATTCATGTGTGGTTTCATCTCTTCCATTTGCTCTGTTTAGTAATCTGATGTGCCTTTTTGTTTTACATATCGGTTCTGTTATATACTTGACTAAGTAATGTTATTCCATTTAACAGGAATGTTATCTTATTCATTCTAACTTTATATCGCATTGTTGTTCCTTTTAACAATTGATATAAAATTGTTGTTCCTTACAGATTGCCATTGTTGTTCGATTACAGATTAATAGTGCTGTATATTCCTAAATCGGTACTACTGTATGGCTTATTCTTGAAATGTGATTGTTGTTCAGTCAGGATTGTTGTTTCGTTGTGATCACAATTGTTGTTACTTTATAGCTGTGATTCATACTTATTGTAGTGAAGCTCAGATTACTGTTCCTTTCAATATTAAGAGTGTTGTGTGCTTAATCTGGTTTGCTGCACATTCATATTTGATCTAAGTTGTTGTTTTATACATTATTCCTGTAGTTTGTTGTTCTATTTCTGTTTTTCTGTTCAAATCCTGGTTATAAAATTAGCTGTTGTTCCATTTCCTGTCATTTGAGTTACCATCGCTTTGGTGTGGAAAACGATCTGAGACTATAGTGAAAATCAACATATGTTGTCTAGTTCCCAGATTGATGATATTTTCCTTGAGTGCTTTTTAATTGCATTAGTTTATAGAGGGAAGAGTTACCATTACTGAACCCTTGACTAATAAATTGTTGTAGCTTTTTGAACGCATGATTTGATTCTTAGGTTTGTTTTTGAATAGATTTTATTCCAAGCATCTGTTTACTCTTGTATTTAGAGCACTATACTACTAGCATTACTCTGACAAATGACCGCCTCAAACTGAGTACACTCTTTGAGATAACAAATCGTTCCTGGATTGACAATTAATGTAGGGTAAATAGAGGTGAAAAAGACCCTTTTTACTGCTTGACAAAGTTTAGCCCAAATCAGTCATTTTTTGGACACCATTGATCCACAAATATCAGTCCCCATATTCATATGCTGACTTCATTGACCTATTTGTGCATCCAATTGTGACAATGTTGACAGGAAGCCCTCCTCCAAGAATTAGTTCAAACATAAAAAGGGTCTTTCAATTGTCAAAATAGTCCAAGATAGGTGATTGGTACTTGTACCAAAACCATACCGAGATCAGAATCTATGGTTGCATGATGGCTCCATACAAGCTTGCAAAATACCTCCCAATGAAGTTATTTGCTTTAGAGTACTATAGGCAGATTATCAGTGCAAATGAAATAAACTTTGTAAATGCCAAGAAGAAGGCCAACTTCAAAATAAAAGACTAACTAGGCACCTTCATATGAAACTCTACGGAAGCAAGCCGTGAAGCAGATTTGATATTGCAAAGCATGAAATTCCAAAGAAGTTTTGTTTGGAAATATGATCCTTTGGAATTCATTACCAAGAAGAGACAAAAGGTCAAAGTAGGACCTTTCATCCACCATCCCATACCTAAAATTGAAGCCTATGCCAACCAATCAGAATGGGTGGAAGGAACCTTAATTCATCTGGACAAAACCAAGATAGGCATAGAGAATGCTGTCATTGATATGGAAAAACAACTTGATGAGGGTTCTTTCCTGTAGGTGCTAAAGGAATCAGAGGTGCCAGGAAAATCAAACATGCTAGACCAATTAGACATACCAGAGAAATCAAACAGTCCAGAGAGAACCATGAGCACCGCTCTAGTTGTATAGACTCCTCTAAATGAGGAGAAAATCATAAAGAGAAATAGGGAAGGGGCCACCACTTCAGCAAGAGAAACTTCACAATCTTATGCAGAAATAAGCCAAGCCAAAAGATAGAGAGTGAATCCTGTGTTTGAACAGGAATACATAGAGGAGACAACAGAGGTCACTATTATAGAAGGAAATAGGAGCAAGCCTTCCACCCCATCTGGAGGCATGCCAGAGCCTTCCACATCAAAAACTCAGATGTTGGAAAGGCATCAAAGTGTTGAGGTATCTTCCTCTAGAATGCCTGTAGATAAGGAGCAAGATATTAAGGAAAGAAACAAAGAGATCAAAGCCAAAAATGAGAGACTTAAGGCCCAAACATATGACCAATATCTGAAGATGACCCCCATTAATCAAAAAGGCTAATTTCATCCTTTGATATCAAAGAGGGGAAAATGCAGATGAATTTCATCAAGCCAACCACTCAGTAGCCAAGAGTAGCATCAGATTTCAAAAAGGTGGATTTTGAAGTATTGGCAAGGGATATTCATCCCATTGACCAAATTGAACTACACAGGCAAATAGGGGAGATGATATACTCCACATTAACAGGGAAGGCCATTGCCTCCCACCAATTACAGAACTCCCTAAACAGTATATCAGCACAATTTCAGTTGGAGAAGGCCTCCTCACTGGCCAAGGATACAAGGATCAAGTCCCTAGAGGACTTAGAGATTGAATTGGGACACGATCCCAAGGATATAAAAGCTATCGAACAGCTGATTAAGAAGAAAAATGATGATATTGTTGTACTTAAGAGGCAATTGAAAATACCCTAGCTGCACCATCCTCAAGCTCTAGAAGACTCAGAGAATCAAACCAGACATGAGGAATTGGTGGACTTGGTCCTAAAGCTAAATGATCAACTCAAGGAGACAGAGAAGGAGTTGAACACTTTAATTCACTCGAAGCAAAATGACATGGACACAACTTCTAGAACTATCATCCCCACAGTATCTACAGTAGTTCCTTCCACACTGGCAACATCACTGACACCCATAGCTCCACCTGCCACAACATTTCTAGTTGTTAACACTCAGGTTGTTCCCCAAAAGTTGTAAGAAAAGGGAATACGGCCGAGGTAACCACAGACCAATCTTTTAGATGCCGATTCTAGCCAATCTGCATCCAGAGAGGGCTCTCTCTTTATGATTTAGCTTTGTTTTTAAGGTATATTAGGCTAGTTATGAAGTATAGGGTTTGTTTGATTTTTGGATGGTGACATTCAATAGAAAAGGGGTGCAAATATGAGAAGTTCAGTCCATTGGGTTAATGGAGTCTATGAAGATGAACTACTAAATGTGGTTTATTTGACAGAGTGAGGTACTACAGAGCAAGGTAATCAACCATGAAACAAATTTTAAGCTGGAATCAGGTGAAATGGGGTCAGGGGGTGAAGGGAAACTAAGAATCCTTCATCATGATGATAGAGGGAAAGTGGATGAATATTTCCAGGGAGCAGTTAAGAATTCCCTAGCTATATTCAAGATGTAAGAACCAGGGGAAACATAAGCAGTTAAGAATTCCTGCTTATGCTAATTCTGAAGAAAACATAAACAATAACAGAGATTGAACACAAAGTACAGTTGAGCAAGTTCTGGGTTATTCTTTTTCCCTGTTGTTAAGATTATGAACATAGATGATATATAAAACACAGAAACTGTAAAACATGAGTTAAAAAAGACTTATTGATCCATGAAATAATTCGAGAATTTTGCAACATAGTCCTCTGCCATCAATTCCATAACCAAAGAGTTCAGCAACAACGCATTCCAACAACATTTTTATTCAGAAGAGCTTTCAGAGTTAAAGCGCAGTTCCAGAAATGTATCACCAACCCCTAATACTTCACTTGGGGAGGTATTTGTACAAAAATGTTTACAAAATATCTCAATGAGATAATATCTAGAAATAACTTCTTCTACCTACTCTACAGGGGAAGTAAATGATCTTGGGAACAGGAAGAAATAAATGCAGAGGCAAATGGTGTTGTGCTCGCTGTTTAGTTGGTAAGTTGTGTTGACTGTTTTCTGAGTGAGTCGGTAGGTGGATGCTCCACTGATATTCCGTGTGGCTGGCTTAGATTTTTCGGTGCGTTTAACTTTGATTTAATAGACTGTAGCCCTACGAGACTCTCACCCATTCCTTTTATTTGCTTTATGATATCTGTTGTTTTTTGGGAAAAACAAAAATTTGAAACCTGCCTACAAGATTTCCAACATGATTTGCCACCACTGTTCTTCTGGTAACTGATGTCTTTGCAGCTTTATTAAATTCTCATCTGCGTCTTTGTACCTGTAGAAGTTGGGCTGGACTGTAAAAAGATGTTGTACTTCATGCTCTATATAAAATAGATTTTCCAAATTGCTGTAAAGAGTTTGGCCAGATGGAAGGGTTTTCTCTGCTGGAGTACTTGATGATGATACATTTTGTTGATCAGCAACATATTTATTCAATCTGATCTGGTACTCAGCTTGTCTCAACAGGAGTTCATTGTTTCCCACCAGACTGGGAAAGCCCTTTTCCTGCAAAACTGCAAATTTTTCTAAAAAAGAATTTACCTCCACTTGCATGTCTTAGCTCTTCCTCTCCAAATTCTGCATCAGGGTTCTCATGGTCAAAACTATTTTGACTATTAGGATGGTGCCTGTCTTGTCTCTGATGTCTAATGTTGCTAGTTCTTCCTTGGTTTTGTTGTTCAAAAAATGGATCAGCCTGTTGGCCTTTTCGGGCTTATTTCCCAATAAATTTTTGGCCCTTTGAATTTCCACCTAGGCTGCTGCTATTAAGTCAATCTGTTCATATATAATTTGAATGGATCTCCACACACTGCTGATTGATTCACTGATATTAGCCCATAAAATGCTTCTGATTTCTTCCAGAGGCTTATCTAAAGAGAGATCTTTTTCCAATGCTTTCACTTTATTCTCTAATGCCTTTACCTCTCTTGTATTTTCTGCTAGAGTCATCTTAGATTTGTCATAGCTTATTTCTAGCTTTGCCAATTTTTCTTTAGCCTCTTTTAATTCTGATACTTGGAGCTTTAAATCTTCCATAGCCTTTATCAATTCCTCAGTGGTCATGGTAGTGATGCTACCTGCTGCTGTTGTTGCTGAAGTACCTACTACTGATGTTGGGCCAGTGGGAGGGACTGTTGTTGTGGTTGTAGGAGGAGCAGTTGTAACTGTTGGAGCTATTTGAGATGGCTGGGAGGTCGACACTCCCTGCTTTTCCTATAATGCCTTCTCCAACTCTTGCTCTGTCTCATTTAATCTTTGATTCATTTTCATTAGCAAATCCATCATGTCTTCTTCTACTTTTTCTTGCACAACCTCTGTGGTTTGTGGATGCATAGTAATTGGCAGCTTCAATTGTTTCTTGAGGGCAGCTATGTCATCCTCCTTTTTCTTCATTAATGCTTTTATTCCCTTGGCATCCTTGGGATCATGTCCCAGCTCAATGATAATTTCTTCCAAGGACTTTATCATGTTGTCCTTGGCCAAAGAAGACTCCTTTTCCAAATCCAGTTGGGAAGATGTGTTGTTCAATGAATTCTCCAATTGTTGAGCTGGCATTGCTTTGTCTGCCAATGTGGAGTAGACCATCTCTCCAGTTTGCTTGTGCAACTCAATTTGGTCCATAGGGTGAATGTCTTTGGCAAGAGCCTCCAGATTTTTTCTAATATAATTAGTTGCTAACTGTGGCTGCTGCACTTTAGGCTTAAAGTGACTGAAGATCATATTTCCTTCTTTAATGTTATATGTAGACATTAACCTTTGCTGTTTGGCAGGGGTCATCTTGAGAAACTGATCATAAAGTTGCAGTCTTATTGGCTCATTCTGGGCCTTGGTGTCCGTGAATGTTCTTTTGATATCAGAACCTTGCTTATTTTGTGGCCTTGCGGAGGAAATTTCCACACTATGTTGTTTCTCCATCTGCTGCCTATGAGAACTGGTGGATGTTTCTACTAGTGGAGATATCTGTGGGCTGGTTTCCCTCTCACTTCTTGGACTTTCTATGATCTCCTCTATAATTTCCTCTTCAGGTATAGGATCTATTCTTTTCCTTTTTGCCCTTGGTTGTTTTGCTAGCCCACTTATAGGTGTGGTCTCTTCTCGGTCCCTTTTTCTTCCCTTTTCCTCATTTAGAGGGGTCTGCAATGTTGGCACCTCTGGTGCTTTGGTCTGGGTAGGAGGAATTTGCCCTTGGCCTTGCTGTTTTGATGATGCTGGCTAATCTGTCATTATGTGCTACTCTGAATCCAGCACTTCTTTTCCCTTAGATGTCCTTGTCGCTGGTGTAGTGCTTTCTCGGGCAGGTTGCTGTGAAGTTGCAGCAGTTGATGTGCCCACTCCGGTTTAATGAGGCAATTTGAAAGACACCTGTCCAAAAGAGTCCAGGTCAAGAGTCTTTTCAAGATTTTTCATTGCTTGTTCCATTCTTTCTTCCTTAGTAAGCTCTTCTATTAATGTGCCTTCTACCCACTCATCTGGATTAGCATACTTCTCTATTTCAGGGATCCTACAATGATTATAGGCTGATAGCCTATTTTTTACCTTTCTATCACAGATGAATCCAATTGGGTCATAGGGTACCCACCAAAAGCTCTTTTTTTAATTTGAGTTGTTCACCCAATATCTTTTCAACATCTTACCATCCTTTCTTTTTGTTAATGATGAAAGGGCCTAATTGGTTTCTTAATTTCAGCTGAGCTTTTTTCTTGGCACCATAAAAATGAGTCAAATCTGAGCTGATAAATTGCCTGAAGTATTCTAGAGCAAAGAGTCTCATAGGCACATATTTTGGTAGTTTGTAGGGGCACAGCTCATAGCCATATATCCTGATCTCAGTGTGATTCTGGTAGAAATACCAGTCACCTATTTTGTAGCTTTTGGAGAGCTGTAAAATTTTCTACATGTCACCAGAGAGTCTGGGAGGACGAGTTCTCATCACCAGAGAGGAGACTAGATGTATAAATAGATCAATGAATTCACAGTAAGTGCAAGGAGAGCTATGGACTTGATGGAAGACTGAGGTCCAAAATATCACAGACCTTCTTTCTCCTTTGGTATCCAACTTTCTGATAGGAAACTGAAAACTGTCTGTTTGATAGTACAAAAACAGATGATATATATATGATGTGTACTTGAAGACTCCCTCTCTTTCTAAACTCATGAATTTTTCATGCATTTTGTTGGTAATGAAGGTAGCAAAGTAAAATTTGACAGCAAGAAGATGTCCTGGAATAAACATGGACATCAGAGCTAAAATGGTCTCATTAACAAATTCACTTGTCTTAAATCCCAGGACATAGGATATCATATCAATAATAAAGTTTCCAGCTTCATTGAACCAGACATGATGAAAAGGAGGTGGCTCTCTGGGCTGGCAATCTGATCTCATAAATAACTTGGCAATCCAGCCTATTTCTGCAGTGGATAGTTTAGAGCCTCGATCCAGCAAATCTCCCATGGAAAGAGGAGTTAGAGGCTGAGTAGGTTTGAAGTGCAACATCTCATTGATTGAGTTAGGAGTTATATGGAAAAGGACAGTTCCAGTTGGAGACACGACTACTCTTTGAGTAGGTTCATAATTGGCATAGCACAGGCGGATGATATCTGGGAATACATTTACTGAGGGGAGATAGTATCTGGGCAGATTGGATTCCCATATCCCATAGAGATCAGTTTTGTTTAGGTGACTGTTCCTGATTTCACAGAATGCTTGGAGGTGGTTTTTGTCACCAATTAAGTCCTGTATTTGAAAATCCCTATTAGCTAAAGGCAAACACTCCAAGTTCTTATGAGGAGCATTAAGGGGAGTAATATTTAGGGCCACTGGAGCTTCCATTGCTCATTTCTCTGTGAGTTTTCAATTGAAATTTGGGTTTTTGTAGCCAAATGGGTAAAATGACAACTCTGGGGCTCTTCTCTGGGAGTTTCAGACCCAAGCCGATTTGTATTTAGCTTAGTGGGTGAAAATTGCAGAGGAAAATGAAGTCCGTGGGGTTCTTTGGTAAAAATGGGCAAAAACAGTGGTTCTGGTGCACTTGTTGAAGGTGGTATGGCGAATTTGAACTTAAATTTGGGTATTTTTTGGAAAATTGTAGAGGAAAGCTAAAAAATAGGGTTTGGAAGTAAAAATCGAGGTAAATACCTGTTTTAACAGTGGACTGTGCAAATTGTAGGTCGCGGGACGAGCTGGAAGACCGGATTGCGGGCTTGATTTGGCCTGGTGGCGGACTGTGTGGTTAAACACTGCTTTGGACGTAAAACAGCATGCAGAGGTCGCATAGAGGAAATGAATGAAAATGATTGAAAATAACACGTTCACGCTCTTTTTAACAAAAAAATGATTTTGGCAGGCTTTTGGCGTGTTTCGGTTGGATGATGTCAGCATGACGGAGCAATTTGTCATGTAGCGGGATGACATGGTGCTGACGTAGCGCTGGCATGTTTTTGACGTCATATGATGACGCGAGGGTGATGTCAGTAGGGAGGCAGTGAGGCGGTAAGCGGTTTGGCCCCCACACCGCTTTTGGACAGAGGTGATATTGAAAGGGGGGGGACAGCGAGCACCACGGAAGACTGCCACCTGTCCCAGGGTACGGCAGCAAAATCACCATCCCCTGGGCACTAATCATCAGACGCAGAGAGGGTTGCGATATGGATTTGAACCGTTGGATGGGCGGGTCCTGATCCAACGGTTGGCGGTGTACAAGATATGGCGGAGGGCTATGGTGTGGGGACCCACCATATAAATCAACGTTTTTCTAATGTGGGTAGGTATAACCTTTGGTTATCGGGGTTTGTGGGTCCAATTATTTATTTAACCAAATGTTAAATAAATTCTAATGTTTTTATGCGCGGACAGTTGTTAATGGCCCCGAATGAACCACTAACTCCCATAACATTATCATATGGCTATAATTAGATAGGGGTCAGGATATTTATAACGTTTTTGGGGTTTTCATGTAGATATATATAATACAGGCATGGGGAAAAGGTTATGTAGGAATTATAGTATAAGGTTAATATGTTAATATGAGAGACATATTCAAATAAAAGCACTAAGTCATAAAAGTGAAACTTAGGCTTAGGGAAATGAAAAGGATCCAAGCTATGAATTTGGACAGCTTAGCATAATGGAAGAAAAGCATTTTTACACAAGAAATGTGGCTTTATTGTCCTAAGTAAAATCAGAGTTTTACTTAGTCCTTTTCATGAAATGAAGTGAACTAGGAGTATTGAGCATATCTCAATGTCCTTGGAGGGGAGGTTAGTAAGTGTTTTTTGGAGAAATGAGGAGGGAATTTAGTCATGCTTCATCTGTTTTGTGACCACATAGTTGCCATGATACTCATGATATCCATGAGATGGATCATCTTCAAAACACAAAATTGCTCATAAACTTGCTTCTGCAACATCAAAACTGCCTACCTAGCCTATTACACCTAACATTTTTTATTCCTTTTTGCCTGGGTGCATTTGAACTAGAAAACCCTTACTCTCTTCTTTTCTTTTAACTGCCATCCTATCTAAGTCTGCTCTTATTTCTTCCAAGGGCCCAGATTTAGCTGTTGAGCTCCTTTGCTTCTCTACCTAACTACTTATCTGCCAAGCTTGAACTGTTTGGACAGATCTTATTCTCTAGTTTTAAAACAAGAAATTTAAACATGGAATATCCAAGATTAAACCGCTTGGCCATCCATCAAGTGTGGGAAGAGCCAACTGATTGCACATAATGAACTTCTTTGTAAACAGAGAATAGTAGTGGCATTTTGAGCTAGCACACTTTCCTGGTCTTTCTTTTTCTTTGGGGTTCATTTTCTTTCTTTTTTGACCAATTCATTCTTTTTGCCCTTTGATCTTTCTTTTAGGGCATACCCTCTTTTCATTTTTTAGTTTTTTCATTTTTTCAAAATATAGAACCTTTGCAGCATGGAAAGGATGAACATATTTGGCATTTTACCAGTCAATCATGAAATATGACACCTATTGGTATAGGAGCATAACACTGGCTCCACTTGGGGATGGCTTTTCCTGGTGAAAAACCAAGAACAGCAGGTCAGATGGCCTTACATTCAATGCTTCCTACAACCTGAAATTTTCCCTTTGCTGTAAATAAATACAACTGTACCTCTGCAACATATATACATTTTTCATAAGCTCATTCAAACAATTGCAGCCTTGTTTTGGTAGTTTGTCTAAATGTTTGCCATCATATTTTCAGCTCCCAAGCCTTCTTCTTCAATTCTTCTGATAAACTAATAGGTAATACAAAAAGGTGGTACAGTTCCTTGACCTTTTCCCAAAATTTGCTACATATCCATTCCTATCTTATTGTTGTAGTAAACTGCAAAAGTAAATATTGTTATGTACAAGTTAGAGTCCAGACATCTTCAACAAAGTGAATCAAAATAATGCTTGAGCATTCGACCATTGATTGGCCCATCTTCTGCTTCTGTACCATCCAGGCTTTTCAAAAAGTAGGTGTTGTTTCCTTGTGAAGCCTGAATAGCAAAAGGTCCTTTCCATAGGAAGTCAAACTTCCCATGCTTTTCTTTATCTTCTCTTCTGGAATCCCATTTTAGTACTTTGTCTCCTATGAAAAAATCCTCTGCCTTTGTCCTCTTGTCAAATATCTTCTTAAGTTTTTCATGTAGATTTTGAGATCTTTGATACACTTCTTCTCTAGTCTACTGTAAATGAATAGTCTGATTGATTCTTCTCTGAATATCATTGGGTTCTGCCTGTACTTCTTGTAGCAATTTTATCACAGGGATTCCTAAAGATGAAGGGAATATAGCCTCCATGCCATAAACCAATTCATAGGGGCTTGTTCCAATGGATCTTTTTGTAGTCAATCTGTCTAGCCAAACTGCATTGATAAGCTTCTTACGCCAATTTTTCTTGTTTTCCTCCAATATTTTCTTAATGATATTGATCAAGCTTTTATTGGATGATTCAGCTAAACCATTACCTTGCGGGTAATAGGATATTGAGTGACCTAAGGTAATATGGTATTTGTGACAAAAATTAATCGTTTTTTTTTATTTAAAAGCAGCAGCATTGTCAGTTATAATATTTTCCGGACAGCCAAATCTAGACAGGATATTGGTTTCTAGGAATTGCATGATTATTGAATCATTGGCTTGTCTACAAGGGATGGCTTCTATCTAGTTGGTGAAGTAGTCTGTGGCAGTCAAAATCCATTTATGCTGGCCAGAAGAGGGAGGATGAATTTCCTCAATGAAATCTAAACCCCATTGTTGAAATGGTCTCTCAGTGGAAATTGGCTTTAGGGGTAGAGGTAAAAGCTTTCTCTTGCCTTCAAAGATTTGACATTTATGGCAAGAAACTACAATTTTTTTTACATCAGCAAACAGGGAAGGCTAATAAAATCCATCTCTTAAGATTTTATCAGTAGTTGATTTCCAATACAAATGTTTGCCACAGTCCCCTACATGAAATTCTTTAGGCACTTTGTCAGTTTCGTCCTTTGTTAAGCTGCTTAGTAAAATGCCTTCATGATTTTTCGAAAATAAAACATTATCTACAATACAAAATTTTGAAGCTTTCATTTTGAGAAATCTCTTTTTAGTTTTGGATAACCCTGGAGGAGCCTGTAGGTTTAACAATACATAAATTATATCAGCATACCAAGGTGATTGTAAAAAGGCTTGATTGATCTGTGGAGTCGCCATCTTCTGTTCGTTATCTAGTTCATTGATATAAAGGGCTTGAAAGTTGGTTTCAGTCAGCAATTTAGCTAATCCTTGTCCTTTTATCAGCTTTGTTGGTTTAATTCCAATGTCATATTTCAAGATGTTAGCTATCCATTTGCCTCTTTTGCCTTATATTCCTTCTTGAGTTAGAATATCCTTGACCACAGTATTTGGTACATAAGCTATTACATGAGAGTATAAGATATAAACTCTGAAATCCTTGATAGCTTTTACAAGAGCATAGGCCTGTTTTTCCATGATTTGATATTTAAGTGGTGCATCTCTAAGCGCTTTGCTGAAAAAAGCTATGGGCTTTTCACATCCTTGATCATCTTTCTGTAGTAAAACAATAGCAATAGTATGTTCAGATGCAAAGGAAAAGATTATAAAGTCTCTGTCAAATTTCGGGCTTGTGAGGACTGATGTTTTAGTTAAAGCTATTTTGATTTCTTCAAAGGCTTGCTTAGCTTCTACTGTCCACTGGACTTTGGAGTCTTTCTTTAACATATTGTTCAGCAATCTTATTAGTTCAGCCAAGTTGGGTATAAATCTTCATAGAAAATTGATTTTCCCTAGGAAAGCTTGCAGTTCTTTGATATTTCTAGGCTGTGGAACTTGTAGAATGGCTTGTATCCTATCTTGGTCAATTCTAATGCCATCTTTTGAGATTATGTGACCTAACAGTTTGCCCTCTTCTAGGCCAAATAATGATTTCTTTGGGTTTAATGATATACCATATTTTCTGCAGATTAAAAACACTTGTCTGAGGTGTTCTAAATGCTGCTGATCTGACTTAGAAAATGCAGTAAGGTCATCAAGATATATGACCAGAAAATCATGAATCTCTTTAGCAAAAGCTATGTCCATGGCTCGTTGAAAAGTTGCCCCTGCATTCTTAAGTCCAAAAGGCATTTTTACATATTTGAAAGTTCCCCAAGGTGTTGTAAAAGCAGTCTTATCTTGATCATCAGGGTGAACTAAGATCTGATTAAAGCCTGAGAATCCATCCGATAGTGAAATTCTAGAGGCTCCCACTACCCTTTGCCAAAATTGGTCCATCTTAGGTAAGGGGTAGTGGTCCTTTAGAGAAACTTTATTCAGATTTCTCAAATCAACACATAGTCTTATTTCTCTTGTTTTCTTTCTAGTGGGCACTAGATTTGAGATCCATTCTGAAAATCTGATGGGTGCTATTATTCCAGCTTCGTACATTCTTTTGACTTCTTTTTCAATGAGAGGAAGGAGTACAGGATTGACCCTTCTAAGTTTTTTCTTGAATGGTTTCTGATTTTCTTTTAGGGGTATTGTATGCTGGATCACAGAAGTATCATAGGATTTAAGATATTCATAACTCCATGCAAAAACATCTTGAAATTCTTTAAAAAGTTCAATATATTTCAGCTTTTGGTCATGTGGCAATGTTTTAGACAATTTTATCATCTTAGGATTTTCTGCAGTTCCTATATTACAGTCCTCAATTTCTACGTTTAATGGCTGCATTTTAGGTTTTCTTGGAATATCATTAGAGTCAAAAATATCCTCCAGAGGAGTCAAGCCTGTGGATAAAAAATTATCCTTTAAATGAATCACTTCATACTCTCCTTCAGTAGTTTCATCAAGGTTTATTTCTTTCAGCTCTTTCAACTCTTTGCTGGTAAATTTTGTTGGATGTAAAATCTGATTTGCTGTTTTAGCTTAAATAGGAGTTTTAATTCTATCCATTTGATAATCTTTACAAATGGTGCTTGTGTCTATATTTGTACTCGAAAATTCTTCTTTTAAAGTGAGGAAGTTATTGATTTGAGTGTCATTGTCAAACACCTGCTAATTTTTTACATTGTCTGGAACAACAGGTCTATGTTTAATTTCAGCAGTGAAAAGATGATTAGGCTCAAATGGCAGTTTGCAAGTGCTGGCAAATGTTGCCAAATTGTGAGCATGCAAATTATATTTTCTTGGAATTTTGGCAAGCTGTAATTCTAGAAAGGTATTGAGTATTTCAATTGCTACCCCTCTATAAGCTCTTAACCTAAGATCATTTGTTACAAAGTTTCCTTTCATTTGTTGAATAACCAAATCAGAGTCTCCCAAAATTGATATCCTAACTGCCCCTAGGCTTTTGACCAATTTGAGTCCTAGCAGGACAACTTCATATTCAGCCATGTTATTTGTACATTTAAAATTTAGCCTGTATGCATGTCCTTTAGCATGATCACTTTGCATGTTATGTACCCAAATCCCTGCCCCTGCTCCTAGTTTATTAACTGATCCATCAAACTCTACGTACCATAGGATTTCTTGATTCCAGCTGGCATCAGGAGTTTTAGAAACTTGCTTAGTAAGTAGATTTGGATTCTCAGTTTTATGTGGTTTCCCTTGTGTGATTGTTATATCAATTTTCTCAGTAATTTCTAGAGTTTGGGCAATAGATTCTTCATTTATGCTTCTTCCTTGTGCTGATGCTAGAATCTTGTCATTAGTTGGAGGGCAAATTTCAGCATTGTATAGGATAAAAGAGTCCATATCAGAATGCATGGAATAGATAGGAAAATTTTGGGGTTTCTCTTGGCTACTGACCACATATTTCATCAACATTTCCCAGTACAACCTCTTTGGCTGGCCAAACACTGAGATGGTTGCATAGGACATGTCCAACTGTAAAGATGCCTAGAGCTTTGCACCCCAAGATCTGGACAAAAGCATTCCATATTTTGGTGAGATATCAACTACCACTACATCCATTAAAATTGTCTTGGAAGGGTATTGCACTAGAGATACACATAAATCTTTGATTAAGCCTAGACACCTGACCTGGATAGAATCGAAAGAAGACAGGGCTTTATATGGCCTTTTGATATCTAGGTCCAACTTTTCCATCACAGATTTAGGCACTAGATTATGGGAGGTTCCCGAATCAAACATTGCATTGTGAAGTACTTTGTCATGAATGTTTAGACTTACATAGAATGGAGGAACTCCTCCATCTACTAATTTGCCATTTACTTTAGGGCCAAAAATTAATTCTGGCTAGTCATCAAGGACATTTAGTGCATCTCGGTTTTCTGAAATTTGAAGTGACCTGCTGATTTGTTCTCTATAGACATCATATTTAGCCAATTCGGAAAATGGAATGGATATTTTTAACTTGCCTATTTCGGTTTCAATATTGAAAGGTTTTTCTGTTTGAACTTTTTCATTTTGGGCAGCAAGATTTTCTTTTTCTGTGGTGTTTTCAATGGGTTTTTCTCTATCAGGAGTGCTGTTATGAAATGAATCTGCTTTAAAATTAATTTCAGGAGAGTTCTTTGCATTTTATTTGGGAGGAAAGGAAGTGGAAGGCTGATTGCTTGATGGCTGTAAGTCAGATATGTCTTCAACCGTTGGTTCTTTTGGGTTGAAGTCTATTCTAGCCGGGAGTTCTATGGGGGAAGTATTAACCTTATCTTTTTTAGGCTGCTTGGTATCTTTCTGCTTGTTGGGTTTAGGGACATCTATTGCTCTACTCCTTAATTTGTATTTCTTATGAACCTCATAGACAACTGCATCATATCCCTCTCTAAAATCGAATGATTCTCCGGATTTGGTTTGAAATTGATTAAAGGTGTGAGCTTCTTGATCATCTTGGGTCAAAAAGATTTGTTGTTCAGTGTTTAGACCCATTAAGTTAATTTGAGTGTCCTCTATTGGCTCACTAGAGGTTGAAGCTTCAGCATAGTTTTCCTAGAATGGAGGTCTAATGTTTTGGTCAGGACCAACCTTTCCAGTATTAGGATTCTGATTTTTCCTGAAGTTTGGATTTCTTCCGGTGTTACTTGGTTGACCATCCCAAGAGGATTTCCTCTCAATTGTTTCTACTCTATCACCCAATCTATCCATTCCTTTGATAATTGCATCTAGTTTTTGCTCAAACACAGAAGGTTCCTCTTTGAAGGGAGTCCTTTTAGCTCTAGCTCGGGCTCGTTTAGAAATTAGATTGGCCTCTACACTAACAGCTATGCTCTGCATGTCTTCTAAGCTTGGAGGAGCTCTTTCCCTGAGCTGGTAAGCCATGTCAGAATCAAATCCATCAGGGAATTTGATCAAGGCCAAGTCTGGTGGAGGTCTAAGATTCTGAGGAATAGCATTGTACACATTATTAAATCTGGCACAGTAATCTTGAACAGTTTCTTGTGGGCCTCTTTTCAAGCTTTCATATTCTGATAGGATGTGTAATGGGTCCTTCTTCTTTTCCCATTTGTTCAAAAAAGTTTGATAAAGGGCATCTGGGTCAGCAATAGTGTTTACAGGAAGTGCCCTAAACCAGGTCCTAACATCACCAGTTAAACTCTGAACAAAGATTTTCATCCTGACATCATCAACATCAATTTCATAGTTCTCAAAATAATCTGTCATTTTTTTAGTATGTTGTTGAGCTGTGTAGGTGCCAGTACCATCAAAATAGGTGATTTTGCTTTGATAATCCTGAGGCATAGCCCCTGGATTTGCAGGTAACTACAGGGGAGCATATCGATTTTCCATATTAACAGGGATAAATGTGACAGCTGGAAGAATAGGGACAACAGTGGAAATATGTGTTGTGGATGGGGGAGTGGAAAAGATGTTCTGAAGTGATGATGGTGAACTAGAAGAAGCTGCAGCAATGGTAGAAAGGACTTCTGCTTTTCTGGGAGTAAGCTTAGATTGGGTAAGGTTCTGTTGAGGTGTGTCAAATTTTAAATTAGCAGAATTTTCTTAATTGTCTCAGCTTCTGAGGTTCTTAGGAATCAAATTAGGATTTTCAAAGATAGTTGGAGGATTTGGATCTGGATTTGATCTAGTGTAATGGATTTTCTTCTTTGGAGCCAGCTTCTAACTATATTTTTTGATTTTTCTTGAAATATTTGAAGAACACAGCTTTTGACAATATCTTTCTAGGAAATTTTGAATTGTGAGAGTCTTGAATTTTCCTAAAGATCTTTTGAAAACAAAAAGGAAACTGATAAAATTTTTGAGAGAGTTGTTCAAAGCCTAAAACTAAACTGGAGATAGACTGAAGCAGCGTTTATTTACTCCTGTAATTGCATGGCAAAAACAGTTTCAAAGGCTACCTGGCTAACTTCAGGCTCCATCTGTAGCTTTAGAAAATATACAACAGTAACAAACAGTCATTCAGTTCCCCAGTGGAGTCACCAATGATGTTAACACTCAGGTTGTTCCCCAAAAGTTGTAAAAAAAGGGAATATGACCGAGGTAACCATAGACCAATCTTTTAGATGCAGATTCTAGTGAATCTACATCCAGGGAGGGCTCTCTCTTTATTATTTAGCTTTGTTTTTAAGGTATATTAGGCTAGTTATGAAGTACAGGGGTTTGTTTGATTTTTGGATGGTGACATTCAATAGAACAGGGGTGCAAATATGAGAAGTTCAGTCCATTGGGTTAATGGAGTCTATGAAGATGAACTGCTGAGTGTGGTTTCTTTGATAGAGGGAGGTACTACAGAGCAAGGTAATCAACCATGAAACAAATTTTAAGCTGGAATCAGGTGAAATGGGGTCAGGGGGTGAAGGGAAACTAAGAATCCTTCATCATGTTGATAGAGGGAAAGTGGATGAATATTGCCAGGGACTAGTTAAGAATTCCTTAGCTATATTCAAGATATAAGAACCAAGGGAAACAGGAGCAGTTAAGAATTCCTTCTTATGCTAATTCTGAAGAAAACATAAACAATAACAGAGATTGAACATAGAGTACAGTTAAGCAAGTTCTAGGTTATTCTTTTTCCCTATTGTTAAGATTATGAACATAGATGATATATAAAACACAGAAACTGTAAAACATGAGTTAAAAAAGACTTATTGATTCATGAAATAATTCGAGAATTCTGCAACATAGTCCTCTGCCATTAATTCCATAACTAGAGAGTTCAGCAACAACGCATGTTGGGTTGCCGCCCGTAAAATATTCGCTACAGGGGGGGTCCAGGGGGGGCGGCTGCGACCTTTGGGAGGCCCCCTGGCGGGGGGTTTCGGGGGCACTGCCCCCGAAGCTAAAAACAGCTATAAAATTTCCTTGTAAAAGTATGGTAATTTCTAGTCAATCTGGGCCGTTCATTAGGCGGATGATCTGACGGTAGAACTTATGTTTAGTTTAGGGCTTTTTGCCCTAGAAGGCAACCCCTCTCTTTGTATGAGGGCATTGTATTTGAGGTTATGTAATAGATGTGTATTCTCTGAGCAAGAAACAGAGAGGTGAGACTGTGAGAGAAAATAGAGGATATTACAGCAGATCTGCTGTAGGTTGTGTCTCTTCATTTTGCTGGATAATAGAAAGGAAGGACTGGCTGTTCAGGGTGGGCGTAGCCCAAAATGGGTGAACCACGTATATCTGTGTCTCTCTTGTTTTGTACGTTTTCTGTGTTTATATTTCTGCAATATTTTATGTGTTCCATTGCTCCGTAATATATAATTTTCTAACAACACATTCCAACAACCTTTTATTCAGAAGAGTTTTCAGAGTTACAGCGTAGTTCTAGAAATGTATCACCAACCCCTAATACTTCACTTGGGGAGGTATTTGTACAAAAATGTTTACAAAATATCTCAATGAGATAATATCTAGCAATAACTTCTTCTACCTACTCTACAGGGGAAGTAAATGATCTTGGAAACAAGAAGAAATAAATGCAGAGGCGAATGGTGCTGTGCTGGATGTTCAGTTGGTAAGGTGCGTTGACTGTTTGCTCAGTGAGTCAGTAGGTGGATGCTCCACTGATATTCCGTGTGGTTGGCTTAGCTTTTTCGGGGCGTTTAACATTGATTTAATAGACTGCAGCCCTGCGAGACTCTCACCCATTCCTTTTATCTGCTTTATGATATCTATTGTTTTCTAGGAAAAACAAAAATTTGAAACCTGCCTACAAGATTTCCAACATGCTTTGCCACCACTGTTCTTCTGGTAACTGATGTCTTTGCAGCTTTATTAAATTCTCATCTGTGTCTGTGTACCTGTAGAAGTTGGGCTGGACTGTAAAATGATGTTGTACTTCATGCTCTATATAAAATAGATTTTCCAAATTGCTGTAAAGCGTTTGGCCAGATGGAAGGGTTTTCTCTGCTGGAGTACTTGATGATGATACATTTTGTTGATCAACAGCATATTTATTCAATCTGATCTGGTACTCAGCTTGTCTCAATAGGCGTTCATTGTTTCCCACCAGACTGGGCAAGCCCTTTTCCTGCAAAACTGCAATTTTTTCTAAAAACGAATTTACCTCCACTTGCATGTCTTGGCTCTTCCTCTCCAAATTCTGCATCAGGGTTCTCATGGTCAAAACTCTTTTGACTGTTAGGATGGTGCTTGTCCTGTCTCTGATGTATAATGTTGCTAGTTCTTCCTTGGTTTTGTTGTTCAAAAAATGGATCAGCCTGTTGGCCTTTTCGGGCTTATTTCCCAATAAATTTCTGGCCCTTTGAATTTCCACCTAGGCTGCTGCTATTAAGTCAATCTGTTCATATATAATTTGAATGGATCTCCACACACTGCTGATTGATTCACTGATATTAGCCCATAAAATGCTTCTAATTTCTTCCAGAGGCTTATCTAAAGAGAGATCTTTTTCCAATGCTTTCACTTTATTCTCTAATGCCTTTACCTCTCTTGTATTTTCTGCTAGAGTCATCTTAGATTTATCATAGCTTATTTCTAGCTTTGCCAATTTTTCTTTAGCCTCTTTTAATTCTGATACTTGGAGCTTTAAATCTTCCATAGCCTTTATCAATTCCTCAGTGGTCATGGTAGTGATGCTACCTGTTGTTGTTGTTGCTGAAGTACCTACTACTGATGCTGGGCCAGTGGGAGGGACTGTTGTTGTGGCTGTAGGAGGAGCAGTTGTAACTGTTGGAGCTATTTGAGATGGTTGGGAGGTCGACACTCCCTGCTTTTCCTATAATGCCTTCTCCAACTCTTGCTTTGTCTCATTTAATCTTTGATTCATTTTCATTAGCAAATCCATCATGTCTTCTTCTACTTTTTCTTTCACAACCTCTGTGGTTTGTGGACGCATAGTAATTGTCAGCTTCAATTGTTTCTTGAGGGCAGCTATGTCATCCTCCTTTTTGTTCATTAATGCTTTTATTCCCTTGGCATCCTTGGGATCATGTCCCAGCTCAATGATAATTTCTTCCAAGGACTTTATCATGTTTTCCTTGGCCAAAGAAGACTCCTTTTCCAAATCCAGTTGGGAAGATGTGTTGTTCAATGAATTCTCCAATTGTTGAGCTGGCATTGCTTTGTCTGCCAATGTGGAGTAGACCATCTCTCCAGTTTGCTTGTGCAACTCAATTTGGTCCATAGGGTGAATGTCTTTGGCAAGAGCCTCCAGATTTGTTCTAATATAATTAGTTGCTGACTGTGGCTGCTGCACTTTAGGCTTAAAGTGACTGAAGATCATATTTCCTTCTTTAATGTCATATGTAGACATTAACCTTTGCTGTTTGGCAGGGGTCATCTTGAGAAACTGATCATAAAGTTGCAGTCTTATTGGCTCATTCTGGGCCTTGATGTTCGTGAATGTTCTTTGGATATTAGAACCTTGCTTGCTTTGTGGCCTTGCTGAGGAAATTTCCACACTGTGTTGTTTCTCCATTTGCTACCTATGAGAACTGGTGGATGTTTCTACTACTAGAGATGTCTTTGGGCTAGTTGCCCTCTCACATCTTGGACTTTCTATGATCTCCTCTATAATTTCCTCTTCAGGAATAGGATCTATTATTTCCCTTTTTGCCCCTGGTTGTTCTGCTGGCCCACTTATAGGTGTGGTCTCTTCTCGGTCCCTTTTTCTGCCCTTTTCCTCATTTAGAGGGGTCTGCAATGTTGGCACCTTTGGTGCTTTGGTCTGGGCAGGATGAATTTGACTTGGCCTTGCTGTTTTGATGATGCTGGCTAATCTTCCATTATGTGCTGCTCTGAATCAAACACTTCTTTGCCCTTAGATGTCCTTGCTGTTGGTGTAGTTCTTTCTTGGGCAGGCTGCTGTGAAGTTGCAGCAGTTGATGTGCCCACTCCGGTTAGCTGAGGCAATTTGAAAGACACCTGTCCAAAAGAGTCCAGGTCAAGAGTCTTTTCAATATTTTTCATTACTTGTTCCATTCTTTCTTCCTCAGTAAGCTCTTCTATCAATGTTCCCTCTACCCACTCATCTTGATTAGCATACTTCTCTATTTCAGGGATCCTACAAATATTATAGGCTGATAGCCTATTTTTTACCTTTCTATCACAGATGAATCCATTTGGGTCATAGGGTACCCACAAAAAGCTCCTTTTTAATTTGAGCTGTTCACCCAATATCTTTTCAGCATCTTGCCATCCTTCCTTTTTGTTAATGATGAAAGCGCCTAATTGGTTTCTTAATTTCAGCTAAGCTTTTTTCTTGGCACCATAAAAATGAGTCAAATCTGAGCTAATAAATTGCCTGAAGTATTCTAGAGCCAACAGTCTCATAGGCACATATTTTGGTAGTTTGTAGGGGCACAGCTCATAGCCATATATCCTAATCTCAGTGTGATTCTGGTAGAAATACCAGTCACCTATTTTGTAGCTTTTGGGGAGCTATAAAAGTTTCTGCATGTCACCAGAGAGTCTGGGAGGAGGAGTTCTCATTAGCAGAGAGGAGACTCGATGTATAAATAGATCAATGAATTCACAGTAAGTGTAAGGAGAGCTATGGACTTGATGGAAGATTGAGGTTCAAAATATCACAGACCTTCTTTCTCCTTTAGTATCAAACTTTCGGATAGGAAACTGAAAATTGTCTGTTTGATAGTACAAAAACAGATGATATATATATGATGTGTACTTGAAGACTCCCTCTCTTTCTAAACTTATGAATTTTTCATGGATTTTGTTGATAGTGAAGGTAGCAAAGTCAACTTTGACAGCAGGAAGATGTCCTAGAATAAACATGGATATCAGAGCTAAAATGGTCTCATCAACAAATTCACTTGTCTTAAATCCCAGGACATAGGATATCATATCAATAATCAATTTTCCAGCTTAATTGAACCAGACATGATGAAAAGGAGGTGGCTCTTTGGGCTGGCAATCTAATCTCATAAATAACTTGGCAATCCGGCCTATTTCTACAGTGGATAGTTTAGAGCCTTGATATAGCAAATCTCCCATGGAAAGAGGAGTTAGAGGCTGAGTAGGTTTGAAGTGCAACATCTCATTGATTGAGTCAGGAGTTATATGGATAAATAAAGTTCCAGTTGGAGACATGACTGCTCTTTGAGTAGGTTCATAATTGGCACAACACAGGCAGATGATACCTGGGAATACATTTACTGAGGGGAGATAGTATCTGGGCAGCTTAGATTCCCATATCCCATAGAGATCAGTTTTGTTTAGGTGATTGTTCCTGATTTCACAAAATGCTTGGAGGTGGTTTTTGTCACCAATTAAGTCCTGTATTTGAAAATCCCTATCAGCTAAAGGCAACCACTGCAAGTTCTTATGAGGAGCATTAAGGGGAGCAATATTCAGGGCCGCTGGAGCTTCCATTCCTCACTTCTCTGTGAGTTTTCAATTGAAATTTAGGTTTTTGTAGCCAAATGGGTAAAATGACAACTCTAGGGCTCTTCTCCGGGAATTGCAGACCGAAGCCGACTTGTATTTAGCTTAGTGGGTGAAAATTGCAGAGGAAAACGAAGTCCGCGGGGTTCTTTGGTAAAAATGGGCAAAAACAGTGGTTCTGGTGCACTTGTTGAAGGTGGTATGGCGAATTTGAACTTAAATTTGGGTATTTTTTGGAAAATTGCAGAGGAAAGCTAAAAAATAGGGTTTGGAAATAAAAATCGAGGTAAATACCTATTTTAACAGTGGACTGTGCAAACTGTAGGTCGCGGGACGAGCTGGAAGACTGGATTGCGGGCTTGATTTGGCCTGGTGGCGGACTATATGGTTAAACACTGCTTTGGACGTAAAAAAACATGCAGAGGTCGCACAAAGGAAATGAATGAAAATGAGTGAAAATAACGCGTTCACGCTCTTTTTAACAAAAAAATTGATTTTGGCGGGCTTTTGGCGTGTTTCGGTCGGGTGACGTCAGCATGACGGAGAAATTTGTCGTGTAGCGGGATGACATGGTGCTGACGTAGTGCTGGCATGGTTGTGAGATCAGATGATGACGCGAGGGTGATTTCAGCAGGAAGGCAGTGAGGTGGTAAGCGGTTTGGCCCCCACACCGCTTTTGGACAGAGGTGGTATTGAGGGGGGAGGGGGGGCAGCGAGCACCGCGGGAGACTACCACCTATCCCAGGGTACGGCGGCAAAACCACCATCCCCTGAGCGCTAATCATCGGACGCAAAGATGGTTGCGATATGGATTTGAGCCGTTGGATGGGCGGGTCCTGATCCAACTGTTGGCGATGTACAGGATATGGCGGAGGCCTATGGCGCGGGGACCCACCATATAAATCAACGTTTTTCTAATGTGGGCGGGTATAACCTTTGGTTATCGGGGTTTGCAGGTCTGGTTATTTATTTAACCAAATGTTAAATAAATTCCAATGTTTTTATGCGCGGAGGGTTGTTAATGGCCCTGAATGAACCAATAACTCCCGTAACATTATCATATGGCTATAATTAGCTAGGGGTTGGGATATTTATAATTTTTTTAGGGTTTTCATGTAGTTATATATAATACGGGCATGGGGAAAAGGTTATGTAGGAATTATAGTATAAGGTTAATATGTTAATATGAGAGACATATTCAAATTAAAGCACTAAGTTGTAAAAGTGAAACTTAGGCTTCGGGAAATGAAAAGGATCCAAGCTATGAATTTGGAAAACTTAGCATAATGGAAGAAAAGAATTTTTACACAATAAATGTGGCTTTATTGTCCTAAGTAAAATCAGAGTTTTACTTAGTCCTTTTCATGAAATGAAGTGAACTAGGAGTATTGAGCAGATCTCAATGTCCTTGGAGGGGAGGTTAGTAAGTGTTTTTTGGAGAAATGAGGAGGGAAGTTAGTCATGCTTCATCTGTTTTGTGACCACATAGTTGCCATGATACTCATGATATCCATGAGATGGATCATCTTCAAAACACAAAATTTCTCATAAACTTTCTTCTGCAACATCAAAACTGCCTACCTAGCCTATTACACCTAACATTTTTTATTCCTTTTTGCTTGGGTGCATTTGAACTAGAAAACCCTTACTCTCTTCTTTTCTTTTAACTGCCATCCTATCTAAGTCTGCTCTTATTTCTTCCAAGGGCCCAGATTTAGCTGTTGAGCTCCTTTGCTTCTCTACCTAACTACTTATCTGCCAAGCTTGAACTGTTTGGACAGATCTTATTCTCTAGTTCTAAAACAAGAAATTTAAACATGGACTAGCCAAGATTAAACTGCTTGGCCATCCATCAAGTGTGGGAAGAGAAAACTGATTGCACATAATCAACTTCTTTGTAAACAGAGAATAGTAGTGGCATTTTGAGCTAGCACACTTTTTTGGTCTTTCTTTTTCTTTGGGGTTCATTTTCTTTATTTTTTGATCAATTCATTCTTTTTGCCCTTTGATCTTTCTTTTAGGGTATACCCTGTAGAGCATTGGGAAGGTATGTTTTAATAAATGATTTAGTGATGTTTTAAGCAATAGTTGTAATCTTTTCTTTATTATAAAGTAGGGAAATGCAAAGACAACGAGTCTAAAACGATCCAATCACTAACAGTTGTCTTCTCTACGCAGGAAAAGGTAAAAGCAGGAAGGCGCAATGCGAAACGAGGATTTGACGAGAAGATAACGGCTGTCCCTCCAATTCTAAATAAGGTTCAGACCAGGTCGAGTAAATCAAGGGAGATCAGTCCGAAACGAGATGAAGGACTGCCAGTTCGGAATTACAAGCCGAGTAAAGGAAAGCGTTAACAGTTTAGCGGATCCCTCAGGATCTTCGATCCTGAGGGATCGCTACGATCAATCGTTTTGTCGACCAATGAACTCCGCCGTTAATTGTATAAAAGGAGGGTAGCATTGAAACTAAGGGGGACTGTTGGTATCTTTAACTTTCTGTTCATGAATTTCATTGTCAGTTGAACTCAGACTATTGAGTCTCTCTGAGACTTAGTTTTGTACTTTCATCGATGCGTTAATATAATATTTTGGTGTTAATTTCTCCGTGCGTCTGAAGTAGCTTACGGCAGTGCGCCATTGGAAGCTTTGGGCCCGGCTCCAACGGACACTGGCTGATTGTACCATTACAATTCTGCTTTGTGTGGTTTGTTTCTCATAATCTGTTATAGTTACATGTTGTTTCATATTTACTCATCTGTAGCTTTCCTATTATAAATCTCTGTAACAAGTTCATATAATACTTTCAGGATTCTTCGCATACTGTTGATCTGAGTTGTTTGCACTAATTACAGAATTCATAAGTAGAATATTTCAGCTACAGGTGACTGGGGTTAATGGATTGTTGGTGACTATTACAGATCGTGTACATATGATTGACGTTTCCTGTCTTTAATAATTTGCTGTTCCATTTAATCAAGCTGCAAACCTGTATAAATGATTGCTTTCCTTTTTGTATGCAAGTGTGTGCCAAGGATTGGAAGTGTAGACCTCGCGAGACTTAGTTTCTTTACTGCCGTTCCATTTACTGCTGTTCCATTTACTGTCGTTCCTTTTATTGCTGTTCCATTTCTGAAGATTGCTGTTTCATTCTGTTTTCTTGCTTGCGTTTATTGAAGTGGCATGAGAGGAGGTTCAAGACTGTTGTGAGATACCGCAGACGCTATAATTCTCCCAGATCATGATCCATACTCCTTCATCAGTTTCTAGGGGGATAGGTTATTAATTCCATACCCTCGACCGACGAAGTTGCTGCGTGTGTGATTTCTTTATGCAAAAGTAATTTAGCATTAGCATCTGTTTACTCTTGTATTCTTTAGATCTATACTACAAAGCATTATCCTGACAAATAGCCTCAAATTAAGATGTCCCTTACAATAACAAAACGCTCCCGGATTGACTTGTAATGTGAAATAACTAGAGGTGAAAAAGACCCTTGTTACAGCTCCACATTTTGGCGCCGTTGCCGGGGAAGGGGCATAGCCATTTGTTTTTTTTAACAGGGTAGTGTGTGAATCTGTTAGGGGAGAACTGGATTTTAAAAACGGAAGGTAAGAACCTGCGTGCGGAGCATGTAAAAGCCCTGCTCCACCGTCCGCTTTCCTAGCAGAATTGATTTAGTAATTTAATTGGAGTGCATGACTAAGCAGAAAAAGCCAGAAAAGAATCAAAAGCCTCCATCCGAAATCGAAAAAGCCAAGGGGTCGGCGACCCTTGGACGAAAGACCTTTATAGACGAAATTTACAAGAAAGCCGGATCTCCGCCATCAGTAGGTTATAAGAAAGTAAACTCTAAACAACCTGCTAGTTCCCTTCAGGCCTCAGAATTACCATCTGAAGCCTTTGCGGAGGTGCACAGTCAGACAGAGGAGCAGGACTTTCAAGAATTTGACAATTCAACTCCTGGACCAGTGCACGAAGGAAATTTTAGTAACCTTTGCGAAGGGGAAGGAGAAACAGGGGAAGTTGAGGAACCTAGATCTCCTATTGAACTAAACCAGCCTTTAAATAGTCCGGATAAAGGAAGCGCTGCAAAAATCCTTGTTGAGGGAATTCATTCACCTCAGACCGTAGGGGCCATCATTATCCCTGATAAAGGGAGTGCTGTAAAAACAGTTCCTGCTAAGATTACCCCTCCTCAACCAAGGAATACTCTATTGGAAATTCCTGAAGATTACTGGCATATATTTGATTCCATGGCACAGAATCAGCCAAATACCCAAACCTCTACTTTGCAATATCCCATAGTAGATTCTGCTGCGAATGCACCAATGAAGGCAATTCCGCTTCAACATATTCCGACGTTCCATGGACTCACATCAGAAGACCCTGATGCGTTTCTATTTGAATTTGATGTGTTATGCAGGGGATACGATTACACCACTGATCCCCAGAAGCTAAAACTGTTTCCCTCTACCTTGAAGGGAGTAGCTCTGAGATGGTTCATGGGTCTAGGTGGTGGAGTCATAAACAATTGGGACGAAATGAAAGCGGCCTTCTTAAAAAAATATCAGGATTACTGTAGATCAAGAGAACTAAAGGATGAAATCTTTCAAATGTCTGCCAGACCAAACGAAACTTTAGAAGAATATGTAGAACGTTTCCAATATAACTTGCAGAGATCTCCATATGCATCGTTACCTCTACCCGATAACGTGTTAAAAACTGCATTGATTAGAGGTATGAAGGAGCAATGGATTGAAACGTTGAATATTATGGGAAAAGGAGACATTTATCAAGAAAATTTTGCTGACATTATTGATCTGTGTATCAGGAGCTCAAGAGGCAGCACACGGATAAAACCAGCAGAATATGATCGCTTCACTAGAGACAATCGAACATCAACAGAAGGAGTATCACGAGTGGAACTTGGAAATTTGTTAGAGAATTTTAAAACTGATATCATGGGGACATTAACAACACAGCTTGATATTGTGCAGGCTAAACAGAAGCAAGCAGAGGCGGAACAGAATCTGGCAATTTTCTGCCCGAGGTGCAGGAAGAAACATAGCCAGAAAGAATGCCCGCTTGATACAGTTCAAATATGTGCTATTTGTACCAAGGACCATCCGACTGAAAGTTGTCCCTCGCTCCCTGGTTTAAAGGCGGTGTACAAAGAAGCAGAAGAGGAACCAGAATCAGCATATTTTATCAACCAGCGTCGTCAATGGCAACCTAGGCAACCTGGTATGTTTCAAGATCCCTCCTCTTCTTTCCAATCGCCGCAATTTAATGCTCAGCAACAAAATATGTGGCAGAATCAGTCTCAGCACCCATTTTCAAATTGGCCGCCTCAAATGTTTCCTACTCCGAACCCTTGGATGAACCAACCTGGTTGGCCAAACTTTCCTTATCCTCCACCATATTGGCCAAATAGTTCATATCCTCCACAGTGGACCCCTTCCACTTCGCAAAGTTCACCCTGGCAGAGCAACTGGCCAAGATCGACATATCAAACGCCAGGATCAATTCCCCCCCTCAACCAACTCTGCCAGCCTTGAAACAAAATCCCCAGCCCAACCTAAGACCGCAGCTCCCAGCCCAACCCAACCTGAATCCAAATAATCGACCAGTTCAATCTCTTCAAATTATAGAATCCTCCGAGATTGAATCTGCTCTGCAGGAGTGCAATGATCTTCAGTTGAGATCTGGGCGTATAATAGAAACTGAGGGGCATAGAACCGCGCATATTGAAAACTAGTTACCGATAGAACAACCGTCACAACAAGAAAAAGTAAGTAAAGACCAAGTTCATCAGCAAGGACTTACATCTTCTCCACCTTTCCCAGAACGACTGGCCATTCCAAGACAAATGCAATATCCGGATTTTGATATTCTGGGAGAACTCCAAAACTTGTATATACGAATTCCATTCCTTCAGGCTATACAAGATATCCCCATATATGCAAGAACCATAAAGGACCTGTGTAGCAGAAAAACAAAAAGAAATATAACCCCTAACCCTAGAGTCCAGGTAGTCGGCACCTTATCCGACCTCTTATCAGGGAAAGAAACACCAATTAAATATGAGGATCCTGGAAACCCAATTGTCACTGTTCAAGTCTGTGGGCAGACCCTGACCAACGTTTTAGTAGATCTAGGGGCTGCGATTAACATCCTGACAACATCAACCTGCCAGAAGCTTGGAATCACATCGGTAGAGCCTACTTCCACTTTACTAGAACTAGCTGACCGATCAGTAATAAGACCAGAAGGCACCTTGTATGATGTCATGGTTTTAGTGGACTCTTGGGAATACCCGACCGATTTTCTGGTGATTAATCCCAAAACCCGACTAGATGGACATCCGCTAATTCTAGGTAGACCATGGCTCGCTACTGCTGACGCCTACATTGGATGCCGGCAGGGAAACATGACCATAACCAGAGGACCGCATATCAAAAATTTAATCTTGTACCCGCCAGCCCAGCCAAGCATCACACCTCATATATCGATGACCAATCTGCGCCCTGCCTCATATATTACTGATAATATTAGACCACCATTAACAGTTCAGGAAGAGCTAGATTTTAAAGATCAAACGGAAGATGATGCCATCAATAAATTCATTAATCAAACAGAGTCCACATCGTATACACAATGCTTTATGATAAAAGCGGCATTTGATAACGAATTAGAGGAAGATCCTCTAAAAGATGATAATGACCCAAATATACCTGTAACCTCTGTTGCTAACAGCAAAGTAATACAAATTGAACTGGGCAAAACTTTAAACATTAACGCTAATCTGACACCTGAACAAGAGACCAAACTCATCCAGCTCCTACGAAAGTATCAGGAGGCATTTGCTTGGGACTATCCCGATATGAAGGGGATTGATCCCCAGCTATGTACACATCGTATCTATATCGAGAAAGATGCAAGACCAGTTCGCCAACCACAAAGAAGACTCAATCCCCATTTAAAAGATGTTGTAAAAGATGAGCTGCAGAAATTATTAGACGTTAATTTTATTTATCCTATTTCTGACAGCAAATGGGTCTCCCCACTTGTGGTAGTACCTAAAAAGAATGGGAAATGGAGGATCTGTGTTGATTACAGAGAACTAAACAAAGCTACACAAAAAGATCACTTCCCGCTCCCTTTCATAGACTAGGTATTGGACACCTTAGCAGGCAAGAAATTTTTTTCTTTCTTGGATGGCTTCAGCGGATATAACCAGATTCAGATTGCCCCTGAAGACCAGGACAAGACTACCTTTACTTGCCCCTGGGGAACGTTCGCTTACCGAGTCTTACCCTTTGGATTATGTAATGCTCCGGCTACATTCCAACGGGCTGTTCTTAGCATCTTCGCAGATCTAATTAATGATGGATTGGAAGTCTATATGGATGATTTCACACCATATGGAGATGACTTTGATCCAGTCCTGGACACTCTCGAAAAAGTTCTAGAGTGTTGCATTGCTACCAGGCTTTGCTTGAGTCACGAAAAATGTTACATGATGATGACAGAAGGACTCATTCTGGGACATCACATCTCAACAGCTGGAATTCAGGTAGACCCGGCTAAAATTCAAATACTCATGCTTATTCCAACCCCCACTAATCAAACAAAGGTACGCAGTTTTCTTGGTTTTTCTGGGTATTATAGACGATTTATACAACATTACTCACGTATTGCCGCACCTCTACATGCATTAACTGGAAATGTTGATTTTTTGTGGACAGAAAAATGTGATCGAGCCTTCACAGAATTAAAGAAGTTGCTATCTACAGCTCCAGTTCTCAGAGGACCTAATTGGAACTTACCATTCCAGATTTCAACCGACGCCTCAGACACAGCAATCGGTGCAGTGTTGGGCCAAGAAGAAGAGAAAAGACCATACGCTATCTATTACATCAGCAAAAATTTGGCTCCGGCTGAATTAAATTACACTGTCACCGAAAAAGAATTTTTAGCTGTGATACATGCTATTAATAAATTTAGACACTATATTACAGGCTATCCCGTCATTTTGTATACAGACCATTCTGCTATTAGGTATTTAGCAAATAAGCCTGTTACAAATGGAAGAATAACCAGGTGGTTGATCTTGTTGCAGGAATTCGACATTACAATCAGGGACCGACCAGGGAAGGAGAACCCTGTAGCTGACTTTCTTTCACGAATACCAAAAGCAGTTGAAACAACAGCAGTTGAGGACCAATTCCCTGATGAACACTTGTTTGCAGTTGCTGTTCAGACTCCCTGGTACGCTGATGTGGCTAATTATCTTGCAGTAGGTAAGCTTCCAAAACATTTAACTCCCAACGAACGGAAACAGATCGTTGCGAAAAGCAATCGATTTTCGTGGGTTGGGGGCTATCTATTTCACACAGGCACAGATATGGAAATCAGAAGATGTATTCGAGAAGCAGAAATCTTTGATATATTGAAAGCCTGCCATGACGGGCCATGTGGAGGACATTTTGCTGAACGAAGGACAGCACACAAAGTATTACAAACGGGATATTACTGGCCTACAATCTTCAAAGATGCCAAAAAAATTGTCCAGGCCTGTGATAGTTGTCAGCGTGTAGGACGACCTGGCCCAGCAGACGAAATGCCTTTGCGGCCTCAACTGGTGATCGAACCTTTCGAACGCTGGGCTCTGGACTTTGTCGGACCCATCAACCCTCCATCAAACCAAAAAACTTACATTTTGGGGGCAACTGAATATGTTACCAAATGGGTTGAGGCAGAGGCATTACCCAGAGCTACAGAGGAATCGGTAATTCAGTTTTTGTTCCATTTGTTTGTACGTTATGGTCTCCCAAGGGAAGTGGTTACAGATGGAGGACCACAATTTGTGGGACATAAATTAGCTGCAACGCTCAATAACCATCACATCCATCACAAAATTACTACCCCATACCATCCGCAGGCAAATGGGCAAGTCGAGAACAGTAATAAGATAATAGAGTCCATTTTGACAAAAACTGTTGCTTCACACCGCTGCGATTGGGCCGCTCGACTACCGGAGGCACTGTGGGCTTATCGAACCACATGGAGAAGTACCACTGGCTATTCACCATATCACTTAGTGTTTGGAAAGCAACCCATTTTTCCTATAGAATTTGAGATCCAAACCCTGCGAACTGCCCAAGAAGTCGGATTAGATTTAAGTGAAGCACAGAAAAATCGATTACAGCAAATTAATGAGTTGGATGAAACAAGGCTCGCTGCATTACAGAATACAGCACTCATCCAGCAGCAGCGAGCCAAATGGCATGATGCGCTCATCAAAAACAAGATATTTCACGAAGGAGACTGGGCTCTGTTATATGATTCTAGATTTCAGGATTTCCCGGGGAAGCTTCAGACTCGATGGTTGGGACCATACGAGATTCAAAAAGTCCATGACAATGGGACCCTTACTTTGATTACAATCGATGGATCTGGATATACATTTAAGGTAAACGGCCACCGAGTTCGTCTGTATCGCAAACCGCTCACTCGGGAATCATTTTTCCAGCAGTTACGCCAAGATACTAACATCAAGATTATGGGAGAGGAAGCAAAAACTTCCTCCCCTACAGATTCGTAAAAATTTCATTCTTTATTACCACATTTTGTATATAAGATTGTAAATTTTGTATATATGTTTCAACTGTGTGTTTTGCTGTTCCTTTTCAAAAGGAACAGCACCTGTGTGTTTTGTTGTTCCTTTTCAAAAGGAACAGTACTGGTGTGTTTTGCTGTTCCTTTTCAAAAGGAACAGCACTGGTGTGTTTTGCTGTTCCTTTTCAAAAGGAACAGCACTTGTGTGTTTTGTTGTTCCTTTTCAAAAGGAACGGCACCCTTGAGTTTTTGCTGTTCCTTTTCAAAAGGAACAGCACTTTTTGAATTTTTGCTGTTCCTTTTCAAAAGGAACAACACTTTTTGAATTTTTGCTGTTCCTTTCCAAAAGGAACAACACTTTTGAATTTTTGCTGTTCCTTTCCAAAAGGAACAGCACTTTTGAATTTTTGCTGTTCCTTTTCAAAGGGAACAGCACTTGTGAATTTTCTTATTTCGTTTAAGGAGCAACATTTGTGTGTTTTTTTTCAATTTCTTTTAAGCAAGCAGCATTTGAGTGATTTTGTTATCTTAGGACATTGCATCAAAAAGGACCCTCCCACCCTCCCTTGTAAGAAAGAAATAGTATGCCCTCGTCCTTTCTATAAGAAGAAAACATTGTCCCGAGGCCATAAGTAGCAGCTATATATTTATGCAACAAATATAAAAGGCATGATATATCAAGATCAGCACATCATAAATCGCTATCTATAACAGCTCTAGTATTGATGCAACAAAGGAGGGAACCATACACTCATCATTCTTTCAGCCATAAGTCTCACTTCCTCTGCCTTGTTGGAAAACTTTATCATGTTACGTTCCTACAATTTTTCTTATTATTACTTGGAAATAAGAATAGAAAATTTATATTTTCCTATTGGGATAACAAGACTTCTTCCGCCATTCCCACTCTTAAGGAGGGCTGAACCACCCTTATGTGTAATCATACAAGAGCAAAAGTCTATCTCAAAAGAAAAAGCAGCAGAACCAAAAGAAATTATTTGTCAAATGCAGGATAGGGGGTTTCATTAAGAACCAGCCTACTATGATCATAAGATTGGAAGCGAAGTGGCATTCCCATCATGGCCACCATACCAGGGATATGGTCCAACAGGTTCATTATATAAACAAACCTTGGAACAGGGGGTCTCATCACGAGCCAGCCTGCCCATGTTTCGCGCCTCTCTGGTGAATGGCGTCATGGTTATCTGGTTACCAAGCCAGCATGATGGCCTGCATGTTGACAAGAATTGCTCTTCAAAACTACACAAAGGACTATGGTTCCGGGGTGAAATAAACAACTCTGCCACGGTTATAAACACCGGTCGGCAGCAGAGCTCTGTTAATGGTATCAGAGTCAAAACATATACACCAATTTGGATCTTATTAAATTTTTCTTTCTATCCTCGTAATAATTATATCTTACACCTCAAGGAATACGTCACATGAACATTTATCATTACCAAGTATGGCAAAGGCAATTGACTATGACAATCTCAGATTTTCCATGAGTGCTAGACGTCCTATCCTTATGTTTTGCATCACATCACGGAGGCTTATGTTAAACGCGATCTATCAGTCGCATCGATCTCGGTATTTCATTGTCTAATCTGAAACATGGCAAAATTTTAAAAGCTGCTCCATTATGACTCGGTGATGGAATGACCGCCTTCTTCTATTTGACGGCTGGGGCAGCCTATCATTTCACGCGGGGGGGGAGGTGACTTCATTACTCCGCCGGCCACGTGTTAACACATCATTCGGAAATGATATGATACGGAGGTACGATATGCGTTAACGGGATGACAATGCTATTTTTTGAAAAAGTCGTTATTTATGATCAATTATTCATGCATGCTTTGTATCTTTTCTTTTTGCCGCAATTACGTTCTTTGCATTGCTGTTCCATCTAGACCCTGAAACAGAACCATGGGGGGAAAGTCTATCAGAAGTGAGCCGAGCGAGCTCATAGTTTCTGAAGCTGCTCGGAAGATCTTAGAAAAAGCAGGGTGGTTAACTTATTTTGGCCGCCTGCGCAAATCAAACGAAATAGTGGCCATGGAATTCCTGCAGAATTTGCAGGAAGAACACTCAGTGGTAGGTGGGAAGCAGATAGCAGTCACGAAGGAAATAATCGCGGAAGTAACCGGATTACCAGACTTAGGTCCAATATGGACGACAAAAAAAGAAAGACTGCAAAAGATCGTAGAACTCTTCCAAGATGAAGGGCAGGAGCTGACAGTGAAGGGAAAAGGAGTGCTGCCGGCAACACTGGGAGAACCTTGGAGCGAACTGGCAAAGGTAGTATAGAGCTACATCACCTGCGAAGGACGAAAAGATGTGGTAAGGCCGCGTCACCTTAAGCTCTTAGCTGTGTTAAAAGGAAAATGTGCTGTGAATCTCCCTGCATTGTTAAATTCATTGTTGCATGATACCTCTCAGAGCCTGACAAAGGCACACCATGAAGACGCAGTGGTTAGCCACCATGGGCTGATCCACCTGATAGTGACATACAGTCTCGCTCGGCAGCAGACTAGCTGGCGGGAACTTCTTACAGCAATTGAAGGGGAAGTAGAATCACCATCCCCAAAGACGAAGCACCCCGCTAGCACCTCCGAAACACCTAAAAAACCCAGAGAATCGCCAAAACCTAAGCAACCCTCGGACACAACCGAGCAAGCGAAGAAATGCATAAAGCTAGGGAAACAGAAATGCACCCCTGAAGCAACTAGACATACAAAAAAACGTAAGGAATTGGCCGCAGAAAGACCTGCTACCTTAAAACGAAGGCATTCCTCTGGCACAGAAGAACAGGTTGAAAAACGCAGAAAGGTGGAGGCGGAGGAACAGATGGTCAGCACACCCGAACAGCCCGGGAGGCCTAGAAAGTCAGTTCGGTTGGCAAAGATAAGAGGTAGGCTGGAGAAAATCCAGCCAAACATAAGCCAGCCGATTGAAATAATAGAGGATCCTCCAGCGCCAGAACAAATATCTGGGGAAAACCTGGAACAAATAGAGAATGAAGTAGAAGCTGAAGAAGGAGATAGGGATGACGACTCTGCGGCCGAGACCAGCTATCCAGAGGCGGCTCAGCTGCTGAGCCGCCAATTCGGGAGAAGGAGATGGAACAATTGGGGGGTAGCCATCCTCAAAACCCTGTGGAGGAAGAAGAGATGGCCACCATCTTGGCCAGCCTTAGAGGATATCCTTCACCCTCCAGTCCGGCAGAGCCTCCCGAAGGACCATTTGAGGAAGAGACGCGTGACGAATTGCATGATGGAATGGCAGGGGAAGAAAACTCCCCTGTCATCGACAAAGAAAATGTGAATAGCAATCAGGAACAAGCCGTTCCTAAAACACCGGAAGGAAATCCACCCGCTGATGGCGAGGAGGATGAAAATGTTTGTCGGGAACAGGACGTTCCCCGAATGATGGAAGAAACCCTCGATGAAAGAGGAGCAGAACTAAGGGCCACCCATGTGCCCACAGCCGAGGCAAAAGAAATTAAGAAGTTGAAAAGAAAACAGCAGAAATTGCTGACCATTATAGCCCAGCTTCGGCGGAAAATTCGAAGTCTGAAAGCTAGTTTGAGAATAAAGAGCACTGTGAGAAGAAAAAGGAGGACAAATACAACTGGGTCCTCTCAGAGAGGAAGACAGAGCACCTATAGGCATCTAGTAGGTCGACACTCTGCTAGCAAACCTGCAGCTGTTCCAATTAATACTGAGGAACAAAATGCTGTTCCATCTGGAACAGAGCACCAGAATACCATTCCTATTGACATAGAGGAGCAGGCTGATATTCCAGACAGCCCATTAGAACCAACTGCCGTTCCAATTAAAGTTGAGCCACAAGACGACATCCCAGTTACAGAGGGACCACCGTACCCCTTTGTACATGTCAAGAAGGAAGGGGAAAATAGAGCAGTCCACACTGAGACACCACCTTCAGGGAGAATTAAGCGACGAAATGTAAAGGTCCAGGCGAAACTTCCGGCCTCCAGGGAATTATGGGAAAGGGATCCAAAAACTAAGGCCTTGCGTCGTGAGATAAGACAGGCCCAACAAGAGGCTGAACAGCTACGGGAACAAATGATCCCTCGAGAGAAATATGAGGAGCTGCAACAGGAGGTTGAGCAGAGGATTCCTCGAGAAAAATATGAAGAGCTGCAGCAGGAAGTTGAGCAGAGGATTCCTCGAGAAAAATACGAAGAATTGCAGCAGAGGGCTGAGCAGTTAGAAGAACAAAGGATCCCTCTGGAAAAACATGAAAAACTGCAACAGCAGCTGAGAAACATGAGTGAATCGGAGAGTCGGGCTTTCGAAGGATGGTAGAAGGAGCAGGAAAAGGTTGCTAAGGTAACATGTCGACTAGATGCTGTTATTAAACAAATGGACACTGTATGTTCGTTGTATGATGATGTTTTGACTTGCAGGGTTCCCCGCAAAGAATTATGCTTTATTCCTCCTAGAGAGATACTTAAGATTGAAAATAAAAGCTGTCAGGGCAGGTGCCCCCATTCAGATTAACACTGTTAATGATTTTATTGATTGTTGTAAACATTATGGGGTTAAGGTCCAACGATTATTATGTGAATTTTATTTGCACAATATGGTGCTTGAGCAGGAAACTGATCTAAACCCTGGCCCTTTTGTGGGGGATATACAGCTGCAAGCCTTTGTTTCATTTGGGATCAACCAGTTAAAATGGCTCAGGGCTTACAATGCCTTTCAGAGGCAGGAGCACAGCCTAGATCTATGGGTCAGGGCTGAGCCTCGAGATCCAGTTCGCCTCTGGAAATCACATAAAAACCTTATGAGAAACCCTGACGTTATGAAACTACTAGTACCCATGCATGAGGAGTTGATTCGAAATAGCTTAGAATACTTCCGGGTTATTAAAGATTCCGCCTTGGAGGCTGCCAAATTCTGTTATCGGATTTCCACTCCAAGCATCCAGCTCAGGGAGCCCTTCCGATATGAGAACTTTGAGCTGGCTGCTGAGCGATTGCCTTTTTATGGCCAGTGCATTCTGCAAGCTGGACCATCATGGTTAGGATATCGGTTCCGAAGCCCTATTATTTGGCACCCTGCCCCGGGGTACCAGGCCTTGTATGATATGCCTGCAGATCAGTTGCATTATTTCTTTGATAATCTGGTTGCCTATCATGGTTGCAGACCCCCTCATGAAGTACCCTCTCCAGCCTATTCTCTTACTGCTCTCCATGTTAATTATAACGGTTTCATGAGGCCATGAAACAGAGTAAGTCGGGGGGTGTGTAGAGCATTGGGAAGGTATGTTTTAATAAATGATTTAGTGATGTTTTAAGCAATAGTTGTAATCTTTTCTTTATTATAAAGTAGGGGAAATGCAAAGACAACGAGTCTAAAACGATCCAATCACTAACAATTGTCTTCTCTACGCAGGAAAAGGTAAAAGCAGGAAGGCGCAATGCGAAACGAGGATTTGACGAGAAGATAACGGCTGTCCCTCCAATTCTAAATAAGGTTCAGACCAGGTCGAGTAAATCAAGGGAGATCAGTCCGAAACGAGATGAAGGACTGCCAGTTCGGAATTACAAGCCGAGTAAAGGAAAGCGTTAACAGTTTAGCGGATCCCTCAGGATCTTCGATCCTGAGGGATCGCTACGATCAATCGTTTTGTCGACCAATGAACTCCGTCGTTAATTGTATAAAAGGAGGGTAGCATTGAAACTAAGGGGGACTGTTGGTATCTTTAACTTTCTGTTCATGAATTTCATTGTCAGTTGAACTCAGACTATTGAGTCTCTCTGAGACTTAGTTTTGTACTTTCATCGATGCGTTAATATAATATTTTGGTGTTAATTTCTCCGTGCGTCTGAAGTAGCTTACGGCAGTGCGCCATTGGAAGCTTTGGGCCCGGCTCCAACGGACATTGGCTGATTGTACCATTACAATTCTTCTTTGTGTGGTTTGTTTCTCATAATCTGTTATAGTTACATGTTGTTTCATATTTACTCATCTGTAGCTTTCCTGTTATAAATCTCTGTAACAAGTTCATATCATACTTTCAGGATTCTTCGCATACTGTTGATCTGAGTTGTTTGCACTAATTACAGAATTCATAAGTAGAATATTTCAGCTACAGGTGACTGGGGTTAATGGATTGTTGGTGACTATTACAGATCGTGTACATATGATTGACGTTTCCTGTCTTTAATAATTTGTTGTTCCATTTAATCAAGCTGCAAACCTGTATAAATGATTGCTTTCCTTTTTGTATGCAAGTGTGTGCCAAGGATTGGAAGTGTAGACCTCGCGAGACTTAGTTTCTTTACTGCCGTTCCATTTACTGCTGTTCCATTTACTGTCGTTCCTTTTATTGCTGTTCCATTTCTGAAGATTGCTGTTTCATTCTGTTTTCTTGCTTGCGTTTATTGAAGTGGCATGAGAGGAGGTTCAAGACTGTTGTGAGATACCGCAGACGCTATAATGCTCCCAGATCATGATCCATACTCCTTCATCAGTTTCTAGGGGGATAGGTTATTAATTCCATACCCTCGACCGACGAAGTTGCTGCGTGTGTGATTTCTTTATGCAAAAGTAATTTAGCATTAGCATCCGTTTACTCTTGTATTCTTTAGATCTATACTACAAAGCATTATCCTGACAAATAGCTTCAAATTAAGATGTCCCTTACAATAACAAAATGCTCCCGGATTGACTTGTAATGTGAAATAACTAGAGGTGAAAAAGACCCTTGTTACAGCTCCACATACCCTCTTTTCATTTTTTCATTTTTTTGATTTTTCAAAATATGGAACCTTTGCAGCATGGAAAGGATGAACATATTTGGCATTTTACCAGTCAATCATGAAATATGACACCTATTGGTGTAGAAGCATAACACCAGTAATAGCAGAATCTACAACAACAGCTACACATGGAGAGAAAGCAGAAAAATTAGTCAAATCCATGGAAAATATGTCTATCTAGGCTACAAAGATGAAGAGACTTAAGGAAAAAGTGGCAAATCTGGAAACTGATTGCAAACTTACCCAACTGCAGCAGAAAGAAGAAACACAGAAGGCCCAAAGAATGGGTGAGAGAATCGAAATCCTGGAGAAGGATTTAACACTATAGGAACCACTAGGACAAACCAAAGAAATGATCTTGGCCAATATCATTGACTCTGTCAATGATATTTTCCCATCAGTTCAAGTTAAATTTGAGCAAACAGAATTAGTGAAGATAGCCACTGATGTTATCTAGAAAGTGAAGGAAGAATTGGGACATAAACCAGAGGATGAAAATAGACTCATCCACTTCCTCAACAGCAAAAATAAATATGAGCTTCATGAGCTAAACATCAAATATAGGATTGAGACCATTTTGGAGATAAGGAAGGTCCTTTCCAAGAGGAGCCTTATGCTTAATTTAGAAGAAAAATGCCACAATATCCAAATAGCCATTAATAGGTTCGTGGCTAAATTCCATATTCTGAGAGGAAAAGGTCTGCCCTATCTTATGGTTATCAACGACCAACTCATGACACAGTTGGACTATATTTATAGAATCAAGAAGTTGGCTAAGGAACAAGCCAACTCTTCATCCATAAAGCATTGCCATCAGGCAAAGTGTTATATGATACATTTGAAAATTTGTTTTTTTTAGAGCATGAGGTCAAAAATTTATTCCTCACCAAGCCCAATTTTGCCAAGTATACGAAGCTGATGAGATCTATAGAAGGATGATGAAGATAAAATTACTAGAAGAAAAATGGTGGGGGATGTGATAGATTTACTATGATAAATTTACATCAGAAAGTTACTGCACAATAAATACAGGTAGCCAATTAAAACAGGTAAAAGCAGAGCAGCAGGGTCAAAGAGTAGCAAGGTCAAAGAGTATCGGTTGAAATATGAAAGTAAAGAAGATTCCAGCATAGAAATACTAAAAATATCAACATATTAAAGGGCTCCAACTCAACTGAAACAGCCAACAACACCACAATAAAAGGGACAGCATGAAGCACTTCAACATCTGTCTCTATCTTTATGCAAGAAGATATTTATTTTTCCTAAATTAAATCTAATGTTGTTTTGAGATATTTTATAAACAATTTTCTATATATAATTCATATTTCAAAGTATGTAGGGTGGATTCTAAGACATTTCTATAGACTTTTTTTCTCACATCAAAATTCTATTGTATCAATGACTAGATTGGCTTGTTGGATCAAGGAATAAAGAGCAGATATCTTATAGGATTCTTGTGTAGAGTGAAATACAAATAAGTATTCTCCCATGTTCAATTTTGTTTTCCCATATGTTTTTTCCATAATCTTTAGTGTAAATTTCTAAAATCTAAATGTATAGCATGGAATGACATTTCAGAAATTGCTTAAATGCACTCTATCTTGATTGGTATATATTCCTAATGTTTTCTCTTAAACTATCTTCGCTAGGGAATTCTTAACTTCTGCTCAGCTTCCATAGTTTATCCTCTTGTATATGGCAAATGATTCTTAATTTCCCTTTGTTCATGATCATCCTTTGTTCTTCATTCTGATCCTGGCCCAAGGATTGTTAAGTGCCCTTTCACCCTATTTAGAATTACATCACCCATTAGGTCTAAATACTTGCATGTTGCTTTGCTAGCCTACCCTGTGAACATTCCCTTTAATGATCTCATCCAATTATGCTATCCATTTGTTGACCCCATAGCCCAACGGATTGAAGACCTAGCTCTATCCATCTACTCCAAGAATTCCACCACCCAACCTTAAATTCAAAACCAAAACCCCAACGAACATTAAGAACTAGCCTAAAATCCCATAAAAACAAAGATAAATTATATATAAAGAGCCCTCTCTGGACTTAGGTTGGCTAGAGCCTAAGCCTAAAAGATTGGTTTGTGGTTACCTCGGATGCTTCCTTCTTCTGATAACTTCTAAGGAAAATTCTGTGAGATAAAATAGTGGCAACTCCACTAGAGAATCAAATCCTCGGTCTTAATAAACCTTTGAGAAAATTTCAAATATTTATTTCAAGCCTCTTGAAGGGTTTATTAGAAGTTATTTACAAAATTTCACAAGAAAGGAAGTAATTAAAAAAGCTTGAAATTCTGGCTTCAAGGAGAACTCACTATACTAGGGCTAATCGAGGTCTAAACCCTGCCCTAGTAGTGGATAATCCCAACCTAATTTTGAGAAGACCTAAAAGACAGGAAAGTTCAGTCAGTCCAACACCTTCAATCAAAGCAGATTCATGCCTTGATGAGTGGTTGTTTTTAGAAGACCTTCCCTTTGATGTGTCATTTGACCTTTCCTTATTTAGAACCAGGTTTAAAATTGTAGTTGATGACATAGTTCTATATCCAGAGTTTATTGCAGACCTCAAAGTCCAAAAGGGAAACTAGTCAATTGATGAATATATTCCGAATTCCCCTCAGTCATCGCTTACTACTGCTAACATCCTTGAGCTTTCTGAACCAGTGTCCACTACTCTTAGTTCACCATTATTCCCTTCAACCTTTGAAGTCTGTTCCCCACCTCCATTTATACCTTCACTTCCCTACCAACCTACCGTTACCCATCAATCACCTATTACTCCTAGTTCTCCATCGACTACTATATCATCTCCAAGTACCTCAACCCCTCAACCCCACGTTTTAGCCCTACCCAGCTTAGAGCCATGGCAAATAGATATGATTCTCTTGTGTTAACTACCCCACTTGGTGCCATGCCACAAGACTACCAAAACAAAATTGTCCAGTTTAATGGCATAGGACCTTATACAACACAACATCATGTAAACAAAATGGCTGACCACTTTGAATTGCACGAAATTGGTATTGGAGATGTTCAAATGATATTTTTTTTCTCAGACTCTAGCCGTTGATGTTAGGAAATGGTTCAGAGAGTTACCTGCTAATAGCATAGATAGTCTAGATATATTTTATCAGCAATTTTGAAATAGATGGGAAAAGAAAAATAACCCTTTGCAGATCCTTTCAGAGTACGAAAATATTAAAATAGGACCAAATGAAGCAGGCAGGATAATTACACCAGATTTAACAGTATATACAATATAATACTAGTTAATCATAGACCCCCACCTGACTTAGCATTAATAAAATTTCCTAATGTTTTGATACTGATATGGCATTCCAACTCAGAGAAAGAAATCCCCCAACTTTAGAAGACATGCATAGTGTAGCAGTTAGTGTAGAAGCCAATTTTCTAGCAAAAGGAGTTAGAGTTAGGAATGAAAGGAAAGGCTTATCGATAGGATAGATAATATGGAGAGGAAGCCTCAATGGGATAATCAACATGCACCTCTAGTTAGGAACCCAAACTTTATAAAGAATCAAAATCAAAATACTAGAAAGAATGGACCTGATCAGAATATTAGGTCTCCCTTTCAAGAAAACTATGTTTAAACATCTCATTCAGATGACCCTGAATGAGACACATAGATTAACTTGATGGGATTGTATGATGAGGATATTGTCTTCTTGACCCAAGATGAGCAGGAACTGCATATGCTGCAACAATTGTAGATCCAATCTGGAGAATCATTTGATTATAAACAAGGATATGATTCTTCCATCTTTGAAGTACACAAACAATATAACTTAAGGAGTAAAAAGAATACTGATACTCTTGACCAGACCAAGAAAACAATGCCAAATCAACCCAAGAAAATCAAAGCAGCTCCAGTTACTAAAACTCTCCAAATCCTCCCTAGACCAAACCAAAACCCTCCTGGTTCCATCATTGTAGATATAACCCCTAATCAACACCCTAATGATCAACCATCCACTTCAATCCCCTCCAAGGAAACAGTGGAAAAAAATCCAAACACCATATTAGAAAATCCACATAAAAAGACCACAAATACAGAAAAAGAAGAGCAACCTAGTCCAATTCCTAGTATGAAAATTCCAAGCCCTCAAATAGAAAAACCCCTTTTCCTTTTAGTTTGGGAGGAGAGGTAGCTAAACTAAAAATTTCAGTTCCCTTAAGAGATCTGATTAAAAGTGAAACCTATAAATCTCAAATAAACCAAACCTTAAACATTGCTGGGAATGAAGATTCTGTCAACTTGTTTGATGATTAGCCATAGCTTATATTTGGTCTTGATGTTAACAGAAAAACACTACAAGCATTGATACCACCCTTTTATATTAGCCTTATCATTCATGATAAAATATTACATAACGCAATGTTAGATTATGGGGCCTCACACAATCTAAAGCCCAAATCAGTTATGGAAAAATTAAACTTAGACATTACAAGACATTACAAGGACTTATTTTCATTTGACTCAAGTCAAGTAAAGTGTCCAGGGTAAATCATAGACCTGTGTGTTACCTTAGTACAATATCCTACGAAAAGCATTCTCATGGATATAGTAGTCGTTGACATCCCACCCAAATATGGTATGCTATTGTCTAGATAATCGAGAGCTAAACTCTAAGAATCTTTACAACTTGACATGTCATATGCCACAATTTCTGTTTTTGGACAACCTAAAAAGCTGTACAGAGAGACCCTAATGAAATATGTGGTGAGTAGCCAGGACAGGCCTCAAAAATTTCCTATTTTCTCCATGCATTCGGACATTGATTCTTTTATTTTGTATAATGCTGAACAAACACAACAAACTACTTCAAACAATATTGTTTCAGAATGAAAAGAAATTGCGGTTATAGCTAAAAATGAAATTGTCTAAACTCAAGAGCTTTCCAATAAACAAGATAATAAAAATACCTCAAACAATGAAAATTTTGTTCCCCCAAACAGTGAAAATTATGAACATGAGATATTATCGCATATTGAATTTGATGGATCAGTGAATAAGTTAGGAGTAGGAGCAGGAGTATGGATATACAATATGGAGAATGATCGCTCAGAGAGCCATGCTTACAGATTTAATTTTAAATGCACTAACAACATGGCTGAGTATGAAGCCCTAATTTTAGGTCTCAAACTAGTTAGGAATTTAGGAGCCAAAAGAGTTTCTGTCATGGGAGACTTTGAGTTAGTTATAAAACAAATTAATGTTGTATATATAACCAAATACCCTAGATTAAGTTTTTATAGAGGGACAATTGTAGAAATAATGAATACTTTCCTAGAAACTAAGCTTATAGTCATCCCAAGGAAACATAATATGCTGGCTCATAGTTTAGAAATGTTTACCAGCACTTGTAAGTTACCATTTCAACCTAACCATCAATACACTGCTGAGGTCAGGCACAAACCTGTTGTCCCACATAACTTGAAAAACTGGAAAGTATTTGCTAATGAAAAATAGATAAACAATTTTTTAACCTTAGAAGAAGAATTTGTAAATAGTAATATAGATACTGACATAACATTAGATCCTGATTTTAAAGATGTAATAGAAATTAATGAAATAGAAGATGAAAATATAGATAGATTTCATCACACTAAATTTGCAAAATTAGGTGTAGGAAACCTAAGCAAGTTGAAACTAATGAAATAATTGATGAAGATTCTGAATTCATTAATATCAAAGACAACTTTTTGCCAGAAGGATTAACCCCTTTGGAAGACTTGTTTGACTCAAATGATGTCCCTAGAAAACCAAAGATGGAACCATTAAAATATGATATAGAGGAGTGTAATATAGGCACTAAGCAAAATCCAAAATTAATCAAACTTTCCAAGTCATTACCTCCCACTGAAAAAGTGAAATACCTTGAATTATTAAAAGAATTCCAAGATGTCTTTGCTTGGAGTTATGAGGACCTAAAGTCCTATGACACCAGCATCATACAACACACCATCCCCATAAAGGAAAACTAGAAACCTTTCAGAAAAAATCTTTGAAGGATTAATCCCATCCTATTACCTTCTATTGAAAAGGAAATCTAAAGGATGTATGAGGCCAAGATAATAGCACCAATCAAATTCTCTTACTGGGTTTCAAATTTTCTACCAACAAGGAAGAAAACTGGTGAGATTAGAATTTGTGTTGATCTCAGAAATCTTAATAAATTTTCACTCAAAGACAATTACCCTCTCCCTAAAATGGATCATATCTTACAAAGGGTAGTTGGGTCAACTAGAATTTCATTATTGGATGGGTTTTCTGGTTACAATCAGATTTTAGTTCACCCTAGTGACTAAACCAAAACTGCATTTACTACTCCTTGGGGCACATTCATGTATGTGAATATGCCTTTTGGATTAATGAATGCAGGGGCCACTTTCCAAAGAGCCATGGACATATCTTTTGCCAAGGAAATTCATGACTTCCTAGTAATATATTTAGATGACATCACTATATTCTCAAAATCTGATAATCAACACTTAGATCATCTAAGGCAGGTTTTCATCAAATGTAGGAAGTATGGAATTTCTTAAAATCCCAAGAAATCTTTGTTTGGGTTAGAAGAGGGAAATTTATTTGGGCGTATAATCTCAAAAGATGGTATATGAAAATATCCTGCAAGAATAGAAGCCATCTCACAGATACAACATCCTAGGAACATTAGGGAATTACAAGCCTTTTTAGGGAAAATTAACTTTCTTAGGAGATTTATTTCTAACCTAGTAGAATTAATTAGATCATTGAACAATATGTTGAAAAAAGATTCAACCATAAAATGGACCGTTGAGGCTAAGAAATCCTTTGAATACATTAAGCTAGCCTTAACTAAAACACCAATTTTGATCAGTCCAAAATTTGATAGAGATTTCATTTTATTTTCCTTTGCTTCAGAACATACAATTGTTGCAATTCTACTGCAGAAAAATGGTCAGGGTTATGAACAACATATTTCCTTTTTTAGCAAATCCCTAAGGGATGCCCCCTTAAAATACAACATAATGGAAAAACAAGCCTTTGCTTTGGTCAAAGCTATCAAAGATTTCAGAGTTTACATTTTATATTCTCATATAGTAGCCTATGTCCCTAATTTAGTAGTCAAGGACATCCTAACTCAAGAAGGTCTAGATGGAAAGAGAGGGAAATGGATTGCTACTATATTGGAATATGACCTAGAAATCAAACCAACAAAGTTAATCAAAGGCCAAGGTTTAGCCAAGCTCATGGCTGAATCGAACTATCAGGCCTTAGATATAAATTTTATTACAAAAATGGATAATGGAGAGGAGATGGTGACTCCACCAATCAGCCAGGCCTTTATTGAATCACCATGGTATGCTCATATCATATATATGTTACTAAATCTACAAGATCCTCTTGAATTATCGAGGACCAAAAGCAGGTTTTTAAAAATGAAATCCTTAAAATTTTGCATAGTAAATAATGCTTTGTTTTGGAGGAATCATGAAGGTATTCTTCTCAACTGTTTATTAAAAGAAGAATCTAACAAAGTGTTACAAGAGTTTCATGCAGGTAACTGTTGAGGACATCTTTACTAGAAAACCATTGCTGACAAAATTCTTAGAGCCAGTTTCTACTGGCCTACTTTGTTTTCTAATGTAAAGAAATATGTAACCTCCTGTCACAAGTGTCAAATTTTTGAAGGGAAGAAAAAGATTCTACCTCTGCCCCTAAAACCAATCTTTGCTAAAGCACCTTTTCAAAAATGGGGTCTAGACTTCATTGGTGAAATCCACCCACCTTCCTTTGCCCAACAAAAATGGATCCTCACTGCTACAGACTATTTCACGAAATGGATATAGGCCATACCTTCAAGACAAGCCACTCACTCTATTATAATAACCTTCCTTAAGGCCAACATCCTATCAAGATTTGGATGCCCAAGTAAGATCATCACCGATAATGCAGCAGCTTTCAAATCTAGAAAAATGATAGATTTTTGTAGTAAGTATCATATAACCCTAGGCCACTCCACAACTTATTACCCTCAAGGAAATGTACTAGCAGAATCCTCAAACAAAATTTTGGTAAATATCATCAAAATGTTGTTAGAGGATAACAAGAAATCATGGAACAAAAAGCTAGTAAATGCCTTGTGGGCAGACAAGCAAACCATAAAGAAATCAATTAGTACTTCTCCCTATCAATTAGTTTATGGAATGAAAGTTGTTTTCCCATCTTCCTTGGGAACACTAGTGATGAAGCTGCTCCAAGAATTGCAGGATGAACCAAATGACATCCAAAGAAGAATCAACCAAAAAATTCATTTGCAACAAACCACGAAAGAAGTGTACATCCAATATTAGGTTGTTCAGGAAAAGATCAAGAAGAATTTTGATAAAAGGACCAAGGTTGAAGATTTTTACCTAGGGGAAAAAGTTCTAAAATGGGATTGAAGGAGAGAAGATAAAGGTAAACATGGGAAATTTGATTTCCTGTGGAAAGGCCCATATATCATTTATGCTTTCAGAGGTATCAATGCCTTTTTCATAAGAGAAATAGATGGCACAGAAGCAGAAGGAGGGTCAATGAATGGTCGAATGCTCAAACACTATATTGAACCTAGTTACTAATTTCACTTATCATTTGTACATACTTTACTTTCAAAAGTCTAGAGTTGATTGGATGGTGATTTTTGAAGTTGAAGCTCGGAGAGAAGGCCCTAAGCTTTAAAAAAATTTCTGTCATAAATAATCATAATGTAGAAGCATAAAAGGTAAATGTTGCAAGGTAATATCACAACAATCTAGAAGGCCATTGATCTACAATGTTCTTAACATTTCACCAGGAAATTCCATCCCCAAGTGGAGCCATTGTTAGGTTCCTATACTAATAGGAGTCATAATTTTGAATGACTGAGATTAAACCTTGTAATATGTACATACCTTTGATTTTTGCAAATGTTTTCCATATTGAAAAATTAAAAAATGTAAAGAGGGTATTTCCTAAAAGAATAATCAAAGGAAAAAAGAATAAAAATGGTCAAAAAAGATGAAAAAATATGAACCCCAAGAAAAGAAAAAATACCGTGAAAGTGAGCAAGACAAAATGCCACTCCTATTTATTTTTATGCATAATAAAATATTGTGTGCAGCTTGTGATCCTTGCCACAATCCATGATAGTCAAAATGTTTAAACTTCACTATTTCATGTCTATAGATAGAAAATAAAAATATGGCCAAACAGTGTAACCTTGGCAGATAATTAGATGGGTAGAGTAAATAAAAGGAGCTCAATTGTTTAATCTGAACCCTTGGATGTAATAAGGTTAGATGTAGTTAGTTTAATATTGTAAAGAAAAAGAAAAGTATTTGATAAGGGTTTGCTACCTCAAATGCAGCCTAATAAAGTGAAGAGAAAATATTAGGATGAGTAGATGGGTAAGTAGAAGAAAGGTTGTAGAAGTATGATGATTGATTAGACAAAATCACATTTATCATCTTTCAACATGTATTTCAAATGTGAATGGGAAATTAAGCATGCAAATTGATTTCAAAGTCAATTAATTCAGTTCCTCCATTCATTTCACCTTTTACCTAACTAATTTCCCATATTAAAGTTCAATGTACTTAAAACCTTTAAGTCAAAGAGGCTCATACCATTTCTCTGACTTTTGGAGGGACTGAACCCTCAGCTTAATGACTTAAGGACAACAATTACTAGATTCCCCCTCATCAAAAATTCACCCCCCCCCCCCCCCCTCCAATTCATTAATTTTCCTAAATAGTGTTCTTTTCCTCAGGATAAAACACTTTTGCCTAGGAAAAGAATTTTTCCCCCTCACATAAAACATTTTCATTAAAAAACCCATCAAAACACATTACCCTAAGTATTAATGTTAATATGTGAAAGCATAAAATTCAAAAAAAGAGAATTTACTTAGTGATTTTTCCCTTTTCCACTCATCTATTCATATTAATTACTAATTTTATTATATTAAATCTTGATGAAAAACCCATTTCCCTGTATATATATATAGCTCCTACATATTAATTAAACCTACACCTTAGCTTAAATATAAACTATAATATATCCCCGATTAAATCCTCTACTAATTACCTCGAGGACTTAATCTTGCGTTAATCCATCATTAACCCCGATACCGCTGCACTTAAGCACCCACTGGACCACCCACTAGCCTCCATGCAGCTTCCCCACCCAATCACCATGCGATTTCTCCCTCCTCATCTGACCGCCCTCATCCATATCAGGCCAACCCGACATCCATCCCATACCTGCCTGAAAAAGCGGTTTTTCCACTAGCCCCCGATGCTACGTGTCCACCGATGAATAGAATTAGGTAGCCTCTCCCAAGTACAACCGAGTGCCCAAAAGCAGTGCGATAGAAACTATTTACCACTTGCCTGCTACATGAAAAAATGACCACTGTTCACCCCGTACCTGCCAAAAATAACTTTCTGCCCCAAATAATTTGTTTTCACTGGAATTTCAACTGTAAACCTCTGTATGCATGCACGCCACCTAGGAACGTTGAAGCTGTCAACCCACATCCAATTGCACTCCAAAGATGCCGCAAACCACCCAGACAACCTTGTAGCCTATACAAATCACCTTCAACCATTTACAGTCTCCAGCCGCCCTGCTCAGAACCATTTCACCTCAGTTCCAGGTATTTAAGCCACTATTCACCCACTACCCTATCAAATTCAAAGAAACCAGTTACTTTGTTTTCTTAGTTAAGCTAAAAATTAATCAAAAAAACTCAAGGACTTAAACCTACTCCATGTTGAACACCATTACCCTAAAAATACAAATTACCCCCCATACTCAAATCCACAAGAACTGAGAATGGCTGCCCCAATTGCCATGGATGTGAGACCCATCTTTACTCTCCAGCTAGACCTAGACCACCTCCCTATAGCTGACAAAGATTTTTAGATAAAGGACACATCTGTCCAAGAATCCCCTCTCAAAGTATACTGTCGAAGTAGGGATAGATACTTGAACCATGCTGAAGAAATTGCTTTGTGGGAGTCCAATTTACCTAAGTACCAGTTACCCAGAGTCCACATCTTCCCATAAATTGTACATTATTTCCATGCCAACTATGTCCCCAGTCAAAGAGTAGTCATGTCCCCTAACCAAGATATACTTTTCACCATCATTGTTGAGTCTATAAATGAAATTCTACAACTCCAACTAGGGCAAAAACTTGACTCCTTTTTCAATTGGAGCCTTGTTAGATCAGTTCCCCAAGCATACCACTACAAAATTGGTTGAGATGTTCCAAACCTTCATCAGAAAAGAAAAACATATCGCAGAGGATCCTCCTCCATATATAGCTACTATTTTTTCCCCATTTGGTTAAAACATTGTAACCATGATATCCAGTGTCCCGGGTTACACCACCAATGAATATATTGATAAAATTATCCTAACTTTCATGTCCATCTACACTCCAGGGCAGCCTCCTGCTGTTATCTATGACTATGCCCAGTTTATAGCTGATAGGATGCATGACCAGTTTCTTAGAATGAACAATGAGAGAGTCTTCAAATACTCCTCTATTTTGTACCATATTTTCCTATATTATCAATCAAATAAGTTCCCATTCACTCTTCAGAAGCTTGGGACAAAAGATCATCCCAGATCAGTCATTTTTTGGACCCTATTGATCCACAAATATCGATCCCCATATTCATATGTTGACTTCATTTACCTATTTGTGCATCCAATTGTGACAATGTTGATAGGAAGCCCTCCTCCAAGAATCAATTCAAACATGAAAAGGGTCCTAAAATTGTCAAAACAGTCCAAGGTATGTGATTGGTACTTGTACTAAAACCATACCAAGATCAAAATCTATGGTTGCATGTTGGCTCCATACAAGCTCCCAAAATACCTCCCAATAAGGTTATTTGCTTTAGAGTACTACAAGCAGATTATCAATGCGGATGAAATAAACTTTGTAAATTCCAAGAAGAAGGCCAACTTCAAAATAAAAGACCAAGTAGGCTCCTTCATATGCAACTCTAGGGAAGCAGGTCGTGAAGCAGATTTGATATTACAGAGCATGAAATTCCAAAGAGTATTTTTTGGAAATATGACTCTTTGGAATTCATTACTAAGAAGAGACAAAATATCAAACTATGACCTTTCATTCACCATCCGATACTTGAGATTGAAGCCTATGCCAACCAATCAAAATGGGTGGAAGGAACCTTAACTGATTAGGACAGCACCAAGATAGACATAGAAAATGCTCTCTTTGATTTGGAAAAACAACTTGATGAGGGTTATTTCCTGCAGGTGCTAGAGGAATCAAAGGTGCTAGGGAAATCAAACATGCGAGATCAATCAAACATACTAGAGAAATCAGACAGACCAGAGACAACCATGAGCACCCCTCTAGTTGTAAAAACTCCTCTAAATGAGGAGAAAATTCTAAAGAGAAATAGGGAAGGGGCCACCACGTTAGCCAGAGCAACTTCACAAGCTTATGCAGAAACAAGCCAAGACAAAAGACAAAGAGTGAATCCTGTCTCTGAATAAGAATACACAGAGGTGATAGTATAGTTCACTAGTATAGAAGGAAATAGGAGCAAGCCTGCCACCCCATCTTGAGGCATGCTAGAGCCTTCCACATCACAAACTCAGATGTTGGAAAGGAAGCAAAGTGTTGAGGTATCTTCCTTCAGAATGCCTGCAGATAAGGACCAAGATATTAAGGAAAGATACAAAGAGATCAAAGCCACAAATGAGAGGCTTAAGTCCCAAACATATGCCCAATATCTGAAGATGACCATGACTAATCAAACAAGGCTAATGTCAAACTTTGATATCAAAGATGGGAAAATGCAGATGACTTTCATTAAGCCAACCACTCAGCAGCCAAGAGCATCACTAGATTTCAAAAATGTGGATTTTGAAGTACTAGCAAGGGATATTCATCCCATTAACTAGATTGAACTACATAAGAAAATAGGGGAGATGATATACTCCACATTAACAGGGAAGGCCATTGCTGCCCACCAATTAAAGAACTCCCTAAACAATATATCAACACAATTTTAGTTGGAGAGGGCCTCCACATAGGCCAAGGATATAAGGATCAAGTCCTTAGAAGACTTAGTGATTGAATTGGGACATGATCCCAAGGATATAAAAGCTACATAATGGTTGATTAAGAGGAAATGATGATATTACTGCACTTAAGAGGCAATTGAAAATACCCCAACTACATCATCCTCAAACTCTAGAAGTCATAGAGAATCAAAACAAACATGAGGGATTGATGGACCTGGTCATGAAGCTAAACGATCAACTCAAGGAGACAGAGAGGGAGTTGGACCCTTTAATTAAGTTGAAGCAAAGTAACTTGGCCACAATTTCTAGAAATGTCATCCCCATAGTATCTACATCAGTTCCTTCCACATTGGCAGCATCACTGGCACCCATAGCTCCACCTACCACAACATTGCCAGTAACAACAAAATCTACCACAACAATAGGCACACAGGGAGAGAAAGCAGCAGAATTAGTCAAAGCCATGGAAGAGATGTTTATCCATGCTACAAAGATGAAGAGACTAAATGAAAAAGTGGCAAGTCTGGAAACTGATTGCAAACTTGCCCAACTCTAGCAAAAAGAAGAAACACAGAAGGTCAAGAGAATGGGTGAGAGAATCAAAATCCTGGAGAAGGATTTAACACTACAAGGACCACTGGGACAAGCCAAAGAAATGCTCAAGGCCAATATCATTGACTTTGTCAATGATATTTCACCATCAATTCAAGTTATATTTGAGCAGATAGAATTAGTGAAGATAGCCACTAAAGCTATCTAGAAAGTGAAGTAAGAATTGGGAGATAAAATGGAGGATGCAAATAGACTCATCCACTTCCTCAACAACAAAAGTAAATATGAGCTTCATGAGCTAAACATTGAAGATAGGACTGAGACCATTTTGGAGATAAGAAAGTTCCTTTCCAAGAGGAACCTTATGCTTAATCGAGAAGAAAAATGCCACAATATGCAAGTAGTCATTGATTGGTTCATGGCTAAATTCCAGATTTTGAGAGGAAAAGGTCTACCCATTCCTATGGTTATCAACGACCAACCCATGACACAGTTGGACTATAGCGATAGACTCAACAAGCTGGCCAAGGAACAAGCCAACTCTTCATCCATAAAAGCATTGCCAATAGGCAAATTATTATATGATACATTTGAAAATTTGTTTTTTCTGGAGCATGAGGTCAAACATTTATTCCTTGCCAAGCCCAATTTTGCCAAGTATACTAAAGCTGATGAGATATATAGAAGGATGATGAAGATAAAATTACCAGAATCAAAATGGTGGGAGAATGTGACAGATTTACTATGATAAATTGACATCAGAAATTTACTGCACAGTAAATACAGGCAGCCAATTAAAAAAGGTAAAAGCAGAGCAACAGGATAAAAGAGTAGCAGGGTCAAAGAGTATCACTTGAAAAATGAAAGTAAAGAAGATTCCAGTGTAGAAATACTACAAATATCAGCCATCTTAAAAGGTTCCAACTCAACTGAAACAGCCAGCAACACCATAATAAAAGGGACAGCATGAAGCAGCTCAACATCTGTCTCTATCTTTATGCAAGAAGATACTTATTTTTCCTAAATTAAATATCAAGTTGTTGAGATATTTTGCAAACAATTTTGTATATATAGTTCATATTTGGAAGTATTTAGGGTGGATTCCAAGACATTTCTATAGACGTTTTCTCTCAAATCAAAATTCTATTGTATCAATGACTAGATTGGCTTGCTAGATCCTGGAATAAAGATCAGATATTTTACAGGATTCTTGTGTAAAGTGAATACAAATAAGTGTTCTCCCATGTTCAATGTTTTTTTTCCTTATGTTTTTTTCCATAATATTTAGTGTAAATTTCTAAAATCTAAATGTATAGCAAGGAATGATATTTTAGAAATTGCTTGAATGCACTCTGACTTGACTGTTATATATTCTTAATGTTTTCTCTTAAACTATCTTAGCTAGTTAATTCTTAATTTCTCCTGAGATTTCATAGTTTCTCATATGGTCTCTAGAAAAGGATTCTTAATTTCCCTTTGTTCATGATCATCCTTTGTTCTTCATTCTGATCCTGGCCCAAGGATTCTTAAGTGCCCTTTGTTATGAAACCAGCTCAAGAAAAGATAGAAAAGATAGATCAACGCCTTAGAATTCAGCCTCTTTGAGGGGGCAACCTCCTTTACATTACATAAATGAACAATTCTTGGATGATACAAATGACAAAACCTCCTTTCTATATATAGGAGTCTAAGGAGTCACAATATAATCCAGCCGACCTAACAATAATAATATAAAGCCACAAAAATAACAATAGAGGGATTCTATGGGGCACAAAAATAACAATATGGGGGTAATAGGGGCACAACAATATAAATAAGGCGTATAACTACAATAGTAATGGGGTAATCACTAGTATTATAGGGACCCAACATGCCCCTCTCCTTCAAAAAAGTGTTGTCCTCAACGCTTGAGTAGTTCTGGATACTTCTGCATATAATTCTCATCCTCCCATGTGGAATCTTTAGTGGATAAGTTCTTCCACATGATAAGATACTTGAAATTGATCGATTTCGATCGAGTTGTCGAGTTCGAGTGTCTTGTTTCTGTGACTGCTTCCGGTTCCAATATAATTTTTCCTTCCTCGTCAAGTTCTGGAAATATTGTTTGAATTGGGAGCTTGTCACCTATAACCTTCTTTAAACATGAAACATGGAAAACTGGGTGCAATCGAGAAGCTGCAGGAAGCTCCAATTTGTATGCCATAGTACCAATCTTTTGCAACACCTTGTACGGACCATAATACTTTGGTGATAATTTATTATCCTTCTTAGCTTGCTTTAGGGACATTTGCTTATATGGTTGTAGCCGTAGGAATACCCAATCACCTACATCAAAACTTCTTTCACTGCGATGTTGATCTGCCTGTTGTTTCATTCTATTTTGTGCCAACACGAGGTTATCCTTTAAGAGTTGGAGGACTTGTTGTTGATGTTCGATGTGATGTTCCACTGCCTGAACCTTAGAATTTTCTCTTAAATATGATGTGATGGATGGTGGTTGATACCCATAAAGTGCCATAAATGGGGTCATTTTTGTTGTTGTATGGAAGGAAGTGTTATACCACCATTCAGCCAGAGGCAACCATTTGACCCATTGTGTTTGTTTATCAGATACAAAGCAACGAAGATATCCTTCCAAACATTTGTTTACTATCTCAGTTTGCCCATCAGATTGAGGATGATAAGATGAGCTATGAGCTAACTGAGTACCAAGACAAGAAAATAATTATGTCCAAAAATTTCCAGTGAAAATGGGATCTCTGTCACTTACAATAATCTTTGGGTTTCCATGTAGCTTTTGAACTGTTTCCATAAATGCAGTAGAAACTGTACTGGCTTTAAATGGATGTGATAATGCACAAAAGTGTGCATACTTGGTAAGTCTGTCAACTACCACCATGATGACACTCTTTCCCTCAGACTTGGGTAAACCTGTGATAAAATCCATTGAAACCTCCTCCCAACGTTGGCTTGGAATGGATAAAGGTTGTAATAGACCCGGTGTCTTAATTGTTTCAACTTTATTTTGCTGGCAAACCAAACATTCTGCCACAAACTTTTGAATATCTGATTTAAGGCCATCCCAAAAAATTCCTTCTTAACCCTGTGGTAAGTTTTAAAAATCCTGAGTGCCCTCCTAAGGGAGAAGTGTGCAATTCCATAAGAATCTTTTGTTTTAGCTGGGAATTCTTACAGAGGTATAAGCGATCTTTGTACCATAACGAATCATTTTGCCAGCTAAATGTATCAGAAGTACTGGAATCTTGTTGTAGCTTTCGAATAAGTGCCCACACTTCTTCGTCATTCTTCCATTCCTCCCTTGCTTCGTTTATCCAATCTGGTTGGATAATAGAAATGGCACACAACAATGCTTCCACATCCTCATCCTTTCTTGAGAGTGCATCTGCCACCACATTTTGCTTCCCTTTTTTGTAGATGATTTCAAAGTCATAACCCAACATCTTTGTGACCCACTTTTGTTGCTCTTCAGAGGATAATCTTTGTTCTAAAAAGTATTTAAGGCTATCATGATCCGTTTTTACCTTGAAGTGTCTTCCCATTAGGTAGGGTCGCCATTTCTTAAGTGCATGGAGTATTGCCAACATTTCCTTCTCATAAATAGCTTTTCTTAAAAACTTTCCCTTGATTGGACGACTTTCAAAAGCAATGGGTCTTTCATCTTGCATTAGAACAGCACCAATTCCATTTCCTGAAGCATCACATTCCACAATAAAGGTTTTTGTGAAGTCCGGTGTAGCTAAGACCGGTGCTTGGCACATTGCCTCTTTAAGATGTTCAAAGGCCTTTGTTGCTTCCAGAGTCCATGAAAATGAATCTTTCTTCAATAATGTTGTTAGAGGTGCTGCTATTCTCCCATAATTCTTAACAAACTTGCGATAATACCCTGTCAACCCAAGAAATCCTCGCAGATGCTTTATGGATGTGGGATTTTCCATTCCTTAATGGCTTTAATTTTGCTAGGGTCTACCTTAACTCCTTCATGAGATACAATATGACCCAAATATTCCACCTCCTGGACTCCAAAGAAACATTTGGATCTTTTTGCATATAATTGTTTCTCCTCCAATAGTTGTAGCACCCTGTCAACATGTTCAACATGATCCTTCCAAGACTTGTTGTAGATTAGTATATCATCAAAAAATACTAACACAAATTTTCTAAGGAATGGTTTGAAAATTGAATTCATCAAACCTTGAAATGTTGAAGGTGCATTGGTAAGGCCAAAAGGCATGACCAAAAATTCATAATGACCCTCATGAGTTCTAAATGTTGTTTTCGGAATGTCTTCAATCTTCATTCTGATTTGATGATATCCCGAACGAAGATCCAACTTGGTGAAGTAAATTGATCCATGCAATTCATCCAGTAATTCATCAATAACAGGAATGGGGAACTTATCTTTAATAGTGAGCTTGTTGAGCTCCCTATAATCCGGACACATGCGCCATGATCCATCCTTCTTGTGCACCAATACTACTGGAGCTGAGAAAGAACTTTGACTCGGTTGAATTATACCAGCCTCTAGCATTTCTGCAACCATACGTTCAATTTCACTTTTTTGGACATAGGGATATCTGTACGGCCTGATGTTTGGAGGAACACTTCCTGGAATCAGATGAATAGCATGATCATGATCACGCATAGGTGGGAGACCTTTGGGAGTCTCAAATACCTTGGAATGATTGTCCAAGACTTTTTGGAGATCTGGAGAAATAGATGATTCCAATGTGGAAACATCTAGCGAACATAATTGTGCAATTACACCTCTTTGCTCCTTTTTTAGAAGCTTTGTCATGCCATTAGAGCTGATTATCTTTCCTGGTTTCCCTGCAATACCCCTTAATTCAACTTCCTTTCCTTCCGTAGAAAATTTGATGAAAAGTTCTTGAAAATTAAAAGCTATTGTACCCAAGGATTGTAGCCATTGGACTCCTAGTACAACATCAGCACCTCCCATTGGAATGGAAAGCATTGGGCTAGTCAATACATATTCTCCCATGGATAGCTTGATATTATGGCACTTTCCAGAGCAATTTATTGTTCCTCCATTTGCAATCATCACTTGACACTCTGGTGCTGGATATAGGAAGCAATTCAATTCTTTTGCTACCCTACAATGAATAAAATTGTGGGTGCTTCCTGAATCAATCAACACTATTACCTTTTTCTTCTTGATTTGTCCTTCTATCTTGATGGTTTGAGGAGTGGTAATTCCTGCCAATGCATTACAAGATATGGTCGGATTTATTTGTTCTTCATCTAGGCTTTGTTCCTGGAGTATATCTTCTTCTTTTGACCTTTCTTGCTCCTTTTCTTCTTCCTCTTCACAATCTATGTAGAATAATTTCTTCTCAGCACACTTATGACCTTTAGTGTATTTGCTATCACAACTGTAACAAAGCCCTTTTGCTCTTTTTTCTTCCAATTTTTGTGGTGTCAACCTTATAGGTTGTGGAAGACTAGGGGCAACAACACTTCCATCTTTATAGTTGTGAGTGGTATGCTTCCTGGTTGCCATAATTTTGCTTTCCATTTTTCTTGCTAACCTGAATGCCTTCTCTAATGAATCAGGTTCCCAAAGGCAAACATCATGTTGGATATTATCCTTTAAAGACCCTATGAACACATCAATCCTATGCTCCTCTGGAATATCTTTTACCCTTATGTTCAATTTTTGGAACTCCTCAATGTGCTCCATTACTGAACCCTTTTGTTTGAGACTTATCAATTGGCTAAAAAAAGTGTTGCTTTTTGTATCTTCATAATGTGCTATCAATTCTTCCGTAAAAATTGCCCAAGTGATAAATTGTTTACGAGAGCAAAGCCATTGATACCATACAAACTGATTTGGTTCCAAATATACAGTTGCCATACGTACCTTTTGTGCGTTTTGCACATTATTGAGATCGAAGAATTGCTCCATCTGTAATATCCATGTGGCGGGATCCTTGCCATCAAACTTCCTCATATCGATTTTTGGAATATGGTGATTCTTCGATCCAACATTAGCGTCTATGGAATCATGATTAACATTTCTTTTGTTCTCATCATGAGTTTCCTTTACTACCTTTTCACCATTAGTGACCCTTTCTTGTAGCAACTTCTTCAATTCTTCCATGTTTGTCTTCAAATCTATCTTCAAATCTGCCATGTCTCTCTTCAAATATGTCTTCGAATAATCCATCTTAGCTTCCATGCCCTTTATCTTAGATTCCACGCCATTTATCTTAGATTCCATGCCACTTATCTTAGCTTCTGTTAGCTTTTGTGAGCGTGACATTTGTTGCACTTGTTCTTGTAATTTTGATATATCATGTAGCATTTCTTCCTCTTCTTCATGAGTCATGCTAGAGCTTTCAGGTTCCTTACTAGGTGTTTGCATTTTCTTTCCTCGGGGCATCAGTTACCGATAATAATGCTTTACTATGCCCTTTGAATTCCGTTAAACCAAGCTTACACAAAAATTTAAAAAAAAACTACACACCTTTTTTCACTTTATAGAAGCCTGATATTGAATCTGATGTATCTCTGTAATTTCAGATCATCCAATTTTGAAATTGCTATCTATAGTAGCCTTATGTGTCCTCTTTCCAATGCCACAAGTCTGAGCCAAATTGGATTCTCCAAGAAAGAGTTATGTGAAATCTCCCACAGTGACTTGCTTTTAGACTCGTTCAGTAGAGCGAACTTGTATGACATGCCACGAGTCACTGTTTCAACCTTTGAATCTGAAACACACACACAAGAAACTACAGTCTATCCTCTTTCTGTACCTTCTTACGAAATTTCAATCTGATCCCCAGAGAGAAAGTTATGACGATTTTCCTCAGGTCACATGTTTTGAATGTAATTCAGGAGTCTGCAAAAAGACCAACTTCCTCAGATCATATCTCTGCAAATATCGTGCGAAAAGCTTTGAAATTCGGACCCAAGGTTCACCGCAATTTATTCTAAAATGTTTTTTTTTTTTGCGACTTCTGAAACGTCACAGAAAAAAATTTATAGCGAAAATGCCACGATGACCTGTTTGGAGCAGTGAAACCCTAGAATCCAAAGCTCTGATACCAAATGTTATGAAACCAGCTCAAGAAAAGATAGAAAAGATAGATCAACGCCTTAGAATTCAGCCTCTTCGAGGGGGAAACCTCCTTTACATTACATAAATGAACAATTCTTAGATGATACAAATGACAAAACCTCCTTTCTATATATAGGAGTCTAAGGAGTCACAATATAATCCAACCGACCTAACAATAATAATATAAAGCCACAAAAATAACAATAGAGGGATTCTATGGGGCATAGAAATAACAATATGGGGGTAATAGGGGCACAACAATATAAATAAGGGGTATAAATACAATAGTAATGGGGTAATCACTAGTATTATAGGGACCCAACACCCTTTCACCCTAGTTAGAATTACTTCACCCATTAGGTGTAAATATTTGCATGTTACTTTGCTAGCCTTCCCTGTGAACATTCCCTTTAATGATCTGGTCTAGTTATGCTATCCATTTGTTAACTCCATAGCCCAATTGATTGAAGACCTAACTCTATCCATCTACTCCAAGAATTCCACAACCCAACCTTAAATTCAAAACCAAAACCCCAACGAACATTAAGAACTAGCCTAAAATCCCATAAAAACAAAGCTAAATTATATCGATAGAGCCCTCTCTGGACTTAGGTTGGCTAGAGACTAAGCCTAAAAGATTTGTTTGTGTTACCTTGGATGCTTCCTTCTTCTGATAACTTGTAAGGAAAATTCTGAGAGTTAACATACACCAAGGTTCACTTCGAAGAGTATGTATTTTCCTTCAATGTATCATGGACTAAGAGTAATAAGTTAATCATACAGAGGCAAGATGTGTTATGTTGTTGACCTACGAGAAGATACTAGAATACCAAATATGCAAAGAAATATAACCCAGAACACAGAACAATGAAAAATAACAGCATGTATTTTATTATTTGGAAAGGAAAGCAATGTTCACTTGCCTCTTCGAGGGGGAAACATCCAATAAAGTAGGGCTCGATTACAAATAAGACACGAAGCTCCTTAATGGGGAGTCTCTATCCTTTATATAGGATTCATACATGCAATACCATGGGTCAGTACCATGGTTCTTATTAATACCATCTCTCTAATACCATGGCCCCTTTGCAACTAACTATGGTCCCTTCTTTAAATGCGGGTCAACCACTTACAATTATTAATATGGGCTTCATTGACTCTTTAACTAACTATGACTATGACTCGACCCTATTCAATAAATAAGGGGGTTATGGTTGGACCCTAACATGCCCTCCCCCATAAAAACAACCTTGTCCTCAAGGCTGAAGCTGTGGAAATTACTAAAGAACAGTGGCTAGTTCCCAAGTTGCATATTCTAGAGAGGTGTCTTTCCACTTGATGAGGACTTCCTTGATCGTGTGGCTGTGCAGGTGCCATTCTCGTGTGTCAAGAACCTGTTCAAGTTGGAGCCAGATTGAACCTTCTTCATCCAATTCTGGTAGACTGGTTTTAATTCTACAATTGTTCCCAACCACTTTCTTGAGGCATGAGACATGGAAGATGGGATGGATTTTTGCAGTGGGTGGGAAGGCTAGCCTATAGGTTACTTCTCTGATGCACTAAAGTATTTGATATGGTCCATAGAATTTTGGAGATAATTTCTGACAACCCTTTTATTTGAGTGATGTTTGCTTATATGGTTGCAGCCTCAAGAATACCTGATCCCCTTCATGAAATGTGTGCTTTGAACGATGTTGGTCTGCCTATTGCGTCATGAAATTTTGAGCTTGATGGAGATTATCTTTGAGGTGGGCAAGCATGGTTGCATGGTACTATAGGAGTTGATCCATTGCTTGTACCTTAGAGCATCTCGGGATATAAGAAGTAGGTGAAGGGGGGAGTTTACCATAAACTACTTCATATGGAGTCATCTTGGTGGTGGCAAGATAGTTAGTATTATACCACCATTCAACTAGAGGTAACCACTATACCCATAGATGTTTCTTTTCTAAAGTGAAACACCTGAGGTAGGTCTCCAGACATTTGTTGACTACTTCAGTTTGACCATCAGTTTGGGGATGATAGGAAGTACTGAGTTGTAGTTGGGTACCTTGTAGCCTGAAGAGTTCCTGCAAAAAGTTGCTGGTGAAGATTGGGTCACGATCAGACACAATGGAAGTGGGCATGCCATGCAATTTGAAGATATGGTCCATGAAAGATTGAGCCACCAAAGTGGGTGTAAAAGGGTGGGGTAGGGTGCAAAAATGAGCATACTTAGAAAGTTTGTCCACAACCACCATGATGACTCGCTTGTTGCCTGACTTCGGAAGACCAATAACGAAATCCTTAGAAACCTCCATCCAGATTGAGGCAGGGATGGGCAATGGCTGTAAAGTGCCTAGGGATTTGACTATTTCTCCTCTGTGGTGCTAACACACATCACATTCAGCTACAAAAGTAAGAATTTCCTTTTCATGCCTGTCCAAAAGAATGAATGTCGAGTGCGAGCATAAGTCTTCTGAAAGACTGAATAGCCTGCAGTGGAAGATGAGTGCAACTCTGCAAAATTGTGACTTTTGAGGGTGGATGTTGGTGATATCACTACTTTGTCCTTGTAGCGAAGAATCTCATCTTGCCAAGAGTAGCCCGCTGTGGAATTTGGATCTACCTACAATTTATTAATGAGTTGGGAGACTGAAGGATGTGAAAACCATTCCTTGTGAGCCTCTTCAATCCACTCTAGAACGGAAAGAGAGATTGTTAGCAGGGTTCTTTCCTCCTAAAATTGGTGTGATAAAGCATCTGCTACAACATTTTGGCTAGCCATTTATTTTGTTGTGGCGAGGATAGGCATTGCTCCAAAAGGTATTTAAGGCTTTGATGGTCTGTGCGAATTTGGAAATGTTGCCCCAATAATAATGGTCGTCAGGTATCCACTACATGTAAGATGGCCATCATCTCCTTCTCACAGGTAGATTATCCCAAATTTGTCCCACTTAGTGGTTGGCTAGTGAAGGCCAAGGGTCGACCTTCCTGCATTAAGACAGCCCCAATACCCATACCTGAAGCATCACATTCAATCACAAAAGATTTTGTGAAGTCGGGTAGTGCCAATACGGGAGTGGAACACATGGCATGTTTGAGAGCTATAAATGCCTGTTGCGCTTCATCATTCCAAAGGAATGAATTTTTGTTAAGAAGGTGAGTGAGGGGTCTAGAAATGTGACCATAATTATGGAAAAAATTTCAATAGTAGCTGGTGAGACCCAAAATTCCTCTCAAACTCTTCAAGGTATTTGGTTGAGGCCAATCATGCATTGCCTGGATCTTTTTGGGATCCACCCTGACACATTCACCCTCCACAATGTGGCCCAAATACTCGACTTCTTTCATGCCAAAAGAGCACTTGGAAAATTTGACAAATAATTTATGCTTCTGGAGCAGTTGCAAGAGCAGGTCTACATGTTGAAGATGTTTTTCCCAAGTGAGGCTGTAGATGAGGATGTCATCAAAGAAAACAAGGACAAATTTTTTGAGATATGGTTTGAGCAAGCGATTCATGAGGCTCTGAAAAGTGGATGAGGCATTACAAAGACCAAATGGCATGACCAGGAATTCATAATGGCCTTCATGAGTTTGAAAAGTAGTCTTTGGAATGTCTACTTCTTTCATGCGAATTTGGTGATAGCTCGAGCGAAGGTCGAGCTTAGTAAAGAATTAAGCCTCATTTAGTTCATCCAGCAAATCATCAACAACCAGGATGGGAAATTTATCTTTGACCGTCAGCTTGTTGAGGGCCCTGAAGTTGGGACACATATGCCATTCCCCATCTTTCTGGAGCACCATGACCACAAGCGATGAATAAGGAATAATTCTAGGGCAAATGACACTGACTTCCAGGAGTTCCTTGATGATTTTTTCAATTTCATTCTTTTGGTTGAAAGGATATCTATATGGGTGCACATTTGGTGGTTGTGCCCCTGGGACCAAAGTAGTGCTATGATCATGTTCCCCTCTCGAGGGTGGAAGCTCATGAGGATTTTCAAAGACCTGCAGATGGTTGTTTAAGACCTGTTGCATCTCAGGATGAATATGAGGAGAAGTGGGCTTGAAGGCCTAGATGGCATTAAATTGGGCTATAACTCCATGGTGGCCCTTTTTTAACAACTTTTCCATCCTATGCAAGTTGATGATAGAAGGAGCACAAGCATGGAGTCCGCGGAGGGTATGCGTGTGGTCATTCTACTTAAATCTCATATATAACTCCTGGAAATCCATTTTGATTGGGCCGAGTGTGTGGAGCCATTCAGCACCCAAGACAATGTCACACCCACCCATGTTGGTGGCAAACATGTGGGTCTTTAGGTGATAGTCCCCCATCATAAGTTTGGCATTTTCACAGTGGCCATCACATTTCATTGTCCCCCCATCAAAAATCTGGACCTAGAAATTAGAGACTTCTCTGAAAAAACAATGCATTGCTTCGGTGACTCTTTGATGGACAAAGTTATGCATACTGCCACTATCAATCAAGACTACTACAAGGCGATGTTTAATAAAACCTCTAATTTTGAGAGTTTGAGGAGAAGAAATGCCTAACAAAGCATGGAGCAAGATAACTGGTTCTTCTGGTGTAGCAAGGAGCTCATTGTCTTGCTGGTTGTCCTCATATTCCTCCTCTAGTCCCTCAAATGGTGGGGCTTCCTCAGAGGAACTATGATCAATAGCATCAATTTGAAAGAATTTGGGTTCCTTGCATTTATGCCCTGGGGAGTATTTCCCATCACAATAGTAACATAATCCTTGCTTTCTTCTTTCTTCCATTTCCGTTGGTGACACCTTTTGAACCTTAAGTGATTGGGTAGTGCTTAGAGCCTGGGTGGGGCATCCCTTAGCTATGAAATTTGGATGAGTCGACTAGGCCACTAACACATGTTCTACTTCACGAGATATCATGCAAGCTGCTAGCCATGTGACTGGGTGATGCATCCAGACATGGGCTTGTATGGCATCTTTGAGACCACTAATAAAACATTCCAAGTAGAATTCATCTGCTAGACCTCGTGTGACGAAGGCTAATGCTCCAAAGGCTTTAATATATTCTTGCATTGTGCCTGTCTGTCTGAGCTTAGTAAGACAACCCAAAAAGTTAGATTCATGTTCAAAGCGATCAGAAAGGGCTTTTGAGAATACCTGCCAAGTCATTGGCCTTTCATAGCATCATTGATGCCACTGCCACCATTGCCATCTTTCTTGGTCCAAGTAAAGGCTTCCCACACTTAGCTTAGTCTCATCATCTCTGATGTGATTAAATGTGAAATATTGCTCCATTTGTGATAGCCATATGGCCGGATGGGAGCCATCAAATTTATACATGTCCAGCTTGGGTGGTCAAGGATGGGACTGTTGGTGGTTTACATAGAAGTGAAGAGAATGGCTAGATTCGCCCTCATGGTTTTCATTAAAAGCATATGCCTCCTATTGTAATGCTGACTTGCCCTTTACGAGTGCATCATTTAAGGACTAGAGCTACTTCATTAAGTCCTCCAAATTTTGTTCAAGGGTGTCTATATTCTCATTCGCCATAGCTTGAGCTCTGGTTTGTACCATGCACAGATCCGGTGCACTTGTCGTTACTATGAAAAAGAAATTGGGACCACCCAAAATTTTGACGTTGACAAGTGAATGGTACCAGCTTGCTCAGCCTATTGACCTGATTCTTATGGGCTAAGTCTCCTATAAGCATCCCGGGAGGATCTCAGACTTTTTTTTTATTCCGAAAGGAGTTTTACTCCTCGCTTAGGAATACTGTAGTAGCTTATTCCCATAAAAGTTAATTATGCCCAATGTCCTGCGAGAATCACACCAAGGTATAGGAGCCACAAACCTCCCTGCACAATTAGTCAGATCTGTTGGCGAAACCCTCAACTGTAGAGTATGAGTAGGAATGTGGCAGTGATCAAACCCCCGCTACTAGATCTGAATGGTGGATCTGATTGTTGTGGCTGTGATAGAACCCAACCTGCTAGATCTAATCTAGTAAAGATGATGTGCAATCTATAGAGAGACAAGGGAACTATGGTCTGAAGGAGTGTCAAGTGCTATAGATCACAATATACATAAGGGTCCAATAGTAGTACTCGGCCCAATCTTTCAGGGCACTAACTAAGGGGGATCAACCGTACCCTTAGCCGTACTACCCGACTACCCTATTGTATGTGTGAGTAATCTCCCCGAGCGCTATTCTTGGTGTACTGTAGCAACAAGATGACCGATGATTTTTCTATGGTGAGGTTTCAGGTGAGCCTAGGGGGCTTCTAATATACCCATAGGGTACTTGGAAGACAATTCATGCGCAGTCTGTCTAATGCGCTACTACTCGAATGGGTACCCACAGGTTTATGTGCTCAATGACAAATCCCGTGGTTTAAAGATGCCAGAACATGTCTCTAGCCAAAAAAAATCTGCTAAAAATAGAGATCCCACTGGCCCTAGAAAGTGCTCTGATACCACTTGTTATGCTCTTGACCTGCGAGAAGATACTAGAATACCAAATATGTGAAGAAATATAACCTAGAACACTGAACAATGAGAAATAACAACATGTATTTTATTATTCAAAAAGGAAAGCAATTTTCACTTGCCTCTTCGAGGGGGAAACCTCCAATAGAGCAAGGCTCGATTACAAAATAAGACATGATGCTCCTCAATGGGGAGTCTCTATCCTTTATATAAGATTCATACATGAAATACCATGGGTTAATACCATCTATCTAATACCATGGCCCATTTGCAACTAATTGTGGTCGCTTCTTTAAATGTTGGTCAACCACTTAAAATTATTAATATGGGCTTTATTGACTCTTTAATTAACTATAACTATGACTCGACCCTGTTACATAAATAAGGGGGTTAGGGTTGGACACTAACAAGATGATCGATATCCAAGTAGTGATAGTTGTACAAACCCTCTTGTACTTTACCTATCTCATTTCATGATCACACATGGTTTCATGCAAACTATCCTATGAACGAAACAAGTGAAATAACTAAGAATCAACAAAGAAAAGCAAGAGCAGAAGAGAAAATGAAAGGGAAACAAGTAAACAAACAAGAAAACATTCAAACAAGCTAACAAAGCATGTAAGTAAACAAGCATGCAAGAAAACAATTGAAATAAAACACTACTCCTACTCCTACACTAACTATGCAAGGGCCTGATCACATGAAGTGATACTTCCAATGCAGCCACCGGCACATTGGTAGACCCGTGTGGGTGAAGGCTTGATCCATGAGTAACAAATTTGTTTGGACCAGCATACAATATAGATATAATAGTGAAGACAGGCACACTTCATGTTTCAATGTGCCCATGGGAAATAAGTGAGTGCATGTGCATGACGGATATTCTGTGGAATTATCATGGTGTTGTGTGACACTACGTGCAACTTTGAAGCACAAGCATACTCTTGTCTGTGACATGTAAGAAAACGAAAGAAACAAATATAACTTGCATCATGCATGAGTGCTTGCAATAGAAGACTCCTCCAATGCATAAGCGATGGGATCATGCAGTTCAAGTGGAGGAATTGTGATTCGAGTGTTAGATTGATCTTGACTGCATAAAGATGAGTGATGAGGAGCCTTAAGTGTTTGAAAATTTTCCTGATCAGAGGTAAAACTAACCTCAGGACAACAAGGACCTGACATAACCATCAACTTGGGTTGAAGTGCCTCGACAGACTGTGGGGTTTCTACTTTGTTCACAGATGGATCTTTGTAGACTAGTGGCTTAGACAGATTAACAATGAGTGAATCAACATCGTTATCGGATGATGAGGTGAAGAGATCACAACGACCAAGATTAGAAAATTCAGGATGTTGGTCGGCATCCTCATGATTTGACGAATCACATAGAGGGGTAGATGAGAACGAAGGATGTTCACCCTCTGTGTTTCTAGAAAGAGCAAATGAAAGATCAAGTGGATTTCCAATGGATGATTGGTCCTCTCCTTTGTTGGATGATGGGCTAACATAAGGTGTGTCCTACAAAAGATCAACAATGGGTGCATCGATAGATGAAGACACACATGCAAAATCATGGATGGTAGGTTCACCAACAATGTCAGGGAAGAACGGAGGGGGCTCAGACGGAAGGGAGTCACCATTCGCCAAGTGTTGATGCTCAAGCTCCCACTCATAGTCTTCATGAATGACAACGCATGTTGGTTTTCCAACAGCAGCTCTGTCAGTGGGTTGTTACTCACTCACAACAAGTGGAGAGTTCAAAGGAACACCGAGGTGCAAAGACGGAGGTCAAAAAAAGGAATTCATATGAGAACTCGAAGGACACACAACCAAATCTGCGTGAAAATTGTGCGGTTGGGAGGGTGTGAAGGTTGAACAGGTGTGTGAACATGATCCTCAACATCACTAAGCGATGGTGGAACTGTTGAATGAGAGGGAGGAAGAGAGTTTATTGAGACAGTGCCTGCTCCCACATGAGATTGCGCAGTTCCATCAATGAATAATGCTGAGCGAGGTTTGATATCAATCTTCCTCTTGGGACGTGGTGATTTCTTAAGACAATACTTGAACCAGTCCCAGAGATAAGTGAACTTCATCTGGTTCCTCAGAGCTTCAAACTGTAAGTCACGGAAGCACTGCCAAAAATCAATAACGGATTCATGCGAAGCCCTCCGTTGTTGTAACAGTTTACGGTCAATATGGTATGAATCAAAATGATGGAATGTATCTTCAATAAGATCATAGAAGTTCTCACATGAGTGCACAGTGTTAGCCGGTAGGCTGAGCACCCAATGAAATTGAGATTTTTGAAGTGTGTATGTGAGCAGCAACCTGACCTATTCATCAATAAACTCATCTTCTTCATAAAGCATGAAAAGAAAGTTATGTAAGTGCTCAGGCCAGGACACTTTGCCTTCACAATCATATGTGTGAGTGGACAAGAGATTGAAAAGCTTCCCCAAGATGGAGACATCTTCATGATTCGAAAAACACCTCAAGGGAAGAAGAATGCAAGACTCCATGAAAGATATGTAACGGTTCAAAACTAGATGAGAGGACATTGCTTGTCATGAAGCCCTCCTTCTAGCATCAGAAATGTTGATGGTCCTAGACCCGCCAACATGTCAACGGGATCTCCCCAGTAAAATTTTCCAATTAGACCATAGACCTTTTGGTGTAGGAGTCCCAGCAGTGGGTCGTACGGTAATGCATTGACTGTGACATTACACAAAGGCAAGTAAGATAACTCTATCAGTAGCTAGGGTGTGATTGATGAATTGAGTCAAGGAATGAGTATGAGAGGTTCCCACACTTCAAAGGAGAGGAAGGTGAAGGTGAGTTCCAAGTTGAAAGGGATCAGTCCCAACTCGGTTAGGAACACACAACACAAAGAACATACACAGCTTCTGATAAAACAGTCGACACGGATGCGGCAATCACAACATACAAGGGAATATAACATGAACAACACTCACGGATCAGTCTGAGACGAGTGTGATGGTTGATATAACAAGGTTCAGAGAAAGGTTTGTCTGATGTATGGAAAAGCAATCGACATGGATGGTGACAGCATTAACAACATCTGCAACACATTAACAACAATATTCATATAATTTCATATAAATCAGTTCATATATAAGTACGTAAGTTAAACAACATATATCATTAAGGAAACCGGAGTAGTCCAACTACAATAACAACATATGAATTAAAATGTGCTGGCTTTTATTATATAAGGAAGTGTAAGTCACAATCATACAATACACCATGTAAACCTGCTAGCCCCTTCTGTGGAACGCTATAGCCACGTCTGCCTTCTCCTCCAAAGAGATGTACTAGCTTCGTGCAGTGGAGAAGCCAAGGCGAATTACAATACTGTCCAAGTCTTTTTCAAGATATTATTAGTAGAAGATTGGATGACCAAAAGCCCCATACAATGAGACTTTATAAGAGACTATTTATAGCAAAGGGTTGGGTGACCCTTGACATTCCCCTTTGTGACAGAACTTCAACTACCCTCGTGACTCTTCACCTACTCTATGACTATTACATCCAACTGTTAATACTTGACTTACACTTGACATGACTCAACATTACAATGTACATGTACTCATGTGAGACAACATGGCTTGAGCAAGCCTTGCAAGACATCACTGACACTCGGTCCGGTGTGGCGAGACCAACTCTCTGACATGCTTGTGATGGTGAAGCTGGTGAGATGATGTAAAGCTTGGTTGTCTGTGATGGTGTGCATGCACCTCATGGTGAAATCTTGATGAAATGAACTCTTGTGTCTCTTACAACCGGTGCATATGCATGGTATTCTTGGGTACAGTTGAACTAGAAACACATGGATGCATAGTATCTGTGCTAATCTTCAAGTGTGTGTTGGTGGTCATGTGCATCAACTTGTCGAAGTGCATGTTCAACCCTAGTTGGAATTTCTTCTTGTCTTCACCTTGGTGAGTGTGTTGAATGGGTTGGATTGCATACGTGCACCCAACGACATGCATGTTGCTGGATCCTTTGCATGAGATCAACAACACTGCTCACCATGTTTGCTCTGTGTCAGTTGCTGGATTGATCCTTAACTTGTACTAGCACAATTTCATCCATGAGTGCATGTTGCGCCCACTGCTATTCCTGTACAACTCATTGGATTATCTATATAACTTCATGTTCTTCCTTAGTTGCTGCTTCAGCACATGCAACTCCTTCTTTGTTCCATCTTCTACCTTCGTGTGATCTTCATGATGCGCCATCACTTCATAGCCTAAGTCTCCAAAGTTTCTTTCATTATCAGTCGATCTGCTTGATCTTGCAACTTTGCTTGCCTCTATGTTGTCAACAACCTTCCTCTTTCATTCTCTACATTTAGTATGTTATCTTCAACTGTTGTTCATGATGTTGCTCATTGTGATGCTGCTACTTGATGTCCTTGTCCACGAACTACTTGATGTCTTTGTGAGTAGGTAATCCCATGGACACTTGATCGACTGCATCCCCAAACGTGCTCTGAATGGTGTCTTCATCTCTACTCTCTTGGAGACCATTGTACCTCTACTACTGAGAGGCAGAAGAAACAATGTAAACTTTGAAATGGGAACTATAAACTCAAAACAGGAACTCTGGGCAAAAAAACCTTGAAAAAACATCAAAAACAGTGTTAAAAACGAAAAGTGTTGATGCTGGAATAACACCTTTTATTTTCTTGGGTAAATTTTCAACATGTTTTAAAAATGGCGGTGAAAACCAATTTTTTGCGCAAAAATTTTCCAAAAAACACCCTCAAAACAAAAAGTGTTAATGTTGGGAAAACACATTTTTTTTTTAAAAGTAAAAATTCGATATTTCAAAATAATGGCGTAAAGTATTTTCTCATGACCTCGAAAAATATTAAAATTTAAAAGAAATAATGAAAACATAAAATAAAATAAAATAAAATAATTAAAACAATGAAAAAACACAAAACAAAAAAAGTTAAAAAAAAAATAACAAAACATAAATTAAAATATACACTTCAAAAAAAAAAAAAAAAAAAAATTAATGATAAGAATTAAAAAACAAAAAAATAAATAAACATTATAAACAAATAAATAGTAAAAAAAATATTTTAAAAAAATGGAAAAAAAATAAAATAAAATCTTCTAAACCATAAAAAAAAATTGGCAAAAAGAAAAAAAAAATATATATATATATATAGAAAAGAAAAAATAACATTTAAAATAAACTAAAAATTAAGTACGTAAAAATAGAAAAATAAAGAAAAAATTAAAAAAATAAGATTAAAAACAAACTAGAATTAAAAAAAAAAAAAAAAATAGAAAATTAACCAAAAAAAATTAAAAACTACTAAAATTAAGATTAAAATGTTGATTACTTAAAAAAACAAATATAAAATATATATATGACAAAAATGAAAAATAAAAAAAGTTAAAAAAAATTATGTCATAAACCATAAAAGAATTTGGAAAAAAAAATAAAAATAAATAAAAATAAATAAATATAAAATTAAGTAAAAAAAAGAGAAATTGAAAAAAAAAAAAATAGCAAAAACTAGAGAAAAGAATAAAAAATAAATAAAAACAAGCTAGTTAAAAGAAAAAAAAAGAAATAACGAAAAAAATTAAAAAACTAGTAAAATTAATATTTACAAATAAAACAAAAATTAACTCAAATTATTAAAAAAAAACCAAAAAAAATGAAAATTATTTAAAAAAAACCAAAAAAATATTAAAATATAAAAAAAACAAAAAAATTTTAACATTTAAATTTTTTTGTAAAACTATTGTTTTTTATTAAAAAAAATTATTATTATTAATTTTTTTTAAAACAAATCTTTTTCTTATTTAAAAAAATATTCATTAAATTTTTTTCAAATGAATTAAAATTTTTAATTCAAAATTTAAAAATTTTAAAAAAATTATTTAAAAAAACAATTAAAAATTATTTTTTTTTTATGGGATTTTTTAAAAACAATTTTTTTTTAAACCCTTTTTTTAATTATAAATTTTAAAATATATAATTATTATTTAAAAAAAATATACATTTAAAAATTTTTAATTTAAAATCTTAAAATAAATAATTATTATTAAAAAAAAAATTAAACGTATGAAATTTTTTAATTTTCAATTTTAAAATTTATGTTTATTGTTAAAAAAAAAAAAAAAAAAACAATTGTGTTTTGCCCACCCCAAGCCGCCCGTGGTGGCGTGGTAGTGGGCGGAGGGGCTGCGTGCACATCACCATCACGGGCGGCCGAGGGCGGGCGTCCGATTCCGGGAATTGGACGCCCGCCCTCAGGTCGCCCGTGGTGGCGCGGCGGTGGGAGGAGGGCCTGCACGCAGGATCCTCCACCCACCACAGTGCCTCCACGGCCGGCCGCGGGGCGGGCGTCTAATTCCCGGAATAGGATGCCCACCCCCTGACCACCTGTGGTGGCGCTGCGGTGGGCGGAGGGCCTGCCCACCGCCCACTGCCCACCACAGCACCACCGCGGGCGGCCAGGGGCAGGCGTCCGATTCCCACCCGCTGGCAGCCTGTGGTGGCGTGGCCGGGGGGCGGGCGTCCGATTCCCGCCCCCCGGCAGCCTGTGGTGGCATGGCGGTGGGCGGAGGGTCCACCCGCCACCCGACCGCCCATGGTGGCGCAGCGGTGGGCGGAGCAGGACCTTCTGCCCACCGCCATGCCACCACGGGTGGCCGAGGGGCGGGCAAAACACATTTAAAAAATAAAAATAAAAAAAATTAATAATAAATATAAATTTTAAAATTGAAAATTAAAAAAATTCATATGTTTAATTTTTTTTTAAATAATAATTATATATTTTAAGATTTTACATTAAAAAATTTTAAATGTATAAACTTTTTTAAAATAATAATTATATATTTTAAAATTTATAGTTAAAAATAAAATGTTTTAAAAAACCCATAATTTTTTTTTTTAAATAATTTTTTAAAAATTTTTAAATTTTAAATTAAAAATTTTAATTAGTTTAAAAAAAATTAATTTTTTTTTTAAATAAGGAAAAAAAAAAATTAAAAGGTTATTAATAATATTTTTTTTAATTAAAAAAATTGTTTAAAAACAAATTAATGTTAAAAAAAATTTTGGTTCTTTTATATTTTAATTTTTTTTGTTTTTTTTTCTTTAAATAGTTTTCATATTTTTTTGGGTTTTTTTTTTAATAATTTGAGTTAATTTTTGTTTTTTTTAATATTAATTTTACTATTTTTTAATTTTTTTTCTTTATCTTTTTCTTTTTTTTCCTAATTTTTGCTAATGTTTTTTTTTTAATTTCTCTATTTTTTAGTTGCTTAATTATATATATATATATATATATATATATATATATATATATATTCCAAATTCTTTGATGGTTTATGCGACAAATTTCTTTTAACATTTTTTATTTTTCATTTTTGTCTCTTTTTATATATATTTTTATATATGTTTTTTAGAGACAATTATTTCATGTGGATTGAAAATTTAATTAACAATATATAAATATGTAGAATATCAAAAATGCAAAATATCGACCTTCTATAAATATGCAAAACAATAAAAACCTCACTACAAAAGAAAAAATAAAAATAAAAACAAGAAAATATGAAGAAGAAGACCACTTCCAAAGTTATTAAATTTACAAAATAATTATTTACATTTCATACATTATAAAATTAAAAGTAAAAAAAAAAGAGCCTCTTAAAAAAAGGACATGGTGTAGAATTACCACTTTTTTAAATCAACATCAAAATCACTACCATTCTAAAATGCAATGTACATAAAAAAAATTATAGTGCCAAAAACTATGCTCTAAAAAAAAACATGTGTTTTGCATCACCCATTTTCAAAATCATCTCACTTTTTTGCTATCTCTACAAAATGGGTAACAGTATCAGTTCCCGTTTCAAAGTTTACATTGTTAAGAACACCATCTGTGATACATAGAGACATGGAAACAGTCATACAAAGCAATCTGTCAATTGCAAACCAAAATGAACATGAGAATTGAATTGCAACATACATGGGTGAATCATCATGAAGGTTGCACAATTTCGGTTGGGAGGTTGGGAGACCGACTCCCAAGGCTACACAAGGCACAGTTCGAGCTGCTGGGAGATTGACTGAATTCTAGAACTGCAAAATGCACAATCCAGTTGGGGATTTGGTTGCTCGATTGTGTCATACGTGATTCCAACTAGGAAACACTGTTACCCCAGGGACAAATTTGCACAAATGTTTGGGCCAAGGAGCCACTGACCTCCAAAAATGTGTAATTCATTCGAGGAGGTCAGTTCCAGGACATAATATGCAAATCTAGAGAGGAAAGTGAAACTTCCTTCTCCAGATTGCGCAATGCAACCTTGGTGAAGGCAGAGACCAGGCCAAGGTTGGCTCGAGTCGCTAACGGGAAACTCAAAGCAAGTAAGTCAATGAAATGCATGGTGACACTAAGTGATAGTAGAAGTGATTAATAGTGCATGCAAAACATGAACGAAAGATTCATCAAATAGATCAACATGCATGTGGGTGAAGCAATTCGTGAGTTGGGCGAATGTCCGTGCAAAACAGTTTCATGCATGCAACAAAAAATGAAACAGAGATAGGACAATATAGTATACATGTAAATGATAGCAAGTGTTCAAAGAAATCAAGCAAAAAACACTCACATAAGCGAATACACAAAAAGCGACATAAATGTAGCACAAGGGATGAGAAACGAGTTTACCCCAAAATAGCTGAGTTGAATGTGTTGACTGCTCGTAGATGCGATGTGGGATGTTAGAGCTACAAGGTTGATATGAGGAATGAGCTCTGCAACGTCCAGTTGATGAGTTTTGATAACATTGAGGTTGTGACTCGCATGCCACAAATCTACGGGAAGCAACACTTGGAGGGAGGTTTCTGAATTGTTCCTTGCATGTAACCTCTAACTACTAAGCATAGATCCTTGAAGCAAGGGATGCCTTTGGATGTTACCTTGGGAGAGACAACTCATGCATGCAAGTCTATTTTGCTCAGTCCTCGAGGGAACCGGTCAACTCAGCTTCACATGCAATAGACTGCTTGACTACTGGAGAGAAATGTGCAAATTTCAGTAGGAAGTTGTTCAACCTACACCTGAACCAAGTCTGGGTGAACATCTTGTGAAGGGAAAAGATCAAATTGTGATCGAAAGGTTTCCTTTGAGCAAGAAAGATACTTAAGCTTGAGGACTTGACAAAGCACGACAAACTTCTATGAAGGTTGGTAGGGAGGCTCCAAAACAAGCTAAGGCAAATTTTGGATGTTGATTGTAGCCGCTACAACAGATTGATACATATTTGACTTGGTTATTGTATTTATACATGTATTTCTGTCACAATTTTGAATATTAATAAAGTTTCAGTGACTTTGAGTAATTCGTATTTTGTATATAGGCAAAAACCAGCAACCTAAAAGAATAATTTGGGTTGAATTTCTTGAAGATATGAGGCAGAAGTTCAGTCATGTTTTTCGATTTTCAAATTTTCAATGAAGTTATGACATCAAAATTAGTGCTAAAGATATTAATAGATTTTTATGGTCTAGTGGAAATTTAAATAGTTTTTTTTTTTAAATTCTTTTATAATCCGTTATAATGTTGCATATTCTCATATCCAAGCCATCAATTATGATCATCCTCACTTCATCGCAACTGGACCCACTCTCATGGGGTTTTCCTAATTCCATTTCAGCACGAATTCCTTATATGTATTTTTGCGTTCCATTTTCCTACTTCAACGAACAGGCCCACTCTCCGAGGGTTTCTTAATTCTATTTAGCCACAAATTCTTTATGTCTTTTTGCGATCCATTTTCCTAATTCAACGAATAAACCATGAATTCAATGTATAAATCCTCAACAAGTTCAAAATATGCTAAATTATATTTAGATAGCCTAACCATCTTTTATTTGTCTCATTATTTTTCTATTTCGCCACATTATTCTAATGGTACCCTTAGTATAAGCGACTTCTCTGAAGGTGAGAAATAATGTTCATTAATATAGTGGATCTTATTAGTATATAAATTACGCCGAATTTATCTCGATTTCACATTGTTTGGGATTGTTGACCCTAATTCAACGAATAAACCATGAATTCAATGTATAAATCCTCAACAAGTTCAAAATACGCTAAATTATATTTAGATAGCCTAACCATCTTTATTTGTCTCATTATTTTTCTATTTCGCCACATTATTCTGATGGTACCCTTAGTATAAGCGACTTCTATGAAGGTGAGAAATAATGTTCATTAATATAGTGGATCTTATTAGTATATAAATTACGCTGAATTTATCTCGATTTCACATTATTTGGGATTGTTGACGCGGCAAGAAGGCCCTCTCCATCTCAGTTGACGCCCGTTCGCATAAACGGATAAACCCATCAGGCTGCCGAAGTCAGAAAACTAGTGGGTTGCAATCAGGAGCGCGGTCTGCCTTGTGTCTTTTCAGTGTACAGCACAGCCTATATCCATTCAACCACGGTTCAAGATTTTCGCCAAATCCCTTCTGACACAATTAAAGCATGCAGTACCTCTCATTTTAAATTTTAAATTTGAGCACCCTGCGGGACATGAATACCTGGTAGGCTGGCTATTAAAGCACGTAATACCTCTCAATTGAAATTTGAAGACCCCGCATGCCACACGAATTAATGTCAGGATGGCCTTCTGTCGCTCTGTTTTTGAGCTACCCTGTAACCATAGTATGAAAATATTTTGGGTTTTATTGCATAATTTTGGGCAAGCTCTTTCATTATTGCCAACAATTACAAATACAACATGTGGCATAAATAATCCGAATAAGGGTTTCCATTTCGTCCAGCAGGCTTCCAGTGAAAACGAAAGCGCTTCACCACACCAAAAAATGTATATGGTGGAAACATATTTGAGAACTCGACGTTTCCATTGTTGAGGAGAGAACTCTGGCTATGTAGTAGGAATCCTCCGGACAGTTCGTATGTTTGATATAACTATTATCCCCACCCTGTGGACCTGCAAAGATGCATGCAAGGAAAGTACTCAATAAAAAGTCTCCAAGGAAATTTTCATATACAACCAGAAGTGAATCCTCCCATGGCGCGACTGGTAATGGATCTGAGAGTTGCAACAAAACACACGGAACAATGCAGCCGTGGCTCATTTCTATCGTGATACTGTGAATACGATGAGGCATTTCCATAGAGGATGTCAGGTTGGGGCTATGGTTAACCAGAACTATGTGGAATTGATAGTCTTAGGATCGTGGATAGCTCAAGAAGGCCTCGAACCAACACACGCCACCATGATGATGCTTGCATTTATAATTTTCTTAATATTTTTTTATATATAGCAAGGTTAACCATAATGTTTTATTTTTATTGTTACAAATTGTGATATGCATGTAGATATATGGGAATGAAGATTCTAAGGTTCTTCGAAAAGTCTTCTGAACGGAGGGACATTCGAACTGCTTCATGTAATTGCCTTAGTTAAGACTCTAGAAAGTTTTGTGAGGTGTAGTCGTCGGCAAGTTAACTTGGGTGGTAGGTCGATATAATGTTAGAAACATTAGACTATAAATAGTGTTATTGTGCATTGTGGCATTAACTATAAATAATGTTACCGTGTATTGTAGCGTTAACTATAAATAACTTTATTACCTGTCTTTTATTAACCTGTCTTTTATTTCAATTAAATCATGTAGTTATAGAAATTTTATTCTGTTCATTGTTTTTTCAAAATTTTCATAAATTAATATTAATGTTATTGAAATTTTATCAAAATTTTCATAATGTTCATATTTTCTAAAGAAACCACATAGAGAACAAAGGGTGGATGCCATCCTTAAGACCAAGATGAGTAGCAAGATCAACTAACCAAAATATATAAAAATCTCAGAGATACAACAGTGAATTCCCAACAATTAAATATTTCATTTTATTTCATTTTTATTTTATTTTTTCATTTTTATAAACGTTAAAGGGCCAAAGTCAAATTTGTTAATTTTGAATTTTAATTTAATTTAATTTTGTAAAAAAAAAAATAGGAAAAGAGAATTATATATATATATATATATATATATATATATATATATAGATAATTTGATTTTTTTCTTTTTTTTTCTAAGATTCTAATATTTCGTTATTAAGAAATTTTATATTATAGTTTATTTATTATGTTTAAAAAAAAAAACTTCAAGATAGAAGAATGAAACTAATGAGGGAAAGAACAAAAATAAGGGATCCACGGGCTACTTGACTTCCATCCATAATCCATAATCCATATTAAGAGCTTTACTCCTCTTTTCAATTTCATTGGATTCTCTTAATCGTGGGTGATGGAATTATCACCTCTTTCGAGGACCTTAAAATCCTCTAAGCAAATATGGTGTTTCATTAATTCAACATGTTCAGCTAGAGCAGAGGAGCAGGTCCTATAATGCCTAAGGTCCACTAAGTGCTCCTGAATCCTTCGTGAAATGGAACGACTAGTCTCACCCATGTGGGGGGTTCCACAAGAACACGGAATTAAATAAACACCTTTCATGTATTTGGGATCAATATGGTCTTACAGATCTTAAAGAACTATGAATGGTTTTAAAAGGTCTAAAGGTAGAGCCAATCTTTTGCTTCTTAAGGATTCTAGCAATGTTGTGAGTTGTCCCTTGGATAAAGGGAAGCTGGACATTAGAGGCCACCCTAATAATAATAAATTATAATATAAAATTTCTTAATAACAAAATATTAGAATCTTACAAAAACAAAAATTCAAATCCAAATTATATATATATATATATTATTCTCTTTTCCTTTTCTTTTTTTTTTTACAAAATCAAATTAAATTAAAATTCAAAATTAACAAATTTGACTTTGGTCCTTTAACATTCATAAAAATAAAAAAATAAAATGAAATATTTAACCATTGGGACTTTATTGTTGTATCTCCCAAATTTTTATATATTTTAGTCAGTTGATCTTGCTCTTCATCGTGATGAACCTAGATCTAAGTTCGAAACCTGTCAACCCTTTGTTCTCTATGGGATTTCTCCAAAAAAAAAATGAGTGTTATATCATGAATCACGGAAGCATAAAATCTAAGAAAAAAATTTCATAAATTAATATTGAAATTATTGAAATTTTATGAAAAACTTATTACTTTTCATTTTCTAAATATTTAAAAATGTTTTTGAAATTACATCAATATTATAAAATATTATATTATATTATTTTATAAAATCTATTATTTTCATATTTTCCCTATAAAATATCATAATATATTGTTTTATAAAATTTATTATTTTCATTTTCTCTATTAACATAGAGTATATAATATTTTTTAATAACTTGTTATTAAAAATAATATATTGTTTTATAAAATTTATTATTTTCATTTTCTCTATTAACATAGAGTATATAATATTTTTTAATAATTTGTTATTAAAAGTATTTTTCATTTTCAAATTTTAAAAAGTTATTACTTTTATAAAATATTAAATTCATATATATAATTTTTATTTTTATTTATTTATTTTTATTATATATTATTTTGATGTTTAAAAAGAAAGGTAAACTTTTAAACAAAATTAATAGAAAAGGGAAATCAATTTTTTCAATTCATTATTGACCATGAGGTTAAATATTATTTTAAAAGTACATGATTTAATATGTCATGGTAACATAAAATTATATTTTCACAATAAGATGGACTTAGTACTTGGGGGTTATGTGTGGGATAAAGTTGAATGTCATTTAAAGACACATGGTTCCATTACTTTAAATCAAGATAAAATTAATTGTTGGTTCTGAAGTAAGATTTATTTACATTTTAATTAAAAATTTGACTTTCTAAAATGCAAATAAATAAATTAAGATATATATATATATATATATATATATATATATATATATATAATATTACTTTTAATTAATTAAAAAATTGGATTTTCAAAATGTTAATAAATAACTTATTACTCTAGAAACACAAGAAAAAATAAATATCTACTTATAAATCAATATAATTTTTCATATATATATATAGCAATTAATTATAACTATTTTTATTATAAATTAATAAATTATATATATATATATATATATATATAACAATTAATTATAATTATTTTTATTATAAATTAATAAATTATATAACTTTAAAAAAATATCACCTATTTATAAATATGTGAATGAAAAGCACATATGAAAATAAATAAAAAGTTTTTTAAACATACAATTATAAATAAATATTTTTATAAGATAGTAAATAAATATTTTTATATATAAATTAAAAACTATTTGTAATATATTTACAAATAAAATTTTACATGGTTGTCACTTTGCTTCGCCATTGTAAAGTGGTGAAGAGGGGTATGCTAAGATATGCGGATTTTTTAATTTAAAAAATAGAATATTTTTTAGGTTTATGAGAGATTTTTTGGGGTAAATCACAAGATCTATCATTTGTCAAGCATTTCGAACAAACTAGTGTCAAGCATTTCGAACAAACTAGTGTGGTTCATCGTCAGGACAAGTTGAAGAACCAGATCCAGCTTTGCATGTTAATATTTTTTAGTCAAATTATTATTGTTGTGTTTCAAATAATTTTTTAAATAAATAAATATATTTAGTATTTTTAATATAAGTTAATTTGGTGTAGAATAGTTGGTGATTGGGTGCACAGTTAAGACACTTCCTGATGTGAAGGTCATTTGCTCAAAATTTATGGGCCAAAAATCTAGCCATGTTGAAGGTTGGTGTGGCCTAGACCGATCCTCGGGTGTTTTTTATTGTTTATTACACTGAAAGAGGCTCCCTACAACCCAGTATGAGGTAGATCTCACCTACAAGAGTTAATATTTAAAATTTAAAATTTAAAATTTAACATTTTTAATCTAATGTCAGCCCTATCAATCTAAAGAGGCTTGTAAACCTCTTTAAATTATAAAGAGGTATGGTAATTAAATAAAAATATAAATAAAATAGAGGTAGGGTAAATAAATATAACTTTTTTTATATTTACTAGAGAGGTATGGTAAATAAATAAAACCTTTTTTTATATTTCTTCCATAAACCTCTTTATACTTACAAATACTAAAAAAAAGAGGTTTTACTTATTATTTATTTATTAATACCACGGGCCAAGTTATTATTAATACCATGCAAAAAAACATTATTAACCCTAGTATTAATATTAAAAAAATAATATTATTATTATTATTAAATTTAATATTCATATAAATATATTATAGTATTAATATTATTAAATTTAATAACTTTGCATTAACACAATATTAAATTTGTTATATTATAATATATATTAATATATCATGATATATACTAACTGTAGATATATATGGGAGGGAAGAACAAAGACATAGAGTGATAGAGGTGCAGACGTAGGGGGGGTGACAAGGGAGAGATGAAGATAATATGAAGGAGAGGGGAGAGGAGGAATGAAGAGAGAGAGAGGGGGGGAGAGGAGTGAGAGAGGTAGAGAAGGGTAAGAGAGGGAGAAGGAGACACAAAGATGGAGGGGGAGGGGGGGGGAGAGAAGGAGAGAGGGAGGGAGATAGTGAGAGGATTGGATGAGAGAGAGAGAGAGGAGAAAAGAGAGAGGGAGGTAGGAGAGAAACAGAGAGAAAGGAGATAGGGAGTGATGGAGATATGGAGTTGGCGAGGGAGAGAGGGATGGAAGAAGAAAGAAATAGAGAGTAAGAAGTGGAGAGAGAGAGAGGCCGTGATAGTGTGTAATTTTAGGGGTGAGATAAAGAGACAAAGAAGGAGAGATGGAAATAAGGGGGGAAAGAAGGAGAGAGAAGGAGAGGGGGAGGGATATAGTAACATACTTGGGGGGAGAGTGAGAGAGAGAGAGAAATGGGGGAAGAGAGAGGATTGGAGGGAAAAGAGAGAGAGAGAGAGAGATAGGATTGGAGAGAGAGAGAGAGAGTGTGTGTGTGTTTGATGGGGGAAGAGAGATGGAGGTATGAGAGGAAGGGAGACATAGGAAGTATGAGAAAGCAAACATGAGAGAGAGGAGGAGAGAGGGAGGGACAGAGGAGGAGATTGGGAGGGACAGAGGAGGAGAGGGGGAGGGATAGGGAGATGGATTTGTAGGGGGAGAGAGGGAGGGAAGAGGAAGTACATAGAGAGTGAGAAGTGGAGAGAGAGAGGGAGTGACAAGGGAGAGATGGAGAGAGAGTGTGTATGTTTGGGGGTGAGATAAAGAGACAAAGAAGGAGATATGGAGAGAACGAGAGAAAAAAGAGGGAGGGATATAGTAACAAAGTTGGGAGGGGAGAGAGAGAGAGAGAGAGAGAGAGAGAGAGAGAGAGAGAGAGGATGTGTGGGAGTGGAGAGAGGGAGGGAAAGATGGATGGAGTTGGAGGGGGCGAGAGATGGAGGCAATAAGAAAGAAATAGAGAGAGAAAGGTGGAGAGACAGAGAGAGGGAGTGATAAGGAAGATGGAGAGAGAGGGAGAGAGGACAACAGGAAGGAAGAGAGATAGAAGCATGAGAGAGAGAGTGTGTGTGTATGTTTTGGGGGTGATATAAAGAGACAAAGGGAGATAGAGATATAGATGGAAAGTGAAGAGAGGGAAGAAGAGAGAGATGGAGAGAGGGAGGGAGGCACAAAGAGATTGATAGATATAGAGTGAGAGAGTGTGTGTGTTTGGGGGGATGAGATAGAAAGACATAGAACACTAGTAGAAAATGAGAAATTAGTGACTAGGTGACTAAAAACGTTAGTCACCACAGCTTTTTCAAGTGAAATACTACCAAAAATGAGCAATATTAAGTGACTGAACTAAAAATGACTAACATAAATCACTAATTTAGTTGCGGGTCAAAATATGTGACTAGCTAATAAGTAATACAACTAAAAATGACTAACATGAATGACTAATTTAGCTTAAGAACAAAAATACAACTACCTAACAAGTACTACAATAATATGAATCAGTTTTTTATGTTAGTCATCTTAATTGTTTCAAGCAATCTAAACTTACAAGTGACAGGGGATTGAAAGCTTGTTAAAGATTGATTGAAAGGTTATCCTTCCTCACATGGTGTATAAGTGAGCCAACTTTGTACTATGTATCTCTAATAATTTAATTTTAAAAATATATTTTTTAATAAAAAATATTATTTTATGTATTTTTAAAAAATCTATTCATTGAATCTAATTGGGTCTAGTTCTAATTTGAAATTAATTTAAACGGAAATTTTAATTTTTAAGACTATAATATCAAACAAAAACTACTTTAATTTCATATTAACCAACCTACATCCATCTTAACCCGGGATATATTGAGCGTTAAGAGAGGTCCAATCTCTCGAGGTGCAAACTTTTTTTTTCCTAGTGCAAAACTTGAGGAAATATTTTCACCTCGAGTGATTGGATCCCTCTAGGCACTTGATAGTTATAGGGTTAACATGGATCTAGGTTGGTCATGTAATACTATATAATATCTATATTTGTATTTGTGTCTCTTTGTTATTCCCTCTCTCTATATCACCCTTGAAACATACACACACTCTCTCTCCCTCTCTTCCCCTTCTCTTTCTATCTCTCTCTTCCACTTCTCACCCTCTCTATCTATATCCTTCTCTTGATTCCCTCCCACTCTCCTCTCTTTCTCACTCTCACTCCATGACTCCCTTGTCACCCCCTCTCTCTCTCCACCTTTCTCCCTCTATGTTTTTCTTGTCCCCTCCCTCTCCTACCCCCTCCAATTCCATCTCTCTCTCCTCATCTCTATCTTCCTTCCTCTCTATCCCTTATCTCCTGCCTCCCTCTATCTCTCCACCCCAAATCACTCTCCCTCTCCCTCTCTCTCTTCCGTATAACTCTATCACTATCTACCCCCCTCCCTGTTCTTCTCCATCTCTATGTCTCCATCTCTCTCCCTTCCCCTTCTCTCCCTATCTCTATCCTCTCCTCTTCTTTCTCTTCCATCCTCTCTTCTCTCCCTCACTCTCTCTCCATCTCTCCCTTCTCACTCCTCTCTCTCTCCACCTCTATCTCTCTATGTCTTTATTCTTTCCTCCCTTTCTCTCCCACTCCAACTCCATCTCTCTCTCTCTCTCTCTCTCTCTCTCTCTCACACACACACACACACACATCCTTCCTCTCGCTCCCTCTCTCCCACCTCACTCTTTGTCCCCCCATCACTCTCTCTTTCTCTCTCTCTCTATCCTCCAACTTTTTCACTGTCTCACTCCCTCTCTGGACCCCTCCCCAACTCTCTCTTAAATTTGATCACATTGTATTGTGTTTAAGAAATTATATAAATTAGAAAAAATTAACTGCTTGTAAAATATTAAACCTATATTTTGGATCAATCACGTAAAAGAAAATAAAATAATGAAAAACTTTAAAAAAATCATGAACTATATTTAATCTATTATAATTATTCAATTTGCTTGCTCTCCTCCCTTGGATCCTTAGCTATGATGGATGGACAGTTCTTTATTCTCGGTTCTTTATATATATATATATATATATATATATATATATATATATATATATATATATATATATATATATATATATATATATATATATATATATATATCTTAAATTTGATCACATTGTATTGTGTTTAAGAAATTATCTAAATTAGAAAAAATTAACTCCTTGTAAAATATTAAACCTATATTTTGGATCAATCACGTAAAAGAAAATAAAATAATGAAAAACTTTTAAAAAATCATGAACTATATTTAATCTATTATAATTATTCAATTTGCTTGCTCTCGTCCCTTGGATCCTTAGCTATGATGGATGGACAGTTCTTTATTCTCGGTTCTTTATATATATATATATAAATCTCTCTTAAATTTGATCACATTGTATTGTGTTTAAGAAATTATCTAAATTAGAAAAAATTAACTGATTGTAAAATATTAAACCTATATTTTGGATCAATCATGTAAAAGAAAATAAAATAATGAAAAACTTTAAAAAAATCATGCACTATATTTAATCTATCATAATTATTCAATTTTCTTGCTCTCGTCCCTTGGATCTTTAGCTATGATGTATCAACAGTTCTTTATTGTCGGTATAAGTTCTTTATTGTCGGTATAAATAACCAGCGTAGATCCATCTTAGCTTAATTTTATTAAAACCTTATTTTAATTTCTATGGGAATATTTTTAGTAGTCGTGAGGATAGAGGGTTTAGATATATTTCAAATTGTAACATCTTCCCTTTTAGATTCAATTAAATAAATGTTGTAAAATTAAATTAAAATAAAATAGTTTACTACGGAATAAGTTATGGTTTTTTGGCATGTGGTATTGATAAGCCATGGTATTGGCCCATGGTATTCTAACAAAGTGGATTTATAAGTTAATATCCATGGTAAAGTGAGGGTGAATATGACAATCTTGTCATATTGTTATAAAATATTTGATTGTGAAATAGTTTATTTTTTCGGCCATGTGGTATTGTTATAAAATATTTTGATTGTGAAATAATTTATGTTTTTCAGGCATGTGGTATTCATAATCCATGGTATTGACCCATAGTATTGTAACAAAGGCTATTTTTTACAATTTAATAATATCTACCGTAATGTGGAGGTGAATATCCACGGTTAAGAATCTTGTCATATTGTTGTAAAATATTTTAGTTGTGAAATAAGTTATGGCTTTTAGACTTGTAGTATTGATATGCCATGGTATTGGTATATTTTGGATTAGTCATGTCAAAGAAAATAAAATAATGAATATATTATAATTAGTCAATTTTCTTTCTCTGATACCTTGGATCCTTACTTAAGATGGATCTATGTTGATTCTTTATATATATATATATATATATATATATATATATATATATATATATATATATATATATATATATATATATATCTTAGCTTAACTTTATTAAAACATTAATTTAATTTCTATGGGAATACTTTATCTCAAATTGTAGCATTCTCCCTTTTAGATTCAATTAAAAAAATCATGTAAAATTAAATTAAAATAAATTATTTTCACTATGAAATAAGTTATGGTGTTTTGACATGTGGTATTGATAAGCCATGGTATTGACCCATGGTATTGTAACAAAGCGGATTTACAAGTTAATATCCACGGTAAAGTGAGGGTGAGTATCATGGTTAACAATCTTGTCATATTATTATAAAACATTTGATTGTGAAATAATTTATGTTTCTTAGGCATGTGGTATTGATAATCCATGGTATTGACCCATGGTATTGTAACAACAGCTATTTTTAGCTTAATAATATCTACCATAATGTGGGGGTGAATATCCAAGGTTAAGAATCTTGTCATATTGTTGTAAATATTTTGGTTGTGAAATAAGTTATGTTTTTGGACTTCTAGTATTGATAAGCCATGGTATTGGCTCATGGTATTGTAACAAAGCCTATTTACAAGTTAATAACAAAATCAAAATATAACAAATTAAATTTTATTATTTCTATTAATTTAACTTTTTATTATTAATTTAGGTCATATTTAAATGTTTACACTCATCCCAATATCATTTTTAATTTCCTGTTCTTCTTTTTAACTTGGAATCTTAGGAAAAAATAACAAATTCTTATTAAAAATAAATCATTTAACCCAATTGCAATTTATATATTTTATTTTATATTATAAGTATTTTTATTTTTATTTTTTCTATTATAAATATTTTCTTTTCGGGTTCAAATAAAATATTCATAGATTACAACATCACGTTGTAGCAGTGTATTTTTCTCTACCTTGTCTATATCTGCGTGGAAATTCGAGAAGAAGACCATCAATGCGATCTATGGATTTCATGGGATTCGAAACCCAGATGGAGTTTGCATGGGAAACACCTTAGGAGAGCATCAACGATTAGATGGAGGAAGGGCAAGGTCACTGGGCATGGATAGTTTGGTAATTTGTACATGGGTATGAATTTGGAGTGAAACACCTTAGGATAGCATCAACCATTAGATGGAGGAAGGGCAAGGTCACTCAGTGTGGATATTTTGGTAATTTGTACATGGGTATGAATTTGGATATTTTGGTAATTTGTACATGGGTATGAATTTGGACTGTGTTCTTCCTTTTTATTAAAGAGGATTTTTGTTTGTATGGGTAAATAATTTCGAGGGTTTATATAATCAAAGCATAAATTTTATCTAGAGTAGAGGGTTTAATGATTTTGATAAGGGGAAGGTCATTGGGTGTGGATATTTTGGTAATCTGTAAATGGGTATGAATTTGGACTCTGTTCTTCCTTTTTCCTAATGCGGATTTTTGTTCTTATGGGTAAATAATTTCGAGAGTTCATATGATCAAAGCATAATTTTATCTAGCGTGATGGTTTAATGATTATGATATTTTGATAATTTATACATGGGTATGAATTTGGACTCTGTTCTTCCTTTCTACTAAAGAGGATTTTTGTTTGTATGGGTAAATAATTTCAAAGGCTTATATGATCAAATCATAAATTATATCTAGAGTTGATGGTTTAATGATTTTGATAAGGGAAAGGTCCTTGGGCATGGATATTTTGGTAATTTATACATGGGTATGGATTTGCACTCTATTCTTCCTTTTTACTAAAGAGGATTTTTGTTCTTATGGGTAAATAATTTCGAGGGTTTATATGATCAAAGCATAAATTTTATCTAGAGTTGAGGGTTTATTGATTATGATATTTTGGTAATTTTTACATGGGTATGAATTTGGACTATGTTCTTCCTTTTTACTAAAGAGGATTTTTGTTTGCATGGGTAAATAATTTAGAGGGTTTATATGATCAAAGCATAAATTTTATCTAGAGTTGAGGGTTTAATTATTTTGATATGGGCATGGATATTTTGGTAATTTTCACATGGGTATGAATTTGGACTCTATTATTCCCTTTTACTAAAGAGGATTTTTTGTTTGTATGGGCAAATAATTTCAAGGGTTTATATGATCAAAGCATAAATTTATCTAGAGTTGAGGGTTTAATTATTTTGATAAGGGGAAGGTCATTGGGTGTGGATATTTTGGTAATTTGTACATGGGTATGAATTTGGAATCTGTTATTCCTTTTTACTAAAGAGGATTTGGTTCTTATGGGTAAATAAGTTTGAGGGTTTATATGATCAAAGCATAAACTTTATCTAGAGTTGAGGGTTTAACGATTATGATATTTTGGTGATTTGTACATGGGTATGAATTTGGACTCTATTCTTCCTTTTTACTAAAGAGGATTTTTGTTCTTATGGGTAAATAATTTTGAGGGTTTATGTGATCAAATCATAAATTTTATCTAGAGTTGAGAGTTTAATGCTTATGATGCAGATCTTGATTGCGGCCAACAATTCATCAAAAGATTGTGCAAAAGTAAGAATTTTTCAGTCCTTATTGTATAAAGGTTTTAATGATTATGATAATGCAGATCTTGATTGAGGCCAACAATTCATCAAAAGACATTGGACAAGTAAGCATTTTGCATGTCCTTATTATACAGATTAGTTTGATCCTCCCTAACTTTTTTAGGGTTAGAATGCATGAATATTTGTTTTCTTTTCACCTTTCTTTAGTGGTTGATATTTTGTGTAATGGACTCTATCATGCACAATTAAAAGTGTTGAAGTGATGCAAGAAAAAATTGGACCTTCCTCAAACTTTGTTACATGAAATTAAAATGTCTTGTAATCATGAACATAAAATCTTTTCTGTTTCATCCTTAGATTATGATCTCAATGCCTACATTTTTAAACCATGTTACTATATCTTAACTAGAATATAATTAGATCCATTAAACCTTACAACTCTCCAAATCTTAGGTTAATTTCAGCTAAAAAGAAGGATCCTGAATGACTTTTTCAATTTAGATTCATTCTTGCAAACAACGATTAAAAATGGAAGAACTCAATGGTTTGATAACTTTTATCCAACCATATATTTTGAATACCTTCGATATTATTCTGAACCTAATTAACATAAAGAGTAGAAGAAGAAGAGGAGCTTGGATGAGGTGGACCTTGACCTGCTTGATACTTTTCAAAAATTGGCCATGCCCTTGACTAGAAGAAGATGTTGACCAATGTTATTATAGATGTTGTTTTCGACAGTGTTTTCATTGCTACCATGCATAGGTATACTCTATGGGTAGTTGATGTTATCTTTTGTTCATTATAAGAGGTAATTCAGGAGTATCTTTATCTAGTTAGGAAGTATCTTGGCAGGGTTGTTGTTCCCGCTGATAACTATTATGCTGCATCATATTTTTATTTTTTTAGTCATATCTCCTTCTATTAATTCTCTAAGCACACTTTGTCACCCATGGAAATATCCACTTATTTCGGGATGAATGGCATGGAGACTAGGAATTTGATAGGACTCTTATTTTTGTAGATGAGAGGAGTTATGTGAGGTCAGAGGATTTCTATCACATATATTGAAGGATGAATTGTACCATATTATGACACCAATCATCTCCATGCCACAGTAGTGGATATCTATTGCACCGAGGGAGAAATGATAAAGTATTCCACTATAAAGAATTGGTATGTCAACAACGAGGAATGCAAATGTGGGATTTATAATTTTATTACAAAAAGAGGTTTGTGTGATCGAGGCAAATCAAGGATTTCAAGGACCTGAGTAGAGGCTAGTTCAACAATCACATGGAAATACTCAAGCATTGTTTTGAAAGGCGATGATGCAATTAGAGAGTTCTATTCTGTTGCATTGAAAAATAACTATCAATAGGGGGGGACAAAGATGATCTATATAGGCAAGAATTGCAGGAGTAGGATTGTTTCTAGAATTATATCTATAGGCAAGTCAAGGGACTACTACAGAGGATTAGTGTAGGTGCAACCAAATTATCATAATGAAAGGAATTTTTCAAAATGCGATTTGGTGCTCATCGATGACGAGCAAGCTGCAAATACTTATCGTTACATTCAAGTACAATTGAGTTGCATTCTAAAGTCTCTAATTTCATCTTTTGATAGTCCTTTTTGTGTCCTTGTCTTTCTTAATTTACTTATGTTAGGATTGGACTGGGTTAAAAAAATCAAGAATATCATTGAGTCAAATAGACAACCACATGTCACTACATGTCATTGTGCATACTCTTTGTTTTCGATACAATTAGAAGTAAGCAATATGATGTGTGCACACACAAAAAATCCTAGCATGCATGATGAATCCCCCTCTAATTCCATTTTTTATGGTGACATTTTATTTTCTTTGTTTATACAGGTCATCTAGACACATAGTGGCTAGTATTGAATGTTGAAGTATATGTCATATAAATATTTTATAGTCTACTTTATTTTATATTCAAGTATTCATTGTCTTTCATGTCTTCTACTCTTCATTGTATCTTCTTTCATTTTCAGGACAGGAACTCAATATTGATGGTAAGAAGAAACAATTGAAGGAAGAGGAGAACAATAACACTAGAGAAACAAATGCAAAATGAGAGAGAGAAGAGAATGTGTCTAGTGATACCCTTAGAGCCAATATCTTTCATAAGACACATTCATAGATACTGATGATCAAGCCTTTAGAGTTGGTGAATTCACTTGCAATGCTTTGGCAATACAGTGATCATGTTTTGAAATGATGAAACAATATTTCATGTGTAAATTGTAGCCCAACCCATATTAAGTTGGAAGCTCATATTGTAATACGTGATATTTTATATAATAAAATTTATGTGGTTGAAATTACTTTTATTTTCACTTGATATTATTTAGTCTTGTAATTAACATATGTAACTTTGAGTTATCATATTAGGTAAACATGCACATTGTATGACATTTTCTTACAATTTAGTCACAAAATCATACTAATTTAATTTATGGTGATTAAAAATAAACACATAAAATCAATCTAAAAATCCTAAATTAGTAGTTTATATTAATTAATGACAAACACAAATAAAATGAATATATGACTAAATTAGTCGTCTATAATGATTATGAATTAAATTAAATGAATTGAATAGTAACTACTAAATCAACTGTTTATATAATGAATATGGAAATGCCAAAAAAAGATAAATGACTGCTATAAATGATAAAAAAATTATTATTAAATGATGACTAAATTTTACACATATACAACTATTAGTAGATAATTTACATCTTATAACGCGACTAAAATTTAGTCATATTTCTTTGGTCATTAATTGGTTTTAAACGATGGCTAAAATTTGCATATATATGACTATTAGTAGCTAATTTACAGTATCTTGCAACACGACCAATGTTTTGGTCAAGTTTCTTTGGTAATTAATTGGTTTTCTCGAGGATTCATATAGTAATATATTTTGTTATATATTTGGTCATTAATTGCGACAATTAATGACTAAACCAATGAAAAATTAATGACCAAATTTATGAGTAAATATACTACTACGTGGTAAAATTGGGGAAACCAATTAATGACTAAAAGTTGGTCATGTTATAAAATACTGTAAATTATCTACTATTGGACACCAACTGAAAAATGGTCATTTATATGCAAATTTTAGTTGTTTTTTAGTAACTAATTAGTCATTTTGTACTAGTGGAATGAGAGATGGAGGGATATATATATATATATATATATATATATATATATATATATATATATATATATATATATATATATATATATATATATATATATATATATATATATATATCGAGAGAGAGAGAGGGGGGAGAGAAGGAAGAATATTTCTTGCACTAGAAGCATTGATTCCAATGTAGATGAATTTTAATCCTATTTGATTACTTGCATTAAATGCATTGATTTCAGTGTAGATGCTGAATTCTAATCCTATATGATTGCTTGCTTTAGATGCATTGATTTTAGTATAGATGTTGGTTTATAATCCTATTTGCTTACTTGCACTAGATGCACTGATTTGAATGTAAATGTTGATTACTAATCCTATGTGATTGCTTGCATTAGATGCATTGATTTTAGTGTAAATGTTGTTTTCTAATCTTATTTGATTGCTTGCATTAGATGCATTGATTTCAGTGTAGATGTTGATTTATTATTTGATGTAATTGGATGTATGATGGTATGTTAATTTTAAAGTGATGGGATTAACATTGTGCATTGATTTCAGTGTAAGCACAAAAAATTATTGACAATGTACATTGACTTTTGTTTTATAGTATTTCAACCATTAATATTGGAGAGAAAGAGAGATAAAGTATGATGTTTACTACAATAGAATGAGCTAAATATTTAAATGGTTTACGATTTAACCTGTCCTTTTCATATAATCAATATGAAAATATGACAAAAGTAACAAGGGTGACAATAAGAATAGTAGAAGAAAATAGTTTGAGATTAGTGACAATGAAGGCTATTTGTAATTGACTATATTCTTACTGTTCAAATTTTCTATCATTCAACACTCTTGCATTGTCACTTTACATTCAAATTTTTTATTCCATCATTAAAGTTATTATCAATAGTTATCATCTTAACAAACTGAGGTAACTAAGAAAATTTAAAATTAAAATGACAAGATTAATCTCAAACATATTTAGCATATTTAAAATGATTATATTAATGAGATGAATTTACATATTATTTATAAAATTAATCATATGTTTGTTTGAATTTCTTTAGCTGCACACGACTAAAACCAGGGTGGATCCTTCTTTACTTCGGATCTATCAAGCGTCGATCCCTTCCATCTTAACTTTGGAGCTATCAAGTGCCGAAAGGGATCAGATCTCTTGAGGTGCAAACCTTTCCTCAAGTTTTGCACTCAAAGAAGAGGTTTTCACATCGAGAGATTTTATCCCTCTCGACACTTGACAGATCTTGAGTTAAGATTGATCTAGGCTGCTATTGATCATTTATTGTGATTTCTCAGCCAAAGATTAAGCATCATGTCACTCACACAACTTAACAATATATATATATATATATATATATATATATATATATATATATATATATATATATATATATATATATATATATAGATATATATATATAGATATAGATATAGATATAGATATATATATAGATATATATATATATATATATATATATATATATCAAAAAAAATTTATTGTTTATCTAAATTTAATAAATAAACAAATATGTATAAGTAAAATAAATATATAAAATATTTACACTCGGCATGCAGAAGTTTTTTTCTATTTTTGAGAATGTGATATATAATTTTTGGTAAAATATATAGAAAGGTTTAGCACCCTAAAACACCTATAAAGCACATGTAAAACACTCAAATTATAAAAATTCCACAAATAATTGAAAAACAAAATAGAGATGGTGGTAATAGGCTTGTGGGTAGTGCGCCTAGGGTTGGAATTTGGATTCTTTTTTACCTATGAGACAATTTATTTTGGCATTTCAAGTTTGTATGCTTACCATCAACTTTATGTTTAACATTTTGTCCTTCCAAAGTGATGTTTCATAATAAATTAACCGTTCGGCAATAAAGGTTTGATTAAAACCTTACCTTTTAATACCATGGCTATGTTAAACATTTTCACATATTTATCACAAGGAAAATAAAAATAAAATGACTATAACACACAAATTACTTAATTGAATCCTAAATCTTAGTTTGGGATTCAATAAGTGATGTTTTCATAATAAACTTACCCTTCAGCAATAAAGGTTTGAACATTACCTTTTAATACCATGGGTATGTTAAAAAATTTCACATATTTATCACAAGGAA